>CM077826.1:3125083-3725083 GCA_039720395.1 Liquidambar formosana | reverse complement strand
ATCCCATAATATCTCTCTAACCATATTGATGCAATTTGTCATGATTGGGTAGATAAACGCTTATGTAGTTCTTTCTTTCTATGATTTGTTGACTTGATCCCAATGTTAGTCGTGCTTCTTATACTTTAGTGGCATGTCAAATTTACCCCATATTTAATTACATTTTCATGGCTCATTTTAACAATGGTTATTTTGCTTCAATCTCTTAATTTGGTCGAAATTGGCAGGCATGAATCAAAATTTATTGAAAAGATTGTGGAAGACATTTCAAACAAACTAAATCTGCGATACTTCTATGTTGTCGATTATCCTGTCGGCATAGAGTCTCGTGTACAAGACATAAACAAGTTGTTAATGTTGGAATCAAAAGATGTTCACATGGTCGGGATTTGGGGGATTGGTGGAATAGGTAAGACAACAGTTGCCAAAGCTATCCATAATCAAATACATTCCAGATTTGAAGGCAGGAGCTTCCTTGCAAATATTAGAGAAATTTCAAACCACCCCCAGGGTCTAGTTTGTTTACAAGAACAACTTCTTTCTGATATCATAAGGAATGAAAATTGAAATATAAGAAATTTCCATCAAAGAATTGAGGTCATAAAACAAAGACAATGGTGTAGAAGTGTTTTTGTAGTTCTTGATGATGTGGATAATTTAAACCAGTTAAAGGCATTGGCCATAAGGCGTGATTGGTTTCATTTGGGAAGCAAAATCATAATAACAACTCGAGACCAGTCTTTACTAAATAATTTAGAAGTGGATGAGGAATATCAGCCTAAATTTTTAACTGACAACGAGTCTCTTCAACTTTTCAAGTGGCATGCCTTCAGAGAAGATCATCCTATAGAAGACTATGTGAAGCTTTCAAGGGAAGTGGTGTGTTATGTTGGAGGGCTTCCATTAGCTCTTGAAGTTTTGGGTTCTTTCTTTAAAGGCATGAGTGTGCTTGAATGGAAAAGTGCACTGGAGGATTTGAAGGCAATTCCTCATGAGGATATTCAATCTAAGCTTAAAATAAGCTTTGATTCATTAAGTAATGGAGAGAAGGCTTTATTCCTAGACCTTGCTTGTTTCTTTGTTGGAATGCACCAAAACTATAGAATAGCAAAAGGCCATAGTTTCTTCCCTAGCTATAGGATTGGGCTTCTATCTCGTCGATGTCTCATAAAATTTCATATTTCGGGCTTGCTAACTATGCATGACATGCTTCGAGACATGGGTAGAGAAATTGTACGTCAAGAACACTGTGAGCCAGGAAAACGTAGTAGGTTGTGGTTTCATATGGATGCTGTTGATGTATTGGCAAATTACACGGTAAGATCCATATGCATGGAGTATTTTTCTAACATATATATATATCTGAGGCATATTGGGTTAATATAAGAATGCAAGATTATAGTAAATTATTGAGCTTACAATTTGTTTGGCCGCTAAACATTTTCTAGCACAACAAAATGCTAGAGGTCAAATGTTGCACTACCCTATTTGTCATGCGATCAAGGGACAAAGTGTGTCTTTAGTACACATTGGTTTCCTCACCAATATTATACTCTTGCTTATGCAATGCTCTTTATTATCAGGGAACAAAAGTGGTTGAAAGTCTCATCATAAACTTGCGTTCATCAGATGATGGACTAGTGAATGCATAAGCATTTGCAAATATGACAAAATTTAAGACTGCTTGAACTCAATTATGTAAACCTAGGAGGAAGCTATGAATGTCTTTCCAAAAGGCTGAGATGGTTATGGTGGTTTGGTTTTCCTTTGAAATCTATACTGTCCAAATTATTTTTAGAGCAAGTGGTTGTGATTGACATGCGTTATAGCAGCTTGAAACAATTTTGGAAGGGAAGGAAGGTATGACATTGTTCTTCAAGTCTTTGCATCTTTGATTATAGTATGTATCATGTGCAAGTTTATTTTCTCTTCTTTCATTGTTTTGTAACAGATTCTCAACAAGTTGAAAATCCTTGACCTTAGTCATTCCTATTGCCTATCTGAAACCCCAGATTTCTCTGGATGTACTAGTCTCGAGAAGTTATTGCTTAATGATTGTATAAGGTTGGTAGAAATCCACAAATCTATCAAATGTCTCGACAAACTTCTTGTCTTGGACTTGAGAAACTGCAAAAGCTTAAGGAAGCTATCGTCTGGCATTTGGAAGTTGACATCTCTCCAAAGGCTCTCGCTCTACAACTGCTCAAAATAAGGAAAGCTGCCGGGATCAGAAGGATCACCATCAAAATCATTGCTTTCCATCATCTCATCTCAGGCATTACGAATGAGAAATCCTGATTCCATCAATCATTCACCAGCCTCTATTCAGAGATTAATTTCCATAAAAACATTAGATATGGAAGACTGTAATTTGTCATATATTCTGGATGAGCTTGGGAGTTTAATCTCATCAGAAAGCTTGAGTCTTAAAGGAAACAACTTTTGTACCCTACCGATGAGCATCAGTCTCCTTTCTCAACTTCGGGTTCTCCATTTAGTTAGATGTCCAATGCTTCAATCGCTTCCGGAGCTTGCAATAAATGTAGAACATGTAAATGCCATCACGGGAAAGGATATCAATTGGATCAAATTTTCAAAAACCCCGAAGCTTAAGCTTTACTCGTTGCCCCAAATTGGTTGAGAATAGTACAAGAAGTGATTTTGTAAATAGACTCTTCCTAAACCGGGTCCTCTCTCTCTCTCTCTCTCTCTCTCTCTCTCTCTCTCTCTCTCCCGTTGGACAGGAGTTTTTTTTTTAATTTTTTTTATTTTTTATATAACTCTTTGCTACTGATGGAACAGGAACTGTCTGTCCTTGGTGGATTTGGCATTACGCTTCCTGGGTGTGGGGCTTCTGATTGTTTCAATTGGCAGAGCGTGGGACCAGTTCTAGATTGGAAGATCCGGGGATCAGTTGTGTGCCTTGTTTCTGCACAACTCGAAGAAACATTTATCAACTATGTACCACAATGCTATCCTGATATTTAAATGGAAGCTGGGGATTGGGATGTAGTGGAGTATGTGGTACAATCGGTATATGATACTTTGGGCTCCCATGAGAAGTGGGGGGTCATTCTGATCTATGAAGATGATGAGAAGGATTGCCCATCCAATGATCAAGCAACGATCTGAGATGCCTCCCCAATGAGTTTTACGCAAAAGACACTTACCATAAATTCACAGGATGAGTGATGGCAAAAGGTCATAAATTCCGGCGAGCATGGGTGACCTTCCGTGCAAGACAGGTAAAATTCTGGCAAACTTATTTTGAGTAATTTCCACCCATATGGATATGGGATGCCACCATTACAACATTCTATTTCGTGACCATCTAATCTGTGTGGGCATTCTCAAAATCTTGTGAAGATGGAGGTGTTAATGCCATAGGGGGAGGCGGATTGGGTGTTTTGCATCCTTTTCAACACTATATTGTGACCGTCTATATGGCATAGTGGGCTATGGCGAGGCCAACGCCGCTTGATCATCGGGTGACAAGGACATGGTGGTTTTCTTTTCTTCTTCTTTTTTTTCTTTTAATGGGACTTGACGCGGAAGGTTGGAGATTGGCATCTAGATGGAGCTTCGCAGAGGTACTGAAACAGGGATTTGGATTTGGTGCAGTTACTGCATGGTGTAGTAAATGTAAGATTGATGACACGTGGCAAGGAGGAGAAATGGAGGGCTGAAATTCGAGAGATACATTTGACGCCCAACGCCTAACAACCCTCCATTTCTCCTCCTTACCATGTGTCATCGATCCTACGTTTACTGCACCATGCAGTAAAAGTAGCCAACTGCACCAAATCCCCTTCCCTGAAACAGAGGTGGTCAGTTTGATTTGTGTATGTAATTCATTGATCTTAGAATTGGTCATTGTGTCTGCTCTTATGCAAATGCCACACATGGACGGTACTTGGGAATTAAAGGAAGAAAACCCCGGTGAGCAGAAAGATTAGCTCGACTGCCACTTAAAGACTAAGAACTGCACGATGGAAGCCAATGGCACGTCTTCACGTAGAACATCAAATTTTGACCGGTTTGTGTGATCAAACCACTTGACATTTTACCTTGAATTTTGGTATGTGGGACTTTTGAGGAGTCTTCTATATAATAATATAGGCCTTATTTTGAAATTTATACATCAACTCTTAAAATTGGAGGAAAGTTTATCAATTCACCATTGAGATGCCCCTCATGGCAGCCTTACCTTGTACAAATTGGATATTCTCAATGATTTAATAAGATCCACTTTTCTGCTTGGACATACTTTCATGGGATCATCGGAATATATGGGTTCAAAATATGCTGCATGTGTGCCTCAGTACTTGTTGCAAAACAGAGTGCCTTGCTTGAATTCCCTTTTTCTCAATACTCTTACGAACTTCATTTTGTTTGTGTTCAATTTTTCAACTAGCTCTTGTCATATAATCTAATCGAGAGCTGTCTCCAAATAAGTTTTAGCCTTTTCAGCATGTGGGTACATATATGCTTGATGGTCCCATATGGATAAGTTGCATGCAGGTGATGCAGTGTTGTATGTTTCATTGATAGACCAGACTGATTTGCCTACATGTATGTAGTTGTGCAGATTGTTTGATATATATATATATATATATATATATATATATATATATATATATATATAATATGTATGTGTGTGTATTTCTGATGGAATAGCATCAGTTTGGAGCTCATGAATGCTCATAATGCATTGTATTTGTGCAGATTGTTTGATATTCCAAACCCTTGAGAACATGAAGATTAGATGCTACACTGGCATTACAAAACCTAGTTGTTTGCTTGTACATCCACAATTACCTGCTCCTTCATTCTGTAAACCCAATTTAACATCTGCATCAACCCTTCGAATCCCAAATCACTGTGAGAAAAAAAAAAGGATTGATAACAAGATTTCAGTGCTCTATTGCTGAAAGAACCTTTTCATCTAATTCTGTGGATTCATCTGCATCAAGGCCAGACACTATCTGTTTGGGTCGGAAACAAAGGAGTGCCTTGTCCCTTTATAGTTGCCCTAGTTTATTAGAGATGAAGAATGAGAGGATAGCGAATCATGCCCGGGTTTATGAATTCTTGAGGGGGATTGGGGTTGTTCCTGATGAGCTTGATGGATTGGAGCTTCCTGTGACAGCTGAGGTCATGAGGGAATGTGTCGATTTCCTTCACAAATTGGGGCTTACAATCGAAGGCATTAACAACTATCCCCTTGTTCTTGGTTGCAGTGTGAAGAAGAACATGATTCCTGTGCTTGATTATCTTGGCAAGTATGCTGTTTGGAAATCCACTTTCACAGAGTTCCTGAGGAGATGCCCACAAGTTCTCCATGCTAGTGTTGTGGTAGACCTTCAACCTGTGGTTCAGTATCTTCAAGGGATGGATATTAAGCCAAATGATATTCCTTGGGTTCTTGAGAAGTATCCAGAAGTACTGGGATTCAAACTTGAAGGCACCATGTGCACATCGGTGGCTTATTTGGTTGGGATTGGGGTGGCAAGGAGAAATTGGAGGGGTTTTAACGAGATATCCAGAGATATTAGGAATGAGAGTAGGACGGGTGATCAAGCCTTTTGTGGAGTATCTTGAAAGCTTGGGTATTCCAAGATTAGCTGTGGCTAGATTGATTGGGAAGCGGCCTCACATTCTTGGATTTGGACTACAGGAAAGTGTGATGTTAAATGTGGAATCCCTTTTAGAATTTGATGCAAGAAAAGTGTCAGTTGCTTCTGTGATAGCCCAGTATCCTGAGATTATAGGAATTGACCTGAAGCCGAAGCTTCTCAGTCAACAGAGCTTTCTCAATTCGATTATTGATTTGACTCCTGAGGATTTTGGGAGAGTTGTTGAGAAGATGCCACAGGTTGTTAGCCTTAGTAATACACCTATATTGAGGCATGTGGATTTCCTCAAGGATTGTGGATTCTCTGTACAGCAAATGAGGAAGATGGTTGTGGGGTGTCCTCAATTGCTTGCTTTGAATATTGACATTATGGAACTTGGCTTTAATTACTTCCAGACAGAGATGGGAAGGGATTTAGGGGACTTGGTTACTTTCCCAGCTTTCTTTACCTATGGTCTGGAGTCTACTATTAAGCCGAGACATCAGATGTTTACAAAGAAGGGGTTGAAATGTTCTCTTGCGTGGCTTCTTAATTGCTCTGATGAGAAGTTTGAGGAACAGATGAACTATGACTCTATTGATATGGAGGAGATGGAAATGGAATCATCGTTCGACATGAACACTCTAATGGAACCAAGGAACGATGGGTCAGCTTCTGATTATGATGAGGACAGTGATGATGAGTATGCATAGAATGATGATAAGCTTTAGGCAATGGTTTGCTGGGGAGAATCTTGGCCTTTTCAAGTTAAATTGTCATTTAATGTATATTGGTGCCGTATTTGCAAGGTAGACTTCTTTATTTTGAAGCTCTTGAATCTTCATTTCTATGTAAATTCACATACAATAGATTGGAGTGTAGCACTAACATTGTTTCAGGTTCCATTTTGTGTGTTACGAGGTTAATATTTATCTCCTCAGGATGAGAGGACTAAGAATATCATTAGTCATCAAGTCTTCCTTGATGCATGTTCCACACTTGTATACTTTGAAATTATTGTTGACATCCTTCTGCCATGTAATATGTTTGTTGGCCAAGAATTGATAAAGAACAAATGGTTTGATATTCAGACAAACTATTAGGAACGACTAGAAGAATGGTGTTGGAAATATGCCTGGATATAATCTAATGGAATCACTGGAATATGTGGGTTCAAAATAAACTGCATGTGTGCCACAATAACATGTTGCAACATTGAGTGGCTTCGTTAAATTCCTTGATTCTAAGTACTCTACAAACTTGGTTCTGTTTCAGCCCAAAACTTCAAATTTACAACCTGCTCTTGCCATATAATATAATCAAGAGCTGTCTCCAAATAACTTTAAGCCTTTTAAGGGTTGGAGTCTGTATAAGCTTGATCTTTTTCCATGGACAAGTTGCTTGCAATGCTGTATCTTTCATTACTCTGGTGAAGGTGGGACAACAGGCCCAGCTGCATCGACATTTTCCACCAATTGCTGATGATGGAGTGGTACAACCTGAACAGCATATTCTCCTTAACGGGAGAATTGTCAGGAAGGGAAATAAGGCTGCCTTAGATGTCTTGATGGACCGGATTTGTCAAAAGGACTCGACCTTGGGAGGAATGTTATTTGTTCAAAAACCATTTTCAATGTTTTGAAGCTCAAGGTCTATGATTCCTGAAGGAAGATGGAATGTTATGATCTGTTCGATTAGTCCCAACTCCCAAATAGCTTAGGGTACACTGGTCAATTTGTTTACAGTTCAGGAGATTTAAAATTTATTTTCGTAAGCTAGGCAGTTGTATTTTCTTTATGTTGTTATTTTTGGATTACCATAGAGGTCTTTCTCTCTCATTATTTTTATTTTTTATTTTATCAGACTGCAATAATAAAGTTAGGCATAATTTTCACTTCGGAGTTGGTCCTCCCTCGGAAAGGATCAAGCTCATTGAATTGAAAATTTGTGGATGAGGGTATTTTGGTCAAATTGAATCGTGAGATAACATGAAGATCTGGTGTCCCTAGCTAATATATTTTTTATAAGGAAAAGAACGAATATACATGCATAGATGGCAATTATTTTTAGTCCATGAGATGCTACTGGGAACAGTCATATACTGCTCTATAGGCTTATCTACATTCTACACATATGGGTTCAGAGGCCTCTTCTATTAGAGTGTTCTGGTCTTAGTCTGCCTACTCTCAATTTATCAAATCCTGCAGTAGATTAGATGACTGGTGCTATTCGGGATTGGATCTGGAAAGTGTGCCTGCCCGGCTAAGCTGCAGTGTTTCTGTTTTGCGAGTTGTGGATACTGTTGGACCAATGTATTGAAAGGACTAAAGGGTGGATTCTTAATGATGCCTGTTGCTGACTTGCAGTAGTATTTATGCAACAGTCAATCTAGTAAAAAAAAAAAAAAATCCATGGGGTTAGCTCAGATGGTTGAGGGTGTTAGGTATGGATTTCAAGGTTCTGCTTTTAAGTCCCACAAGCCACATATTTAAAGCGTAAGTCTTGTGACTTATTTAGTACATGTGTTGAGCATGCGATGCATGTGTCTGTAGAGGTTTATCAATCGGCTAAATTAAGAGTTAATCTTAGTGATAAATTAGACGAGTTTCTCCTCATATAAAAAAAATAATAATAATAATAATAATAATCTTGTTAAAAAAAAATAAAAAACAGAGAAGAAAAAAAAAAAAAAAAATGCAGTGCAGTTTCTATGTGGTCAACCCTCAACTCTCCAGTACCGGAGAGGACCCATTGTTCATCGACTCTTTTCTCTAATGTTTTAGGAGTATTTCTTTCTTATGTCAAGGGAAAAAATATTATTTTTTATTTGTATTTATGTAGACTAACGAATGTCCCCTGAATTGACCAATTAAAGCCAATCCCTTCATGGCTTCATCATTTTGATCTGTGTGTGGAAGATCCATGGCTTCTACTAGTACCCGAGCAGAATCATCCACCTCCTTCTCTTCTCTTCCACCGGAATATTATGATGTATTCTTGAGTTTCAGAGGCGAGGATACACGCAGGAACTTTACGGACCACCTCTACTCTGCTTTGGTCCGTCACGGCTTCTCCACCTTCAGAGATGACGACGAACTCAAAACAGGAGAAGAAATTGGGCCCGAACTGTTGAACTCTATCGAGCGTTCAACGATTTCTGTCATCGTATTCTCAAAAAACTATGCTGATTCAAGATGGTGCCTTGATGAACTGGTCAAGATCCTTGAGTGCAAGAGAACCTTCCGACGAATGGTTTTGCCTGTATTTTACCACGTTGATCCCTCCGATATTCGGGCGCAGAAAGGGAGTTTTGCGGAAGCATTTGCCAAGCATGAAAAGCGTTACGAGGGTCGTGGGATGGAAGGCAAGCTTGACGAGTGGAGGGCTGCGCTGACGCAGGCCTCTAATTTGTCCGGATGGGACTTACAAAATGTGGCCGACGGGTATTTCTCTCTCTTTCCTTTTTTCAATTTTTTTAAAAAAATTATTGGTGGGCAAAATAATCACACTTGTTAAAGAAAAATAATTAACAAGATCGATGGTGCTTAGATCTGCCTGGAACAAGTATAATTAGCAAGACTGATTATGCTTAAATCTGTGCAAAACAGCTATAATCGAAACATCCCTACCAAATCTTATTGACTCATACTATGGCTAGGTTGGCTACATAATCAGTTGCCTATTATATCCCATATATTGTCTTCTCTAACTATATTGATGTAATCTGTAATTAGATTAGCTGACTTTCTCTGAACTATATTGCAAGCGTTTTTGATTTTTCAGCTGGAAAATCTCTTTCCTTGCTTTCAAAGCTCTAATCATCAGGCAGGCTTTCCTTTAAGTAAGGCTTCCTGCATTTTAGTGCTGAATCACACAAAACTTTATGAGTAAGAGAATCAGTCATAACAAATTTGCTATAGGAACTCTTAAAATCTCACTACTTATGGGAAAAATACTAGAACCTCATATCATAATATGAGAGGACAAACCTTTGCATTCTTCTACTTTATGCCGCACTGCCCCTTGCTGGATAATATATTTTTTTTCCCCAACTCTGTTTCAGAATGAATTATCTATTTCCTTGATTTCCCCCCTTGATTGAAACTAGGCTTTCCATGTAAGTAGCAACGTGAGCCGAACACTGAATTCCAAGTGACTGAAGATTTTTGTTGCGGGGATCGTATGATACCAACTACCCATAGTCTCCCATGTCTTTTTCCAGAAGAATCTGGCCATTCCTCCAAATTCCCATCACGCTTGCGATTCCTAAACTGGGTTCAATCCTTAATAATTTAGTCCAAGACTCTCACACCAGATTCTTTCATCACCCATATGTCACAGTAGATCCCCATTTCATAATCATGTTCATTTGGAGGAGGATACACAATAAGAGCAATAGAGTCATTGAAAACCACCAGATCCACAACAATCTCAAGAGGACAATTTTCCTGCAATTATCTGACAATTGTTATTTGAGGCTCCTGATTGTGGGTTGCTACAAAGACCAGCCTCAATAAAATCCTTAATATTATTTATTTAAAAAAACAATAATAATAACAAGATCCTGACTTGTTTACCCTTTGGGTAGATTTGCAAGGGTTTGGTTCAGCTCCAGTGAGCTTCCATCTTTTTCATACAGAGAGAACTAATATCTTACCATACTGAGCTGAAATCAAGATTAATATATCATTGTTTCTATCACCGTTTTTGACCTTTCTCGAGTTCCACATCTTTTATGTTTTCAATCCACTCTAGACTTCTTAACATGTATAGTCAACACGTGGAAACAAATGTGATTGTGCGGCTCTTTCTATGGTTTGATCCCATTGTTACCTAGCATTGTAGTTTCTTATACGTTAGTGGCATGTCAAATTTACTTTATGTTTAATTATGTTTTCATGGCTCGTTTCATTGATTATTATTTTGCTTCCATCTCTTATTATGGTCAAAATTGGCAGGCATGAGGCAAAATTTATTGAGAGGATTGTTGAAGACATTTCGAACAAACTAAATCTCCCATACTTAAATGTTGCTGACTACCCAGTCGGCATAGAGTCTCGTGTACAATACACAACAATGTTGTTAAGGTTGGAATTAGATGATGTTCGCATGGTTGGGATTTGGGGGATTGGTGGAATAGGTAAGACAACAATTGCAAAAGCTATTTATAACACAATACATCGCAAATTTGATGGCAGCAGCTTCCTTGCAAATGTCAGAGAAATTTCAAAGCATACCAATGGTCTAGTTGGTTTACAAGAACAACTTCTTTCTGATATCCTAATGAATGAAAATAGAAACATAAGAAATGTTGATCAAGGAATTGTGGTCATAAAACAGAGACTATGGTGTAGGAAGGTTCTTGTTGTTCTTGATGATGTGGATGATATCTCCCAGTTAAGGGCATTAGCCATAAGGCGTGATTGGTTTCATTCAGGAAGTAGAATCATAGTAACAACTCGAGATGAGTCTTTACTAAAAATGTTAGAAGTGGATGAGGTATATATGCCTGAATTATTAAATGAATTTGAGTCTCTTCAACTTTTCAAGTGGCATGCCTTTAGAGAAGACTATCCTATAGGAGACTATGTGGAGCTTTAATTCAAGGGAAGTAGTGCGTTATGCAGGAGGGCTTCCATTAGTTCTTGAAGTTTTGGGTCCTTTCTTCAAAGGGATGGACGTGCTTGAATGGAAAAGTGCATTAGAGAGTTTAAAAGTAATTCCTCATGGTCATATTGAATCAAAGCTTAGAATAAGCTTTGATTCATTAAATGATGAAGAGAAGGCCTTATTCCTAGATATTTCTTGTTTCTTTGTTGGAATGCACCAAATTTATATGGAAGTAGACCATGGTTTCTTCCCCATAAATGTGCTTGGGGTTCTATCTCGTCGATGTCTCATAAAAATTAAATCAGGTTTGTTCACAATGCATGACATGCTGCGAGACATGGGTAGAGGTATTGTTCGCAAAGAACACAATGAGCCTGGGAGACGTAGTAGATTATGGTTTCATGAGGACGTCCTTGATGTGCTAACAAATCACATGGTAAGATCCATACACATGAAATATTGTTTTAATATTAGAAATATTTTGGGTTGATGTTAGAATGCTGGATCATGTTGGCCACTATATATGGCATATTGTAGCATAGCACTGTGCTAAGGAGAGTATAGGACGAATGCATACCCCAATTTCGTCAAACATTGCATGCACACCCCTAAGCGTCATGCAATCAAGGGACAAAATGTGTCTTTAGCACACATTGGTGTCCTCACCATTATCTTTTGCTTATGCAATGCTCTTTCTTATCAGGGAACTGAAGTGGTTGAAAGTCTTGTCATAAACTTGGATTCCTCAAATCATGTACCACAAGTGAATGCACAAGCATTTGCAACGATGAACAGATTGAGATTGCTTGAATTCAATTATGTACCCCTATGTGGAAGCTACAAACATGATCTTTTCAAAAAGCTAAGATGGTTATGTTGGTTTGGATTTCCTTTGAAGTCTATACCGTCCAACTTTTTATTAGAGCAGGTGGTTGTGATTGACATGCGCTATAGCGACCTGAAGCAAGTTTGGAAGGGAAGCAAGGTATGACATTGTTTTTGTGTCTTTACAAATTCATTTACAATATATATCATATGAAAATTAATTTTCTTTTCTGTCATTCCTTTTTAAATAATAGGTTCTCAAGAAGTTGAAAATCCTTAACCTCAGTCATTCCTATCACCTAACTAAAACTCCAGACGTCTCAAGATGCACTAGTCTCGAGATGTTGTTGCTTAACGATTGTATAAGGTTGGTAGAAGTTCACCAATCTATTGAGTGTCTCGAAAAACTTGTTGTCTTGGATTTGAAAAACTGCAAAAACCTTAAGGGTGCGTTTGGTACGTGGGAATAGACGTGCAGGAATGGGAATCCCATTCCCATTCCAATTGATTCCTATGTTTGGTTAACTAATTGACATGGGGATTAAATCTGGGAATAGAGTTTATGTGGGAATGAAATACCCAAGTTTGTGGGAATCTCATACCCATGTTAAATGTGGGTTTCTGATTACCATACCCAAGGAATAGGTTTCAAAATAGAAAAAATTCCCAAATACCCACGATCATTCCCGCGAAAGGAGTATCTATCATTCCTGCGAAAGAAGTATCCATCCATCACGTCTTCCACAACGATACATCAACCAAGCTTCATCCAAAAGCTACTTGAAATCATCATTCCATGACTGCTCCTGTTTGATTGTTCCTAGGTCTCTATCCTATCCAATCGTTTCTTGCTTCTCACCAGGTCAGTCTTGTTTAGATTAGTCGTTCACTTTTTTTCCTTTTTGATAAGAAAAATAAATGTTGGCAAAAAGACACCTTACCTTTGCTTTCTTTAATAAAATTCCTATTATTGTCTTCTTAAAATTAAAAAAAAAAAAAGAAAAAAAAGAAATAGCTAGACTTGCCCCTCTACCCGTCAAGTTTAGAGTATAGAAAATAATATCATAACAGTAATTATAACAATAAAAATAAATAAATGAAAATTGGTATTGCATGAGGTAGGCTTTTTTTAATTATTATTTTAGAAGTTGATTGCGCTTTAGAACCAAAATAAAAAATAAAAAAATTGGAAGTTAAATCAATATCAATTAAGTATTGTAGGAAGGGGTTTTTTGGGAAAATTAAATTAAATATGATTTCATTCCTATATTAAATTGGTTTCACCAAACACTGGAATGGGAATGAAAATTTGATTTCCATGTAAAATTTGGTGCATCCAAACGCTGGTAAAATAATGGGTATGGGTATCCTAAGAATGGGAATTTAACTCCCAAGAATGTTATGCCCATTCCCATTAATCCATTCCCGCAAACCAAACACACCCTAAGAAGCTATTGCTTGGCATTTGGAGGTTGACATCTCTCCAAAATCCCTCTCTCTCTGGATGCTCAAAATTAGGAAAGCTGCCAGCTGGATCACAATCAAAATCATTGACTTCACTCTTCTCACATCAGCTATTACTAGGGAGAAATCCTAGTTCCATCCGTCATTCACCGGCTTCTTCTATACGAGGATTAATTTCCATAAGAACATTAAATCTGGCAGACTGTAATTTGTCATATGTTCCAGATAAGTTTGGGAGTTTAATCTCATTAGAAAGGTTGATTCTTGGAGGAAACAACTTTTGCACCCTACCAGATAGCATCAATCACCTTTCTCGACTTTGGGACCTTGATTTAATTAAATGTACAAGGCTTCAATCACTCCCAGAACTTCCAACAAATATAAGATATGTAAATGCAATGGATTGCCCATCATTGGAAAGGTTATCAATTGTATCATATTTTCGAAAGCCACACTTTAACTTTGATAGTCGCGACGAATCAGCTGAGGAAGATTTTATGCGTGATTCTACAATAACACAATTCCACCAATTAGCCGAGAACAATACTACAAGTGAATACGTAAGGAGACTCATCAACAAACAGGTCCTCTTTCTCCCTCTCTCTCTCTCTCTCTCTCTCTCTCTCTCTCTCTCTATATATATATATATATATATGTGGATTGGTTGGGTTTATAACTCAAGATTTGATGATTTGATGGAACAGGAACTTGGTTTTTTTAGCATTTCAAGTTCTAGGAGTGAGGTCCATGACTGTTTGAATTGGCAGAGCGTGGAACAACCAAATTTATCTTCTCCTGCATCCCAAGTTCAGATTCGAGTGGCAGAGCGTAACACCAGATATATGTTCTCGTGCCTCCCAAGTTCTAGATCGGAAGATTTGGAGCAGGAAGTTGGTTTTGTGTGCTTACTATAATTTTAGGTTTAGTTTTTGAAAAAAAATAAAAAATAAATACTCCGTCTGTCCTAATTTGATTGAGCCGCCCCTTTAATTAAACACGTATATTAAGGCACATTACTTAATGCATTATCGTGACTTATTTTTCAATTTTACCCCATTATGGAGTACTTTTTAATAAAAAAAATAAGGGTTATTTTGGAAATGTAAAATAATTATTGTTTTAACTTTTGACAAGTAACAAATATTTTGAGATTTCCCAAAATGAAAATTGTTATCAAATAAAATGGACCAAGTGAATAATAATGTGTATCCCTTTGCTCTATGAACTAGCATGAAGTATATATGAAGTCAACAATAAAACTTAAGGCATGAAAAGCTAGGGTGTAGCTCCTCTCCATTGCTAAGAAATTACTGGACATCCAATAGATTGTACAAGATGATGACACGTCATTACAAATAGAAATAAGTGGTTAGGATTTATGGGCTGTCATACATTGACCAAAATGCCCTCTTTTTTATTCTGTCTAGGACTTTTAACAGTGTCTTAACGGAAGTGAGAAATAAAAAATTACTCTTAATATCCCACATCTTTTAAGTATGAGATTGATTATGCATATATTAGTTCTTTGGCATCTTTCCTTTGTAAGCCGATTTTCAAAGGTGAATTCTAATCATGGGTTCATATCATTACTTGTGTTGTTTCGGTCTTGACTCAATGTTCGTAAAAAATCAATGATTCAAAACTTCATCTTATTTTCTATTTACTCAGCAACCAGAGGGAGCAATAAGAACTTTTTTCTTGAGAAACAGGAAAAAAGGAAAACCTTTTTGTGGGTTTGTTTGGTTTGTAAGAATTCAGATGCAGCGACGCTTAGATTGAAGGCGGTGCATAATAAGAGATCGTTGTTGGAGAAAGAGGACCGAATGTCCACCCCAAGTCTGGTTTATGCCATCAACTTGGCCACTCTAATTTACCAATCTGATTGCCTTCTGGAAGGAAAAGAAAAACCAAAAAAAAAAAAAAAAAAAAAATGAAAGAGGAGGATTTGATGTGGAAGGTTGTAAGCTTCATCAGAGGCCTAGAAAAAGGCCAAGCTCACCATTTACCAATCTGATCCCTATTTTTTTTTTCTTTTCATTTTTTTAAACATTTGACATAATTTCATAAATCTAGATGTAGGAAAGAAAATGATGACAATTTTATTTTATTTTATTTTTATTTTTAAAACATATTGACAATTCTTCTTATCGGAGGGTAATGTAAGGAATTTTATAATAGGAGGAATCAGTTTTCTAACCCAACTTAACACAAGAATTGGGAATGTTAAAAGAAATCCTATTACTCGTTCTCAGTTAACCAAACTTGGGTATGGGGTTATATAATAATATTCTCACTCTCAAGTAATGTGCTATTCCAAAATATGGGATTTCCAAGCCTACAAACCAAATGTACGCATAGTACAAAGGAATGATCATTCCATTTTCTTGAACTACCAAACAGTAACTTTTTTTTGGATAATACTACATTATCTCATACTTTGCCTTCCTATGTGTATTTAGGAGGATTTCAATTTTTAAGGTTTAATTATTTCAATAGTCCTACAACTTTACCCTCCTTAATACACAGTAATAAGAAAAAGTGTAAAACAACTTACGCAGAGTAGCATTATCCCTTTTTTTTGGTTAATGGAATCACCCTCCCATTCTTTCCCCATTTCCTTAGTAACAAATGCAGCAGTGTAGACACGCGGGCCGAGCAGCATATGGATTCGGGTCAAGAAACAAACCGGGTCAATAAAAAAACCCAACAAAACACGGTCGATGGATCATGGAGTCAGAATCCCTCACTTGCTCCTTCGATCTCTCTCCCTCACCCTCACCCTCACCTTCGGCAGCCCTAACACTCACCGCCGGCACACCGCAAACCCCCTTCTCTATCCCTCGAGCTCGAAGCTGCGACCCTAACCATCGATTTTCCTATATCTCGATCTAGCACTCCGCCGCCGCAGGGCAACTGACACCGACGGCCATCATCAGGTCAGTAGATCCGATCTTTTTTGTCTTATTTTTTTTCTCGGGTTTCTTTTTTCGCCCGATTTGTTTGCCTATTGACAGCTCCCTCACTCCATCTCTCTCTAGATCGAAATCTAGGGTTTCCAGATTTTGCGGCCAAGACAAACGTCGCTCATCGATCGTTGCCCCCCCCCCCTCCAATGAAATTGCTAAATATTTAAATGTATATGATTTTTTTTTTTTTTGATAATCATTTAAATGTATATGATTTATTATTCTAGTGAAAGGTCGGAGAAATTTGTATTACAATTAATGAACCTTCCTGCAACTTTCATGGCAAATAGATTTGAGGATAAATAACTTTCATGAAATGTGTATTACAAGTCTTATAATAATGTTTTCCTATAAGACTTGCCAAACAAAGAGACAGAAAAAGCAAACGTTTCTTTATAATTTAATAATTAAAGAGGATAAATATCCTTCTGAATTCGTCAATTTGATGTTTTTCTTGGCACTCGCATTGTGAACAGAGTAGACTCTATTTACTTGGTTTTCCTGCCACTAACTTCATCTTTTTTTCTACCTATACACAGAAATGTTCTCTTGAATTGGACAATCCAATCCCTTCATCGTCTTGATCTCCTTGTGTGAGAGTACCATGGAATCTACCAGTACCCATGCAGAATCATCCACCTCGTCCTCTTCCCTTCCACCACAATACTATGATGTTTTCTTGAGTTTCAGAGGCGGGGATACACGCAAGAACTTTACGGATCATCTCTACTCTGCTTTGATCCGTCACGGGTTCTCCACGTTCAGAGACGACGAGGAACTCGAGAGAGGAGAGGAAATTGGGCCCGAACTGTTGAAATCAATCGAGCGGTCAAGGATTTCTGTCATCGTACTCTCGAGAAGCTATGCTGATTCGAGATGGTGCCTTAATGAACTGGTGAAGATCCTGGAATGCAAGAACACCTTCGGACAGATGGTTTTGCCTGTGTTTTACCAGGTTGATCCCTCCGACATTCGGGTACAGAAAGGGAGTTTTGCGGAAGCATTTGCGAAGCATGAAAAGCGTTACAAGGGTAGTGGGATGGAAGTCAGGCTTGAGGAGTGGAGGGCTGCGCTGACACAGGCCTCTAATTTGTCTGGATGGGACTTACAACATGTGGCCGATGGGTATTTTTCTCTCTCTGTTTTTTTCTTTTTAGTCCTTTCACACCCCCCCTCTCTTCTGATAGGGAGAAATAATTACACTTCTTGTTGGCAGATGTGAACCTCACCATAAGGTTGACGAAAATATTCAACAAGGTCAATGAGGTTCATATCTGCCGATAACTAGTATAATCAGTCCTTTTAAAGCTGAATCACACCAAACTTTCTGAGCCTTTCGTGCAATTATTTCATCACAATGCCCGCCGTTTCTGGCTTCAACTTTGAACCAAATGCCCCATCTCCTTTGATTTACAACAACACTGTTGGAGGAATCTCCCAACTAAAATGGATCATGACATTATATATGATTTGGAAAAGATTTCTCAAAGTTGTAGTATTTGCTACATCAACTTATAGTCAGCTCATTCACTGGGCTATGAATCCTTATTGTTATTTGACAGAAGAATTATTATTATAAATTAATCTAGTATTCACTACATCAAATTTTAGTGAAGACATTTTTTTTGGCTTGCTACAAAGACAGCCTCAATAGAATCCTTATCTTTAATTATTATTATTATTATTATTATTTTTTTTTTTGGACGGAGAAATCCTTATCTTTATTTATTTAATTGATAATAATAAACTGAGCTCCTGAGTTCTTTGTCCTTTGGGTAGGTTTCAAAAAGGCTTGGCTCATCTCAAATGGTTTTTCAGCTTTTTATAGTACAAGGAAAATTAAACACGAATACACCATACTGAGATGAAATAAGGATTCTGATTTATACAACCTTTTTTTGACCTTTCTCGAGTCCCACAGTCCTTTTTTTTTTTTGGGTAAACCCCACTACATACTTCATCACGTGTATACTCAACGTGAGGAAACAAAAGAAATTGTGTAGTTCTTTCTGTGGTTGATCCCATTGTTAGCTGGTGTTGTAATTTCTTATAGTTTAGCGGCATATCAAACTTACTTCTACATTTTCATTGCTCATTTCAACGAGAAGTCTATTTTGCATCCATATCTTATTCTGGCTGACATTGGCAGGCATGAGTCAATATTTATTGAGAAGATTGTCGAAGACATTTGGAAGAAACTAAATATCCCTTACTTAAATGTTGCCAACTACCCAGTTGGCATAGAGTCTCGTGTACAAGACATGAACATGTTGTTGAGGTTGGAATCAGATGATGTTCGCATGGTCGGGATTTGGGGTATTCGCGGAATAGGTAAGACAACAATTGCAAAAGCCATCTATAACAAAATACATCGCAAATTCGAAGGCAGCAGCTTCCTTGCCAATGTTAGAGAAATTTCAAAGCATACCAATGGTCTAGTTGGTTTACAAAAACAACTTATTTCTGATATCCTAATGAATGAAAATCAGAACATAAAAATTGTTGATCAAGGAATTAACATCATAAAACAGAGACTATGGTGTAGAAGGGTTCTTGTTGTTCTCGATGATGTGGATAATTTCTCCCAGTTAAAGGCATTAGCCATAAGACGTGATTGGTTTCATTCAGGGAGCAAAATCATAGTAACAACCCGAAATGAGTCTTTACTAAAAATGCTAGAAGTGGATGGATTATATGTGCCTGAATTATTAAATGAAGATGAGTCTCTTCAACTCTTCAAGTGGCAGGCTTTTAGAGAAGACCTATCCTATAGAAGACTACATGGAGCTGTCAAGGGAAGTAGTGCGTTATGCTGGAGGGCTTCCATCAGCTGTTGAAGATTTGGGTTCTTTCTTTAAAGGCATGAGCGTCCTTGAATGGGAAAGTGCATTGGAGAGTCTGAAAGTAATACCTCGTGATGATATTCAATCAAAGCTCGGAATAAGCTGACTCGTAAAACGATGAAGGGAAGGCCTCATTCTTAGATATTTGCTTGTTTCTTTGCTGGAATGCGCCAAAAAAATACAGTAGTAGAAGGCCTAAGGTTTAAAATGTGTTTGACGTCCTACCTTGTTGATGTCTCATAAAAATTAAATTGGGCTAATTGACGATGTATGAGTGTATGACATGCTTCGTGACATAAGTGGAGATAGTGTTCATAAAATCACCATGAGCATGGAAAACTAGATTTAACATTTATTTTTCATTGGCTTGGCGGTTGTCTTTTTATTATCTTGTGTTATTTTCTTGTTACTTTTGGATTACTGCAGACTAAAGAACTTGGAGGTTGCTTCTCATAACCTCGAAGTTGGTCCTCTCTCAAAAAGGATGAAGCTCGTTAAATTAAAAAATTCGTGGGTTTTAAAAAGTGATGCTCCTCATAACCTAGGAGTTGGTCCTCTCTCAAAAAGGATCAAGCTCATTATAAATTAAATTAAAAACTTGTGGATGAGGACAGGCGTTTTGCTCAAATTGAATTTTGGAGTAATGTTTGGGTATATAAAATAATGCTCGAGTGTGGAGAAGATTATATTAGTAGATGAAAATTAAAGTTGTTAATTGGGAAAATGGTCTCCTGACAACCCCTGACAACCCCCCACCCCCCCCCCCCCCCCTTTTTTTTTCTTTCTAAAGTGTCACTGATTAAACACTTGGTAGTGTCACCATACCCTTGCAATTAATAATTAATTTTCTACCACTACCTTGTCCGCCACTACCATTCTTCTTGCAATGATCAACGTCTTGATCAAACATGAGTTTTTTTTTACTAGAAAAATTTTGTATGCTTTAATTCTATTATTTTTATTAGTAAGGCAAAGGCTGCTGTCCGCCTGTTCGTCCGTCAATTATCTTCACTGTGGGAGTAAGTTGCTGCAGTCAAGGAATTTGAGATCTGACATGCACCATGAGGTATGGGCTTGAGAATTAAATTGATATGATATTATTATAGGGCCTCTATTGGCACCTTAAGACTTATTTTTCGTTTCTCACTTATTATAAATTTTAAGATTTTATAAAAAATATAACAAATATTTATAAAAACTAATCACGTAATCTATTAGAAAATATTATTTTGAACAACTTTGTAGAAGAAATTTTTTTAAAAACCCATTGTTTAAATAGACTTTTTAGCCATTTATGAAACAACTATTGTAAATGGTCAAAAAATCCACTTAAAAGATAGATTTTAGAAAAACTTTCTTCTACAAAATTGTTCAAAATGATGTTTTTTTAATAAATAACGCATTCGGTTATTATAAAAACCTTATATATTTTTCATAAAACCTTAAAATATAAAATAAGTGAGGGATGAAAAGCAAGTCTTCGAATGCCAATAGAGGTCCCCTAACTGTAAGTCCAAAATTAAGCCTGTTCTTACTTGATTGGAATTATATATATATCTATATATAGCTACTCATCCAAGCATAGGGATTTGATTGGAAATCATCTCAATCATTCATTGCAAAATTTTATTTTATTTGGGGAGGAAATCATTTTCATCAGTTTGTGCGTAGGACCTTGACTGTGATGACGAAGTGGTCTACCGTCTCCACACTGGAAAGAACTTCAATGGAACGGTTCTATGGGCCACGTGGTGTAATCAACAAATCACAGTTAAGCAAAGTGGGTTTGTTAGTGTACTTTTGGGCCTATAATCTTATTTTGCTTAGCTATGATTGGTTAGTTGCATCACATGGCCATAGAATGGTCTCATGGAAGTTCTTCCCTCTCATCAGCCACTCTTTTCACTAGTGTTTTGTTTCTGTCTAATGTTACTTTTTTTTTTTTTTTTTTGTAGTAAAATACATTTACATCCCTTGTATTTACTAACTAATACACTGACACTCCTATGTTTTCTAAAATTACACGGGCCTCTCCTTGTACAGGCTAAATTGATGGTGTTAACAGAAGTATGAAATGACCTGAGTTGCCCTTCCTTTTAAAATAGCGTTGTTTTGCATTTCCCTACCTTCGCCATCACCAAATGAACCTTAGACATGAAATAGCACGAAGAAGAAGAAGAAGAGAAGAAGCAGCAGCCAAGTTCACTAGTGGTAGGGGATGATGGCGAGGCACCAGCAGCAGGGAACTGGTTCGCGCTTCACCGCTCTACCTCACCCAAAACCAATGTCGACGACACCCATGGCAAAAACCCCAACTTCATTTATTTATTTTATTTTATTTATTTTGAAACAAACCCCAACTTCAATTGTGGCCATCCCAATAATTCCCATCAATCACCAAAACGAGGGGTAGATTCAAAAAAAAAAAAAAAAAAAAAAAAAAAAAAGCTCGAAGAAGAAAAAGAGAAGAAACAGCAGCCAAGTTCAGCGGCGGCAGGGGATGATGGCGAGGCACCGACGACAGAGAACTGGTTCGCACTTCACCGGATTTGCCTTACCCAAAACCAACGCCGGCGACACCCATGGCAAAAACCCTAACTTCAATTATTATTATTATTTTTTTTTTGAAACAAACCCCAAATCACTTACCTTTTCTACCGCCAGTCTTCCCTTTCCTTTCTCTATTTCCTCACGCCCTCTCCAAATCACACAAGCAAATGTTCTTTTTTTTTTTTTTTTTTGTGTTATGTTTTGGGTCCCTTGGAAATGAACGCCATCACCGACAAACCCATCAAACCCAAATCGGAATCCCTACCATTGGGTTTTGCTATAACTGACCTCACGAGGCAAATCTTAAGCTCCACCTTAACAATGGATTGAGTTCAAATCATCATCCGGAGCAGAGCATCGCGGTGAGATCGTCAGCTATGACAAGGGGTTTGTGATTGGGGGTTTTTGCCTTCGAAGACGAAGGTTGCAAAAGGGTTCTAATAGTGACGGCGGTCCGATGTCGAATGTTGATGGTGTCACCGGCGAGGATGAGAAGAAAAGGGGGAGAATGGTGGCGAAAAATAAGGTTTCACATGGATCTGCCATGGATGAGAAGATGATGTTGTACTGAGTCCGCCTTTGTTTGGACGGATGGGGGTGATGAGGACGGTGGTGATGGATCTACTTCACCCAAATGCAGCGTTTTCCAATGGGGGTTTGGGATGGGGGAACAGAAAAAATGGATGTGGGATCTCTAACAGGTTGACGCCGGCAGCCATGAGGACATCGTGGTTTCTCCGACGGGAGAGCGGAAGGGACAGGAGAGGAGCAGAGGCAAGAGGAGAGAGAGTGGAGAAACTCCATTTTTTCCAGCCAATGGTTTTTTGTTTTTTTAGTCAGAAACTGTAACTCTGTAAGCAAAAACAAAAAATCAAAAAATTGAAGAAAGGGAGGCGTGCACATGAATTACCCCACTTCGACCAACTTCATTTTTTCCAGCCTAACTGTTTGATTTTTTTTTTTTTTTAACTACAAAAAATTGAAGAAGGGGACGTGTGCACGTGAATTCCCCCACTCTGACCAACTCCCCACTTTGTCTCCAATCCTTACCCCCACCTCCCATCTCTCTTCTACTACCACCGACTCCATTTGTTTGGGTGAAGCAGCAGCAGCTCCTTTCCTTTCCACACCAAACGCTGCGTTTTGGCTTCAATAAGAGTAAAATAGGTATTTTTAGCCTATCTTTACATGACGTCAGCAACAATCGTTAACACCTCCTAACAACTAGTTATTGGTTGACGGATGGAGGAAAGTGTAGATTATTTTCCAAAGTAAGGGAAGGCAGTGTATTTTCAAAAAGGTTGGGGTGTCAATGTAATAGTCAGTAAGCACAGGAGTGTAGATGTATTTTACCCTTTTCTTTTTTTTTTTAATTACTTAGCCAAAAAAAAAATTCGTTATCTATACTGCTATATTAAGCTAATTGCCTTTATGGTTGGATTGCACCTGAAAATACTAAGATACCCTTATAAGTTAATAAAGCCCCACCATCTCGAATCAGCATAGTTCCTTGAGAATACGATGACAGATTTTTTTTAATCTGTTCCCCTTAAATTTCTCTCACACAAACATGCGGTTTAAAAACTTTGAAACTGACATAACAGTTACACTAATAGAGTAAAAATTTGAAAAGATGTGTTGCACACGCATCGCATGCTCAATTAGTAGTATTTTTTAGGGAAAATTACAGACTGCACCCTTAAACTTTAGACCAAAATCACTTTTCACCCCTCATATTTAAAATCGGACAAATAACCCCCTGAAATTTTAAACATTATCACTTTAGCCCCTTCTGTCTAGCAACCATTAGATTTTTAACGGAAATTCATCACGTGTATTGCACGTGACCAACTTAATGTGATTTTATACCCAAAATGCCCTTTCATGCTATCTTCTCTGTCTTGTTCTCTTATGCTCTCTCCTACCCGGCTACCCCCATGTCCTCCCTTAAACCATCTAAACCAATGTTAGTACTAACCCAAAAACCACCCAGACAAACACCACGATAGCACCTCACCTTTGTTTACCATTAGAATCACAAACCAAAACCACATGAACTCATCCATCATTTCCAGCTGCTAAACCCCACATTCTCCTTAAATTAATTATCTCATAACACCAACCCAAAACCACCATAAGTACTTCTACCACCACCTTTTGTTACCATAAAAACAAACCCAAAAAAACCACTGAAATCAAACCAAAACCACACGAAACCAACACCATATCCAGCTGTCAAACCCCACCAAAACCAATTGAAAAATTACTACAAATCGCCGACGATCTCATAATGGATCTCGCAGTGAAGGTCCGTGCTCTAGCACTTGCCGCCGAGGATCTCGCAATCGATGCTCATGGAACAAATTGACGGTGTTTTTGGGTTTTCTAAACCTTCATCTCACCGAAGGGTTTTGCTATAACAGTAGAGCGAGAACACTTTCCGTACAAGAAAATCAAACTTATGACCCTCGGATTCATCAAATCAGGGAAGAAAATCAAAGGGTTTTGGGTTCGTATTATATATATATATATCTAAAGCGAGAGAGAGAGAGAGAGTGTGTGTGCGTGTGTGTTTTTGGGAGGGAATTGGCAGAGATTGGGAACTTGTGATGAACGCTAGAAACAATTCAATAAGTTCATTTATTCATTTGGGCTGTAATTTCGTTATACATCATGGGTAAAATTGACATTTAACAATTTCCGTTAACGGCATTCGTTCAAAGAACATTTTGGAAATTCCAAGAGGCTATTTGTCTGATTTTGAAGATGAAGGGTGAAAAGTGATTTTGGCCTAAAGTTTAAGGGGTTAAACTGTAATTTTCCCTATTTTTTATTGTAATATATGTAGACCGACAAATGTCCTCCTAACGACAATCCCTTCATCATTTTGATCTCTGTGCGGAAGATCCATGGCTTCTTCTACCAGTACCCGAGCAGAGTCATCCACCTCGTCCTCTTCCTTTCCACCACAATTTTATTATGATGTTTTCTTGAGTTTCAGAGGCAAGGATACACGCAAGAACTTTACGGACCACCTCTACGCTGCTTTGGTCCGTCATGGGTTCTACACTTTCAGAGATGACAACGAACTCAAAACAGGAGAAGAAATTGGGCCCGAACTGTTGAACTCAATCGAGCGCTCAAGGATTTCTGTCATCGTATTCTCAAGGAACTATGCTGATTCGAGATGGTGCCTTGATGAACTGGTCAAGATCATGGAGTGCAAGAACAACTTCCGACAGATGGTTTTGCCTGTGTTTTACCACGTTCATCCGTCCGATGTTCGGTTCCAGAAGGGGAGTTTTGCGGAAGCATTTGCCAAGCATGAAAAGCGTTACAAGCATTTGCCAAGCATGGAAGGCAAGCTTGAGGAGTGGAGGGCTGTGCTGACACAGGCCTCTGATTTGTCCGGATGGAACTTACAAAATTTCGCCGATGGGTATTTCTCTCTGTCTCTGTTTTTTTTTTTTTTTTTTTTAATTTTATTTATTTATTAATCTTCTCGTCTCTTCCTCCTACTGGTAGGTGAAATGGGAATAATTATAATTGTTATAGGCAGATTTAATGTGGTTCACGAAACTAATTGGGCTAGTGTTACCTGTAACACCACAATACAACGTCATACTGACCCACTGTGAAGAAAAGTATTGAAAACATTGTGGGAATTCCTGCTATGAAGAAAAGTATAATGTAAAAATTTGTATTTTTCTTCCTACTATGAAGAATAATTCGCAGCCATCCCCAGCTGAAGGCAAAGATCTGAAATTAACCCACCACCAAGGCCAAAACCAGAGTAGACCTTCAAACACAACCCACCATCACCAAAATTAAGGGAACCTACCGAAATTCCAACCAGAACATGATGTAGAACAAAGATCCAAACAAATCATGACGATCAAGTAATTTTTATTTTTATTTTTATTTTTGTAATTTTTGTTTTTGTTTAGTTTAGGGTTTTATTTGCTTATTTTGGGTAGTTTTTAGGGTTTATTTAGTATAATTTGAGTCCTTAGGTTACTGTATTAATTAGGGTCAATTTTGTAATGTTTCCAAGTGTTTTTACAGCTCTATGAAACCTTTAAAGTGCTACAAAGTCTAAAAGCCGGATATTGCCAATTTTGGTACTTTATGGCTATTCCTATGATTTCCTAGTTCCTATAAATTAGGTTGTAGGATTCTTAGTCATTCAATTCAATTTGATCAATAAAATTTCAGAATTTTGGTTTTATAATTTTGTTCTTGTTTTACAAGAAGATGGTGCTTTTCTTTCTTTAGTCTTTACTTCTCCTATGCCACAACCGATCCATTACCCATTACACTCGTCCAAACAAAAACCAAATGCAAGAGACAGAAAGCTCCAACCTCATCATAATCAAGCCCAGAACAGAACCATACTGAAACAGAGTAACCCAACAAAGAATGGCCTAGATTGATTAGATAATCAGCTGCCTATATCCCATAATATCTTCTCTACTATATTGATGCAATTTGTCATGATTTTCTTAATAGACTATGGCGGGCCAAGGGTATTTCTTCACCATTTAATTTCATGTCTTACAAAAATCTTGGTTTTTTGGGACTCAGAAATAAACACCGACCATGAAAACAAAAACAAAACAAAGTACCTAACCCCATGAGGTGGAAAATGAGCAACAAGAATTGACCCAGAGCTGGAGATGAAGGTGCATACCCAGTTCAAAGGAAGAGAACCTTTCTTAGCTTCCGAGGGGTCCCAGCAAGAAGCAAGATTGGCCAACTTTCTGACTGATGCTACGGACTAAGAACTACAAGATGCATGGAAGCCAAGATCACACACCATCACATATTGAGGCTACCTCCAAGAAGCCATAAGCGTTTCGATTTTTCGGCTCGAAAATCACTTTCTTTGCTTTCAAAGTTCTAATCATAGGGCCGGCTTCCCTTAAAGAAAGAATTTCTGCATTTTACAGCTGAATCACACCAAACTTTATTAGCCTTTCCTGCAATTATCTGACATTCTGACTCTAACCATTGATCATAATGTCTACTGCTTCTGAGTCCAACTTTGTATCAAATTCCCCATCTCCATCAATTTATGACCGCCCTTTTGGAAGAGCTTCCCAACTAACATAGATCATGACATTATAAATTGGAAAAGACACTACATTAACTAATAGTCAGCTCATTAGCCATGCAACTAATTGTAACGAAACTTTGTGGCCTACTACAAAGACAGCCTCAATAAAATCATTGTTATTATTTATTTGACAAACATATAATAATAATAGTAATAATAATGAGATCCCGTCTTGTTTGCCCTTTGGGTAGATTTGAAAGTTGAAAGGGTTTGGTTTGTCGCCATTCGCCAATGAGTTTCCAGCTTTATCGTACAGTGAGAAGTAAAATCTTAACATACTGAGATGAAAAAAAGGATTCTGATTTCTATCACCCATTTTTACCTTTCTTGAGTTTCTCATCTTCTTTATTGTCCATCCACTCTATACTTATTCACATGTATACTCAATGCGAGGAAACAAAAGTGATTCTGTAGTACTTTCTATGGTTTTTTTTTTTTTTTTTTTTTCTTATCAGCTTCTTTCTATGGTTTGTTGACTTGATACCAATGTTCTTTATACTCCTTGTACTTTAGTAGTTTAGTGGCATGTCAAATTTACTTCATGTTTAATTACATTTTCATGGCTCATTTCAAGGATGGTTATCTTGCTTCAATCTCTTATTTCGTCGAAATTGGCAGGCATGAATCAACATTTATTGAAAATATTGTGGAAGACATTTCGATCAAACTAAATCTCCGATACTTCTATGTTGCCGACTACCCAGTCGGCATAGAGTCTCGTGTACAAGACATAAACAAGTTGTTAATGTTGGAATCAAATGATGTTCGCATGGTCGGGATTCGGGGGATTGGTGGAATAGGTAAGACAACAATTGCAAAAGCTATCTATAATCAAATACATTCCAGATTTGAAGGCAGCAGCTTCCTTGCAAATATTAGAGAAATTTCAAACCACCCCCAAGGTCTAGTTAGTTTACAAGAACAACTTCTTTCTGATATCATAAGAAATGAAAATCGAAAAATAAGAAATGTTCATCAAGGAATAGAGGTCATAAAACAAAGACTATGGTGCAGAAGTGTTTTTGTTGTTCTTGATGATGTGGATAATTTAAACCAGTTACAGGCATTAGCCATAAGGCGTGATTGGTTTCGTTTGGGAAGCAAAATCATAATAACAACTCGAGATCAGTCTTTACTAAATAATCTAGAAGTGGATGAGGAGTATCAGCCTGAATTTCTAACTGACGACGAGTCTCTTCAACTTTTCAACTGGTATGCCTTTAGAGAAGATCATCCTATGGAAGACTATGTGGAGCTTTCAAGTGAAGTAGTGTGTTATGCTGGAGGACTTCCATTAGCTCTAGAAGTTTTGGGTTCTTTCTTTAAAGGCATGAGTGCGCTTGAATGGAAAAGTGCATTGGAGGATTTGAAGGTAATTCCTCATGAGGATATTCAATCTAAGCTTAAAATAAGCTTTCATTCATTAACTTATGAAGAGAAGGCTTTATTCCTAGATCTTGCCTGTTTCTTTGTTGGAATGCACCATAATTATAGAATAGCAGAAGGCCACAGTTTCTTCCCCAGAAGTAGGATTGGGCTTCTATCTCGTCGATGTCTCATAAAATTTGACTATTCAGGCTTGTTGACGATGCATTACATGCTTCGAGACATGGGTAGAGATATTGTTCGCAAAGAACACCATGATCCCGGGAAACGTAGTAGATTGTGGCTTCATGAGAACGTTGTTGATGTATTGAAAAATGACACGGTAAGTTCCATATGCTTGAAGTTTTTTGTTAATATATGAAACACATTTTGTTAATGCAGGATGATGGTAAATTATTAAGCTTACATTTTTCTTGGCCCCAAAAGCATATTGTAGCACACAATGCTAGAAAAGAGATTCTATCCACAATCTAGCGAAATCTGGACCATTCATTTCAATGGAGCAGATCCTTACGCACAATGCTAAAGGGAGTTTGGGGAAAATGCATACCACACTTCCCTTAAACACTTCACTACCCCATGTTTTATGTAATTAAAGGAAAGAGCATGCCATTGGTACACAGGTTTCTCAACACTATTACACTTTTGCTTATCAATCGATGCACTTTCTTATCAGGGAACAGAAGCAGTTGAAAGTCTCATCATAAATTTGCATTCACCAGATGATTTACGAGTGAATGCACAAGCATTTACAAAGATGAACGGACTGAGACTGCTCGAACTCAATTATGTACACTTATGTGGAAGCTATGGAAATCTTTCCAAAAAGTTGGGATGGTTATGTTGGTTTGGATTTCCTTTAAAATCTATACCATCCGATTTATTTATAGCTGAAGTGGTTGTGATTGACATGCGCTATAGTAGCCTAGAACTAGTTTGGAAGGGAATGAAGGTATGGCATTGTTTCTAAGTCTATACAATTTTGATTGCGGTATACATCATGTGAAAATTAATATTCTTTTCTTTCCTTTTTTTTAATAACAGATTCTCAACAAGTTGAAAATCCTTAACCTCGGTCATTCCTATCACCTAACTGAAACTCCAGACTTCTCAAAATGCACTAGTCTCGAGATGTTGTTACTTAACGATTGTATAAGGTTGAGAGAAGTTCACAAATCTGTTGAATGTCTCGACAAACTTGTTACCTTGGATTTGAATAATTGCAAAAACCTCAGGAAGCTACCGCTCGGGATTTGGAAGTCGACATCTCTCCAAAATCTGTGTCTCTCTGGCTGCTCAAAAATAAGAAATCTGCCAGGATCAGAAGGATCACCATCAAAATCATATTTTTCACGCTTTTCATCTCGGGCATTAGTGGTGAGAAATCCCGATTCCATAAGTCGTTCACTACCTTCTGTACAGGGATTAGTTTCTTTAAAAACGTTAAGTATGGAAGACTGTAATTTGTCATATATTCCGGACGAGCTTGGGAGTTTAATCTCATTAGAAAAGTTGAATGTTGGAGGAAACAAATTTTGTACCCTACCGACCAGCATCCAGCACCTTTCTCGACTTCTGCACCTCACTTTAACTAAATGTACAAGGCTTCAATCACTTCCAAAGCTTCCAAGAAATGTGGTAGGTGTGAGTGCAATTGAGTGCACATCATTGGAAAAGATATCAGTTGGATCATATTCTCGAAAATATCCATACTTCATCTTTTACGGTTGCCACAAATTAGCCGAGAACATTACTACAAGTGATTTTGTAAAGAGACTTCTCCAGAACCAGGTCATCTCTCTCTCTCTCTCTCTCTCTCTCTGCATTTGCGTGTGTTTGTCTGTTGAACCGTACCGCGGGTTTATGTTTTTATATCCTTGAGATTTGATGGAACAGGAAATGTCTACACTCGGTGAATTGTACATTTCACTTCCTTGGGGTGAGGTTCCTGACTGTTTCAACTGGCAGAGCGTGGGGCCAAGTGATTCATCTTCTCTTGTGTCCCCAGATTTTCCATCTTCTCTTGCGTCCGTAGTTCTCGATCGGAAGATCCGAGGGTGGATTCTATGCGTTGTTCGTGCACACGGCAAAGATTATTCGGATGCCAAGGAATACTACTCCTACGGAGTCAAAAATAAAACAAAGGACGTGACAATTTATGTTCGACCAATATTTGATTTATCTGTACCAGATCAAACGTGTCTCCACTATGTACCGCAATGTCATCCTGAACTTCATACGGAAGCAGGGGATGAGCTGGAATTTGAGTTTTTTGTTTCTCCGTCGCTTACTCATTTGTCGTGGTCGGGGAAGTGGGGAGTCTATCTGATTTATGAGGACGATGAGATGGATTACCCATCCAATGATCAAGCAGTAAATCCAATATGCTGTCCGGATGAGTTTTAGACAAAAGAAAGCACAAATTCTCAGATGAGTTATGGCAAAAAAAACATCATAGATTCCGGTGAGCCCCGGTCACCTTCCGGCAATATGGTAAAATTCCGGCCAGCTTGGTTGAGTAATTTCGTCCATATGAAACGCTGTCATTACAGCATACAATATTGATGCCAGTTGGAAGGTGGATTGCGTGTTTTGCCCAGCAGGATTCAGGTGGGGGTTTATGGGGCACATGTTCCATCGCACTCTTTTCATTTTTATTTATTTATTTTTTACTTACAGATGCATTAAAATTTGTAAATGTCTTGATTTTTTAATAGATGAATGAATGTTAAGTTTTTGTTTAACAAAAAAAAAAAAAAAGAGTATGTATAAGTCTTAGAAATTTTGATCAAATGGTCTCAAGGTTTCTATAAAAATAATTAGCTGTAAGGTCTACTGGAAAATATCATTTTGAATAACTTTGTAGAAAAAAGTTTTTCAAAAATCTTTCGTTTAAATAGATTTTTTGGACATTTGTAATCTTTGTTTTGTTTTTACAAAAGTTTTTATGAAAAACTGTCAAAAAATCTACTTAAACGATAGATTTTGAAATTATTTTCTTCAACAAAGTTGTTCAAAATGATGTTTTGTAGTAGACAATACATCCAGTTTTCACGAAAGCCCTTTTTATTCTTTATAATTCCTTGAAGTTTAAAATATGTAAGGAGTGCTTAAGAATTTTTATGGTGGCAATAGCCACCCTATATTATATTAATAAGATAATTAATAATAGCTATCCCATCTATAAAATCACATTTTTTTACTACTAAGAAAATTTCGCATTTTGAATAAAAAGTATCTTAGTCTTTGATTAACTTAATATTTGGGTGTAGAGAAGGAATAGGTAATCTTTAAATAATTTTCTTACCATTGGATATGGGAGAAAAACCAACACCACAAGAACATTATAATATATATATATAGTCCTGATCAAGTCAGTACGTGTCGATATAGGTTATATCAGCACCATGCATGGGAGGTTGTGTCCCTTGCATTGACCTAATGCATTCCATAACCCACTAATGCACAAAGTATAGCTTCCAATGTGAGTGTTGATATAAGTTATATCAACACGTGCTTACCTAATCATCATCCTATATATATATATATATATTGTCTCATTAAAAATTTCCCTATGCTGGAAAGTGGATATCGCAAATATATATCTTAGATCCCTACGGGGAAAAATTCGTATGTAACCTCCCCCAGGCACGGCTAAAAGTGGGGCATTAGTGACCAGTTAGCAACTAGCGGGTCAAACACGGATTTTGAAAATGGCACCGAAAGAGCCTAGCACGAGCCAGTGGTACACCAGGAAAGGGGCAAGGAGTAAGGTGCTTTTGGAAATCAATATTAAACTCTATTTGATTATTAATAAAGTTTTGCAATCACTTTATATGCCATTGATCGATAGCAGGGTGTTATTGAAAATTAGGTCATGTGTGATTGGTTAGAATAGAATGAATGGAATAGAATCTCATTCTAATTCATTTCCAACAGCATGTTTGGATGAAGTAATGAAATGGGAATAGAATCAAACATTAGTAGTCAATTATAATGATATTCATTTCGCAATGTTTATTTTAATTTTATTCTATTCTAAATTATTTTGTGCATGGAATCAAATTTCATTTCCACCTATTCCATTCCAACCAAACAAATATGGTATTAGAGTAGTCATTTGCCTTTTCCTTGCATCAACCAATGGAATATCCTCCTGAATTCGTCAATTAGATCACTTTGTGTAAGTAGCCGACAAGAATCATCAATCTGTGTACAGAAAATGAGGAAGATCGATGGTTGGTCCAAGCCGTGTAAGCAAAAATAAGTCTCCCAAGCAACCCCATAATTATGAACTTTTTTAGAGGTGAGATTAGTGCGAACCCAAATATCGACTTGGAGTGAAAAGAAATCATTGAATAAATGACCCAGGCCAGTTCAAGTCCAAATGGCTCGAGCCCATAGAGAGTCTCGCAAAACCCACCCAAGCTAACTTGCTGTGGTTAGGGCGCTCGACCGGCTGGGGCTCCGGTTACGTATGTCAAACTCCAAGAAATTACTGAATCATCAACAGATAACAAGAAAATTCTGCTAAATAAAATGTTCACCTTTGTTATCCATATAAATCAAGCCCGAAAGAACAAAAAAATTAATGATCATTTGGAATACTTTGTATATAAATTTTTCTCTAACTTTTTTTCTTTAAGGCCATGTTTGTTTGGTTGGAATGGAATGGGTAGAAATAGAATTTGATTCCATATTCAAAATAGTCTGAAATGGAATGAAATTGAAATAAATATTGTGGAATGAATATTATTATAATTCACTATTATTTTTTCATTTCATCCATTTCTATTTAATTATCTCATCCAAACATGTTTTTTAAGAATGAAATGGAATGAGATTTCATTCCATCCATTCCATTCCCACCAAACAAAACATGGCTTTAATGTAAAATCCAAGAATTTGTGTCCCTGTTAAGCAAATAAATGCAATTTGAGTAGTACCAAAACAAGTTTGGCAAATCAAAAATAGAATTGGAACTCTTGGAATTAAGAATACCAAATTAGATTTGCTTTCAAGGTAAAAGAGGTATGCACTCATTCTCAGTGCCTTTGCCCTTGCTAGGTTGGTTGAACTATCAAGGTTTAGGATGTGTTATCTAAAGTCATCGTTTTAACTCCTCACAGCTGTAATTACTTGTATGGTATAAGACCTCTCACAAAGATTGTCAGAGGATTAGTTTAAACTAAAATCTCGGTAGAAGTAAGGTTTAGGATACACATAATTATTAATAAAATTAAACTTTTTTAAATAAAGGCCATGTGGGTCTTGTGTGACGAGAAGTAAAAAAAAAAAAAAAGGGTATGAACTCATTCTATAGGTGAAATATATAAGTCATAATCAAAAGGTGACAATGATTATATTAAAAATTGTGTATTATGTCATTTGCATTATGCACATTATATTAAATTATAACATTTGGTACACAAACCAATAAGATGCTCTAATACACAGAAATGTTCTCTCCTCAATTGGACAATACCTTCATCATCTTATATCTTACGAGCGGGAGGCCATCTTCCTAACTACTGTTGAAATTGACTGTCAGGTCATTGAATTTTTTTTTCATTTAAAAAGGGTAATGCTAGTATGTTATCTTGTCCTATACTTTTATCTTACACTTTGTCCTACTAAATATATTTGAAGGGTAAGGTTGTGGGATGATATAATTAAACTCTTACCCTCTCATATACACTAATAAGACAAAGTGTAAGTCAAAAGTGTAAAGCAAGATAGCATTACCAAAAAAAAAAAAAAAAAAAAAAAAATTTATAAACATCAAATTTTATATCTAACCTTTTGTTTCCTTCTCATTTTGAAAACAAAACATGGTTTTTTTTAATGGATAAATTACAAGAAGCTCCCAAATGTTTAATCCCATATAATATAATCTCCTTAAAGAAAAAATTGATATAGTGACCCTTCAGTTAGGCTTTATGCAAAACATTAAATAAAAATTGGATGAAAAAACACTATATGTTTTTCATATGCTTAATATTTACCTATTTTAAAAATAGTATTTTTTTTAAGGGTAAGATGCAAAAAACCCCTTTCTATTGGTATCCATTTTGTAGGATACCCCTCTTTAAAAAAAAATCTAACAAAAAACCTCTCATATTATGTAGGGTTGAAAAATATCCCATTCCATCCACATTCTGTCAATTAATTTAATAGCAAAATAGCACGTGATGAGGTTAAAACACTTTTATGACTATAATGCCTTTTAGAACACTAAAAAGACTATAATACCCTCACCCACCATAATGAAAAGACCCCTTTTTAAGTGTTAATTCAAGGGTAAAAGGGACATTTCATATATATATTTTAAAAAATCTATTTAAAAATTTCAAAAACTAATATTTTAATATTTTTCCGTACAAAGGTATAATGATCATTTAACATCGTCATTAACAGTGTACGCAATGGTACAATATGGGGGTTTTTTGTTGGATATTTTTTAGAGGGGTATCCTGCAAAATGGATAACAATAGGGGGGTTTTACATTTTACCCCTTTTTTTAAATGAATATTTTGTTTAGGGGTTTGTGTAACGAATGGGAGGTTTGTTGTAATTTATCATTTTTAAATTCTATATTTATAGACGAACAGAAGCCCTTCTAAATTAACCATCTCTTTCTGTAAGTACTCATCCATGGCTTCAAGCAGTACCCGGGCAGAGTCATCCACCTCGTCTTCTTCTCTTCCGCCACAATTTTTATATGATGTTTTCTTGAGTTTCAGAGGCGAGGATGTGCGGAAGTCGTTTATTGGTCACCTTTGCGCTGCTTTGGTCCGTCACGGGTTCACGACGTTCAAAGATGACAACGAATTCGAGAGAGGAGAAGAAATTGGGCCTGAACTGTTGAAATCAATCGAGCGCTCAAGGATTTCTGTTATCGTATTCTCAAGAAACTATGCTGATTCAAGATGGTGCCTTGATGAACTGGTGAAGATCCTGGATTGCAAGACCAACTTAAAACAGATAGTTTTGCCCATTTTTTACGACATTGATCCCTCTGACGTACGGGCACTGAAGGGGAGTTCTGCAGAAGCATTTGCTAAGCATGAAGAGCGCTACAAGGGTCGTGGAATGGAAGGCAAGCTTGTGAAGTGGAGGGCAACCCTGACAGAGGCCTCTAATTTTTCTGGATGGGACCTGCAAAATGTGGCCGATGGGTGATTCTCTCTCTCTTTCTCTCTACATTTTTTTTATAGAACTTTTGTAGGGAAAATAATTACAGTTGTTATAGGCAGATGTGTACCTCACGTCCTCACCGATGAGGTTTACAAAAAAAAATCAACAAGATCGATGAGGTTCATATCTGCACGTAATAAATATACTTCTTTTTTCTTCTTCTTCATTTTTTTTATGGTAAATTATAAGAAAAACCCATTATGTTTAGCCTTTTTTTACAGTCTCCTAAAATGAAAATCAATACAATGTATCCGTTCAGTTAGGTTTCGAGTAGAAAATCGAATGAAAATTGGGTGAAACTTGGGAAGTTAATGGCTGACGGTGTTAAACTGCCCTCTCGTTCTCTTATTCCACTGGCGTAATCCGACGTCGTCGTCATCATCTCAGACGTCCTCACCCTGGCACACCGCCAACTTCTTTCCTTCTTTTGGACCACAGCCGTGAAAAAGCAACACCCAAACCTCATCTCCTCTTCCACTGGCAGTGGATCGACATGGCCAGATCTGAAACACAACCCTCCGGTAAGTCAGATCCGAAAACCAAACCACCCAAACCTCATCTCCTCTTCCGCCGGCGGCGAATCGACATGGTCAGATCTGAAACATAACCCTCCGTCGTCTCGCCAATGGGGGAGAGATGTCGCCGACGGTGACCAAAATCGGTAGCCAACGAGGGAGGGGCAAATGAAAACAAAAATGGGATTTTTTTTTTTTTTGGGGTTGAATCGCAGGGCCGGTCAAACACGGTGGCGTTTTAGCACCATTTTCTGAGCTTAACGCCGTCACGTTAAAAGCTCGGCTCATTAAACGGCTACGCTTTGGAGCGTTTTGAACCAGAGCCATCCCTTGCTTCGTCCTGGCCACGTGTTGCAATCGCAATCGCAATCGCAATCCCAGGCGTTACTACAGCAAGGAGCTGTAAAACGTGCCTACAACACCAAATCCAGACTTTAGAAAAACACACTAAATAACCTCATATTCGGTTCTTGTCCTCAATTTTCATTAATTCACGTAGTGCTTTTTATTTAATTTCTAAGTATCCATTTTTTTTAAAGAGAATTTTAGATTGGTCGAGCTAAGGGAAAATAATTACGGTTAATACAAATTACTACTAACTTCTTAGTAAATGACTACTAACTGTAATTATTTGCCACTATAACCAATCTATAATTCTCCCCTTTTTTTTAGGGGTTATGTGAAAAAGAACTGAACATACAGGGGGTTTCTTATAATTTTTATTTATTTATTTAAGGGTCAGGTTATTGTCACCACATAAAATACTTTAAGTTCCCTCACTTAATTTACATTTTTTAAGGTTTTATGAAAAATATAAAATGTTTTTACAAAAACTAATCACATAGTTTATTTGAAAACATTATTCCGGATAACTTTATAGAATAATTTGTTTCCAAAATCTTTTATTTAAGTGGACTTTTTAACCATTTTTTTAATATTTATTATGAAAAATGAAATAGAGATTGTAAATGGTCAAAAAGTCTACTTAAATGATAGATACCAAAAAACCTTTCTTTTACAAAGTTGTTCAAAAATGATGTTTTCTAGTGGACAAAATGGATAATTTTCATAGAAACCTTTTAAATTTTTCATAAAACCTTAAAAAGTATAAATTAAAAGAGATTTAAAAGTATTTTATGTGGTGGCAATACCTCCCCTTTTTTTAACTAGAGAAATTTATATACACTAACCAATGCTAGTAGTATTTTTTCCTTCTCCCCTATTAGAGTTGGAAGGGTAATAAGCAAAACTGAAGAAACACAAATTTGTATGAAACAGGTATAATCAGAAGATCCCTTGATAGCTAGCTATCATACCAAATTTTATTGGTTCTAATACTGTAGATAATCGGCTAGCTATTATATCCCATATTATCTTTTCTAACTATATTGATGGAATCTGTCATGAAATTCTTAATACTCCTATGGGCTATGGCAGACGAAGGGTGCTGCTTTTTTTTTTTTCCTTTTTTTTTTTTTTTTTGGGTGCAAAGGAAAACAAAGGGTATTTCTTCACCATTTAATTTCACGCTTACATTTGTATCATCATATCATGGTTTTTCGGGAGTGGGAATAAATACGGGCCATGAAAGCAAAACAAAACAAAATATCCAACCCCTGGAGCTGGAAAATCGGCAACAAGGTTTTGATGACTGATAAGCGACAGGGGACCATACCCAATTCAAAGGAAGACAACCTTTCTCAGCTACTGCGGGAGCTCAGTGAGCAGCAAGATTAGCTTGACTGCCACTAAGGACTAAGAACTGCAAGATGGAAGCTAAGGGCACTTCTTCACATATGAGCATGGATTCAGTGCTGAGGTCATTGTGATTGTCAGGTTTCTGGACGGTTAAGATTTAAAGATAAAAAAGTTGCTATTGAAAAGACCAAAATGACCTTAATTGCAACTTTTTGATCTATCAATCTCGGACTCTCAGTCATCCAAAAGCTCATTTGATGGCCACAATGACTTCATCATGGTGCTAAGTTTTTGCAACTTAGCACTGAATCTGTGCTCCTTCACATATAGAGGCTACCGTGACCATAAATCCAATGGCTTAAAAATGAAGTGCAAAAATTGAGTCCATGGATCTTGACCTTATATATATATATATATATATATTAATTTTTATTGTTTACCTTCTCAAGTTTCACATCTTTTTTTATTGTCAATCCACTCTGTTCTTCATCACATGTATACTCAATGTGAGGAAACGAATGTGATTGTATTGTTCTTTCAAGGGTTTGATCCCATTGTTAGCTAGCGCTGTAATTTCTTATGCTTTAGTGGCATGTCAAATTTTCTTTATGATTAATTACATTTTCATGCATGACTCATTTTCAACCATTTCTATTTTGCTTCCTATCTCCTATTCTGGTCTAAATTGGCAGGCATGAGTCAAAATTTATTGAGAAGATTGTCAAAGACATTTCGAACAAATTAAACCTCCCATTCTTAAATGTTGCTGATTACCCAATTGGCATAGAGTCTCGTGTACAAGACATAAACAAGTTGTTAAGGTTGGAATCAAATGATGTTCTCATGGTCGGGATTTGGGGGATTGGCGGATTAGGTAAGACGACAATTGCGAAAGCTATCTATAATCAGATACGTCCCCAATTTGAAGGTAGCAGCTTTCTTGCAAATATTAGAGAAATTTCACAGCAACCCAATGGTCTAGTTGATTTACAAGAACAACTTCTTTCTAATATACTGATGGATGAAAGTCAAAATATAAGAAATGTTGATCAAGGAATTGAGGTAATAAAACAGAGAGTATGTTGTAGAAAGGTTCTTGTTGTTCTTGATGATGTGGATAATTTTTACCAATGCAAGGCATTAGCCATAAGGCGTGATTGGTTTCATCCTGGAGGTAGAATCATAGTAACAACTCGAGATGAGTCTTTATTGAAAATGCTAGAAGTGGATGGGAAATATATGTCTGAATTATTGAATGACTTCGAGTCTCTTCAACTCTTCAGCTGGCATGCCTTTGGAGCAGACCATCCTATAAGAGACTATGTAGAGCTTTCAAGGGAAGTAGTGGGTTATGCTGGGGGGCTTCCATTAGCTCTTGAAGTTTTGGGTTCTTTCTTTAAAGGCATGAGCGTGCTTGAATGGAGAAGAGCATTGGAGAGTTTAAAAGTAATTCCTCATGATGATATTCAATCAAAGCTTAGAATAAGCTTTGATTCATTAAATGATGAAGAAAAGGCCTTATTCCTAGATATTGCTTGTTTCTTTGTCGGAATGCACCAAAGTTATGTGGAAGTTGGTCGTGGTTTCTTTCCCAAAAATCAGCTTGGGGTTCTATCTCGTCGATGTCTCGTACAAATTGAATATTCTGGGTTGCTGACAATGCATGGCATGCTTTTAGACATGGGCAGAGATATTGTCCGCAGAGAACACCATGAATTTGGGAAACGTAGTAGATTGTGGTTTTATGAGGAAGTTCTTGATGTGTTGACAAACTGTACGGTAAGATCCCTATGCATAAAATGTTTTTGTTAATATAAATATGAAACCTGCAAGGCAATGTTAGAATGCAGGATCATGGTAAATTATTGACTATTGAGCCCACACTTTATTTGGCTGCTGAGGCTTTTGCAGTGTAACAAAATGCTAAGGGGACAAATGCAAAGCACACTTCCCTCAAACATTGCACTCTCCCATGAGTTATGTAACTAAGGGACAGGGTGTGTCTTTAGTACACATCAGTGTCCTCACCAATATCATACTTTTGCTTATGTAATGCTTTTTCTTACTAGGGAACCGAAGCGGTTGAAAGTCTTGTCATAAACTTGCATTCGTCAAATGATGTACAAGTGGATGCTGAAGCATTTGCAAAAATGAAGAGATTGAGACTGCTTGAACTCAATTATGTACACCTGAGTGGAAGCTATGAACATCTTTCCAAAAGGCTGAGTTGCTTATGTTGGCTTGGGTTTCCTTTGAAGTCAATACCGTCCAACTTATTTTTAGAGCAAGTGGTTGTGATTGACATGCGTTATAGCGGCTTGAAACATGTTTGGAAGGGAAGGAAGGTACGGTATATATTATTTCTACATCTTTACAACTTCAGTGACAGTTTGAAAATTAATATCCTTTCCTTTCGTTTTGAATAACAGATTCTCTACAAGTTGAAAATCCTTAACCTCAGTCATTGCTATCACTTAGTTGAAACGCCCAACTTCTCAGGATGCACCAGTCTTGAGATGTTGTTGCTCAATGATTGTGTAAGATTGGTACAAGTTCACCGATCTATTGAATGTCTCCAAAAACTTCTTGTCTTGGATTTGAACAATTGCAAAAACCTTAGGAAGCTACCGCTTGAAGTTTGGAAGTTGACATCTATCCAAAATCTCTCCCTCTATGGCTGCTCGAAAATAGAAGAACTATCAGGATCAAAAGGATTCCTGTCAGAATCATTGTTTTCACGCTTTTCATCTTGGAAATTACTAGTGAGAAATCCTGATTCAATCGATCATCCACTACTCTCTATAAAGGGATTAATTTCCATAAGAAATTTGAATCTGACAAATTGTAATTTGTCATATGTTCCGGAAGAGCTTGGGAGTTTAATCTCATTAGAAATGTTGTTTCTTGGAGGAAACAACTTCTGTACCCTACCGATGAGCATCAGTAACCTCACTCGACTTTCGGATCTCAATTTAAGTAAATGTCCAAGGCTTCAATCACTTCCAGAGCTTCCAGAATATATAGGATTTGTACATGCAGGGGATTGCACATCATTGGAAAGGATATCAATTGGATCAATTTTACGAGGATCTGCATACTTTAATTTTAATGGTTGCCACAAATTATCTGAGAGCAATACCTCAAGTAATTTTGTAAAGAGACTTCTCGAGATTAAGGTCCTCTCTCTCTCTCTCTCATTTTTTATTTTGATCACTGACACTTTTTGTTTTGATCACTGACAATGGTGGAGTCAAGAATTTGGTCTAAAGGACAATACTTGGCTCATCACAGTGGAGGAGTAACTCTTCCTTATTCCCACTCATATTATGTCACGTATCACAATTAATATTTTTTACATGCTAAGGCACTTATGCACTCATGCTGCCCCTAATTACTGAAGATTTGATGCAGGTAATTGGTGAATTAAACGTTTCACTTCCTTGGGATGGGGTTCTTGACTGTTTCAACTGGCAAAGCGTGGGACCAGATTTATCATATCGTGCGTCGCTAGTTCTAGATCGGAAGATCAGAGGGTGGGTTCTATGCATTGTTGGGACACGCTATGAATATCAATTGGGTTATCAACATAAAGTCAAAAATAAAACAAAGGGCACAAAAAGAAGGTATTATCCGGCAATTTTTCCTTGTTATGTTGATCAAACATGGCTCCACTATGTACCACAATGTTATCCTGAGATTCATATGGAAGCCGGGGATGAAGTGGAGTTTATACTACCACCGTTGGCTCGTGATCCCACAGTCGTGAAGAAGTGGGGGGTCTATGTGATTTATGAGGACCATGAGAGGGATTACCCATCCAATGATACAAGCCATGATCCAGTTATGCCTCCCACACCCACATGAGTTTTAGGCAAATTCACGGATGAGTTATGGCAGAAGACACCATCATATATTTCGGCGAGCACCTCCTGACCTCCCGGCTAACCCAGTAAAATTCCAGCAAACTTATTTGAGCAATTTCTATCCATATGGGACGCCACCATTACAGCAATTCTTATATTGTGACTATCTATGTGGGCTAGGTCTTGTGAAGATAGCCATTTTGATGCCAGTGGGGAGCCATCTGGGAGACGCATGCACCCTCCAATGCGGCGTTGTGGGCCATGGTGAGGCCGATGCTGCTTGATTTTCCAGCGATGAATACATGGTGGTTTTTTGGTGGGACCTTGACAGGGCAGGTTGGATGGGTAGGAATAAAGATGAGGAGGCGAGAGATAGGAGCGAGCAAGAGGAGACAAGATGGGAGCGGTTGATGCCTGCCATTGATGGAGCTTCAAAGAGGTACTGAAACAGAGGAGCTAATTTACTGTATTTGATTTGTGCATGTAATTTGTTCATATTAAACCCTATTGGCCCCCAAAGTATGCTGCTGCTGTTTTTGTTTGTTTACTTATGGAGTATTTTTTATTATCATTATTTTATCAATATGGTTATGTAGAGTCCTAGGGACTGATGTTGATCAAATTTCGTTGCCAAAAACTTTGTGCTGTTTTTTTGTGCCCCTTTAGTGTGTCCATCTCCTGTGCATTCGTGAAGATTGGTGTATGCAGAGTTGAAGACTTGTGAAAGAATGGAACCAAGTCTCACCTTAGGCATGGTAAGTGATTTAGAGGCCCGGTAATCTACCTTAGGTGGTTAGATTTTGTTTTTGGCCTTTGTGTGTTGTATTGGAGTTTTTCACTTTGAGAGAGAGCCTAGATTAGGATCTGCCTAGGGTCTATCGAATGATGGTTTTGGGTGGTTTGAATGCAGGGTATCCTGGAAACTCTGAGCGTAACTGCCTTACTTGTATGCGAATGCTCCTCGCGTACTGTTTGAATGACACAGGCCTTGGTGCTACTCCAAGTCTTAACTCTCTCTCTCTCCATTTGAGACCCAACGTACACCTCTTGTAACCCTAGATATAAATACTTAATGATGCTTTCATTCTAGGGTGTGGAATGTGAGAGGCAAGTGTGGTTTTCAAGGTTTGCAGATTGAAATACACCTCTATTGTTCGACCTTGCCTCCTAGAGATGATTTTCATGCTTGTAACCTGATTTATCTCTAGTTTTTACCATATACCTAGATCACCTAAGTTTTTGTGTAAGATTTGGTTGCTCAGGCCGTGGTTTTCCCCGAGTTGGGGTCTTCCACGTGGATCGTGTGTTCATCCATTTATTGCTTTCCATTTATATTTGTGCTTAGGTTGAATGGATGTGGATGAATATAAAGTGCTTGTGTGTTGTCCTGAAGTTTGTGGAGGAGATTGATTTATTGGGAGTACTTTTCTTGTTGGTGAATCTAATTAATCAAGATTACAATTGGCATGGATTAAAATTTGTTTTAGATTTACCTAGTTTTTATTTGATTATCCTTACCAACATCACTATCGAGGGCTTGTGTATGTTGGATTCCCAATTGATTAAGCGTGTTGATTTTTGCGCAAAAATATTTTTTAGGTTATCCAAGCCTTCGGCCTAACTAGGCCCTTGAACACATAAAGTCCAATATCTTCCACTTCTTGAGCCATAATTCCAAAAAGCGCTGGTCCACCCCTATGTCCATTAGAGTAACCTTCAAGTGCTCCATTTGCCACCAGTGAAAACTAAGCACCAGTACACACTTCATGACCTAATTAACAAACTCTGAAGGAAACTGCAAATTCCTCAGCATTTCTTCCACAACTCCAAACTAACCATACCATAAGCTTCCTCATATGTACCTTAATTGTACATCTCTAGATGTAGCTTGCCTATGGTAGTTCCTCAACAATTCCTGTGCTAGGACATTATTTGAGATTCTCCATCCCTTTATAAAGCTCCTTGAGCGTCATTCACCACTTTGCCCACAACTTCCTCCAGTCTGTCCTTAATAATCCTTAAAATACATTTACAACACATTGCAAGAAGAGAGATACCTAAAATCATGTAAGGTGGTTGCATTTAATCCTTTGGGCACAAGAGTAATAGCTGTAGCATTGCTGATCGAAAAAGAAAAAAAAAAAAAAAGTAATAGCTGTAGCATTTAACGGCCCAACTAATTTCTCTGATAGTAAAGAAACTCTGAACAGCTTCCATAACTTCATCTCCTGAGAAATAAAGCAGTATGTACCACAACCTTATCCTAGTCTTGATATAGAAGTCGGGGATGAAGTGGAGTTTTTACTACTATCGTTGCGTGGTCAATGCCAGCTGGCAAAGAAGTGGGGGGTCTATTTGATTTGTGAGGACGATGAGAAGGATTACCGTTCCAGTGATCAAGCAATGATCCAATATGCCTCCCCTTCATGTCGGGATGACATTCTTGATAAAGAGGTTTAAGCAAATCAAGCAATTGCCGGTACTAAGATAAGTCGACGTTCATATATGTACATGTGTGATGTGTGATTATGTATGTTGGTTTGTTTATTTTGCTTATGTATATTTATATGTATATACTTGATTACTTGTATGTAATCTAGTTTCTAGTATACTAGCTTTTGAGCACATGCGATGCGTGTGCGGCATGATCCAGGTGGTAGTCCTTGATGATCTCTTCTCCTTCATATTCTACTGTGAGTGTAAGTATTTTGAGTAAATGGAATTTCTTTTTTTGGGTACAAATGGAGGGTTTGAACCCCTAACCACTCCTAAGTTTTAGTACATGAAATGCTTCTGTGAAGAGTTGTGTACTGCTGTAGGCTTATCTACACTCTACATATACGGGTTCAAAGATTATTCTATTGGGTTGTTTTCGTCTAAGTCTGTCTACGCTTCAGGTTATCAAATCCGGCAGTAGATTTATATATGTCTGGTGCTATTTGAGGTTGGTTCTGGAAAGCGTACATGCTTGCCCTGTGAGCTGCGGTGTTTCTGTTTTGTGACTAGCCAAGAGTCCAAGACTGGTTGCTCAATGTTTTGAAAGGACTAAATGTGCATTCTTAATAATGCCCAGTTGCTGCATGGCTTTTAGTATTATGCAAGAGTCAACTAATGTTAAATGAACAGAGCAGCTTCTATGTGACTTCCAAAATCACCACCCTAGGGAAATTCTATGGTACCCCATAAAAAAAAAAAAAAAAATAAAAAATAAAAAAATTGAGGTAGCATATTCTAAGTGATAACCAATCATACTTTATAAGTGATTTGGTCACATCATGTGGTGGTAATACTTGTCCCAAGATATAAAGCCAAACACATATCCAGCATGTTTAAGACGAGTAATTTCTTGAATTGGACAATCCCTTCCAACGTCTTGGTCTCTTATTAGCGAGGAAGTGATTTTCCTATTTTCCTATTGACATCAGTTTGTGCATAGCATCTACCCATGAATGCAGTTTGTCGTCCGCACAGGACCCGAGAGGACCCACTGATGAACTTTTGACGTTAATTCAACGAATCTTATCTCCAACCTAACCTTTTGTTTCTTTCTTATTTTTTAAAATAAAAGATTATTTATTTATTTATTAGGTGTAGATCAACCAACAAATGTCGTCCTGAATTAACCAACACCATTACATTCATCATTTTGATCTCTCTGTATAAGCTCCATGGCATCTTCCAGTACCCAAGCAGAATCATCCACCTCGTCTTCTTCTCTTCCACCACAATATTACGATGTTTTCTTGAGTTTCAGAAGGGAGGATACAGGCAAGAGCTTTACGGACCACCTCTATGCTGCTTTGGTCCGTCATGGGTTCTCCACGTTCAGAAGTGGCAACAAACTCAAGAGAGGAGAAGAAATTGGATCCGAACTGCTGAAATCAATCGAGGGGTCAAGGACTTCAATTATCGTATTTTCAAGAAACTATGCTGATTCAAGATGGTGCCTTGATGAATTGGTGAAGATACTTGAGTGCAAGAGAACCTTCCAACAGATGATTGTGCCTGTTTTTTATGATGTTGATCCCTCTGACGTGCGGGCACAGAGGGGGAGTATTGAAAAAGCATTTGCCAAGCATGAAGAGTCCTACAAGGGTGTTCTGATGGAAGGCAAGCTTGAGAAGTGGAGGACTGCGCTGACAGAGGCCTCTAATTTGTCTGGTTGGGACTTGCAAAATGTGGCCGACGGGTATTTCTCTTTTTCTTCTGATAGGCAGATGTGATATAATCTTTTCTTTAATCTTATTATTATTTATTTATTTATTAGAATAATAATTAACCACACTGGTGTTGCTTAGATCCTCCTAAAACAAGTATATTGCCAGATGGGTATTTTTTCCCTAATAGGAAGAATAAATTGGTCAGTCTGGTGATGAAACATAGCTTTGCATAAAACAGGTATAATCAAAAGACTAAAAAAGAAAAGAAAAAGAAAAAGAAAAAGAAGGTATAATCAGAATTTATTTATTTATTTTTTTCCATTAATGATTAGGGTATCCAAGTTTTACTACCCAAACTAATCTCCTAATGGGTAGGGGTGAACTAGGAATTTCCTCTTGGAAGGGCTAAAGTAAAATTTTTTTACACAGTTTTTAATTTGCAAAGTCGTCTAAAACCTTTTACAACATTCATTTTACCTTGAATTTCTAAAATTATAACAAATTGTCACTTTTTTTAGACCTTACTCATTTTGTGTCCAAAATTTTGAAATAAAATATGAAAAAATGGGCATGAGAATGAAAATTTACTTATAATTGAGAGATTATATTTGAAATAAAAAATAATTTGGAAGGGTCATTGATATAATTTTTTATTAAATTACCTTATATTCAAATAAATATAAAGGTATTTTCAATCTTCGGAGGTGCCATGGCCCCAAAGACATATATAGTTCTACCCTTGCTAATGGGCCGTGTGAGACGCCCATGAAAAGATCGCTTGATAGCTAGTCATCATACTAAGATTGCTATGGCCTAGGTTGGCTAGATATATAATTAGCTGCCTATATCCCATATTATCTTTTCTGACTATATTGATGCAGTCTGTCATGAAATTGCTAATAGAAAATGGTGGGCCAAGGTATTTCTTCACCATTTAATTTCGGTCTCTCTTCTTTTCCCTCCCCTTTGTCTTGACTTGGAGGGGCAAATTTGTCCTTCAATCACTTAAAATTTTTGCAGCTGTGGAAGCAACAAAAATTGCCTGTGGCAATAGCGCCACCCTTTAATTCACGCCTTAAATTTGTATCTTTGCTTTTCGGGACCGGAGATAAATACGGACCATGAAAGCAAAACAGAACAAAGAAAATCAGCAACAAAGTTTTGATGAGCTACAGGGGCCATACCCAGTTCAAAGAAAGAAAACCTGCTTTAGCTATACCCAGTTCAAAGGAAGAAAACCTTTCTTAGCTACTGTAGGAGACCAGTGACCAGCGAGATTAGACTGACTGCCACTAAAGAGTAAGGACTAAGAACTGCAAGATGGAAGCCAAGGAGGGCACATCTTCACATATTAAGGCTACCTCCCAGTGAGCATAGAAGCTTTGATTTTTGAGCTGGAAAATCAATTTCCTTGCTTTCAAAGCTCGAATCATAAGGCAGGCATCCCTTTAAGCAAGATCTTTTAAATAAATAAAAAATTAGATCTCCCACACTTTTTTGGTAAATAAATCTCCCACACTTAAATGTGAGGAAATTAACGAATATGATTGTGTAGTTCTTTCTATGGTTTGAACCTATTGTTAGCTAGCGTAGTGATTTCTTTTACTTTAGTGCATGGCATGTCAAATTTGCTTCATGTTTAATTACATTTTCATGGTTCATTCCAACTACACCTATTTTGCTTCCATCTCTTAATTTGGTCTAAATTGGCAGGCATGAGTCAAAATTTATTGAGAAGATTGTCGAAGATATTTCGAACAAACTAAATCTCCCACACTTAAATGTTGCCGACTACCCAGTCAGCATAAAGTCACGTGTAAAAGACATAAACATGCTGCTAAGGTTGGAATCAGATGATGTTCGCATGGTTGGGATTTGGGGGATTGGTGGATTAGGTAAAACAACAATTGCAAAAGCTATCTATAATCAAATACGTCCCCTATTTGAAGGCAGCAGCTTTCTTGCAAATGTCAGGGAAATTTCAACGCAACCCTACGGTCTAGTAGGTTTACAAGAACAACTTCTTTCTGATATCATAATGAATGAAAATCGAAAAATAAGAAATGTTGATCAAGGAATTGAGGTTATAAAACGTAGACTATGGTGTAGAAGGGTTCTTGTTGTTCTTGATGATGTGGATAAATTCTATCAGCTAAATGCATTAGCCATAAGGCGTGATTGGTTTCATCCAGGAAGTAGAATCATAGTAACAACTCGAGATGAGGCGTTACTGAAAATGCTGGAAGTGGATGAGGAATATACGCCTAAATTGTTAAATGAATTCGAGTCTCTTCAACTCTTCAAGTGGCATGCCTTTAGAGAGGACTACCCTATTGAAGAATTTGTGGATCTTTCAAGGGAAGTAGTGCATTGTGCTGGAGGGCTTCCATTAGCTCTTGAAGTTTTGGGTTCTTTCTTTAAAGGCATGAGTGTGCCTGAATGGAAAAGTGCATTGGAGAGTTTAAAAGTAATTCCTCACAGTGATATTCAATCAAAGCTTAGAATAAGCTTTGATTCATTAAATGATGATGAGAAGGCCTTATTCTTAGATATTGCTTGTTTCTTTGCTGGAATGGACCAAACTTATACAAAAGTAGAAGGCCATGGATTCTTTCCCATAAATATGCTTGGGGTTCTATCTCGTCGATGTCTCATAAACAGTGATTGGGGCTTGCAAAACAGTAATTGGGGCTCGTTGACGATGCATGACTTGCTTCGAGACATGGGTAAAGATATTGTTTACAGAGAACACTATAGGCTTGGGAAATGGAGTAGATTGTGGATTCATGAGGACGTCCTTGATGTGTTGACAAATGATATGGTAAGATCCATATGCATGATTCAATTTGTTAATATATGAAATGTAGTAGGTTAATGTTAGAATGCAAGATCATAGAAGTGTTTATCTTACAACTTGTTTTGCCGCTAAGCATTTTGTAGCATAACACAATGCAGAGGGAATCATCTGGAACAGATGCTTACCTCAGTTCCCTCAAACATTGTACTCCCCCATGTGGCATGTAATTAAGGGATAGAGCGGTGTCTTAAGTATACATCGGTGTCCTCACCAATATAATACTTTTGCTTATGCAATGCTCTTTTTTATCTTATCTGCAGGGACCAGAAGCAGTTGAAGCTCTCGTCTTAAACTCGCATCAGTCAAATGATATACAGGTGAATGCAAAAGCATTTGCAAAGATGAAAAAACTGAGACTGCTTAAACTCAACAATGTGCATCTGAGTGGAAGCTATGAACATCTTTCCAAAAGCCTGAGATGGTTATGTTGGTTTGGGTTCCCTTTGAAATCTGTACCGTCCTGCTTACATTTAGAAGAAGTGGTTGTGATTGACATGCGCTATAGCAGGCTGAAACATGTTTGGAAGGAAAGGAAGGTATGCTATTATTTTTACTTCTTTAGTCTTCACAACTTCGATTATATATAGTAATTATCATATGAAAATTAATTTAATTTAATTTTATCTTTTAATAACAGATTCTCAAGAAGTTGAAAATCCTTGATCTTAGTCATTCTCATCACCTAATTGAAACCCCAGACTTCATAGGATACACTAGTCTCGAGATGTTATTACTGAAAGATTGTATAAAGTTGGAAGAAGTTCACCAATCTGTTGAAAGTCTCGGCAAACTTGTTGTCTTGGATTTGAAAAATTGTGAAAAGCTTAGGAAGCTACCACTTGGCATTTGGAAGTTGACATCTCTAAAAAATCTCTCACTTTTTGGATGCTCCAAAATAAGAAATCTTCCGGGATCAGAAGGATCACCATCAAAATCATTTCTTTCACGCTTCTCATCTCGGGCAATAATTGTGAGAAATCCTTATTCCATGAATCATTCACCAGTTTCTATACGAGAATTAAGTTCTATGAGAGAATTAAATCTGTCAAACTGTAATTTGTCATATGTTCCGGATGAGTTTGGAAGTTTATTCTCGTTAAAGATATTGTTTCTTGAAGGAAATAACTTTTGTACCCTACCTACTAGCATCATTAACCTTTCTCGACTTACGACCCTCATGTTGACTAAATGTACAAGGCTTCGATCACTTCCAAAGCTTCCCATAACAAATTATCTAAAAGCTGAGGATTGCACATCATTGGAAAGCATATCAATTACATCAATTTCAGAACCATGGCGTGGGATTTCATACTGTAACTTCAATGGTTGCCACAAATTAGCCGATAGCAATACCTCAAGCGATTTTGTGAAGAGAATTCTTCCGATCAAGGTTCTCTCTCTCTCTCTCTCTCTCTCTCTGTCTCTCTCTCTCTTTGTTTTGATGACTCGAGATTTGATGGAACAGGAACATGGTGAATTAAACTTTTCAATTCCTTGGGAAGAGGGTCTCGACCGTTTCCACTGGCAGAGCGTGGGACCAGATTTATCTTATCGTGCGTCCCTACTTCTAGATGGAAAGATCCGAGGGTGGGTTGTATACATTGTTTCTAAACGCTACAAACATAATACAGGTTATCAATATAAAGTCAAAAACAAAACCAAGGGCATGAAAAGACGGTATCCTCACACAATTTTTCTAGCACATGTAGATCAAACATGGCTCCACTATGTACCACAATGTTATCCTGAGATTCATATGGAAGCCGGAGATGAAGTGGAGTTTACAATAACTTGGTGGTGTCGTGAATACCAAGTCGTGCAGAAGTGGGGGGTCTGTCTGATTTATGAGGACGATGAGAAAAATTACTACCCATCCAATGATCAAGCAATGATCCAACATGCCTCCCCATGAGTTTTAGCCAACGGACACCATAAATTCACGGGTGAGTTAATGGCAGAAGAACACTGTAAAATTCTGGCAAACTTCTTTCACCAATTTCCATCCATATGGGATGCCACCATTACATCAATACTATATTGTGACCATCTCTGTGGGCATTCTCTAGGTCTTATGAAGATGGCGATGTTGATCCGGCGAGCAACCTTGACCTTCCAGCCAACACGGTATAATTCTGGCAAACTTACGAGTAATTTTCATCCATATGGGACGCCACCATTACTACTAATTGTTGTAAATGTTTGATTTAAAATTAATTAATTTTAATTTATTGTTATTTGTGTTTTTTATTTTAATTTATTGTATTTGATTAGTATAGGTGTAACCTATATTGATGTTTCATTTTCCTACTTTATTTTACTTTATAGTGGTGAGTTAGTAGGTGGAGATAACTCCTACACCACTCACTAACTCATTATACCATTATTGTTGGAGGTTATTTTTCTTTTTAGTTATTTATTTATAAGTGTTATGTGTGGAGATGAAGAGGTGTAGAAAATAGCTTGCATATGCTAAAATTTTCAGCACCAATATCTCCATGTTTGTTGTACACTTTGGTTTCTTTTCATATTTTATATGAATATATTTTGTGTATTTGGAGCATACGGATGATTTGAGGTTCGTGAGAAATCTTAGCTGTACACAAGGCTATCCGGAGGATCATTGTATATTAGGAGAGAAACGTCATACAAATCCAGTGCAGACGGGGGTGTATTTTCTCTAAAGATAGCACTTCGTAGCGTGCCTTGGTCCATAATATATACAGGCTATTTCTGAACTTTAATTCTTGTAATATTATCATTATATTCATGTTGATGATTATTGTGTTATTAATTGATTTAATAGAAATTCCTAACAATATATCTAACATTAATGGCGGAGCCGGGAATTTGCTAGAAATTTGCTAGAAGCGGGAATTTGCTTTTTTGGTTGGATGTTTGAATTTTTTTTTCTCACTCCATAAATTAAAATATCCTTTGAATAGCTTTCTACCAATTTTTTATTTATTATTTATTTTTCCCTAATCAACAATAGGGTTGGCAGTTTATGCCCAAACCCATGAACCCGCCCAAACCTTGTATTTGGCCCTCATCTTTTATATTCAACTCCTTCAAATTTTTATTTTTATTTCTTCACAGCCCTGTATCTGGCCAGTCTTCTTCATTCTCTCCACAATATAAAGAAATTTGAATCTTTCGCCCAAAAATTGAAGAATTTAAATGCTTTATTCCCAGTTGAACTGTCTTCAATTACTGATACAATCAACGGACTATGGTCTGAGACCCCATGACACAAGAAGTTAGCACCAACTGATGTTTTACCAACACTCTAACAAGCCTGGCTATAATCCTTTGTTCCTCAATTTGACTATTATTCCCCTACGCTCTTTCTTCTTCAATTCCACAAATCTGTATCTTGAAAGCAGTATGCTCTCCTTTCAGACAAATGACCAGAGTTAACCTTTCCTCCACTTTTATCTTCTGGGTTCAAAACAGAATTAAAATTCCCTACAGATTCCGCAATTTCTGCTCTCTGCCCCTCATCCTTTGACACAGCCAATGCCTGAAATCTTCTTGGACAACGTACCCACTTCCCCTACCTCCACCGCTCATCACACATGTAGAGTATTTCGGAATTATTGTTAACATCGTTTTGCCATGTAAAATTTTTGTTGGCCCAGCATTAATAAAGAAACAAACGGTTTGATATTTAGACAAAATATAAGCGATAACTAGAAGAAAGGTACCGATTGGAAATTATTGATGATGTGCTGGCAATTTAATCTAATGGGATCACTGGATTATGTGGGTTCCAAATATACCTTCCTTGAATAAAATATACTGCAATGCATGCCTCGATCTAAAAACTTACATTTCTATTCAATAAAAAATCTCACAATAAGTAGCTCGTAGCTCTTAATTTTAGATTAACTTAATTTTTTGCTTGTATGCTCTACATAAGTAGACAATTTAATCTAATGGTGGGTTACACAAATATATGATTCGTAAATAAAATTATAAAAACTTGTGTCAAAATTTGTGTCCACGATCTTAACCTATATATATTATATATGTATGATATGTATGAAATAGGATAATGATCATGTAAGAACATGCTGATGTAAATTATATCAGCACTCGCATTGGAGCTTATACTTGTATATTAGTGGGTTATGTGATATATTGAATCAATGCATGTAATACAATCCTAATCATTTTTTTATATTTTTATACGGGGATGAATCCTCTTGATTTATTTTTTATGATTTCGAAATTGATACCTAATTCCTCTAAGTAGAATAGAACAAAGGCAAACCTACGTAGTTTTGATGTAAATTTGGTGACCACACTAACCCCGTACAAGCCGTCCAAGGTTATCAAACGGTTGAAAGATGTGGCTATCTCAAATGTAGACACGCGGGTCGAGCAGCATATGGATTCGGGTCAAGACTCAAAACCGGGTCAATAGATGGATCATGGAGTGAGAACCCCTCAACCACCGCACTTGCTCTTTCGGTCTCTCTCCCTCGCCCCAGCAGCCCTAACCCTCACCGCCGGCGTACCGCAAATCCCCTCCTCTCTCCCTCGAGCTCGAAGCTGCAACCCTAACCATCGAATTTCCTCTTTCTCTCTCTCGCTCTCACTCCGCCGCCGCTGGCCAACTGACACCGACGGCCATCATCAGGTTAGTAGATCCGGTCTTCTTTCTTTTTTCTTTTTCTTTTTTTGGGGGTTTTTTTTTTCGCCCGATTTGTTTGCCTATTGACGGCTCCCTCACTCCGTCTCTCTCTAGATCGAAATCTAGGGTTTCCAAATTTTGCGGCCAAGACGTGGCTCATCGATCATTGGCATATTATGTATATTTTTTTTCCCCACTATGAAATGGCCAAACGAGCCAAATATTTAAATGTACATTATTCATTATTCTAGTTAAAGGTTGGAGAAATTTGTGTTACAATTAATGAACCTTCCTGCAACTTTCATGACAAATAGACCCTTATAATAATGTTTTCCAATAAGACTTTCGAACGAAGAGACCGAAAAAAAGCAACGTTTCTCTATAATTTAATGATTAAAGAGGATAAATATCCTTCTGAATTCATCAATTTGATGTTTTTCTTGGCACTCGCATTGTGAACAGAGTAGACTCTATTTTGCTTGGTTTTCCTGCCACTAGCCACATCTTTTTCTCTCTATCTATAGACAGAAATGTTCTCCTGAATTGGGCAATCCCTTCATCATCTTGATCTCTATGTGTGAGAGTTCCATGGAATCTACCAGTACCCATGTAGAATCATCCACCTCCTCCCCTTCCCTTCTACCACAGGACTATGATGTTTTCTTGAGTTTCAGAGGCGGGGATACACGCAAGAACTTTACGGACCATCTCTACTCTGCTTTCATCCGTCACGGGTTCTCCACGTTCAGAGACGATGAGGAACTCGAGAGAGGAGAGGAAATTGGGCCCGAACTGTTGAAATCAATCGAGCGGTCAAGGATTTCTGTGATCGTACTCTCGAGAAGCTATGCTGATTCGAAATGGTGCCTTGATGAACTGGTGAAGATCCTGGAATGCAAGAACACCTTTGGACAAATGGTTTTGCCAGTGTTTTACCATGTTGATCCCTCCGACATTCGGGTACAGAAAGGGAGTTTCGCGGAAGCATTTGCCAAGCATGAAAAGCGTTATAAGGGTAGTGGGATGGAAGTCAAGCTTGAGGAGTGGAGGGCTGCGCTGACACAGGCCTCTAATTTGTCTGGATGGGACTTACAACATGTGGCCGATGGGTATTTTCCTCTCTCTGTTTTGTTTTTTTTTTTTTTTTTGGGGAGGGGGGTAGTCCCCCCCCCAATTCTCTGATAGGGAATATTGGCAGATGTGAACCTCACTATAAGGTTGACGAAAAATAATCAACAAGGCCAATGAGGTTCATATCTGCCTATAACAAGTATAATCAGTCCTTTTAGAGCTGAATCACACCAAACTTTCTGAGCCTTTCCTGCAATTATTTCTCCATTGTGATCATAATGCCCACCACTTCTGACTTCCCACTTTGAATCCAATACCCCATCTCCTTTGATTTATAACCACCCTATTGGAGGAATCTCCCAACTAAAATGGATCATGACATTATATATAATTTGGAAAAGATTTCACATAGTTATAGTATTTGCTGCATCAACTTATAGTCAGCTCATTCACTGAGCAACGAATTGTTATTGTTATTTGACAGATAATAAAGAAAATTATAGTAAAAGAATTATTATTATAAGTTAATCTAGTATTCACTACATTAACTTTTAGTAAAGAAATTTTTTTTGGCTTGCTGCAGAGACAGCCTCAACAGAATCCTTATCTTTATTTATTTAATAGATAGTAATAAAAATGAGATCCTGAGTTCTTTGCCATCTGGGCAGGTTTCAAAGGGTTTGGTTCATCTCGAATGATTTTCCAGCTTTTTATAGTACAAGGAAAATTAAATACCATGCTGAGATGAAATAAGGATTCTGATTTATACAATCTTTTTTTTACCTATCTCAAGTCCCACATCTGTTTTTTTTATTTTGGGTAAACCCCACTATATACTTCATCACATGTATACCCAACGCAGGGAAACAAAAGAAATTGTGTAGTTCTTTCTATGGTTGATCCCATTGTTAGCTAGTGTCATAATTTCTTACGGTTTAGTGGCATTATCAAACTTACTTCATGTTTAACTACATTTTCATGACTCATTTCAACGAAGTCTATTTTGCATCCATATCTTATTTTGGCTAACATTGGCAGGCATGAGTCAATATTTATCGAGAAGATTGTTGAAGACATTTGGAACAAACTAAATGTCCCTTACTTAAATGTTGCCAACTACCCAGTTGGCATAGAGTCTCGTGTACAAGACATGAACATGTTGTTGAGGTTGGAATCAGACGATGTTCGCATGGTTGGGATTTGGGGGATTCGTGGAATAGGTAAGACAACAATTGCGAAAGCTATCTATAGCAAAATACATTGCAAATTTGAAGGCAGCAGCTTCCTTGCAAATGTTAGAGAAATTTCAAAGCATACCAATGGTCTCGTTGGTTTGCAAAAACAACTTATTTCTGATATCCTAATGAATGAAAATCAGAACATAAAAATTGTTGATCAAGGAATTAACATCATAAAACAAAGGCTATGGTGTAGAAGGGTTCTTGTTTTTTCTCGATGATGTGGACAATTTCTCCCAGTTAAAGGCATTAGCCATAAGGCGTGATTGGTTTCATTCGGGGAGCAAAATCATAGTAACAACTCGAAATGAGTCTTTACTAAAAATGCTAGAAGTGGATGAGTTATATGTGCCTGAATTATTAAATGAAGACGAGTCTCTTCAACTCTTCAAGTGGCAGGCTTTTAGAGAAGACCATCCTGTAGAAGACTACCATGGAGCTGTCAAGGGAAATAGGGCGTTATGCTGGAGGGCTTCCATCAGCTGTTGAAGATTTGGGTTCTTTCTTTAAAGGCATGAGCGTGCTTGAATGGGAAAGTGCATTGGAGAGTTTGAAAGTACTACCTCGTGATGATATTCAATCAAAGCTCGGAATAAGCTGACTCGTAAAACGATGAAGGGAAGGCCTCATTCTTAGATATTTGCTTGTTTCTTTGCTGGAATGCGCCAAAATAATACAGTAGTAGAAGGCCAAGGTTTAAAAATGTGTTTGACGTTCTATCTTGTTGATGTCTCATAAAAATTAAATTGGGCTCACTGACGATGTATGACATGCTTCTTGACACAGGTAGAGATAGTGTTCATAAAAGCAACATGAGCATGGAAAACTAGATTTAACATTTATTTTTCATTGGCTTGGCGGTTGTCTTTTTATTATCTTGTGTTATTTTCTTGTTACTTTTGGATTACTGAAGATTAAAGAACTTGGAGGTTGCTTCTCATAGCCTCGAAGTTGGTCCGCTCTCAAAAAGGGTGAAGCTCATCAAATTAAAAACTCCTGGGTTATAAAAAGTGGTGCTCCTCATAACCTAGGAGTTGGTCCTCTCTCAAATAGGATCAAGCTTATTATAAATTAAAAACTTGTGGATAAGGTCCGGCATTTTGCTCAAATTGAACTTTGGAATAATGTTTGGATATATAAAATAATGCTCCGTATGTGATAGAGTGTGGAGAAGATTATATTAGTAGATGAAAATTAGAGTTGTTAATTGGGAAAATGGTCTCCTGACAACCCCTTTTTTTTTCTTTCTATAAGTGTCACTGATTAAACACTTGGTAGTGTCACCATACCCTTGCAATTAATAATTAATTTTCTACCACCAGCTTGTCCGCCACTACCATTCTTCTTGCAATGATCAACGTCTTGATCAAACATGAGTTTTTTTTTTTTCCTAGGAAAATTTTGTATGCTTTAATTCTATTATTTTTATTAGTAAGGCAAAGGCTGCTGCCTGGCCTATTCGTCCGTCATTTATCTTCACTGTGGGAGCAAGTTGCTGCATCAAGGAATTTGAGATCTGACATGCACCATGAGGTATGGGCTTGAGAATTAAATTGATATGATATTATTATAAGAGCTTCTATTGGCATTTAAAGACTTACTTTTTATTCCTCGTTTATTTTATATTTTAAGATTTTTTAAAAAATTATGAAAAAAATTATAAAAATTAATCACGTAATTTACTAGAAAACATCATTTTGAACAACTTTGTAGAATAAATTTTTTCAAAAACCCATTGTTTAAATAGACTTTTTAGCCATTTATGAAACAACAATTATAAATGGTTAAAAAATCCACTTAAACGACAAATTTTAAAAAAACTTTCTTCTGCAAAGTTGTTCAAAATGATTTTTTTAATAAATAACGCAATTGGTTTTTATAAAAACCTTATATATTTTTCATAAAACCTTAAAATGTAAAATAAGTGAGGAATGAAGAGTAAGTTTTCAGATGCCAATAAAGCCCCTTGTTATTATTTCACCGTAAGTCCAAAATTAAGCCGGTTCTTACTTGATTGGAATTATTTATATATATATATATATATATATATAGCTAGTTATTCAAGCATAGGGATTTGATTGGAAATCATCTCAATCATTTATTGCAAAATTTTATTTTATTTGGGGAGGAAATCATTTTCATCATTTTGTAGGTAGGACTAGGGGTGTTCGTGGTTTGGTTTGGTTCGGTTTTGGGGTACTTTTCAAACCAAACCATTATACTTCGGTTTTACTCTTCTCAAACCAAAACCAAACCATACTATAAAAAAACCAAACCAAACCAAACCAAACCATAAAAATTCGGTTTGGTTCGGTTCGGTTTTGGTTTTAACCAATCAAGTAGCAACAAATAATTGAAAATGAAAAAAATGACATGCCAAACTCCAAATTAAAACATTTTTAATAAAAGCATTACATTAGCAACTAAAAAAAAACATTAAACATTGTATCAAAATGGAAACAAATTGACATATGTCAATCCAAGTTTAAATCTCCAAGTTAATACATGCCATTATCTCACACAACATTAATAACTAGTTTAATACATGCCAAGCTAAAATAGGAAAAACAATAGGAAACTTAAAATCAACAAATTACAAATTAAAATTTGATATATAATATATAAAATAAAATAATATATATATATTATATATTTTTCGGTTTTTTCGATTTTTCGGTTTGGTTTGGTTTTTTAAACATGAAAACCAAAACCAAACCAATTCAATTCGGTTTTCTAAAATTGGAACCAAAACCAAACCTAATGACAAAAAAACCAAACCAAACCGACCGGTTTGGTTTGGTTCGATTTGGTTTGTGGTTTTAACCTAAACCATGAACACCCCTAGGTAGGACCTTGACTTTGATGATGAAGTGGCCTGACGTCTCCACAGTGGAAAAAACTTCAACGGAACGGTTTTATAGGCCACGTGGTGCAATTAATTAACTACAATCAAGTAAAGTGGGTTTATCAATATACTTTTTAATCTTATAACCTTATTTTACTTAACTGTGATTAATTAGTTACACCATGTGCCATAGAATGGTCTCATGGAAGTTCCTCTCTCTGATTAACTACTCTTTTCTCTAGTGTTTTGTTTCTGTCTAATGTTACAATTTTTTTTCTTCTTTTTTTGAATTACTTGGCATAAAAAAAAAAAAAAATTGTTACATTTTTTATTGTAATATATGAAGACCAACAAATGTCCTCCTAACGACAATCCCTCCATCATTTTGATCTCTGTGCGGAAGATCCATGGCTTCTTCTACCAGTAGCCGAGAGGCCGAGCAGAGTCATCAACCTCATCGTCTTCCCTTCCACCACAATTTTATTATGATGTTTTCTTGAGTTTCAGATGCAAGGATACACGCAAGAACTTTACGGACCACCTTTACGCTGCTTTGGTCCTTCACGGCTTCTCCACCTTCAGAGATGACGACGAACTCAAAACAGGAGAAGAAATTGGGCCCGAACTGTTGAACTCTATCGAGCGTTCAACGATTTCTGTCATCGTGTTCTCAAAAAACTATGCTGATTCGAGATGGTGCCTTGATGAACTGTTGAAGATCCTTGAGTGCAAGAGAATCTTCCAAGGGATGGTTTTGCCTGTATTTTACCACGTTGATCCCTCCGATATTGGGGTACAGAGAGGGACTTATGCGGAAGCATTTGCCAAGCATGAAAAGCGTTACAAGCATTTGCCAAGCATGGAAGGCAAGCTTGAGGAGTGGAGGGCTGTGCTGACACGGGCCTCTAATTTGTCCGGATGGAACTTACAAAATTTCGCTGATGGGTATTTCTCTCTCTGTCTCTGTTTTTTTTTTTTTTTTTTTTTAATAAATTTATTTATTTATTATTATTAATCTCCTTGTCTCTTCCTCCTACTGGTAGGTGTAATGGAAATAATTATAATTTTTATAGGCAGATGTAATGAGGTTCAAGAAACTAATTGGGCTAGTGTTACATGTAACGCCATAATACAACGTCATACTGACCGACTGTGAAGAAAAGTATTGAAAACATTGTGGGAATTCCTGCTATGAAGAAAAGTATAATGTAAAAATTTGTATTTTTCTTCCTATGAAGAATAATTCGCAGCCATCCCCAGCTAAGGGCAAAGATCTGAAATTAACCCACCACCAAGGCCAAAACCAGAGTAGACCTTCAAACACAACCCACCATCGCCAAAATTAAGGGAGCCTACTGAAATTCCAACCAGAACATGATGTAGAACAAATAATAATTACTATTATTTTTTATTTTTGTAATTTTCGTTTTTATTTAGCCTAGGGTTTTATTTGCATTTTTTTTTATTTATAGTTTTTTAAGTTCTATTTAGTTAAATTTGAGTCCTTTAGTTACTGTATTAATTAAAGTCAATTTTAGAATGTTTCCTAGTGTTTTTGGAGTTCTATGAAACCTTTAAATGGGCTACAAAGTCTAAAAACAGGATTTTCCCAATTTGGTAATTTTTGGCAATTCCTATTATTTCCTAGTTCCCATAAATTAGGTTTAGCCCTCGTGACCATTCAATTCAATTTAATAAAAAAAAAAATTTAGAATTTTAGTCTTATAATTTTGTTCTTGTTTTACACGAAGACGGTGCTATTCTTCTTTACTTCCGCTATGCCACAACAGATCCATACTCCATTACACTCGTCGGCACAAAAACCAAATGCAAGAGACCGAAAGCTCCAACTTTATCATGATCAACCCCGGAACAAAACCATACCGAAACAGAGTAACCCAACTAAGAATGGCCTAGATTGGGTAGATAATCAGCTGCCAATATCCCATAATATCTTCTCTAACCATATTGATGCAATTTGTCATGATTGGGTAGATAAACGCTTATGTAGTTCTTTCTTTCTATGATTTGTTGACTTGATCCCAATGTTAGTCGTGCTTCTTATACTTTAGTGGCATGTCAAATTTACCTCATATTTAATTACATTTTCATGGCTCATTTTAACAATGGTTATTTTGCTTCAATCTCTTAATTTGGTCGAAATTGGCAGGCATGAGTCAAAATTTATTGAAAAGATTGTGGAAGACATTTCAAACAAACTAAATCTGCGATACTTCTATGTTGTCGATTATCCCGTCGGCATAGAGTCTCGTGTACAAGACATAAACAAGTTGTTAATGTTGGAATCAAATGATGTTCACATGGTCGGGATTTGGGGGATTGGTGGAATAGGTAAGACAACAGTTGCCAAAGCTATCTATAATCAAATACATTCCAGATTTGAAGGCAGGAGCTTCCTTGCAAATATTAGAGAAATTTCAAACCACCCCCAGGGTCTAGTTTGTTTACAAGAACAACTTCTTTCTGATATCATAAGGAATGAAAATTGAAATATAAGAAATTTCCATCAAAGAATTGAGGTCATAAAACAAAGACAATGGTGTAGAAGTGTTTTTGTAGTTCTTGATGATGTGGATAATTTAAACCAGTTAAAGGCATTGGCCATAAGGCGTGATTGGTTTCATTTGGGAAGCAAAATCATAATAACAACTCGAGACCAGTCTTTACTAAATAATTTAGAAGTGGATGAGGAATATCAGCCTAAATTTTTAACTGACAACGAGTCTCTTCAACTTTTCAAGTGGCATGCCTTCAGAGAAGATCATCCTATAGAAGACTATGTGAAGCTTTCAAGGGAAGTGGTGTGTTATGTTGGAGGGCTTCCATTAGCTCTTGAAGTTTTGGGTTCTTTCTTTAAAGGCATGAGTGTGCTTGAATGGAAAAGTGCACTGGAGGATTTGAAGGCAATTCCTCATGAGGATATTCAATCTAAGCTTAAAATAAGCTTTGATTCATTAAGTAATGAAGAGAAGGCTTTATTCCTAGACCTTGCTTGTTTCTTTGTTGGAATGCACCAAAACTATAGAATAGCAAAAGGCCATAGTTTCTTCCCTAGCTATAGGATTGGGCTTCTATCTCTTCGATGTCTCATAAAATTTCATATTTCGGGATTGCTAACTATGCATGACATGCTTCGAGACATGGGTAGAGAAATTGTACGTCAAGAACACTGTGAGCCAGGAAAACGTAGTAGGTTGTGGTTTCATACGGATGCCGTTGATGTATTGGCAAATTACACGGTAAGATCCATATGCATGGAGTATTTTTCTAACATATATATATCTGAGGCATATTGGGTTAATATAAGAATGCAAGATTATAGTAAATTTTTGAGCTTACAATTTGTTTGGCCGCTAAACATTTTCTAGCACAACAAAATGCTAGAGGTCAAATGTTGCACTACCCTATTTGTCATGCGATCAAGGGACAAAGCGTGTCTTTAGTACACATTGGTTTCCTCACCAATATTATACTCTTGCTTTTGCAATGCTCTTTATTATCAGGGAACAGAAGTGGTTGAAAGTCTCATCATAAACTTGCGTTCATCAGATGATGGACTAGTGAATGCATAAGCATTTGCAAATATGACAAAATTTAAGACTGCTTGAACTCAATTATGTAAACCTAGGAGGAAGCTATGAATATCTTTCCAAAAGGCTGAGATGGTTATGGTGGTTTGGTTTTCCTTTGAAATCTATACTGTCCAAATTATTTTTAGAGCAAATGGTTGTGATTGACATGCGTTATAGCAGCTTGAAACAATTTTGGAAGGGAAGGAAGGTATGACATTGTTCTTCAAGTCTTTGCATCTTTGATTATAGTATGTATCATGTGCAAGTTTATTTTCTCTTCTTTCATTGTTTTGTAACAGATTCTCAACAAGTTGAAAATCCTTGACCTTAGTCATTCCTATTGCCTATCTGAAACCCCAGATTTCTCTGGTTGTACTAGTCTCGAGAAGTTATTGCTTAATGATTGTATAAGGTTGGTAGAAATCCACAAATCTATCAAATGTCTCGACAAACTTCTTGTCTTGGACTTGAGAAACTGCAACAGCTTAAGGAAGCTATCGTCTGGCATTTGGAAGTTGACATCTCTCCAAAGGCTCTCGCTCTACAACTGCTCAAAATTAGGAAAGCTGCTGGGATCAGAAGGATCACCATCAAAATCATTGCTTTCCATCATCTCATCTCAGGCATTACGAATGAGAAATCCTGATTCCATCAATCATTCACCAGCCTCTATACAGAGATTAATTTCCATAAAAACATTAGATATGGAAGACTGTAATTTGTCATATATTCTGGATGAGCTTGGGAGTTATATCTCATCAGAAAGCTTGAGTCTTAAAGGAAACAACTTTTGTACCCTACCGATGAGCATCAGTCTCCTTTCTCAACTTCGGGTTCTCCATTTAGTTAGATGTCCAATGCTTCAATCGCTCCCGGAGCTTGCAATAAATGTAGAACATGTAAATGCCATCACGGGAAAGGATATCAATTGGATCAAATTTTCAAAAACCCCGAAGCTTAAGCTTTACTCGTTGCTCCAAATTGGTTGAGAATAGTACAAGAAGTGATTTTGTAAATAGACTCTTCCTAAACCAGGTCCTCTCTCTCTCTCTCTCTCTCGTTGGACAGGAGTTTTTTTTTTATTTTTTTTATTTTTTATATAACTCTTTGCTACTGATGGAACAGGAACTGTCTGTCCTTGGTGGATTTGGCATTACGCTTCCTGGGTGTGGGGCTTCTGATTGTTTCAATTGGCAGAGTGTGGGACCAGTTCTAGATTGGAAGATCCGGGGATCGGTTGTGTGCCTTGTTTCTGCACAACTCGAAGAAACATTTATCAACTATGTACCGCAATGCTATCCTGATATTCAAATGGAAGCTGGGGATTGGGATGTAGTGGAGTATGTGGTACAATCGGTATATGATACTTTGGGCTCCCATGAGAAGTGGGGGGTCATTCTGATCTATGAAGATGATGACAAGGATTGCCCATCCAATGATCAAGCAACGATCTGAGATGCCTTCCCAATGAGTTTTACGCAAAAGACACTTACCATAAATTCACAGGATGAGTGATGGCAAAAGGTCATAAATTCCGGCGAGCATGGGTGACCTTCCGGGCAAGACAGGTAAAATTCTGGCAAACTTATTTTGAGTAATTTCCACCCATATGGATATGGGATGCCACCATTACAACATTCTATTTTGTGACCATCTAATCTATGTGGGCATTCTCAAAATCTTGTGAAGATGGAGGTGTTAATGCCATAGGGGGAGGCGGATTGGGTGTTTTTTCATCCTTTTCAACACTATATTGTGACCGTTTATATGGCATAGTGGGCTATGGCGAGGCCAACGCCGCTTGATCATCGGGTGACAAGGACATGGTGGTTTTCTTTTCTTCTTCTTCTTTTTTTTTTTTTTTTTTAAATGGGACTTGACGCGGAAGGTTGGAGATTGGCATCTAGATGGAGCTTCGCAGAGGTACCGAAACAGGGATTTGGATTTGGTGCAGTTACTGCATGGTGTAGTAAACGTAGGATCGATGACACGTGGCAAGGAGGAGAAATGGAGGGCTGAAATTCGAGAGATGCATCTGACGCCCAACGCCTAACAACCCTCCATTTCTCCTCCTTACCACGTGTCATCGATCCTACGTTTACTGCACCATGCAGTAAAAGTAGCCAACTGCACCAAATCCCCTTCCCTGAAACAGAGGTGGTCAGTTCGATTTGTGTATGTAATTCATTGATCTTAGAATTGGTCATTGTGTCTGCTCTTATGCAAATGCCACACATGGACGGTACTTGGGAATTAAAGGAAGAAAACCCCGGTGAGCAGCAAGATTAGCTCGACTGCCACTTTACGGACTAAGAACTGCACGATGGAAGCCAAGAGCACGTCTTCACATAGAACATCAAATTTTGACCGGTTTGTGTGATCAAACCACTTGACATTTTACCTTGAATTTTGGTATGTGGGACTTTTGAGGAGTCTTCTATATAATAATATAGGCCTTATTTTGAAATTTATACATCAACTCTTAAAATTGGAGGAAAGTTTATCAATTCACCATTGAGATGCCCCTCATGGCAGCCTTACCTTGTACAAATTGGATATTCTCAATGATTTAATAAGATCCACTTTTGTGCTTGGACATACTTTCATGGGATCACCGGAATATATGGGTTCAAAATATGCTGCATGTGTGCCTCAGTACTTGTTGCAAAACAGAGTGCCTTGCTTGAATTCCCTTTTTCTCAATACTCTTACGAACTTCATTTTGTTTGTGTTGAATTCCCTCTTTCTCAATACTCTTACGAACTTCATTTTGTTTGTGTTCAATTTTTCAACTAGCTCTTGTCATATAATCTAATCGAGAGCTGTCTCCAAATAAGTTTTAGCCTTTTCAGCATGTGGGTACATATATGCTTGATGGTCCCATATGGATAAGTTGCATGCAGGTGATGCAGTGTTGTATGTTTCATTGATAGACCAGACTGATTTGCCTACATGTATGTAGTTGTGCAGATTGTTTGATATATATATAATATGTATGTGTGTGTATTTCTGATGGAATAGCATCAGTTTTGAGCTCATGAATGCTCATAATGCATTGTATTTGTGCAGATTGTTTGATATTCCAAACCCTTGAGAACATGAAGATTCGATGCTACACTGGCATTACAAAACCTAGTTGTTTGCTTGTACATCCACAATTACCTGCTCCTTCATTCTGTAAACCCGATTTAACATCTGCATCAACCCTTTGAATCCCAAATCACTGCGAGAAAAAAAATGGATTGATAACAAGATTTCAGTGCTCTATTGCTGAAAGAACCTTTTCGTCTAATTCTGTGGATTCATCTGCATCAAGGCCAGACACTATCTGTTCGGGTCGGAAACAAAGGAGTGCCTTGTCCCTTTATAGTTGCCCTAGTTTATTAGAGATGAAGAATGAGAGGATAGCGAATCATGCCCAGGTTTATGAATTCTTGAGGGGGATTGGGGTTGTTCCTGATGAGCTTGATGGATTGGAGCTTCCTGTGACAGCTGAGGTCATGAGGGAATGTGTCGATTTCCTTCACAAATTGGGGCTTACAATCGAAGACATTAACAACTATCCCCTTGTTCTTGGTTGCAGTGTGAAGAAGAACATGATTCCTGTGCTTGATTATCTTGGCAAGTTGGGTGTTAGGAAATCCACTTTCACAGAGTTCCTGAGGAGATACCCACAAGTTCTCCATGCTAGTGTTGTGGTAGACCTTCAACCTGTGGTTCAGTATCTTCAAGGGATGGATATTAAGCCAAATGATATTCCTTGGGTTCTTGAGAAGTATCCAGAAGTATTGGGATTCAAACTTGAAGGCACCATGTGCACATCAGTGGCTTATTTGGTTGGGATTGGGGTGGCAAGGAGAAATTGGAGGGGTTTTAACGAGATATCCAGAGATATTAGGAATGAGAGTAGGACGGGTGATCAAGCCTTTTGTGGAGTATCTTGAAAGCTTGGGTATTCCAAGATTAGCTGTGGCTAGATTGATTGGGAAGCGGCCTCACATTCTTGGATTTGGACTACAGGAAAGTGTGATGTTAAATGTGGAATCCCTTTTAGAATTTGATGCAAGAAAAGTGTCAGTTGCTTCTGTGATAGCCCAGTATCCTGAGATTATAGGAATTGACCTGAAGCCGAAGCTTCTCAGTCAACAGAGCTTTCTCAATTCGATTATTGATTTGACTCCTGAGGATTTTGGGAGAGTTGTTGAGAAGATGCCACAGGTTGTTAGCCTTAGTAATACACCTATATTGAGGCATGTGGGTTTCCTCAAGGATTGTGGATTCTCTGTACAGCAAATGAGGAAGATGGTTGTGGGGTGTCCTCAATTGCTTGCTTTGAATATTGACATTATGGAACTTAGCTTTAATTACTTCCAGACAGAGATGGGAAGGGATTTAGGGGACTTGGTTACTTGCCCAGCTTTCTTTACCTACGGTCTGGAGTCTACTATTAAGCCGAGACATCAGATGTTTACAAAGAAGGGGTTGAAATGTTCTCTTGCGTGGCTTCGTAATTGCTCTGATGAGAAGTTTGAGGAACAGATGAACTATGACTCTAGTGATATGGAGGAGATGGAAATGGAATCATCGTTCGACATGAACACTCTAATGGAACCAAGGAACGATGGGTCAGCTTCTGATTATGATGAGGACAGTGATGATGAGTATGCATAGAATGATGATAAGCTTTAGGCAATGGTTTGCTGGGGAGAATCTTGGCCTTTTCTAGTTAAATTGTCATTTAATGGATATTGGTGCCGTATTTGCAAGGTAAACTTCTTTATTTTGAAGCTCTTGAATCTTCATTTCTATGTAAATTCACATACAATAGATAGGAGTGTAGCACTAACATTTTTTCAGGTTCCATTTTGTGTTACAAGGTTAATATTTATCTCCTCAGGATGAGAGGACTAAGAATATCATTAGTCATCAAGTCTTCCTTGATGCATGTTCCACACTTGTATACTTTGAAATTATTGTTGACATCCTTCTGCCATGTAATATGTTTGTTGGCCAAGAATTGATAAAGAACAAATGGTTTGATATTCAGACAAACTATTAGGAACAACTAGAAGAATGGTGTTGGAAATATGCTTGGATATAATCTAATGGAATCACTGGAATATGTGGGTTCAAAATAAACTGCATGTGTGCCACAATAACATGTTGCAACATTGAGTGGCTTCGTTAAATTCCTTGATTCTAAATACTCTACAAACTTGGTTCTGTTTCAGCCCAAAACTTCAAATTTACAACCTGCTCTTGCCATATAATATAATCAAGAGCTGTCTCCGAATAACTTTAAGCCTTTTAAGGGTTGGAGTCTGTATAAGCTTGATCTTTCTCCATGGACAAGTTGCTTGCAGTGCTGTATCTTTCATTACTCTGGTGAAGGTGGGACAACAGGCCCAGCTGCATCGACATCTTCCACCAATTGCTGATGATGGAGTGGTACAACCTGAACAGCATATTCTCCTTAACGGGAGAATTGTCAGGAAGGGAAATAAGGCTGCCTTAGATGTCTTGATGGACCGGATTTGTCAAGAGGACTCGACCTTGGGAGGAATGTTATTTGTTCAAAAACCATTTTCAATATTTTGAAGCTCAAGGTCTATGATTCTTGAAGGAAGATGGAATGTTATGATCTGTTCGATTAGTCCCAACTCCCAAATAGCTTAGGGTACACTGGTCAATTTATTTACAGTTCAGGAGATTTAAAATTTATTTTCGTAAGCTAGGCAGTTGTATTTTCTTTATGTTGTTATTTTTGGATTACCATAGAGGTCTTCTCTCTCATTATTTTTATTTTTTATTTTATCAGACTGCAATAATAAAGTTAGGCATAATTTTCACTTCGGAGTTGGTCCTCCCTCGGATAGGATCAAGCTCATTGAATTGAAAATTTGTGGATGAGGGTATTTTGGTCAAATTGAATCGCGAGATAACATGAACATCTGGTGTCCCTAGCTAATATATTTTTTATAAGGAAAAGAACGAATATACATGCATAGATGGCAATTATTTTTAGTCCATGAGATGCTACTGGGAACAGTCATAAACTGCTCTATAGGCTTATCTACATTCTACACATATGGGTTCAGAGGCCTCTTCTATTAGAGTGTTTTGGTCTTAGTCTGCCTACTCTCAATTTATCAAATCCTGCAGTAGATTAGATGACTGGTGCTATTCGGGATTGGATCTGGAAAGTGTGCCTGCCCCGCTAAGCTGCAGTGTTTCTGTTTTGCGAGTTGTGGATACTGTTGGACCAATGTATTGAAAGGACTAAAGGGTGGATTTTTAATTAGGAGTCCCACGGGCCAGATGTCCAAGGCGTAAGCCTTGTGACTTATTTAGTACATGTGTTGAGCATGCGATGCATGTGCCCGTAAAGGTTTATTAGTTGGCTAAATTAGGAGTTGATCTTGGCGATAAATTAAAAGAGTTTTTCCTCGTATCAAAAAAAAAAAATAATAATAATAATCTTGTAAAAAAAAAAAAAAAAAACAGAGAAGAAAAAAAAAAAAAAAAAAAATGCAGAGCAGTTTCTATGTGGTCAACCCTCAACTCTCCAGTACCGGAGAGGACCCGTTGTTCATCGACTCTTTTCTCTAATGTTTTAGGAGTATTTCTTTCTTATGTCAAGGGAAAAATATTATTTTTTATTTCTATTTATGTAGACTAACAACTGTCCCCTGAATTGACCAATTAAAGCCAATCCCTTCTTGGCTTCATCATTTTGATCTGTGAGTGGAAGATCCATGGCTTCTACTAGTACCCGAGCAGAATCATCCACCTCCTCCTCTTCTCTTCCACCGCAATATTATGATGTATTCTTGAGTTTCAGAGGTGAGGATACACGCAGGAACTTTACGGACCACCTCTACTCTGCTTTGGTCCGTCACGGCTTCTCCACCTTCAGAGATGACGACGAACTCAAAACAGGAGAAGAAATTGGGCCCGAACTGTTGAACTCTATCGAGCGTTCAACGATTTCTGTCATCGTATTCTCAAAAAACTATGCTGATTCGAGATGGTGCCTTGATGAACTGGTCAAGATCCTTGAGTGCAAGAGAACCTTCCGACGAATGGTTTTGCCTGTATTTTATCACGTTGATCCCTCCGATATTCGGGCGCAGAAAGGGAGTTTTGCGGAAGCATTTGCCAAGCATGAAAAGCGTTACGAGGGTCGTGGGATGGAAGGCAAGCTTGAGGAGTGGAGGGCTGCGCTGACGCAGGCCTCTAATTTGTCCGGATGGGACTTACAAAATGTGGCCGACGGGTATTTCTCTCTCTTTCCTTTTTTCAATTTTTTTTAAAAAAATTATTGGTGGGCAAAATTATCACACTTGTTAAAGAAAAATAATTAACAAGATCGATGGTGCTTAGATCTGCCTGGAACAAGTATAATTAGCAAGACTGATTATGCTTAAATCTGTGCAAAACAGCTATAATCGAAACATCCCTACCAAATCTTATTGACTCATACTATGGCTAGGGTGGCTACATAATCAGTTGCCTATTATATCCCATATATTGTCTTCTCTAACTATATTGATGTAATCTGTAATTAGATTAGCTGACTTTCTCTAAACTATATTGCAAGCGGTTTTGATTTTTCAGCTGGAAAATCTCTTTCCTTGCTTTCAAAGCTCTAATCATCAGGCAGGCTTTCCTTTAAGTAAGGCTTCCTGCATTTTAGTGCTGAATCACACAAAACTTTATGAGTAAGAGAATCAGTCATAACAATTTTGCTATAGGAACTCTTAAAATCTCACTACTTATGGGAAAAATACTAGAACCTCATATCACCATATGAGAGGACAAACCTTTGCATTCTTCTACTTTATGCCGCACTGCCCCTTGCTGGATAATTTTTTTTTTCCCCCAAATCTGTTTAGAATGAATTATCTATTTCCTTGATTTTCCCCCTTGATTGAAACTAGGCTTTCCATGTAAGTAGCAACGTGAGCCGAACACTGAATTCCAAGTGACTGAAGATTTTTGCTGCGGGGATCCTATGATGCCAACTGCCCATAGTCTCCCATGTCTTTTTCCAGAAGAATCTGGCCATTCCTCCAAATTCCCATCACGCTTGCGATTCCTAAACTGGGTTCAATCGTTAATAATTTAGTCCAAGACTCTCACACCAGATTCTTTCATCACCCATATGTCACGGCAGATCCCCATTTCATAATCATGTTCATTTGGAGGAGGATACACAATAAGAGCAATAGAGTCATTGAAAAACCACCAGATCCACAACAATCTCAAGAGGACAAATTTCCTGCAATTATCTGACCATTGTTAGTTGAGGCTCCTGATTGTGGGTTGCTACAAAGACCAGCCTCAATAAAATCCTTAATATTATTTATTTAAAAAAACAATAATAATAATGAGATCCTGACTTGTTTACCCTTTGGGTAGATTTGCAAGGGTTTGGTTCAGCTCCAGTGTGCTTCCATCTTTTTCATACAGAGAGAACTAATATCTTAGATTAATATATCATTGTTTCTATCACCGTTTTTGACCTTTCTCAAGTTCCACATCTTTTTTGTTTTCAATCCGCTCTTGACTTCTTAACATGTATAGTCAACGTGTGGAAACAAATGTGATTGTGCGGCTCTTTCAATGGTTTGATCCCATTGTTACCTAGCATTGTAGTTTCTTATATGTTAGTGGCATGTCAAATTTACTTTATGTTTAATTACGTTTTCATCGCTCATTTCATCGATTATTATTTTGCTTCCATCTCTTATTCTGGTCAAAATTGGCAGGCATGAGGCAAAATTTATTGAGAGGATTGTTGAAGACATTTCGAACAAACTAAATCTCCCATACTTAAATGTTGCTGACTACCCAGTCGGCATAGAGTCTCGTGTACAATACACAACAATGTTGTTAAGGTTGGAATTAGATGATGTTCGCATGGTTGGGATTTGGGGGATTGGCGGAATAGGTAAGACGACAATTGCGAAAGCTATTTATAACACAATACATCGCAAATTTGACGGCAGCAGCTTCCTTGCAAATGTCAGAGAAATTTCAAAGCATACCAATGGTCTAGTTGGTTTACAAGAACAACTTCTTTCTGATATCCGAATGAATGAAAATAGAAACATAAGAAATGTTGATCAAGGAATTGTGGTCATAAAACAGAGACTATGGTGTAGAAAGGTTCTTGTTGTTCTTGATGATGTGGATGATATCTCCCAGTTAAAGCAATTAGCCATAAGGCGTGATTGGTTTCATTCAGGAAGTAGAATCATAGTAACAACTCGAGATGAGTCTTTACTAAAACAGCTAGAAGTGGATGAGGTATATATGCCTGAATTATTAAATGAATTTGAGTCTCTTCAACTTTTCAAGTGGCATGCCTTTAGAGAAGACTATCCTATAGGAGACTATGTGGAGCTTTCAAGGGAAGTAGTGCGTTATGCTGGAGGGCTTCCATTAGTTCTTGAAGTTTTGGGTCCTTTCTTTAAAGGGATGGACGTGCTGGAATGGAAAAGTGCATTAGAGAGTTTAAAAGTAATTCCTCATGGTCATATTGAATCAAAGCTTAGAATAAGCTTTGATTCATTAAATGATGAAGAGAAGGCCTTATTCCTAGATATTTCTTGTTTCTTTGTTGGAATGCACCAAATTTATATGGAAGTAGACCATGGTTTCTTCCCCATAAATGTGCTTGGGGTTCTATCTCGTCGATGTCTCATAAAAATTAAATCAGGTTTGTTCACAATGCATGACATGCTGCGAGACATGGGTAGAGGTATTGTTCGCAAAGAACACAATGAGCCTGGGAGACGTAGTAGATTATGGTTTCATGAGGATGTCCTTGATGTGCTGACAAATCACACGGTAAGATCCATACACATGAAATATTGTTTTAATATATGAAATATTTTGGGTTGATGTTAGAATGCTGGATCATGTTGGCCACTATATATGGCATATTGTAGCATAGCACTGTGCTAAGGGGAGTATAGGATGAATGCATACCCCAATTTCGTCAAACATTGCATGCACTCCCCTAAGCGTCATGCAATCAGGGGACAAAATGTGTCTTTAGCACACATTGGTGTCCTCACCATTATGTTTTGCTTATGCAATGTCCTTTCTTATCAGGGAACAGAAGTGGTTGAAAGTCTCGTCATAAACTTGGATTCCTCAAATAATGTACCACAAGTGAATGCACAAGCATTTGCAACGATGAACAGATTGAGACTGCTTGAATTCAGTTATGTACCCCTATGTGGAAGCTACAAACATGATCTTTTCAAAAAGCTGAGATGGTTATGTTGGTTTGGATTTCCTTTGAAGTCTATACCGTCCAACTTTTTATTAGAGCAGGTGGTTGTGATTGACATGCGCTATAGCGACCTGAAGCAAGTTTGGAAGGGAAGCAAGGTATGACATTGTTTTTGTGTCTTTACAACTTCATTTGCAGTATATATCATATGAAAATTAATTTTCTTTTCCATCATTCCTTTTTAAATAACAGGTTCTCAAGAAGTTGAAAATTCTTAATCTCAGTCATTCTTATCACCTAATTGAAACCCCAGACTTCTCAGGATGCACTAGTCTTGAGACACTATTGCTTAATGATTGTATAAGGTTGGTAAAAGTTCACCAATCTATTAAATGTCTTGACAAACTTCTTGTCTTGAATTTGGAAAACTGTAAAAACCTTAGGAAGCTATCTCTTGGGATTTGGAATTTAACATCTCTCCGAAGTCTTTCTCTCTCTGGCTGCTCAAAATTAGGAAAGCTACTGGGATCACAAGGAGCACTATCAAAATCATTGCTTTCTCTCCTCTCATCTTGGTCATTATCAGGGAGGAATCCTAATTCCATAAGTCATTCACCAACCTCTATACAGGGATTAGTTTCCTTAAGAACATTGAATATGGCACACTGTAATTTGTCATATATTCCGGACGAGCTTGGAGCTTTAAGCTCATTAGAAAAGTTGTCTCTTGAAGGAAACAACTTTTGTTCCCTACCAACTAGCATCAGTCACCTTTCTCGACTTCAGCTCCTCCAATTATATGGATGTCCAAGGGTTGAATCACTTCCTGAACTTCCTGCAAGTGTCGTAGTTGTAGATGCAAGGGAATGTACATCATTGGAAAGGATACCAATTGGATCAAATTTCCAAAGACCGCCACACTTTACCTCTAATGGTTCCCACAAATTGGAAAGGAAATTAATTCGATCAAATCATCGAGGATCGCCACACCTTTGCTTTGATGGTTGCCACAAATTAGCTGAGAACAATACTGCAAGTGATTTTGTGGAGAGCCTCCTCCTAAACCAGGTCCCTCTCTCTCTCTCTCTCTCTCTCTCTCTCTCTCTCTCTCTCTGTATATGCGTGTTTGTTGGACTGGGGGGGTGTTTTGTGTTTTTATGACTCAAGTTTTGATTGAACAGGAATTATCTGCAGTTGGTGAATTTGAAATTATTCTTCCTGGTGGTGAGATTCCTGACTGTTTCAACTGGCAGAGCGTGGGATCCGATTTATCTTCTCCCGCATCCCTAGTTCTAGCTGTAGATCGGAAAATTCGAGGGTTGATTCTCTGCATTGTTTGTGCATTCAGCGAAGATGATCCGAATTATCGAATGGAGTTCGGCTATTTGCGCTATGAAGTCAAAAATAAAACCAAGGGCATGACAGAAGAGTTTGATCCAATGTTTGAGGACTCTCATCAGGATCAAACATGGCTCTACTTTGTACCACAACCTTATCCTAGTCTTGATATAGAAGTCGGGGATGAAGTGGAGTTTTTACTACCATCGTTGCGTGGTCAATACCAGCTGGCTGAGAAGTGGGGGGTCTATCTGATTGGTGAGGACGGTGAGAAGGATGACCCATCCAGTGATCAAGCAATGATCCAATATGCCTCCCCTTCATGTCGGGATGACATTCTTGATAAAGAGCTTGAAGCAAATCAAGCAGTTGCCGGTACTAAGATAAGTCGGCATTCATATGTATATGTACATGTGTGGTTAGGTTTGTTGGTTTGTTTATTATGCTTATGTCTATTTGTATGGATATACGGTAAGATCATAGATCTTACCGTAGTCAGATGAAATCAAGATTCTGATTTCTACCTTTTTTTTTTCTTTTTTTTTTACCATTCTCGTGTTTCACGTTTTTTTTTAATCGTCATTCCACCCTATAATCATCACATGTACACCCAATGCATGATAACCAAAAAAATTCTTAATGCATGTGCCTCTCCCGGATCACGACAGGTGGACAAAAAAGCAACCAATGGCTGAGGGCAAAAGGGCTGAGAACAAGACCCAAAGATTCATATGGAAGCGGGGGATGAAGCGGAGGTTATAATAGCAGTGTCCAGTGTGGATTGCTCATCACATGGTCCTCAACCGGGGGGCCTATTTGATTTATAAGGACGACGAGGAGGATTAGTGGATTACCCATTCCACCTGTCCAACGATCAAGCAATGATCCAAAGATGCCTCCTTGATGATTTCTAGGCAAACGACAACTTGAATTCACGTTGAGTTATAGTGAGAAAAAAAAAAACCATCATAAATATATTGGGGCGAGCACTGGTGACTGGTGAGCTCTTGGCCGACACGGTAAAATTCCAACAAAGTTAATTGAGTTATTTCATCCGTATGGGACGCCGACATGGCGGTTTTTTTGGTGAAATCTTGATGGGGCAGGTTGGACGATTAGGAATAAAGATGAGGACGCGAGAGATAAGAGTGAGGAAGAGGAGACAGGGTGGGTGATGTTCGTGTCCGCCATTGATGTAGGCATGGAGCTCTGAAGAGGTACTGAAACTTGATTTGTGTATTAATTTATTCATTTTAAACCCCAATGTCCCTCTCTCTCCTCAAAGTATGCTACTGGTGTTTATTTTTTATTTTTCAATTTCCAATTAGTTTAGTAATTAATTACTCCCTACTACCTCCCTCGTGCAAATATGAATCATGTTTGACAAAACACGCTTTTGAAGAAAACTCATTATTCCATTCATTTGTCATTTATTAAATTCTATTTTTTTAAAAGTATTATCTCTTATTTTTTATTGGATTTTGTGTTGAAAGTAATTATTAAAATAATGAAGGGTAATATACAAAGATTAAAAAAGCTTATCATTTGTTTTTTCAAAATAGGCAAACATTTTAAGATAAAAAAATTTCAAAAATAATCTATCTTTGTGAGAGAATATTATTTTGGGAAAATGACCTTTTGGCCCTTGAAGATATAAAGTCCAAGGTAAATTAGGTTTGGGTTGGCACCAAAAAGGAGTGAGAGGTGGAAATCAAGAATCTTCCACTTTTTCAGATGTAAATTTCAAAATCCATTAATTGACCCCTCTATCCCTCAAAGTAGCCTTCAAGCCACCATCCAACGTTATCAAACGGTTGAAAGATGTGGCTGTTTAAATGTAGACACGCGGATCGTGCAGCATATGGATTCGGGTCAAGACACAAAACCGGGTCAATAGATGGATCATGGAGTGAGAACACCTCAACGGCCGCACTTGTTTCGGTCTCTCTCCCTCGTCCCAGCAGCCCTAACCCTCACCGCCGGCATACCGCAAACCCCCTCCTCTCTCCCTCGAGCTCGAAGCTGCAACCCTAACTATCAATTTTCCTCTCTCTCTCTCGCTCTCACTCCGCTGCCGCTGGCCAACTGACACCGACGGCCATCATCAGGTTAGTAGAGTCTTCTTTCTTTTTTCTTTTTCTTTTTTTGTGGTTTTTTTTTTTTCTCGCCCGATTTGTTTGCCTATTGACGGCTCCCTCACTCCGTCTCTCTCTAGATCGAAATCTAGGGTTTCCAAATTTTGCGGCCAAAACGTGGCTCATCGATCATTGGCATATTATATATTTTTTTTCCCCACTATGAAATGGCCAAACGAGCCAAATATTTAAATGTACATTATTCATTATTCTAGTTAAAGGTTGGAGAAATTTGTGTTGCAATTAATGAACCTTCCTGCAACTTTCATGACAAATAGACCCTTATAATAATGTTTTCCAATAAGACTTTTCGAACGAAGAGACCGAAAAAAAGCAACGTTTCTCTATAATTTAATGATTAAAGAGGATAAATATCCTTCTGAATTCATCAATTTGATGTTTTTCTTGGCACTCGCATTGTGAACAGAGTAGACTCTATTTTGCTTGGTTTTCCTGCCACTAGCCACATCTTTTTCTCTCTATCTATAGACAGAAATGTTCTCCTGAATTGGGCAATCCCTTCATCATCTTGATCTCTATGTGTGAGAGTTCCATGGAATCTACCAGTACCCATGTAGAATCATCCACCTCCTCCCCTTCCCTTCCACCACAGGACTATGATGTTTTCTTGAGTTTCAGAGGCGGGGATACACGCAAGAACTTTACGGACCATCTCTACTCTGCTTTGATCCGTTACGGGTTCTCCACGTTCAGAGACGATGAGGAACTCGAGAGAGGAGAGGAAATTGGGCCCGAACTGTTGAAATCAATCGAGCGGTCAAGGATTTCTGTAATCGTACTCTCGAGAAGTTATGCTGATTCGAGATGGTGCCTTAATGAACTGGTGAAGATCCTAGAATGCAAGAACACCTTTGGACAGATAGTTTTGCCAGTGTTTTACCAGGTTGATCCCTCCGACATTCGGGTACAGAAAGGGAGTTTCGCGGAAGCATTTGCCAAGCATGAAAAGCGTTATAAGGGTAGTGGGATGGAAGTCAAGCTTGAGGAGTGGAGGGCTGCGCTGACACAGGCCTCTAATTTGTCTGGATGGGACTTACAACATGCGGCCGATGGATATTTTCCTCTCTCTGTTTTTTTTTTTTTTTTTTTTTTTTTTTTTTTGGGAGGGGGGGTGTCCTCCCCCCAATTCTCTGATAGGGAATATTGGCAGATGTGAACCTCACTATAAGGTTGACGAAAAATAATCAACAAGGCCAATGAGGTTCATATCTGCCTATAACAAGTATAATCAGTCCTTTTAGAGCTGAATCTCACCAAACTTTCTAAGCCTTTCCTGCAATTATTTCTCCATTGTGATCATAATGCCCGCCACTTCTGACTTCCCACTTTGAATCCAATACCTCATCTCCTTTGATTTATAACCACCCCATTGGAGGAACCTCCCAACTAAAATGGATCATGACATTATATATAATTTGGAAAAGATTTCACATAGTTATAGTATTTGCTGCATCAACTTATAGTCAGCTCATTCACTGAGGAACGAATTGATATTGTTATTTGACAGATAATAAAGAAAATTATAGTAAAAGAATTATTATTATAAGTTAATCTAGTATTCACTACATTAACTTTTAGTAAAGAAATTTTTTTTGGCTTGCTGCAAAGACAGCCTCAACAGAATCCTTATCTTTATTTATTTAATAGATAGTAATAAAAATGAGATCCTGAGTTCTTTGCCATCTGGGTAGGTTTCAAAGGGTTTGGTTCATCTCGAATGATTTTCCAGCTTTTTATAGTACAAGGAAAATTAAATACCATACTGAGATGAAATAAGGATTCTGATTTATACAATCTTTTTTTACCTATCTCGAGTCCCACATCTGTTTTTTTTATTTTGGGTAAACCCCACTATATACTTCATCACATGTATACCCAACGCAAGGAAACAAAAGAAATTGTGTAGTTCTTTCTATGGTTGATCCCATTGTTAGCTAGTGTCATAATTTCTTACGGTTTAGTGGCATTATCAAACTTACTTCATGTTTAACTACATTTTCATGACTCATTTCAACGAAGTCTATTTTGTATCCATATCTTATTTGGGCTAACATTGGCAGGCATGAGTCAATATTTATCGAGAAGATTGTTGAAGACATTTGGAACAAACTAAATGTCCCTTACTTAAATGTTGCCAACTACCCAGTTGGCATAGAGTCTCGTGTACAAGACATGAACATGTTGTTGAGGTTGGAATCAGACGATGTTCGCATGGTTGGGATTTGGGGGATTCGTGGAATAGGTAAGACAACGATTGCAAAAGCTATCTATAACAAAATACATCGCAAATTTGAAGGCAGCAGCTTCCTTGCAAATGTTAGAGAAATTTCAAAGCATACCAATGGTCTAGTTGGTTTACAGAAACAACTCATTTCTGATATCCTAATGAATGAAAATCAGAACATAAAAATTGTTGATCAAGGAATTAACATCATAAAACAGAGACTATGGTGTAGAAGGGTTCTTGTTGTTCTCGATGATGTGGATAATTTCTCCCAGTTAAAGGCATTAGCCATAAGGCGTGATTGGTTTCATTCAGGGAGCAAAATCATAGTAACAACCCGAAATGAGTCTTTACTAAAAATGCTAGAAGTGGATGGGTTGTATGTGCCTGAATTATTAAATGAAGACGAGTCTCTTCAACTCTTCAGGTGGCAGGCTTTTAGAGAAGACCATCCTATAGAAGACTACATGGAGCTGTCAAGGGAAGTAGTGGGTTATGCTGGAGGGCTTCCATCAGCTATTGAAGATTTGGGTTCTTTCTTTAAAGGCATGAGCGTGCTTGAATGGGAAAGTGCGTTGGAGAGTCTGAAAGTAATACCTCGTGATGATATTCAATCAAAGCTCGGAATAAGCTGACTCGTAAAACGACAAAGGGAAGACCTCATTCTTAGATATTTGCTTGTTTCTTTGCTGGAATGCGCCAAAATAATACAGTAGTAGAAGGCCAAGGTTTAAAATGTGTTTGACGTTCCATCTTGTTGATGTCATAAAATTTAAATTGGGCTCACTGTATAACATGCTTCGTGACATAGGTAGAGATAGTGTTCATAAAAGCACCATGAGCATGGAAACTAGATTTAACATTTATTTTTCATTGGCTTGGCGGTTGTCTCTTTATTATCTTGTGTTATTTTCTTGTTATTTTTGGATTACTGAAAGATTAAAGAACTTGGAGGTTGCTTCTCATAGCCTCGAAGTTGGTCCTCTCTGAAAAAGGACGAAGCTCATTAAATTAAAAACCCGTGCGTTGTAGAGAGTGGTGCTCCTCATAACCTAGGAGTTGGTCCTCTCTCTAAAAGGATCAAGCTCATTATAAATTAAAAACTTGTGGATAAGGGCAGGCATTTAGCTCAAATTGAACTTTGGAATAATGCTTGGGTATATAAAATAATGCTCCGTGTGTGATAGAGTGTGGAGAAGATTATATTAGTAGATGAAAATTAAAGTTGTTAATTGGGAAAATGGTCTTCTGACAACCCCTTTTTTTTTCTTTCTAAAGTGTCACTGATTAAACACTTGGTAGAGTCACCATACCCTTGCAATTAATAATTAATTTTCTACCACCACCTTGTCCGCCACTACCATTCTTCTTGCAATGAACAACATGAGTTTTTTTATCCTAGAAAAATTTTGTATGCTTTAATTCTATTATTTTTATTAGTAAGGCAAAGGCTGCTGCCCGGCCTGTTCGTCCGTCAGTTATCTTCACTGTGGGAGTAAGTTGCTGCGTCAAGGAATTTGAGATCTGACATGCACCATGAGGTATGGGCTTGAGAATTAAATTGATATTATATTATTATAGGGGTCTCTAGTGGCATCTCAAGACTTACTATTCATTTTCTACTTATTTTATATTTTAAGATTTTATGAAAAATATAAAAAGTTTTTATAAAAACTAATCATATTATTTATTAGAAAACATCATTTTAAACAACTTTGTAGAATAAATTTTTTTTAACAACCCATCGTTTAAATATACTTTTTAGCCATTTATGAAACAACTACTGTAAATGGTCAAAAATCCACTTAAACGACAGATTTTAAAAAAACTTTCTTTTAGCAAGTTCTTCAAAATGATGTTTTTTTAATAAATAACGTATTCAATTTTTATAAAAACCTTATATGAAAAGTAAGTTTTCGGCTGCCAATAAAGCCCCTTGTTATTATTTCATCGTAAGTCCAAAATTAAGCCTGTTCTTACTTGATTGGAATTATATATATATATATATATAGCTACTCATCCAAGCATAGGGATTTGATTGGAAATCATCTCAATCATTCATTGCAAAATTTTATTTTATTTGGAGAGGAAATCATGTTCATCAGTTTTGTACGTAGGACCTTGACTTTGATGATGAAGGGGTCTGCCATCTCCATAGCGGAAAGAACCTCAATGGAACTGTTTTTTGGGTCACGTGATGCAATAAGCTAATCACAATTAAGTAAAGTAGATTTATTAGTATACTTTTTTATCTCATAATCTTACTTTGCTTAATTATAATTAATTAATTGTACCACATAACCATAGAACGGTCTCGTAGAAGTTCTTTCCTCTTGTCAGCCACTCTTTTCTCTAGTGTTTTGTTTCTGATGTTACATTTTTTTTTTCTTCTAATTACTTAGCAAAAAATAAAAAAAACTGTTATATTTTTTATTGTAATATATGTAGACCAACAAATGTCCTCCAAACGACAATCCCTTCATCGTTTTGATCTCTGTGCGGAAGATCCATGGCTTCTTCTACCAGTACCCGAGCAGAGTCATCCACCTCGTCCTCTTCCCTTCCACCACAATTTTATTATGATGTTTTCTTGAGTTTCAGAGGCAAGGATACACGCAAGAACTTTACGGACCACCTCTACGCTGCTTTGGTCCGTCACGGGTTCTACACTTTCAGAGATGACAACGAACTCAAAACAGGAGAAGAAATTGGGCCCGAACTGTTGAACTCAATCGAGCGCTCAAGGATTTCTGTCATCGTATTCTCAAGGAACTATGCTGATTCGAGATGGTGCCTCGATGAACTGGTCAGGATCATGGACTGCAAGAACAACTTCCGACAGATGGTTTTGCCTGTGTTTTACCACGTTCATCCGTCCGATGTTCGGTTCCAGAAGGGGAGTTTTGCGGAAGCATTTGCCAAGCATGAAAAGCGTTACAAGCATTTGCCAAGCATGGAAGGCAAGCTTGAGGAGTGGAGGGCTGTGCTGACACAGGCCTCTGATTTGTCCGGATGGAACTTACAAAATTTCGCCGATGGGTATTTCTTTCTCTGTCTCTGTTTTTTTTTTTTTTTAATTTTATTTATTTATTAATCTTCTCGTCTCTTCCTCCTACTGGTAGGTGAAATGGGAATAATTATAATTGTTATAGGCAGATTTAATGAGGTTCACGAAACTAATTGGGCTACTGTTACCTGTAACACCCTAATACAACGTCATACTGACCGACTGTGAAGAAAAGTATTGAAAACATTGTGGGAATTCCTGCTCCGAAGAAAAGTATAATGTAAAAATTTGTATTTTTCTTCCTACTATGAAGAATAATTCGCAGCCATCCCCAGCTAAAGGCAAAGATCTGAAATTAACCCACCACCAAGGCCAAAACCAGAGTAGACCTTCAAACACAACCCACCATCACCAAAATTAAGGGAACCTACTGAAATTCCAACCAGAACATGATGTAGAACAAATAATAATAATATTTATTATTTATTTTTGTAATTTTCGTTTTTATTTAGTTTGGGGTTTTATTTGCATTTTTTTTTATAGCTTTTTTTAGTTCTATTTAGTTAAATTTGAGTCCTTTAGTTATTGTATTAATTTAAGTCAATTTTAGAATGTTTCCGCGTGTTTTTGGAGTTCTATGCAGCCTTTAAATGGGCTACAAAGTCTAAAACCGGGATTTTCCAAATTTGGTAATTTTTGGCAATTCCTATTATTTCCTAGTTCCCATAAATTAGGTTTAGCCCTTGTGACCATTCAATTCAATTTAATCAAAAAAATTTCAGAATTTTAGTCTTATAATTTTGTTCTTGTTTTACACGAAGACGGTGCTATTCTTCTTCACTTCCGCTACGCCACAGCAGATCCGTACTCCATTACACTCGTCGGCACAAAAACCAAATGCAAGAGACCGAAAGCTCCAACTTTATCATGATCAACCCCGGAACAGAACCATACTGAAACAGAGTAAGCCAACTAAGAATGGCCTAGATTGGGTAGATAAGCAGCTGCCAATATCCCATAATATCTTCTCCAACCATATTGATGCAATTTGTCATGATTGGGTAGATAAACGCTTCTGTAGTTCTTTCTTTCTATGATTTGTTGACTTGATCCCAATGTTAGTTGTGCTTCTTATACTTTCGTGGCATGTCAAATTTACCTCATGTTTAATTACATTTTCATGGCTCATTTTAACAATGGTTATTTTGCTTCAATCTCTTATTTTGGTCGAAATTGGCAGGCATGAATCAAAATTTATTGAAAATATTGTGGAAGACATTTCAAACAAACTAAATCTCCGATACTTCTATGTTGCCGACTACCCAGTCGGCATAGAGTCTCGTGTACAAGACATAAACAAGTTGTTAATGTTGGAATCGAATGATGTTCGCATGGTCGGGATTTGGGGGATTGGTGGAATTGGTAAGACAACAATTGCCAAAGCTATCTATAATCAAATACATTCCAGATTTGAAGGCAGCAGCTTCCTTGCAAATATTAGAGAAATTTCAAACCACCCCCAGGGTCTAGTTAGTTTACAAGAACAACTTCTTTCTGATATCATAAGGAATGAAAATCGAAATATAAGAAATTTCCATCAAGGAATTGAGGTCATAAAACAGAGACTATGGTGCAGAAGGGTTTTTGTAGTTCTTGATGATGTGGATAATTTAAACCAGTTAAAGGCATTAGCCATAAGGCGTGATTGGTTTCATTTGGGAAGCAAAATCATAATAACTACTCGAGACCAGTCTTTACTAAATAATCTAGAAGTGGATGAGGAATATCAGCCTAAATTTTTAACTAACAACGAGTCTCTTCAACTTTTCAAGTGGCATGCCTTCAGAGAAGATCATCCTATAGAAGTCTATGTGGAGCTTTCAAGGGAAGTAGTGTGTTATGCTGGAGGGCTTCCATTAGCTCTTGAAGTTTTGGGTTCTTTCTTTAGAGGCATGAGTGTGCTTGAATGGAAAAGTGCACTGGTGGATTTGAAGGCAATTCCTCATGAGGATATTCAATCTAAGCTTAAAATAAGCTTTGATTCATTAAGTAATGAAGTGAAGGCTTTATTCCTAGACCTTGCTTGTTTCTTTGTTGGAATGCACCAAAACTATAGAATAGCAGAAGGCCATAGTTTCTTCCCTAGATATAGGATTGGGCTTCTATCTCGTCGATGTCTCATAAAATTTGATCTTTCGGGCTTGATAACTATGCATGACATGCTTCGAGACATGGGTAGAGAAATTGTCCGTCAAGAACACTGTGAGCCAGGAAAACGTAGTAGGTTGTGGTTTCATACGGATGCCCTTGATGTGTTGGCAAATTACACGGTAAGATCTGTATGCATGGAGTATTTTTCTAATATAAATGTGAGGCATATTGGGTTAAAATAAGATTGCAAGAATGTAGTAATTATTGAGCTTACAATTTTGTTGGCCACTAAGCATTTTGTAGCATAACAAAATGCTAGAGGTCAAATGTTGCACTACCCTATTTGTCATCTGATCAAGGGACAAAGCGTGTCTTTAGTACACATTGGTTTCCTCACCAATATTATACTTTTGCTTATGCAATGCTCTTTCTTATCAGGGAACAGAAGTGGTTGAAAGTCTCATCATAAACTTCCATTCATCTGATGAGGGACCAGTGAATGGACAAGCATTTGCAAATATGAAAAATTTAAGACTGCTTGAACTCAATTATGTAAACCTAGGAGGAAGCTATGAATATCTTTCCAAAAGGCTGAGATGGTTATGCTGGTTTGGTTTTCCTTTGAAATCTATACCGTCCAAATTATTTTTAGAGCAAGTGGTTGTGGTTGACATGCGTTATAGCAGCTTGAAACAAGTTTGGAAGGGAAGGAAGGTACGGCATTGTTCTTTTAAGTCTTTGCAACTTTGATTATAGTATGTATCATGTGCAAGTTTATTTTCTTTTCTTTCATTGTTTTGTAACAGATTCTCAACAAGTTGAAAATCCTTGACCTTAGTCATTCCTATTGCCTGTCTGAAACCCCAGATTTCTCTGGATGTACTAGTCTCGAGAAGTTATTGCTTAATGATTGTATAAGGTTGGTAGAAATCCACAAATCTATCAAATGTCTCGACAAACTTCTTGTGTTGGACTTGAGAAACTGCAAAAACCTAAGGAAGCTGTCTGGCATTTGGAAGTTGACATCTCTCCAAAGGCTCTCTCTCAACAACTGTTCAAAATTAGGAAAGCTGCCAGGATCAGAAGGATCACCATCAAAATCATTGCTTTCGATCATCTCATCTCAAGCATTACGAATGAGAAATCCTGATTCCATCAATCATTCACCAGCCTCTATACAGAGATTAATTTCCTTAAAAACATTAGATATGGAAGACTGTAAGTTGTCATATATTCTGGATGAGCTTGGGAGTTTAATCTCATTAGAAAGCTTGAGTCTTAAAGGAAACAACTTTTGTACCCTACCGACGAGCATCAGTCACCTTTCTCGACTTCGGGTTCTCAATTTGGTTAGATGTCCAATGCTTCAATCGCTCCCGGAGCTTCCAATAAATGTAGAACATGTAAATGCATGGGATTGCACATCACTGGAAAGGATATCGATTGGATCAAATTTTCAAAAACCCCGAAGCTTAAGCTTTACTCGTTGCCCCATATTGGTTGAGAATAATACAACAAGTGATTTTGTAAAGAGGCTCTTCCTAAACCAGGTCCTCTCTCTCTCTCTCTCTCTCTCTTGTTGGACAGTGGGTTTTTTTTTTTTATTTAAAAAATACTCTTTGCAAATGATGGAACAGGAACTGTCTGCGCTTGGTGAATTTGGCATTACGCTTCCTGGGTGTGGGGCTCCTGATTGTTTCAACTGGCAGAGCGTGGGACCAGTTCTAGATCGGAAGATCCGAGGGTATGTTGTGTGCCTTGTTTCTGCACAACTCGAAGAAACATTTATCAACTATGTACCACAATGTTATCCTGATATTCAGATGGAAGCCGGGGATCGGGATGTAGTGGAGTATGTGGTACAATCGGTATATGATACTTTCGGCTTCCATGAGAAGTGGGGGGTCATTCTGATCTATGAAGATGATGAGGAGGATTGCCCATCCAATGATCAAGCAACGATCCAAGATGCCTCCCCAATGAGTTTTACGCAAAAGAAACTTACCATAAATTCACAGGATGAGTGATGGCAAAAGGTCATAAATTCCGGCGAGCATGGGTGACCTTCTGGACAAGACAGGTAAATTCTGGCAAACTTATTTTGAGTAATTTCCACCCATATGGATATGGGACACCACCATTATATTTCGTGACCATCTAATCTATGTGGACATTCTCAAAGTCCTGTGAAGATGGAGGAGTTAATGCCACAGGGGGAGGCGGATTGGGTGTTTCACATCCTTTTCAACACTATATTGTGACCGTCTATATGGCATAGTGGGCTTTGGCGAGGCCAATGCCGCTTGATCATCAGGTGACAAAGACATGGTGGTTTTCTTTTCTTCTTTTTTTTGGTGGGTCTTGACGGGGAAGGTTGGAGATTGGCGTCTAGATGGAGCTTTGCAGAGGTACTGAAACAGAGGTGGTCAATTTGATTTGTGTATGTAATTTATTGATCTTAGAATTGGTCATTGTGTCTGCTCTAATGCAAATGCCACACAGGGACAGTACTTGGGAATTAAAGGAAGAAAACACCCGTGAGCAGCGAGATTAGCTCGACTGCCACTTAAGGATTGAGAACTGCACGATGGAAGCCAAGAGCACGTCTTCACATAGAACATCAAACTTTGACCAGTTTGTGTGATCAAACCACTTGACATCCTTGAATTTTTGTATGTGGGACTCTTGAGGGGTCTTCTATATAATGATATAGGCCTTGTTTTGAAATTTATACATCAACTCTTAAATTTGGGGGAAAGTTAATCAATTCAACATCGAGATGCCCCTCATGGCTGCCTTACACTGTACAAATTGGATATTCTCGATGATTTAATAAGATCCACTTTTGTGCTTGGACATACTTTCATGGGATTACCAGAATATATGGGTTCAAAATATGCTGCATGTGTGCCTCAGTACTTGTTGCAAAACAGAGTGCCTTGCTTGAATTCCCTTTTTCTCAATACTCTTTCGAACTTCATTTTGTTTGTGTTCAATTTTTCAAATAGCTCTTGTCATATAATCTAATCGAGAGCTGTCTCCAAATAAGTTTTAGCCTTTTCAGCGTGTGGGTACATATAAGCTTGATGGTCCTATATGGATAAGTTGCATGCAGGTGATGCTGTGTTGTATGTTTCATTGATAGTCCAGACTGATTTGCCTACATGTATGTAGTTGTGCAGATTGTTTGATATATATATATATAAAATATGTGTGTGTGTATTTGTGATGGAATAGGATCAGTTTGGAGCTCATGAATGCTCATAATGCATTGTATTTGTGCAGATTGTTTGATATTCCAAACCCTTGAGAACATGAAGATTACATGCTACACTGGCATTACAAAACCTAGTTGTTTGCTTGTACATCCACAATTACCTGCTCCTTCATTCTGTAAATCCCATTTAACATCTGCATCAACCCTTCGAATCCCAAATCACCACAAGAAAAAATATGGATTGATTACAAAATTTCAGTGCTCTGTTGCTGAAAGAACCTTTTCATCTAATTCCGTGGATTCATCTGCATCAAGGCCAGACACTATCCGTTCGGGTTGGAAACAAAGGAGTGCCTCATCCCTTTATAGTCGCCCTAGTTTATTAGAGATGAAGAATGAGAGGATTCGGGGGTTGGAAACAAAGGAGTGCCTCATCCCTTTATAGTCGCCCTAGTTTATTACAGATGAAGAATGAGAGGATTCGGGGTCGGAAACAAAGGAGTGCCTTGTCCCTTTATAGTCGCCCTAGTTTATTAGAGATGAAGAATGAGAGGATAGCGAATTGTGCACTTGTTTATGAATTCTTGAGGGGGATTGGGGTTGTTCCTGATGAGCTTGATGGATTGGAGCTTCCCGTGACAGCTGAGGTCATGAGGGAATGTGTCGATTTCCTTCACAAATTGGGGCTTACGATTGAAGACATTAACAACTATCCCCTTGTTCTTGGTTGCAGTGTGAAGAAGAACATGATTCCTGTGCTTGATTATCTTGGCAAATTGGGTGTTAGGAAATCCACTTTCACAGAGTTCTTGAGAAGGTACCCACAAGTTCTCCATGCTAGTGTTGTGGTAGACCTTCAACCTGTGGTCCAGTATCTTCAAGGGATGGATATTAAGCCCAATGATATTCCTTGGTTTCTTGATAAGTATCCAGAAGCATTGGGATTCAAACTTGAGGGGACCATGAGCACATCAGTGGCTTATTTGGTTGGGATTGGGGTGGCATGCAGAGAAATTGGTGGGGTTTTAACGAGACATCCAGAAATATTGGGAATGAGAGTAGGGAGGATGATCAAGCCTTTTGTGGAGTATCTTGAAAGCTTGGGTATTCCGAGATTAGCTGTGGCTAGATTGATCGAGAAGCGGCCTCACATTCTCGGATTTGGACTACAGGACTGTGTAAAATTAAATGTTGGATCCCTTTTAGAATTTGATGTAAGAAAGGCGTCGCTTCTGTGATAGCTCAGTATCCTGAGATTATAGGAATTTACCTGAAGCCAAAGCTTTTCAGTCAACAGTGCTTTCTCAGTTCAATTATTGATTTGACCCCTGAGGATTTTGGCAGAGTTGTTGAGAAGATGCCACATGTTGTTAGTCTTAGTAATACCCCTATATTGAGGCATGTGGATTTCCTCTAGGATTGTGGATTCTCTATACAGCAAATGAGGAAGATGGTTGTGGGGTGTCCTTAATTGCTTGCTTTGAATCTTGACATTATGAAACTTAGCTTTAATTACTTCCAAACTGAGATGGGAAGGGATTTAGATGACTTGGTTACCTTCCCAGCATTCTTTACTTATGGTCTGGAGTCCACTATGAAGCCGAGACACCAGATGGTTGCAAAGAAGGGGTTGGAATGTTCTCTTACATGGCTTCTTAATTGCTCTGATGAGAAGTTTGAGGAACAGATGAACTATGACTCTATTGACATGGAGGAGTTGGAAATGGAATCATCGTTCAACATGAACACTGTAATGGAACCAAGGAGCGATGAGTCGGCTTCTGACAATGAGGACACTGATGGCGACGAGTATGTAAAGAATGATGATAAGCTTTACTCAATGGTTTGCTGAGGAGAATCTTGGCCTTGTCAAGTTGACTTTTCATTTGATGGATGTTGGTGCCATATTTAAGAGGTAAACTTCTTTATTTTAAAGCTCTTGAATATTCATTCTATGTAAATTCACATATGATAGATTGGAGTCAAGCACAAACATTGTTTCAGGTTCCATTTTGTGTGTTGCCTTGTAGTTATGTATCTTCTCAGGATGAGAGGACCAAGTGTAGCATTAGTTGTCAAGTCTGCGCTGATGCATATGCTATACATTTAGAGTACATCAGAATTATTGTTGACATCATTTTGCCATGTAAAATTTTTTTTGGCACAGAATTGATAAGGAAACAAATGGTTTGTTTTTTTATGATGCGCTTGGAGATAATCTAATGGAATCACTGGAATATGTGGGTTCAAAATGTACTTCATGCATGCCTCAATTTCATCTCACAACACAGAGTGTCTTCCTTGAATTCTATTTTTCTTAATACTCTACCAACTTCATTCAGTTTCAGTTCAATTTTACAACCAGCTCTTACCATATAATTTAATCAAGAGCTGTCTCCAAACAAAATTTTAGCCTTTTCATCTTGATCTTTTTCCATGGACAAGTTGCACGCAGTGCTGTATCTTTCATTGCTTGAGAGAGGGTGGGACAACAGGCACAGCACCATCCACATCTTCCACCAATTGCTGATGATGGAGTGGTACAACCTGAACATACTCTCTTTAACAGGAGAATTGTCAGGAAGGGAAATAAGGCTGCTGTAGATGTTTCAATGGACTGCGGTAATTTGTCAAAGAAGGACTTGATCCGGGAGGAATATTATTTGTTTAAAAACCATTTTCCATGTTTTGAAACTTGAGGACTATGTTTCCTGAAGGAGCATGGAATGTTATGATCCGTTCAATTGATCCCAAATAGCTAGGGAACACTAGTGAATTCGTTTACAGTTTAAGCTAGGCAATTGTGTTTTCTTTATGTTACTTTCTTGTTACTTTTGGATTACTGAAGAAAATGGAGGTCTTTCTTTCTTTACTTACCAGACTGCAACAATAAATGTAGGCAAAATTTTTTGCTTTGGAGTTGGTCCTCTCTCAAAAAGTATCAAGCTCATTACTTTGGAGGGCCTTTTGGTTGAATCTTGAAAAAACATGAACATCTTGTTGGGGATATTCATGGATTTTGTGAAATTCGTCACAGAATATTTATTAAAAAATTAAACATGAATATAATTTACAACACAAATTAAAAATCACAATTACAATGAAATTGAACATGGATAAATAAAATAATATATGCAATTTGAATTACAAAAAAAAAAACCAACACAAGAAATATATTTAATTAAAATAAAATAGAGTAAGAAGAGCTGGCCTATGGGAAGGCACGTGAGATCACGCTGTCCTAAAGGAACTATCGCCTCCCTACGTACAGGTGCTGACGGACGATAGAACCTCCAAGATACAACCCCAAAGCTCGTAGCTCCCTCTTCTATGGGTACGTCCACATGAAGAGTATGGTGAACCCGTCCACTAAAACCAATATATAAAATAACTTTATACAGCTTTTAGAGAATATAGTGGAAAAAGGGATTGAATAGATAATATGAATGTCATCATCTTCCATGTAAAGAGAAAACCACTATTTATAATAGTAAAATGCTGAAATTGTTTTAGGCCAATAAAGGCCCAAAATAAGTGTCATAATAATACTTATAACAGCCCAATAAATAATATGAAATACAAGTCCAACGGCTAGTAACGGACACCCATAAATCATAGAAATTAAGGTCCAAACGGTCAAATGAAATAAACTCATATAAATAGGCTATTAAGTCATGCGTGTGCCACGTCATGCGCTATATCACAACACGGCCGGTCGGTCCGGGTTGAGGTGAGCTATGTAAGTGCGCACACATATGTGGTCCAAAGTTTTAAAGCTTTAAAGAAAATCACACATTTTCTAACACATCTGGTATGTAAAAATATTTTAAATGAAAACAGTTACAAAAATGCATGGATGGCAATTATGTTTTAAGGGGGGAATTACAGATAGGTCCAGTTATGAGAAAATAATTACAGTTAATAGTCATTTACTATGAAGTTAATAGTTATTTGTATTGATGTGTAATTATCTGTTCGTAGCCGGACCAATCTGTAATTCCCCTACCATGGAGATATGTGCTACTGTGAACAGTCATATAAATGCCACAGGCTTATCTACATTCTACATTCATCCAAGTCTACCTACCCTCAAGTTATCAAATGCTGCAGTAGATTGTATATCTGGTGGTGCTATTAGGGATTGGAACTGGAAAGTTTGCTTGCCCTCTGAGCTGTAGTGTTTTTGTCTCGTGACTTGCCAAGATATATTGGTTGCCCATTGTTTTGAAAGGACTCGAAGGTGCAGTCTTAGTGATGCCAATTGCTGCATGGATTGCAGTATTATGCACGAGTCAACCCATTTAAACGAAACAGAGCAGTTTCTATGTGACTTCCAGAAGCACCATGAACAGACCAGCTTCTATGTGACTTCCAAAAGCACCCACGTCCTTGCACTAAACTTAATTGAAATTAAAAGTTTTGTTTAAAAAGAAAAAAAAAAAAAAACACTTGTCCCTGTATACGTACTAACCCAAATCTGTGTGTGGGGGATTTAGAATCAGAGTACAATATTTTTGCACAACTTTTTTACAATAATTTTACTCCTTCCGTCTTATTAAGATAGGTCATATTTGCAATTTTTTTTGTCCCAAAATGTTTGTCCACTTTGAAAAATCAAATCATCATTTTTATAAATTTCCTATAATATCTTTTGTTATTTTAATGATAACTTTTAACACAAAACCAATACAAAAAAATTGAGGGTATTTTTGGAAAGATGAAATTTAATTAATACAAGTCAATGCAATGATAACCTTTTCTTAAACTCTGTGATTTATCAAACCTGACCTGTTTTTGTGAGACGGAGAGAGTATATAATTTATTCCGATCTCTCCCATTCGGTAAACTAATCTTCTTCTTACCATTGGATGGTGGGGGAGAAACCAAAGCCAAAAGAACATTATTAAAAACAAAAAATATCTTGTGAGAAAAAGTCGTCCCACCTCACTTTAAGTTGTCTCATTCAAAATTTCCATACATTGGATATCGCCATAGAGTTGTCTCATTCAAAACTTCCATAGGTTGGATATGGCCACATCTTTGATCCCAACTAGAGGAAACTTCGTATGTCCTCCCCCTCAGCCATGGGTAAAACTAGTTATAATTAAAGTTTGCAACACGGATTTGAAAATCGCACCGAAAGAACCCAAGCAGGTCACAGTGGTACATCAGGAAAGGGGCAAGGAGGAGGGTGCTTTTGGAAATCAATGTTAAACTCTATTTGATCATTAGACCTTTACAATCACTTCATATACTTTTGATAATTTGCTAGCGAAGTGATTATGGAAATTAGAGTAGTCATTTTGATTTTCCGTGCATCAACCAATGGAATATCCTCGCGAATTCGTCAATTTGATCACTTTCTGCAAGTACCCAACAAGAATCTTCCACCTCGTCATCTTCCCTTCCACCACGCAATTAGTGGTACCGGAATTGTGAACGGAGTGGACTCGATTTTACACAGGACCAGAGACGACCCACTGTTGAATTTTTGATATCAATTCAACGATTTATCTCTAACCTTCAGTTTCTTTCTGGTTTTAAAATTCGGTCAGTCGTCGCTACCACATAAAATACTCTAAACTCCCACTTAATTTGTATTTTTTAAGTTTTATGAAAAATATAAAAAAAATTTATGAAAATTAATCACGTAGTTTACTAGAAAACATCATTCCGAACAACTTTGTAGAAGAATTTGTTTCCAAAATTTGTCATTTAAGTACACTTTTTGGCCAATTTTCATGGAAAATGAAATAAAGATTGTAAATGACCAAAAAGTCTGCTTAAATGATAAATTTTGGAAAAACTTCATTTTACAAAGTTGTTCAGAATGATGTTTTCTAGTAAACAATGTAACTAGTTTTCGTAAAAACCTTTTATATTTTTCATAAAATTTTAAAAAATGTAAACTAATGGAGGGCTTAGAATACTTTATGTGGTGGCAATAGCCCTCCTCTTTAAAATTTAGTTGAAGTATGTGGACGATACTTGGCTCCTCACAGTGGAGGAGTAGCTGCTCTTTTCTTCTACTTATATTATGCCATGTGTATAACAAACAAATAAGAATTTATTATGTACATGTATCTCTATGTTATATTGTTATAGACATGCATTTTTGTGTCCATATATATATATATGTTTATGTGTCCAAATGAATATGATTATGTGTCTATATATTTGTATTCATGTATCCACATATCTATATTTTTTAAAATTAATTATTACACATGACGTAATATGAGTGGGAGGGAGGAGGAGTTGCTCCTCCACTGTGAAGGAGCCAAGTATCATCCATTCTATATATGTGGACCAACAAATTTCCTCTTGAATTAACCAACGCCAATCCCTTCGTTATTTTGATCCCTTTGTGTAACCGTGTAATTAAAGTACGTAACGATCCATGGCTTCTACCAATATCCAAGCAGAATCATCCACCTCGTCTTCTTCTCTTCTACGCAAGAGAAGAAAACATCATCATTATGATGTTTTCTTGAGTTTCAGAGGGGAGGATACACGCAAGAACTTTACGGACCACCTCTACTCTGCTTTGGTCCGTCACGGCTTCTCTACGTTCAGAGATGACGACGAACTCGAGAGAGGAGAAGAAATTGGGCCCGAACTGTTGAAAGCAATTGAAGAGTCAAGAATTTCTGTCATCGTATTCTCACGAAACTATGCTGATTCAAGATGGTGCCTTGATGAATTGGTGAAGATACTCGAATGCAAGAGAACCTTCGAACGGATGGTTGTGCCTGTTTTCTATGACGTCGATCCATCCGATGTGCGGGCACAGAGGGGGAGTTTTGAAAAAGCATTGGACAAGCATGAAGAGCGCTACAAGGGTGGTGGGATGGAAGGAAAGCTTAAGCTTCGGAATTGGAGGGCTGCGCTGACAGAGGCCTCTAATTTGTCTGGATGGGACTTGCAAAGTGTGGCCGACGGGTCTATCTCTCTCTCTCTCTCTCTCTCTCGCTGTATTACAATGTTTTCTTTTTGGCCTATTTGCAGGGAAAATAACTATACGTGTTATAGGCAGATGTGAACTCCACCGAAGCTGGAAAATCAGTTTCCTTGCTTTCAAAGCTCTAATCATAGTGCGAGACTCCTCTCCAGTTTGCCACTCTCCAGTCCAGTCCATTTTACGGCTCACAAAGAGCCAGCTCCTCTTAATCTAATCTTACCATCAAAAAATGGCCACGTCATTCACCTACTTTTGTACTCCTCTTTTATCTTATGCAACTAGTTATAACGGAGTAAAATAATTTCAGTTTTCAACTTCGTCGAGTCGTCAAGTTCATTTTGTAAAGATGATGGAGATTTGGCTTGTTTCACACCATCGCCAAAGTTCAATTGGCCAACTTGAAATAAACACAAAAATGAATTACGTGATTATTCCAGTATGGGATACAAATAACTAGCCACACAAAAAGGGTGAAGAAGTACAAGAGAACCCCAGAAAAAAGAAAAAAAAAATTTGAAGACGAAGAAAAAGAAAAGGAACAATCTTCAATTAAACAATAAAGAACAATAGTCAGCTATTGCACTACTCCAAACCCCATAAACATAGATTAATATATCCAAATTAAGGAACAGAATGAAATCTCCCCACCCTTGTAGGTTCTACCAGTGATCAATTAGGGCATTGGGCCTCAACGTTCCTACCAAATAGCAGGTAGATGCCTACTCAATTCTATTGTCCTATTCTTCTGTCACTTCATCAAGCCCTCTGTTATCTCTTTTCTTGTAATTACTCTCTCTTAACCTCACCATGTCACAGCAAGTGAGACTCCGATTCTACTGCCCATGAGTTAAGGTTGCAAAGGGCCATTGTCGGCGATTTAGGTTGTAAGAAGAGATAAAAAAATTACCTTGTTTCACGTTAAAGTTACGCTCTGTTAATCTGTTATACATTCCATTACTGCTTTGATATCAACAATTATATGGTGAAGAGGCTTCTCTACGTAGGGGAATGACGTGGCTTGCTGTAGAACGTAGGATCACCATATATAGAAGGAAGAGGTGCTATGTCAGCCGTAAACTGGTTTGGACTGGACAGTGGCAAACTGGAGAGGCAGGCTTCTCTTATAGCAAGACTTTCTACATTTTAGAGCTGAATCACACCAAACTTGTTAATAAGCCTCTCCTGCAATTATTTCTCCGTTGTGATCTGAATGCCCACCGCCTCTGACTTCAACTTTGAATCAAATGCCTGTCTCCATTAAGTTATAACCACCTTTTTAGGAGAGCCTCCCAACTAACATAAATCATGACATCATAACTTGGAAAATATTTCCTTAAAATTTGTTTTCACTACATTAACTTATACTGCAACAAATCATTATGAGATCCGGTGTTCTTTTCCTTTTGGATAGGTTTGAAAGGATTTGCAGCTTTATTTTACTGTGAACTAATATCTACCATGCAGATATAAAATCAAGCTTTTGATTTTTGATTTGATTTTTTACCATTCTTGAACTTCACATGTTTTTGCGTTTTTCCTTTTCAAACCACTCCGTAATTCATCGCATTTTTACTCAATAAGAGGAAACGAATGTGATTGTGTAGTTCTTTTTAGGTTTGGACCCATTGTTAGCTAGCGTTGTAATTTCTTGTACTTTAGTGGCATGTCAAATTTACTTCATGTTTAATTACATTTTTGGTTCATTCTAACGACACCTATCTTGCTTCCATCTCTTATTTTGCTTAAAATTGGCAGGCATGAGTCAAAATTTATTGAGAAGATTGTCAATGACATCTCAAGCAAACTAAATCTCCCCTACTTACATGTTGCCGACTACCCAGTTGGCATAGATTCTCGTGTACAACACGTAAACATGCTGCTAAGCTTGGACTCAAATGATGTTCGCATTGTCGGGATTTGGGGGCTTGGTGGATTAGGTAAAACAACAATTGCGAAAGCTGTCTACAATCAAATACGTCCCCAATTTGAAGGCAGCAGCTTTCTTGCAAATGTTAGAGAAATTTCAAAGCAACCCAATGGTCTAGTTGGTTTACAAGAACAACTTCTTTCTGATATCCTTATGAATGAAAATCAAAAAATAAGAAATGTTCATCAAGGAATTGAGGTTATAAAACAGAGACTTTGGTGTAGAAAGGTTCTTGTTGTTCTCGATGATGTGGATAATGTCGACCAGTTAAATAAATTAGCTATTAAGCATGATTGGCTTCATCTAGGTTGTAGAATCATAGTTACAACTCGAGATGAGTCTATATTGAATATCTTTCAAGTGGATGGGAAATATATGCCTGAATTATTAGATGATGTCGAGTCTCTTCAACTCTTCAAGGGGCATGCCTTTAGAGAGGACTACCCTATTGAAGAATTTGTGGATCTTTCAAGGGAAGTAGTGGGTTATGCTAGAGGGCTTCCATTAGCTCTTGAAGTTTTGGGTTCTTTCTTTAAAGGCATGAGCGTGCCTGAATGGAAAAGTGCATTGGAGAGTTTAAAAGTAATTCCTCATGATGATATTCAATCGAAGCTTAGAATAAGCTTTGATTCATTAAATGATGAAGAGAAGGCCTTATTCCTAGATATTGCTTGTTTCTTTGTTGGAATGGACCAAAGTTATACATTTATAGAAGGCCATGGATTATTTCCCATAAATGTGCTTGGGGTTTTATCTCGTCGATGTCTCATAAAAATTATTCGGTACTCGCCATACCAGTTGGGCTTCCCGAAGATGCATGACTTGCTTCGAGACATGGGGAAAGATATTGTTCGTAGAGAACACCGCAAGCCAGAGAAACGTAGTAGATTATGGTTTCATGAGGACGTCCTTGATGTGCTAACAAATGATAAGGTAAGATCCATATGCCTGAAGTAATTTTTTAATATATGTAACATATTGAGTTAATGCTAGAATGCAAGATCATGGTAAATAGTTGAGCTTACAACTTGTTTGCCGCTAAGCATTTGGTTACCATAACACAATGCTAAGGGGATCGTATGGAACAAATGCATTAGGGGTGCAACTTGGTATGGGACGGTCCGAGATAGGGTATTTTTGTCCCATCCTAAAGTAATTCGGGACTTGAAAATTAGTACCAGAACCGAATCGAATTGCATATTGTCTCATCTCGTCCAATCCCACCTCTGAAAATACCTATCCGGAACGGTCCGGTTCTCGGTATTTATTAGTTTGTTTTTCCTGAGTAAAAAATTAAAAATAACTACTTCCAATCAAATATTGTCAGCTTAATTAGCCACAAAAATGGGCTACTTCATTGTACATTTACACTTGGCCATCAAAGATTTACATAATAGCTCTTCCACAAAATGGGCTACATAAAATCATAAAGTCATAAATACATAATCATTAATTATAATTCATTCATTCATTCATAGTATTAACTACTAATAGTTGTGATAGCAAAATAAAAACATTATATATCATATATTATATTATACATATAAAAATATATATATAATATTATATATCATTGGTACTCGGTCCAGGAATTTGGTTTGGGAATTCGGTATTGGACGGTTCTGAACACCCCTAAACCAAGTCTCGTCTCGAAAAAATTCAGTTTTTAAAAATGGTCTCAAGTCCCGGACCGAACATTGTTTGTCCCGCCTTGTCCCGGACCAAATTGCTCGGAACGGTCCGGTCTTCGGAATTTCCCGAACCAAGTTGCACCCCTAGTGCATAGCACACCCTCAAAAGTCACACTGCCACATGGCTTGTAATTAAGGGACAAATCGTGTCTTTAGTACACATGGATGTCTTCACCAATATTATACCTTTGCTAACGCAATGCTCTTTCTTATCAGGGTACAGAAGAAGTTGAAAGTCTTGCCATAGACCTACGCTCGTCCAATGATGTGCATTTCAATTCACGAGCATTTGCAAAGATGAACAGTCTAAGACTGCTTCAACTCAATTATGTACACCTAAGAGGGAGCTATAAACATCTTTCCAATGGGCTAAAATGGTTATGCTGGTTTGGATTTCCTTTAAAAGCTTTACCATACGACTTATATTTAGAGCATGTGGTTGTGATTGACATGCGCTATAGTTGCTTGAAACAAGTATGGAAGGAAAGGAAGGTATGATTTCACATCTCTACAACTTCAATTATAGTGTCTATCATGTGAAAATTAATTTTTTTTCTTTCATTTTTTTTTTTTTTCAAAAACAGATTCTCAAGAAGTTGAAAGTCCTTAATCTTAGTCATTCCAAATGCCTAACTGAAACCCCAGACTTGTCAGGATGCACTAGTCTCAAGATATTGTTGCTTCAAAGTTGTGAAAGGTTGAAAGAAGTTCACCAATCTGTTGAATGTCTCACCAAACTTGTTGTCTTGAATTTGAGATACTGCAAAAACCTTAGGAAGCTACCGGTTGGAGTTTGGAATTTGACCACTCTCCGAACTCTCGATCTCTGTGGGTGCTCAAAAATAGAAACGCTTCCAGGATCAGAAGGACCACTATCAAATTCATTGGTTTCACTCTCTTCGTCTCGGCCATTACCAGTGACAATTCCTGGTTCTATGAATCATTCATCAGTCTCCAAACAGGGTTTAATTTCCCTAGCAGAATTAAATTTGCGAGGCTGTAAATTGTCATATATTCCGGTCGAGCTAGGAAGTTTAATCTCATTAAATTATTTGCTTCTTGATGGAAACAATTTTTGTACCCTGCCGAATAGCATCAGTAACCTTTCTCAACTTTATACGCTTTGGTTAAATGGGTGTACAAGGCTTCAATCGCTTCCAGAGCTTCCAACAAATTTAGAACGGGTATCAGCGAGGGATTGCACGTCATTGGAAAAGATACCAGTCGTTGAATCAACCTTACTAGATGGGTTACACTTTGGCTTTGATGGTTGCCACAAATTAGCTGAGAGCAATAACCGAAGTGATTTTTTAGAGACTGTTCTCCAGAGCAAGGTCCTCTCTCTCTCTCTCTCTCCCTCCCTCCCTCCCTCTCTCTCTCTCTCTCTCTCTCTCTCTCTCTCTCTCTCTCTCTCTCTTTTGACTACTCAAGATTTGATAACAGGAAGTCGGTGAATTAATACTTTTTTTTATTTTGGTCAGAGTGAATTAAACTTCAAGCTTCCTTGGGATGAGGTTCTTGACTCTTTCAACTGGCAGAGCGGGAGACCAGAATTATCTTTTCGGGCGTCCATATTTCTAGATCGGAAGATCCGAGGGTGGGTTCTACAAGTTGTTAGTACATTCAACAGAAATTCCGGATTTCAATATGAAGTCAAAAACAAAACTACAGGCATGAAAAGATTGTATCCTCGAAGATATATTGAAGCTGGGATAGACAAAACATGGCTCGACTATGTACCACAATGTAATTCTGGGATTCATATGGAAGCAGGAGATGAAGTGGAGTTTGCAATACTACCGATGAATTATGATTACAGAGCCGTGAAGAAGTGGGGGGTCTATCTGATTTATGAGGACGATGAGAAGGATTACCCATCCGGTGATACAAGCCATGAATCCAATATGTCTCTTGATGAGATTTAGGCAAAAGACACCATAAATTCGCTGATGATCTGGTATTAGCTAGGTAGAGGCCGTTGTTGCTGTCTCATCTTAGGAGAGGCCAATGCCGCTTGATTTAGTGATGATGACTGCTTGGTAGTTTTTGGTGGGATCTTGATGGGGCAGGTTGGATGGTTAGGAATAAAGATGAGGAGGCGAGAGATTGGAGCGGGGAAATGGAGACGGGGTGGGTGAGGTTGGTGTCTGCCATTGATGGAGCTTTGAAGAGACACTGAAACAGAGGTGATAATTTGTTTTATTTGTGTATTTAATTTATTCATATTAAACCCAATGTCCCTCAAAGTATGCTGCTGCATTTTTATTTTATTTATTTGTTTTTTTCTTTCCCCTTTTAAGATTATCCTTTAGCCTGACTAGCCCTTTGAACGCGTAAATTCCACTTCTAAGGTGTAAATTCCAAAAACCACTAGTCCAACCTATGTCCCTCAAAGTAGCCTTCAAGTGCCCGATTTACTACCTGTGAAAACTAGGCAGCAGTCACACAATTCATAACCCAATTGACAAACTCTGAAGGAAATTGCAAATGCCTCGGCATTTCTGCCAAAAACTCCAAACTAACTGCATCATCTGCTTTCCTTCTTACCTTTGTTGTACATCTCTAGATGTAGTTTGCCTATGATAGTTCCTCAACAATTCCTGTGCTAGGACATTACTAGAGATTATCCATCCCTTTATAAAAGTTCCTTGAGCCTCATTCACCACTTTGCCCACCACTTCCTCCAGTCTATCTGTAATAACCCTTGCCATACATTTATACAACACATTGCAAAAAGAGAAATACCTAAAACCATATATTTATGGTGGTTGCATTCAATCCATTGGGCACAAGAGTAATAGCTGTATTATTTAATTGCCCAACTATCTTCTCTATAGTAAAGAAACTCTTGAACAGCTTCTATAACTTCATCTTCTAAGACATCCCCAGCCTTTTTGAGAAATAAGGCAATATACCCATCTGGATCCGAGGCTTTATCATCCTCAGTTTCAAGCAGATCTCACTTTATTTCCTCTGAGCTTATCTCTCTGCAAAGCCACGCCTGATCCACCCTGGTAATACAAGGCCCCTCAGTTGTAACCTCAGAAGTCAGAACCAACTGCTTCCCTGTTCAAAACCTTATTACTGAGAATTAACTAAAATAGCCTAAACACTCCTCTTTGATTCTTCTACCATCTGTCGCCCTTTCACCATCTTCCAAATACAAGGTCAAAATTTTAAATCTCGCCATTTTAGATTTTCTCTACCTTCAACCAATTAATTCTAAACTTGTTCTTATAGAACTCTTCATCCAAAGCTGATGTTGAATATTGACCAAAGGACACCCTCAAACCCTCTCAAGCTTTCGCTATAACAATTGATCCAGTTGCGCCTTTTGCTTATGAACTTTAAAAGAATTATCTGCGGTACTCTTTCTTATTCAATGCCTTATAACTCTATCAAAAATTTAAATTTTTCCATGACTCTGTACAAAGGCCAGCCTCCTTCATTCCTCTCCCAAAATTCCTTAAGAATTGGAAGAAAATTGGAATATTTCGCCCAAGAATTGAAAATTTTGAAGGCTTTATGCCCCGTTGAATTGTCTTCAATCCCTCATAAAATTTTCCAGACTATGGTTTGAGACCCCAGAACACAAGAAGTTCGCTTCTGGAGTGTCAAAGTTCAGCATCCAATGATGTTTTACCAACACTCTAACAAGCCTGATCATAATCACTTGATATCACCTTTATCTACCCCCTTCCCCTCATTTAAAGAATCCAAATTCCAATTGTCCACAGTCACTTGATATCACTAGATTAGAATCCCTTTCAGAATTTGGTGTAAGAAAGGTGTCCCTTCCTTCTGTGATGCATGGTATCCTGAGATCATAGGAATTGACCTGAAGACAAAGCGTTTCAGTCAATCATCTGTGCCTCAGTTACTTATTGCAAAACAGAGTGTCTGATTTGAATTCCCTTATTCTTGGTACTCTTAGTCTCTTACCAACTTCGTTCTGTTTCAGTTCAGTTTTTCAACCGTCTCTTGCCATATAACTTTTAGCCTTTTCAATGTATGACGTGCATATAAGAGGACTTGACCTGGAAAGAATGTGTGTTGAAAAACTATTTTTCATATTTTGAAACTTGAGGACTACGTTTCTCGAAGGAGGATGGAATGTAATTATCTATTTAATCAGTCCCAATTAAATTAGCTAGGGTTATGGCTCAGTTTGTTTACTACTTCTGGATATTTAAATTTCATATTTTTACCTAGGCTAGGTGGTTCTGTTTTCATTATCTCATGCTATTTTCGGATTACCAAAGATTACAGAACATGGAGATCTCTCTATATTTATCAGACTGCAATAGTAGTGGTAGGCAGGATTCTCACTTAGATGTGGAGCTTCTCATAACTTAGATAATATTCCCGTGCAGGCCAAATATTATATTAATCAGATAATCATAACTATCCAATCTATAAAATAACAATTTTTTTATTAATAAAATTTTGCATTTTTGGATGAATAGTATCTTAGTCTTTGATCAACTTAATATTTAGCGAATATGACATGTATGAAAGGAATAGGCAATCCAATGATGGGTTTCACAATTGTTCGCACAAAACTTAATTGAAATAATATAAAACTGCTGTTAGAAGTTTTGTTAAAAAAAAAAAAAAAAATACTTGTCCCTGGATACTAACCCAAATATTTTTTTTTGGGGGGAGGAGGGGGGTGTTCAAAATCAGAGTTCTGTATTTTTCCACAATCGGAGTACTGTATTTTTGCACAATAATTTTATATCGTTCATTTCTCTCCCATTCAATAAACTAACTAAGAGATCATTTATAAATCCTAAAAAAAAAAATTTTTTTTAAAAAGAGATAATTTCTAAATAATCTTCTTCTTACCATTGGATGGAAGGGAGAGAAACCAAAGCCATAAGAACATTAATTAAAAAAAAAAAAAAAAAAAGCCTTGTACGAAAAAGTCGTCCCACCTAACTCTGAGTGGTCCCATTTAAAATTTCCATAAGTTGGAAATCGTCATATCTTTGATCCCAACTAGAGGAAACTTCGTATGTCCTCTCCCTCAGCCATGGGTAAAACTAGTGATAATTAAAGTTTGCATCACGGATTTGAAAATCGAACCTCAAGAAGCCAAGCAGGTCACAGTGGTACACCAGGAAAGGGGCAAGGACCTTTACAATCACTTTATATACTTTTGATAATTTGCTAGCGAAGTGATTATGGAAATTAGAGTAGTCATTTTGATTTTCCGTGCATCAACCAATGGAATATCGTCCTGAATTCGTCAATTTGATGATCACTTTTGTGCAAGTACCCAACAAGAATCGTCCACCTCGTCATCTTCCCTTCCACCACGCAATTAGTGATACCGGAAATGTTGAACTTTTGATATCAATTCAACGAATCTTATCTCTAACCTTCTGTTTCTTTCTGGTTTTAAAATTTAAAATATGGCTTCTTTAAATTCTACATATGTGGACCAACAAATTTCCTCTTGAATTAACCAACGCCAATCCCTTCGTTATTTTGATCTCTTTGTGTAACTCTGTGTAAAGTATGTAACGATCCATGGCTTCTACCAGTATCCAAGCAGAATCATCCACCTCGTCTTCTTCTCTTCTACGCAAGAGAAGAAAACATCACCATTATGATGTTTTCTTGAGTTTCAGAGGGGAGGACACACGCAAGAACTTTACGGACCACCTCTACTCTGCTTTGGTCCGTCACGGCTTCTCCACGTTCAGAGATGACGACAAACTCAAAAGAGGAGAAGAAATTGGGCCCGAACTGTTGAAAGCAATTGAAGAGTCAAGAATTTCTGTCATCGTATTCTCACGAAACTATGCTGATTCAAGATGGTGCCTTGATGAATTGGTGAAGATACTCGAATGCAAGAGAACCTTCCAACGGATGGTTGTGCCTGTTTTCTATGAAGTCGATCCATCGGACGTGCGGGCACAAAGGGGGAGTTTTGAAAAAGCATTTGACAAGCATGAAGAGCGTTACAAGGGTCGTGGAATGGAAGCCAAGCTTCAGAATTGGAGGGCTGCGCTGACAGAGGCCTCTAATTTGTCTGGATGGGACTTGCAAAGTGTGGCCGACGGGTCTATCTCTCTCTCTCTGTTTTACAATTTTTTTTTTTTTGGCCTATTTGCAGGGAAAATAATTATACGTGTTATAGGCAGATGTGAACTTCACCGAAGAGGTTCACAAAAATAGTCATACATCATGAGAATAATTAACCAGGCCAGGTGGTGATACTTAGATCTTCCTAAAATGAGTATATACTGTAAAAATGAGTATTTTTTTTTCCCTTATTATTCTTCCTAATAGACTGTGGTGGGCTGGTTATCAAACTTATAGATTGGTCCGGCTATGAACAAATAATTACATATCAATACAAATAAATATTAATTTCGTAATAACTTACTACTAACTTAACTAAGAATGACTACTAATTTGCCCATAGCCAGACCAATCTGTAATTTCCCCCAACTTAATAATAAGCCTCTCCTGCAATAATTTCTCCGTTGTGATCTGAATGCCAACCGCCTCTGACTTCAACTTTGAATCAAATGCCCGTCTCCATTAAGTTATATCCACCCTTTTAGGGGAGCCTCCCAACTAACATAAATCATGACATCATAAATTGGAAAATATTTCCTTAAAATTTGTTGGCTTGCCACCGCGTAAAAATGAGATCCTGTGTTCTTTTCTTTTTGGATAGGTTTGAAAGGGTTTGCAGCTTCATTTTACTGTGAGAACTAATATCTACCATACAGAAATAAAATCAAGATTTTGATTTTTTGATACCATTCTTGAACCTCACATGTTTTTGCTTTTTTCTTTTCAAACCACTCTGTACTTCATCGCATTTATACTCAATACGAGGAAACAAATGTGATTGTGTAGTTCTTTTTAAGGTTTGAACCCATTGTTAGCTAGTGTTGTAATTTTTTATACTTTAGTGACATGTCAAGTTTACTTCCATGTTTAATTACATTTTCAGTTCATTCTAATGACACCTATCTTGCTTCCATCTCTTATTTTGGTTAAAATTGGCAGGCATGAGTCAAAATTTATTGATAAGATTGTCGATGACATTTCAAACAAACTAAATCTCCCCTACTTAAATGTTGCCGACTACCCAGTTGGCATAGATTCTCGTGTACAACACGTAGACATGCTGCTAAGCTTGGACTCAAATGATGTTCGCATGGTCGGGATTTGGGGGGTTGGTGGATTAGGTAAAACAACAATTGCAAAAGCTATCTACAATCAAATACGTCCCCAATTTGAAGGGAGCAGCTTTCTTGCAAATGTTAGAGAAATTTCAAAGCAACCCAACGGTCTAGTTGGTTTACAAGAACAACTTCTTTCTGATATCCTACTGAATGAAAATCGAAATATAAGAAATGTTGATCAAGGAATTGAGATTATAAAACAGAGACTTTGGTGCAGAAGGGTTCTTGTTGTTCTTGATGATGTGGATAATGTCGACCAGTTAAAGGCATTAGCCATTAGGCGTAATTGGTTTCATTTGGGAGGTAGAATCATAGTTACAACTCGAGATGAGTCTATATTGAATATCCTCCAGGTGGATGAGAAATATTATCCTGAATTATTAGATGAATTCGAGTCTCTTCAACTCTTCAAGTGGCATGCCTTTAGAGAGGGACTACCCTATTGAAGAATTTGTGGATCTTTCAAGGGAAGTAGTGGGTTATGCTGGAGGGCTTCCATTAGCTCTTGAAGTCTTGGGTTCTTTCTTTAAAGGCATGAGCGTGCCTGAATGGAAAAGTGCATTGGAGAGTTTAAAAGTAATTCCTCATGATGATATTCAATCGAAGCTTAGAATAAGCTATGATTCATTAAATGATGTAGAGAAGACTTTATTCCTAGATATTGCTTGTTTCTTTGATGGAATGGACCAAAGTTATACATCAATAGAAGGCCATGGATTCTTTCCCATAAATGGGCTTGGGGTTTTATCTCGTCGATGTCTCATAAGTAATTATGCATACAAGTTGGGCTCGTTGAAGATGCATGACTTGATTCGAGACATGGGGAAAGATATTGTTCGTAGAGAACACCGCAAGCCAGGGAAACGTAGTAGATTATGGATTCATGAGGACGTCGTTGATGTGCTAAAAAATGATAAGGTATGATCCATATGCATGAAGTAATTTTTTTAATATATGTAACATATTGGTTAATGTTAGAATGTTAGAATGAAAGATGATGGTAAAAGTCGAGCTTACAACTTGTTTGCCGCTAAGCATTTGGTTAGCATAACACAATGCTAAGGGGATCGTATGGAACAAATGCATAGCGCACCCTCAAAGGTCACACTGCCACATGGCTTGTAATTAAGGGACAGATCGTGTCTTTAGTACAAATGGGTGTCTCCACCAATATTATACTTTTGCTAACGCAATGCTCTTTCTTATCAGGGTACAGAAGAAGTTGAAAGTCTTGCCATAGACCTGCACTCGTCTGATGATGTATATTTGAATTCACAAGCATTTGCAAAGATGAACAGTTTAAGACTACTTCGACTCAATTATGTACACCTAAGAGGGAGCTATAAACATCTTTCCAATGGGATAGAATGGTTATGCTGGTTTGGATTTCCTTTAAAATCTATACCGTCCAACTTACGCTTAGAGCATGTGGTTGTGATTGACATGCGCAATAGTAGCCTGAAACAAGTATGGAAGGAAATGAAGGTATGACATTGTTTTCACTTCTCTACTACTTCAATTATAGTGTATATCATGTGAAAATTAATTTCCTTTTCTTTCCTTTTTTATTTTTTAAAATTTTTAAAAACAGATTCTCAAGAAGTTGAAAATCCTTAATCTTAGTCATTCCAAACACCTAAATGAAACCCCCGACTTGTCAGGATGCACTAGTCTTGAGATGCTGTTGCTTGAAAGTTGTGAAAGGTTGGTAGAAGTTCACCAATCTGTTGAATGTCTCACCAAACTTGTTGTCTTGAATTTGAGATACTGCAAAAACCTTAGGAAGCTACCGCTCGGGGTTTGGAAGTCGACCACTCTCCAAATTTTCGATCTCTGTGGGTGCTCAAAAATAGAAACGCTGCCAGGATCAGAAGGAGCACTATCAAATTCATTGATTTCACTCTCTTCGTCTCGGCCATTACTAGTGACAAATCCTGGTTCTATCAGTCATTCATCAGTCTCCAAACAGGGATTAATTTCCCTAACAGAATTAAGTTTGCGAGGCTGTAAATTGTCATATATTCCGGCCGAGCTAGGAAGTTTAATCTCATTAAATTATTTGCTTCTTGATGGAAACAATTTTTGTACCCTGCCGAATAGCATCAGTAACCTTTCTCAACTAGAGGCCCTTTTCTTAGATAAGTGTACAAGGCTTCAATCGCTTCCAAAAAATTTAGATTGGGTAACAGCAGAGGATTGCACGTCCTTGGCAAAGATATCACTCGTTGGAACAACTTTACGTCATTGGCAAAGTGATTTTGTACAGGGTGTTCTCCAGAGCAAGGTCCTCTCTCTCTCTCTCCCTCTTTCTTTCTTTCTTTCTTTCTTTCTTTCTTTCTTTTTTTTTTTTTTTTTTTTTTTTTTTTTTTTTTTTTTTTTTTTTTTTCTCAAGATTTGATAACAGGAAGTTGGCGAATTAAATTCTTTTTTTTTTTTTTTTTTTGGGTCAGAGTGAATTAACCGTCATACTTCCTTGGGATGAGGGTCTTGACTGTTTCAACTGGCAGAGCGGGGGACCAGAATTATCTTTTCAGACGTCCATATTTCTAGATCGGAAGATCCGAGGGTGGGTTCTACTAGTTGTTTGTACGCGCTACCAAAATGACGAGGGATTTCGATATGAAGTCAAACACAAAACTACAGGCATTAAAAGATTGTTTCCTGGACAAGTAAGTCACAGTATGATAGATAAAACATGGCTCAACTATGTACCACAATGTCATTCTGGGATTCATATGGAAGCAGGGGATGAAGTGGAGTTTGTAATACCACCGGAGTGTCGAAACCAAGCCGTGAAGAAGTGGGGGGTCTATCTGATTTATGAGGACGATGAGAAGGATTACCCATCCATTGATACAAGCCCTGAATCCAAGACTGTCTCTTCATGAGATTTAGGCAAAAGACACCATAAATTCGCCGATGATTTATGACCGAAGACACCATAATTTCCGGCGAGCACCCGTGACCATCCCGCCAACGCGGTAAAATTCCTGCAAACTTATTTGAGTAATTTCATCCATATGGGACGCCACCACTACAGGCTACAGCTTTCTATATTGTGACCATCGATGTGGGCTGTCAGCTGTGGGCATTCTCCAGGTCTTGTGAAGATGGAATGTATGATCTGTTTAATCAGTCCCAAATAGCTAGGGGTTATGGCTCAGTTTGTTTACTACTTCGGGATATTTAAATTTCATATTTTTTCCTAGGCTAGGTGGTTATGTTTTCATTATCTCATGTTATTTTTGGATTATCAAAGATTACAGAACATGGAGATCTCTCTATATTTATCAGACTGCAATAGTAGTAGTAGGCAGGATTCTCACTTACAGTTGGTTCTAAAAAAGGATCAAGCTCATTCTTTAAAAATAATAATAATAAAAAAAAAATTGGGAGCGAATTATTTTAAAAATTTGTGGATGAGGGTAATTTGCTCAAATTGAATCTTGGAATAACAGTTGGTTACATAAAATAATATGTGATGCGGTAGGGATGCGGTAGGGAGGAGTATACTAGTGTATGTAAAGCTGTTACTTGGGAAATAATCTCCTAACACCCACTTCTTTCAAGTGTCACCACCAGCCCCTTGCAATTCAGTAACGTACCACATGGTCAAAACGAGGGAATTAGTGACAAGTTTGCAACTAGGGGGTCAATTAACACGGATTTGAAAATCGCAGCGAAATAACCCTAGCAGGTCCCAGTGGTACACCGGGAAATGGGCAAGGAGTGCTTTTGGAAATCAATATTAAACTCTATTTGATTATTAAACCTTTACAATCACTTCATACACTTTTGATAGCGAGGTGATTAATGGAAATTAGAGTAGTCATTTTCCTTTTTCCTGCATCAACCAATGGGAAATCCTCCTGAATTCGTCAATTTGATCACTTTGTGCAAGTAGCCAACAAGAATCATCCACCTCGTCCTCTTTCCTTCCCCCACGAAATTACACAATGTTTTAGTGATACCAGAGAAAACCCACCGTTAAATGGAGTAGACTCTATCAGCACGTGCTTACTTGATCATCATCCTATATCTATATATATATTATCTTTTAGTTGTTTATCAAAAAAAAAAAAAAAAAAAAAAAAATCAAATGTGGTGGATGAATGTGTTGGACTAGTGAATTATATGCATTTACCTGATCATCATCCTATACCTATATATATATATATATATATATTATCTTTTAGTTATTTTATCAAAAAAAAAAAAAATCAAATGTGGTGGATGAATGTGTTGGACTAGTGAATTATATGTATTTAACATATAAATAAGGGTTTTTAAGGTATTTTGAAAAAATTTGAGCATGATTTAATGGATAAATAGATGGAAATTAGAGGGAGGAGTCTTTTTATAGTTTATTTTTTAAATGAGAGTTGCCAGTGAAATTTCAAAATGTGAAAGGACGTATTTATAATTATCAGATCTTAAAAGGAGTCTTATTGTAATTACCATCGTGAAATGACTTGGAAGTTTTCCTTTTTTTTCTTTTGTTACAGTAGAACCGTCAAAGTCAATGGAATCATTTATTCATTTCCGCGTGTGGGGTTCAGATTAGGAAAATCAAATGTAAACGAAGCTATATAGTACAATGATGAACACTGTGGCATCGGATTATGTGAGAGGTGTGCAATAGCTAAGAGCATCTCCAAGGTATTAGCTAATCTTTTGTTACTTTAGTTAGCAAAATGATATTTTTTAAAATAGTTAACTAGTTATCCAAGTGAATATTCTAAAAGTACTAATTATTTTTAAGCTATTTTAATTTTTTATTAATAATATATATTTTTTTTAATCATTTGGTGGAGAGATAAAAAGAAAATGATATATATAAAAAGGACAAGTATCATTTTTTTAACTGAAAATAGTTTAGCTAACAAATGTAACTAGCCGAAATTACGATAATTAAAATAATTAGCCATTTAACTAACCCCTCGGATAAGAAAAAAATTGATTTGATTAACTAAAATAGTTAAGAGGGTTGGATAGCTAACCCATTGAAACTGTTACAAGAACCAAGATTATTGTTACTATAAAGTAATGATGCCAGTTTCTGCCATTGATCTGTTTCCATTTGACCTCCCAAGAAGGCACTCCTGTTTAGGGCTGCAAATGAGCTGAGCCGCTCATTAACGGCTCGCGAGAAAGCTCGTTAAGGACTCGGCTCGAGCTTGATCAATTAATAAACAAGCCAAGTTCAAGCTTAAATTCTAAGTTCATTTAGTAAACAAGCCAAGCTTGAGCATACTAAAGCTTGGCTCATTTAGGCTCGTGAATAAGTTCCTTAAGAGCTCGATGAGAAGCTTGTTTAGGGGCTCGACAAGAAGCTCATTAGTGGGCTCATTTAAGGGTTCATGAGTAGGGGTATAATTATCCCACTGTACATTTTAGTGTGAAAGAGATACTCATTCCCTAGTAGGATAGTAGTAGATGCTTGATGCTTTTACTTATCTTAGTAGAGTTTTGACGTGAAAGAGATACTTCTTTACGGAATTCAATAGTAGTATAATAGTATGATAACTAGTTTTGAAGCATATATGAGTGTTATAATGTGCTCCAAGCCTCTAAGCCTCCAACCAATAACTTTAGTTTTTTAAGTTTATTGCAACTCTTTATTTAATAGTACTGAAAACAGTTATGGCCTTATGGAGTTTTGATTTTGGGTTCTTTATAGTTCATGCTTGAATGATGTTTCTTATTGTCAATTTCTTAGTTTATGCTTGAGACGGTGATTCTAAACCATTTATTCCAAAAAAAAAAAAAATAAAAAAATAAAAAAAAATCTTAAACAAGCCAAAGCTCGAGCTCGGCTAGAGCTTGAATATTTTCTAACGAGCCAAGCTCAAGCTTGAAATTTAGGCTCATTAAAAAGCTCGACTCGTTTACTAATGAACAAGTTTTTTAACAAACCAAGCCGAGCACTCCAAAGCTCGGCTCGGCGCGGCTCAGCTCGTTTGCAGCCCTACTCCTATCCTTGCACCCATCCTAGGGTGTAAACAAGGGGAAAAATAAGAAGAAGACTTGCAAAAGAACTCTCGTCTCGTGCACCTTTCCACCATGGCCTCTACCAGTGCCCGTCCAGAATCATCCACCTTACCTCAATTTTTACATGACGTCTTCTTGAGTTTTAGAGGCGAGGATACTCGCAAGAACTCTATGGACCACTTCTACTCTGCTTTGGTCCGTCACGGGTTCTCGACTTTCAGAGATGACAACGAACTCAAGAGAGGAGAAGAAATTGGGCCCGAACTGTTGAAATCAATTGAGCGCTCAAGGATTTCTGTTGTCGTGTTCTCAAGAAACTATAGTGATTCGAGTTGGTGCCTTGATGAATTGGTGAAGATCCTTAAGTGCAAGAGCACCTTCTAACAGATGGTTGTGCCTGTTTCTTATGACGTTGATCCCTCCGACGTGCAGCCATAGAGGGGGAGTTTTGAAAAAGCATTTGTCAAGCATGAGGAGCGCTACAAGGCTCGTGGGATGGAATGTAAGCTTAAACTTCAGAAGTGGAGGGCTGCGCTGACAGAGGCCTCCAATTTGTCTGGATGGGACCTGCAAAATGTGGCCGACGGGTGCCTCTCTATCAATCTCTCTCTCTCTCTGTTTTACATTTTTTTTAATTATTATTATTTTTTATACTTTTCATAGGGAAAATAATTATACTTGTTATAAGCACTTGTGATTTGTGAACCTCGCTGATGAGGTTCATGAAAATAGCCTACATGAAGTCATTGGAATTGGCCTAATGGTGAAGGAGGGTGGGGAAAATAATAGGAGTAGAATAACTTAGGGGTTCAAACCCCTATACCAAAAAAAGAAAAAGAAAATAACTTGCAAGACCAATGACGTTCATATATAAGATAACTGTGTGGAAATATCTCTAAACCGAGGTTGCAGCTCGGGATGGAAGGTTTAGACCTGAAACGCTGACACGTGGCGAAGACTATTCAACCAGGCTAACCACAACCTACGTGATTCACCTCCCACGATCCAGCTAGGGTCAGGGAGTTAAATCACGTCATTTGACACAGTGGCTAATACCATACGGTAGGACCTGCAACAAATCACGTGATCTCCCAGCTCGGGACCTTACTCTCATCTCGGGACACCTGTCCTATGACTCACACTACAATCCAAATCCTACTACAGTCCAAAACTGTCATAGCAGCTGTAATTCCTGACACAACGGATTACTAGGAACCATGATTCCATGACCAACCATGATCAACAAACCATGGTCAGACGGTTATGGGTAAACCATAGTCAGATCTGACCTAACCAAGGCAGTTATCTGACCTCACATGGTCAGTCCGTACAGGTGGGTATAAAGAGAATACGATACAGCCTAATTTGGTAAGCTACAGTACCCTAATTCTCTGAGATTCATCTTCTTCCTTGCCTAATTCTCCCAAAATAGTTTCTGACTTAAGCTTTGGAGAGGGCATGGCCAAAACCCACCTTGGCCTACCCTCTGACCCATTTTCCAAGCTTGTGATTGCAGGTCCAGGAGAGAGAGCAAGCTCCATCATCAACACATAGTTCGGGGCGCAGTTTTTTACCCCGTACAATTTGGCGCCGTCTGTGGGAACCATCGCGATAAGTTGGCTACACCACCTCTGCCCACCTATGGGCGAACAAGATCTGGAGCGAACTTTACTCGCGTAAACCAAGCCGTTGCAGGCGATGCTGGGAAGCGAGCAGAAACCCAGCCTTCGCAGGTAAACCCACCATTACCTACGGTGGGAACTAGTCAGCTTCCTCCGGTTCAGCAACATCAGATCTCCCCGGAAATGTCCGCTGTTCTACATTCTCTCGATGACTAGCCTGTTCTGAAAGCTGCATTTGATAGGGCTGTGACCAACAACCCCAACCCAGCGGCGGTGGTGGAACTCATTGCAACAATGCAATCGGAGATTCAATCGGCGCAACTCGCAAAGCTAACTGCAGAGCAAAATTACTACCGCTACCTCCAGCAAACTTTTGCCCCCCGTGGAGTCAATGTTGTCGCTGAGGAGGCTAGCCAAACCAGTCCACTCCAGTCGCACTAGGCACCAGGAGAGCTCACCCAGGCCTAGGGCCTCGCACCATCACCACCGCAGCAGACGCGACGACGAGCCATGATTAACTGGTCCAGAACCGAGACATTCAGGAAGGGGAGATGAACAACATCATGCGTTGATTTAGAGATCCCCTGAGCGCAGTTCAAGGCATTCAGATCATGCACGAAGGTGGAATGAGGACTACCCAAGACCTCGTTCTCACGTACGTTCTAGGCACGAAGCTCATAGAGATGAGAGACGCTATCACAGGTCTCGATCTCCTGAAAGAAAAGGGGAGAGAAGTACTAGGGCGACGAGTAGGAAGCATTCTCGGTCACCCAGGCGTGAAAGAAATGAGGAAGAAGCCTCCAAGAGACACCGGGGTAACCAGAGTAGAGGGGGTGAAAGACCAGAGAGCGTTGCTGTGGCTCGGAGTCCATTTACGAGGTGGATTCAACGGGTCCCAATCCCACGAGGGTATTCCGAGATAACTTTTACTCTTTACTCTCTTTCAATAGACCCCGATCATCATTTAAACTATTACTTGCAACGAATGTCTTTATATGCTGGAAATGAGGGTTTTCTCTGCAAGATATTTCCTATGAGTTTGGGGGAAGTGGCTCTTAAGTGGTGGACCAAGATTCCAGATGAGTCTATTGACAGCTGGCACGAACTGAGCAAGCTGTTCAAGAAGAGGTTCATCACTAGCTGCAAATTCCTGAGGACCATGCAGAACCTATACGAGCTGAAACAGAAAGATGGGGAAGGACTTCGGGAATATTCTCAAAGATTCTGGGAGGTTTATAACGAGATCGATGACCCGATTGAAAAGAATGCCATGGATCTCTTTCGTCTTGGGCTGAGGAAGCCATCACCTCTGTTTAAGGAGCTCACTGTTAATCCCCCCAGAAATCTAGCCAAACTACTCTCTACTGTAGCTAACTACTCGAAATTGGATGATTTCTACACCCCGCAGTCTGCCAAAGCCGGTGAGAAGGATGACAAGAAGAAGGATTCAAGGCCTCATAGAGACAATCCCCGAGGAGAAAAATCAAGGCCACCTACCAATCCAAATTAGGCCATTTTCACTGTACTTACTCTCCCCATCTACAAGCTGATAAAGGCACTGGAAAACAAGGACTTCTTCCAGAAACCTAGACCTATGTTCGCGGAACCCGAGAAGAGAAACAAAAAGCTGTTTTGCAGTTACCACAAGGATCACGGCCATAGGACAGAGGACTGTAAGGTTCTGAAGTACAACCTCGAGGCTTGGGCCAAGGAAGGAAAGCTGGATGAATTTATAGCTCGAAAAGACAAAGGACAGCCATCCGAACAGAAAAAGCCCGAGAACAGGGCTCCTCAATCCACACAACCAAAGATCCTTGGGAGGATTGACATGATCACGGGAGGATATGAGGAAACTGCTCTGTCAACCAGCCAGCTCAAGGCACAATACAGAATGGCTTGTCAAGATGCCGAGATCAGTGATATCGGGAACGAGCCAGTACTACTACCTCAAAGCGAGGGAGAAAATGGAGAAAAACTGCTGTTCTTTGGGGATGTGGAGACTGATGGGATGGTGCGCTGTCCACACAACGATGCTCTAGTTGTTCGCATACTCATAGGGAACTACGATGTGGGCAAAGTCTATGTGGACAACGGGGCATCTGTGAATGTCATGTTTCAAAAATTGTTCGGTCAACTCGGGTTGAAGGACTCCGACCTAAAGCCCTGTCACGTAAGCCTGAAAGCTTTTAATGGCAACATGACTTTCCCACTGGGACAGATAACACTCCCAGTTTGAGCAAGGCCAGTGCAGTCCATGGAAACATTTGTAGTAATCCAGGAGAGGTCAGCCTACAATGTGATACTCGGGCGACCTTGGATTCATGCCATAAAGGCTGTCCCATCCTCCTACCACCAATCCATCAGGTTCCCGAGCCCGGAGGGAATCATAGAGATAAAAGGAAACCAGGCAGCGGCCAGGGAATGTTTTCTGGCGGAATATGTGGGCCACTCAGCACCCTCAGAGGGCAAGCTGAAGTCCAGAATCTCACGCTTTCCCAGTTCGGGAACTGGCAAAGCTAAAACCCCAAGGCAAGAGCCAGAACAAAAGAAAAAAGCTAAGGTTGATGAGGTTCCCTTGTAGCAACGAAAGGGAGAGCGGCCCGGAATAGAAGAAACAGCTCTGGAACTCGCAGACAGGACAGGGGAAGAGCTAGTGAAGAAGATAATTAACCCCAATGATCCGGAGAGATTCTTCTGGATTGGAAAGTCACTGAGTGAGGCCGACGCAGCAGAGCTGTTCGAATTTTTAAAAGATAACATTGACGTATTTGCTTAGTCACCCCATGAAATGCCAGGGATTGATCCCAGAATTATCACTCATGAGTTGCAGGTTAATTCGAATTACAAGCCAGTGGTTCAAAAGCAACGAAGATTGTCTGACGATTGAGCCGAAACAGTTTCTGCCGAGGTCGATAACCTTCTGAAAGCAGGGTTCATCAGAGAGGTAAAGTACCCGAGTTGGTTGGCCAATCCCGTATGTGTAAGGAAAAAGACAGGGGACTGGCGTGTCTGCATTGATTTCACGGATCTCAATAAAGCATGCCCGAAGGACAGCTTCCCCTTACCTAAGATTAACCAACTCATAGACTCTATCTCGGGATATGAGAGACTGAGTATCTTCGATGCCTACTCGGGTTATCATCAAATTCCCATAGCAGAACATGATCAAGATAAGACGGGGTTCATTACTCCTAGAGGAACGTACTACTACAAGGTAATGCCATTTGGATTGAAGAACGCAGGGACAACCTATCAACGTCTTGTTAGCAAGATGTTTGAAGGACTGATTGGCAAAAACCTTGAGGTGTACGTTGATGACACTATTGTTAAGAGCAATTCAGAGAAAGACCACCTGGCAGACCCAACTGAGGCTTTCGCCCAACTCAGGGAGTACGGGATGAAGTTGAACGCGACGAAAAGCTCATTTGGGATAGGCTCGGGAAAGTTCCTGGGTCACATAGTCTCGAGAAGGGGGATCGAGGCCAATCCAAGTAAGATTGAGGCGATAAGAACCCTACGTACACCAACAACAGTCAGGGATGTTCAACAGTTGAACGGGATGGTGGAAGCACTTAGCAGATTTATCTCGAGGTCATCAGATAAATGCCACCCATTCTTCCAGATACTAAAGAACAGCACTAACTCGGGATGGAACACGGAGTGCCAGGAAGCTTATCAAAAGTTAGTCGCTCATTTAGAAACACTCACCACCCTGACCCACCCTCACCATGGGGAAACTCTTTACCTTTATCTTGCTGTCTCAGCTCATTCACTCAGTGGCGTTCTCCTGGCCCAGCGCGAACTTACTCAAACGCCAATCTATTATATTAGCAAGACGCTGTTAGATGCTGAAACTCGCTATCTGCCCCTTGAAAAACTAATCCTAGCCCTTGTCACCGCCTCCAGAAAACTCCAACACTACTTTCAGTCTCATCTTATAACCGTTCTCACAAACTATCCACTCAAAGATGTCCTCCGCAGAGCTGACTTGTTAGGACGAGTCTCGAAGTAGGGGGTAGAACTCAATGCTTACGACATTCACTTCAAGCCCCGACCTGCAATTAAGGAGCAAATATTGGTTGATTTTCTTGCCAAATTCGCAGATCCTACTTCCAGTTCGAAACAAACAGAATTAAAATCTTCTCTCCCCGAACTGGGGGGGAAGACAATATAAACACAGAAAAGAGGAAGAGATGGGAGCTCAAAGTGGAGGGGGCATCTAATGCGAAAGGGGCAGGTCTGGGAATTGTGCTGACAGATCCCAAGGGAGAAATCATCAAGCAAGCAGTTAGGCTTATGTTCCTAGCCTCAAACAATGAAGCAGAATATGAGGCAGTTGTGGCAGGACTTGGGATGGCCAGAGCAATGGGGGTAAAAGAGTTGACAGTATACAGTGACTTTAGGCTCGTGGTTAACCAGCTAAACAAAGAATATGAAGCCAAAGATGAAAGAATGGCTGCGTACATGCACAAGGTATGGGAATTAGCTGCGAGATTCACCAGTGTGGAGTTCAAGCGCTTCGTGAGGGATCAGAATAGACATGCGGATGGGTTGGCTGCCCTGGCTGCAACGTTGGAAATGGACACCCCTCGAACCATAAATGTCGAAGTCTTACAAGAGCCCAGCATCGGGACAGAAGAACTTATCTCGGACGTTCAATCCTCGACACCGAGCTAGATGGACGAGATAGTTGCCTATCTACAGAGGGATGAACTACCCGAGGATCGCAATCAGGGTCACCGAATTCGCGCTAAGTCAGCTCATTTTTGGTTATCTCCGTCGGGCTCTCTCTACAAAAGATCTTATACGGGACCATACCTGAAGTGCGTACATCCAGACCAAGTGTTAGACCTGCTGGCTGAACTCCACGAGGGGTCATGTGGAGGTCACGCAGGAGGAAGATCACTAGCCCATAGGGCAAACACTCAGGGCTACTGGTGGCTATACATGCAGAAGGACGCTATCAGGTATGTGAGGAAATGCCCGAAGTGTCAGATGTTTGCTGACAAGATACACCAGCCTGCTCAGGAGTTGCATCCCATATCCAGTCCGTGGCCTTTCGCACAGTGGGGGTTAGATCTCGTGGGTTCATTGCCCACAGCCTCGGGGAATAGGAAGTACTTGTTCATTGCAACTGACTACTTTACTAAATGGGTAGAGGCCATCGCGCTTGCATCAATTAAAGATTCCGATATTATCAAGTTCCTTTGGGAAAATATTATCGCACGCTTCGGGATCCCGAGAGCTTTCGTATCGGATAACGGAACTCAGTTCGATAGCAAAAGAACTCAGGAATTCAGTGCAGAACAGGGAATTCAGTGGTGGTATTCTAACCCGAGTTACCCGCAGTGCAACGGTCAGGCAGAGGCAACTAACAAGATTATAGTCGCAGGGATAAAAATGAGGCTAGACAATGTGAAAGGGTCTTGGCCTGATGAGCTGCATTCCATACTATGGGCATATCGAACTACTCCGAGGAGGTCCACTGGAGAAACTCCGTTTTCCATGACCTATGGAATGGAAGCAATTATACCAACAGAGTTGGGTCTACCGGGTCTCAGAACTGAATCTTATGACGCGGCAACAAATGATCAAGTTTTGTCTCAAGATCTGGACTTAGCAGAAGAAAGAAGAGAAAGGGCTCGAATTAAAATGGCATCTTACCAACAAGAGCTGAAAAAATATTACAACCGAAGAATAAAGTCAAGAGAATTCAATATTGGAGAATTGGTACTCAGGCAAGTCAACGCCGGAACCAGAAATCCTACTGATGGGAAGCTCAGGGCGACATGGGAAGGTCCTTACAAGGTCATCCACGTCGGGGGTACAGGTTCGTACAGACTAAAGAGCTTGGAGACTGGACAAGAACTCCCGAGATCAGTTAATATAGCTAATCTAAGATTGTTTTACCGATAGCCAAAGTTGTAATTACATTCAATGATTACTCAATACAAGTTCAGAGGTTATTTAGAGATATTATCACTTATTTATCATTCGAGCCAAAAGCACTTGCCCAATAACGGGTCAAAGTCAAAAACTGCCTAAGAATGGGTACAAGTCTCACCTAATAAATGGCTTGAGCACGCTGAACCTAAGAATGGATTCAAAAGGAAGTCTTGCCCAATGACGGGTCCAAACAAAAACTGCCTAAGAATGGGCACAAGTCTCACCTAATAAATGGCTTGAGCACGCTGAACCTAAGAATGGGTTCAAAAGGAAGTCTTGCCCAAGAACGAGTCCAAGCAAAAAACTGCCTAAGAATGGGCACAAGTCTCACCTAATAAATGGCTTGAGCACGCTAAACCTAAGAATGGGTTAAAAATGAAGTCTTGCCGAATAACGGGTCCAAGCCAAAATTGCCTAAGGATAGGCTCAACTCAACAGTATATTCAGGGATGGGTCTAAGCACACAATGATTAACAAATGCTCAAGTCTATCACTGTCCTAATTGGAGTTCGCGGTTGGATTGGGTTTTAATTAAGCTCGCCGATGAACAATGCATGTACAGCAACAGGGGATTTTATCCCGAGAACACATTCAAACACATAGCCAGTATAAGATTAAAGGACAGATGCACACGATAAAGAAAAATTGTGTATTTCATTCCAAAAGAAAGGTATTACAAGAATCTGTACAAATTATGGCACTCAGCCAAGAATAAGAGAAAAGAAAAAAAAAAGAAAAATAACTACTTCTCCCCCGAGTCCCCAACAGCTGGACGAACCACCTTGGGAGTCGGGACAGGATCAGCGGAGGCAGGAGGGACCACAGCAGCCAGAGGTAGATCAGGGGTAGCCTCCGTGGTGCTTTCCGTTGCATTTGCAGGTTGATCCCCGTTGGCAGTGGCCGAAGTGTCATTGGTGGCATCAACGACCCTCTCGGCTTCAATGGTGGCATTAGACTGGGACGTGACCTCGAGATCATTCTCCTAGGCCTCATCGTCACCTGCAACCTCCACCTCAGCCTCCCCGACATCACTTCCCTCGGGGTTGTAATCCGGGGGAATATCCCTCCTTTCGAAGGGAATATCAGCAATGCCAGGGAATTGGGCAGAGGCCAACTCGACCAAGGTCTCCCACGCAAATTTGTAGGTGACCTCGAGCTCGGTGGTCAACTGCCCAACAAGGGAAGTCTTCACGCTCTCCCTCTCCTCAGCCACCGCCTTCTCCACAGAGGCCTTCTCCTTTTCTACCTCAGCCTCGAGAGCCCGGACCTTCCTCGCCAGCTCGCGCTTCTCCCGGGCTAGCTCGTCCTGGGCGTCCTTCGTTTTCCTCAGCTCAACCTCCAAATCCGCATAGTCCTTCCTCGTGAGTTCTAGTTTGCTGACGGCGCTCTCGGCTGTGGACTTAAAAGTCTCGCACTCAGACTTCACTTTCTGAAGCTGAGACATAGCCGCATAGCAGTTGGCCTCAGCGTCCTCTAGCTTCTTGTCGTACTCACTCCGGACTTTGGCGACCTCGATTTGCAATTTGTTATCCTCCGCCTCGAGGCGGTCGCCCGCTAGCAGGATTTGTTGGCAGCCCTATACAAACATCAGCAAGTTAGAGATCGTGTTGAACAGCAAGTAACGGAAACCATAAAGGAACGAGGCTTACTCGGTAAAGACTTGTAAACCCGAAGGGGAGATTGTCGAGGGCGGACTTCCTCTCGAAGTGCTCCATATCCACCAGGAGCCTCATAGGGTTCCCCAGCTGTTTGAAGTTGTACTCCGCAGAGAAGGAGCTGGTAACATCCTTGTCTGTGGGTACGGAGAACTGCACGCACGTGATGAAACATAAAGTCAGCCAGAATCCGTGATAGATTTTCAAGTGTGGGGCAACTATGAAATTAAAAAAAAAAAAGTGAAGATGTACCTCGGGAAATTTAGCTATTATCTCGGCATGGGAAGGAGCGCTCCCACCTCCGACCGCCGGGGCATTGGACCCCGCTTGCCCAGACCCTTGCACAGCGGGCTACTGCTCGGGGGCCGTAGGTGGTCTCCTGTTTTTCGGAGGAATAACCACGGGAGCCTTTCCCTTCCCGGTAACCTCGGGCGCCTGGGGCCTACCCACGTCCTGCCCCCTCATGGCACTAGACATAATTTTGCCACTGTTGGGGTCAGTAGACTTTCTGCCGCCATCCCGACCTGAGCCAGGAGCAACAACAGCAGTAGCCTTGCTGGTCTTCTGCTGCTGCTGATTCTGCCGCTGTTGCTACTGCTGCTGATTTTTCTGCTGTTGCTTCTGCTCAGCAGCTTTCTTTTCCTGGGCCTCCTTCTCCGCCGCCCTTCTCTCAGCAACCAGAGCCCTCAAATTCATCCTAGAGTCTTTCTTGGCCCTCTGGTTACCGAAGTCTGTTCTTTGTCTCTTGGCGGGGGGGGATTGGAGCCTCTCCTCTCCATGGCTTGGGAGACGGTCTCCTCCGAGCTGGAGTTCTCAATAACGAAGGGGGCGCGGCGACCCGTCTTGTCTAGGGGCCTAATTTCCTCAGCACCCTCCCCTTCAGGTCGGAGGCGGATCCCCTCTTCCTCCTCTCCCTCTTGCTCTCCTCTCTCCACTTCTTCCTCCACCACGCGGGTCAGCTCGTCGTCAGGCTGCTCCCAATGGGGGTAACTCGCCTTCCCCCAAGTCTGGTACCTCGCGTGGTAGTTGAGCAAGGTTTCAGCCGAACGGCAGTGCTGGCTGACTTGATATCCCAGTAGTTTCTGGATATCCTCCTCGTTCAGTTCGTCAGCAGGCTCATTGGCGTGAGGAGCTGCTAGAAGGAAACATGACATAAGTATCAGTATGAAATCCAATATTCATCTCGGGGTCATATAAAACAGAAAGGAAGAAAAATGATCTCGCTGAGTTCTTACAGCTAGAGCCTCTCTCTCGGGGAATGATGGGAGCATCAGGGGGAAGAGTCCCATCCACAGGCCCGTACACGAAGACCACAATGTCGTGAGCTCCTGGGTTGGAGTCCGGGATGTGAGTGACAAAGGGTTTCTTCCTGGGCTTGAGGGAGAGGTAAACATCGGGTTTGTTTTTAAGGGCGCAGATTTTATAGTGATGGAGTATCTCCCGCACTCCAACAGAAGTCCCTAGAATCTGGTTAAGGACATGAACCCCTAGGATAATCCTAAAGGAGTTCAGCCCTAGCTGAGTTGGGACTATCCTACAGTAGAGGAGGAAGTCATTGAGGAGGTCAGGAAAGGGGACACGAACTCCACCCTCCATGAACGCAGGGATGGGAACGGGGAGGCCATCCTTGGCGTCTGACCTATAGACGTCCTCCCCGGGCTCAGCAAAACGGAAGCTAAACTTCCCGTCTTCAAACCCGTACAAGGCCCTAAACTCTGCTATCTTTGCAGGGTTCTCCCTAGTGTCATAAAAAGAAGACATCTGCCAAGATGAAAGGGGAAGGTTAAATCCAAGGATAACTCAACCTATGCCAACATGCCCCGACCTAAAACTTCAAAGTCAAGTCCTGACAAGTATATTACTCCTGCGTTGACAGACCCTAAAATTTTTTCTAAGTGTCAACTCGGGGAATACTAAACTCGGTGTTAGGAAGAGACAAAAGAGGAGACCAGTGACCTCTTTCTCAAATTTACCCCGAGATGGAGTTTTTCAAACCCTAAAAGGCGGGAAAATTGGCATCTTGGTGATTTGCCCCAAAAATCAGAGGAAAACCCTAGGATTGCGAAGCAAACCCCAAAAACGTCGCCAACAACCGCGAAGAAAGAAAATATACCGAACAAATTGAAGAATGAAGATCAAATAAAAGTTATACCTTCGCAAAGATCAGACGGTGGTCAGAAAGGTGTTTTCTTCGGAGAAACTGGACAGCGCGGTGCCAAGAAACTCCAAGGAATCACTTTTGAAAAAGTGGAAGGAACAGAAAAAATCTTCCAACGAAGAACAGCGCCGGTGTATTGATTCACAAGGCAGTGAAGAAGAACAGAACGGATCTTCTCCCATAAGCGAACGGCGTAAACAGTGGATTCCGGTGGAAAATACGGTGTTTTCTTGGTGAAAACAGAAGGCAAAAAGCAGAGAAAGTAGAGAGAAAAAGCAAAGAACAGAGAGTAGAGAGAGAATGCAGGAGATAAAGTGAACAGTGATTTGCTTCCCTCCAAAGACATAATGCTTCTAGAGCATTAAATGCAAATCGTACGGTCCCAAGGCACATGACATCAGCACTTTGGAATACGGAAAGGCTTAACCGCCTTCTGCCAGCTAAGCCCTAGAATGCCAAACGGCATAGGGGCACAGGGAAAAACACTTAGCAAAATAAAATTATGACAAGTCCCAACTCGGGAATGTCATAATTTGGGGCAAATTGTGTGGAAATATCTCTGAACCGAGGTTGCAGCTCGGGATGGAAGGTTCAGACCTGAAACGCTGACACGTGGCGAAGACTATTCAACCAGGCTAACCACAACATACGTGATTCACCTCCCACGATCCAGCTTGGGTCAGGGAGTTAAATCACGTCATTTGACACGTGGCTAATACCACATGGTAGGACCTGCAATAAATCACGTGATCTCCCAGCTCGGGACCTTACTCTCATCTCGGGACACCTGTCCTATGACTCACACTACAATCCAAATCCTACTACAGTCCAAAACTGTCACAGCAGCTGTAATTCCTGACACAGCGGTTACTAGGAACCATGATTCCATGACCAACCATGATCAACAAACCATGGTCAGACGGTTATGGGTAAACCATGGTCAGATCTGACCTAACCAAGGCAGTTATCTAACCTCACATGGTCAGTCCGTACAGGTGGGTATAAAGAGAATACGATACAGCCTAATTTGGTAAGCTACAGTACCCTAATTCTCTGAGATTCATCTTCTTCCTTGCCTCATTCTCCCAAAATAGTTTCTGACTTAAGCTTTGGAGAGGGCACGGCCAAAACCCACCTTGGCCTACCCTCTGACCCATTTTCCAAGCTTGTGATTGCAGGTCCAAGCGAGAGAGCAAGCTCCATCATCAACACATAGTTCGGGGCGCAGTTTTTTACCCCGTACAATAACAAATAGGAGTATTTTTTCTGTACACACAGATAGGCCACTATTTTGATAAAACATATAAATTTTTTTTTTAAATATCCATGAATTGACTTTTCACCTATTAAGTCTCTTCATAAAAATTGATGATTTGACATTTTAATGTGGACAAAAAATCTATTTAATAGTCTATTTTTGTGGGATGAAGAGAGTATAATCAGTTTTTCTTATTCTTCCTTATTTATTTTACTTTTGTTATTTTTGTATTTTAGAAAAATAATTAACCAAGCCAGTGATGTTAGATCGAATTGACTTGTCACCCATTAATTTTTTTTTTCATAAAAATGTATGATTTAACATTTTAAAGTAGACAAACATTTTGTAGCAACAATAGTAACTAAAATGATCTATTTTTATAGGATGGAGAGCGTACAATTAGTTCTTTTTTCTATTTTTTATTATTAATTTATTTAATTTATTTTTTATTTTAGAAAAATAATTAACCAAGCCAGTGATGGTAGATCTTCCCAAAACAAGTGTACTGCGCAAAAATGGGTTTTTTATTTGCCTAGGTTTTTTGTTTTTTGTTTTTATTTTTTTTGACCTCATTCAAAGTAAAAAGTTTTGGGTTCAACTCTCATCATTCCCTTTCAAGACCATTTCCATGGGCTTATCTCCTGTAATTACTCAGGTGCGGATTGGATGTGCCCAGAAAATTAACCTCTTGATAAATTCTTTTTAAAAAAATACTGTAGATAATCAGTTGCCTATATCCTATATTATATTTTCTTTTTTATATATAGATAAGAATATGGGGAGAATTCCGTTGACACCCGGTGTAAAACTTTTTATTCTTACACTTGTATATATCTTTTTATAGAAACCATATTTTACTAATCCAACTGTTGGATTGCGTATTCATATCATACACGTCATGCATGCCAAATTTCAAGTTAATCGAAAATTAAGAGCTATGTCATCCAATGTCATCCATACAGTGCTTGAAATTAAAGTTTTATTTATTAGAATAAATGTAAGTTTCCATATCAAACGCTTCCCAATATCCGATAAACTTGAAATTTGGCAGGTATAACGTGCATGATAGAAATATGTAATCTAACGGTTGGATTGGTGAAATATGATTTCTATAAAAAGATATCGATGGGTGTAAGAATAAGAAGTTTTACACTGGATGTCAACGAAACCCTTCCCTAAGAATATATATAATATATGCTTATCTATATTATCTTTTCTAACTATATTAGTATATTGATGCAATATGTCATGAAATTTTTAATAGATTATAGCGGGCCAAGGGTCTTTGTTTACCATTTAATTTCATGCCTTACTTTTGTTTCTTGCTGGAAATAAATATAGACCATGAAAGCATTAAAATAAAAAAATAAAAAAATAAATTACCCAACCTATGAGCTGGAAAACCAGCAACAAACACTTGTTGATGAGCTGGAGGCAGGGGGCGATACCCAGTTCAAAAGAAGAGAATACCTTTCTTAGCTGCCGAGGGAGCCCAATGAACAGCAAGATTACCCGTCCAAACTCCAAAGGAGAGGACAAGATGGAAGCCATAAGACTTAACACGGTATTAGAGTATATCATTTTTGAACTGTTTCATTCATGAGCCTGTCTTTATTGTCTACATGATAGGCTCATTTTTGTCTTGTTAAAGCCTGTGCGTGACTTCATATATCGGTTTGGTCCCTCTACCTAATGGGTTAAGCTTTTAGGTTGGGAAATTAACACCTCCCAGTGACCCCTTTTCATAGCTCTAATCATAAGGCAGGCTTCCCTTAAAGCAAGACTTTTTGCATCTTAAAGCACACCATATTTTGTGAGCCTTTCCTGCAATTATTTCTCCATTGTGATCATAATTCCCTCCGCCACCGACTTCAATTTTGAATCAAATGCCTCATCTCCATTAAGTTATAACTGTTAAGTTTCTGACTTAAAAGCCTAAGCTTATAAGTAGAGGGCCCAAACAAGTATATGAAGTTACGTCAAACCCAATATTTGGGCGATGTGGGATGTGGTATATTTCCAACACTCCCCCTAACGTGCAGGCTTAACATACGCCTGTCACATGAGCAACAAATGAAGGCGGCACCCCAAGACTTGCTTTTCGCCCCCCCACTTATTTTATATTTTAAGATTTTATGAAAATTTTATAAAGTTTTCATTAAAACAGATCACGTTCTCTCTTAGAAAACATCATTTTAAACAACTTTTTAGAAGAAAGTTTTTCCAAAATCTATTGTTTAAGTGGACTTTTTAGTTATTTATGAAGTGAAGACTATAAATGACATAAAAGTCTACTTAAACGATAGGTTTTGGAAAAACATTTTTCTTAAAAATTATTCAAAATGATGTTTTCTAATAGAATGTGCAATTAGTTTTTATGAAAACCTTTTATATTTTCCATAAAATCTTAAAGAGTAAAATAAGTGAGGGATGAAAAGTAAGTTTTTGGGTGCCAATAGAAACCCCCGCAACAAATACAAGCTCAATAGGCCCAAGAACGACGTGCTCTGATACCATGTTAAGTTTTCAACCTAAAAGCCTAAGTTTATAAGTAGAGGGCCAAACAAGTATATGAAACTATGTCAAACCCAATATTTGGGCGATGTGGAATGTAGTATATTTCCAACAATAACCACCCTTTTAGAGGAGCCTCCCAACTAAAATAAATCATGTCAAATAAATTGGAAAAGATTTCCTAAAAATTTAAGCGCCTCAATAAAATCCTTATTATTCTTATTTATTTAACAATGAGATCTAGAGATCTTTTAAATCCTTATTATTTATTCTTTTTATAAAATCCTTATTATTATTTTACTTAGTAACAAAAGTGAAATCCCGAGTTCTTCGCCCTTTGGTTAGATTTGAAGGGGTTTGGTTCATCTCTAGTGAGTTTCATGCTTTATTGTACTGTGAGAACAAATATCTTACCATACTGATATGAAATGAAGATTCTGATTTCTATGATTTTATTTTTTATTTTTTATTTTTAAAACAAACAAACAGACCTTTCTCGAGTTTCACGAATTTTTAATTGTCAATCCACCATAAACTTCATCACGTCTATACTCAGGAAACAATTGTGATTGCGTAGTTCTCTCTATGGTTTGATCCTATTGTTAGCTAGCATAGTAATTTCATATACTTTAGCAGCATGTTAAATTTACTTCATGTTTAATTACATTTTCATGGCTCGTTTCATTGATCTTTATTTTGCTTTCGTCTCTTACTCTGGTCGAAATTGTCCGCCATGAGTCAATATTTATTGAGAAGATTGTGGAAGACATTTCAAACAAACTAAATCTCCCATCCTTAAATGTTGCTGACTACCTAGTCAGCATAGAGTCTCGTGTACAACACGTAAACATGCTCCTAAGCTTGGACTCAGATGATGTTCGCATGGTTGGGATTTGGGGGGTTGGTGGATTAGGTAAAACAACAATTATGAAAGCTATCTACAATCAAATACGTCCCCAATTTGAAGGCAGCAACTTTCTTGCAAATGTTAGAGAAATTTCAAAGCAACCCAACGGTCTTGTTGGTTTACAAGAATAACTTCTTTCTGATATCCTAATGAATGAAAATCGAAAAATAAGAAATGTTGATCAAGGAATTGAGGTTATAAAAACAGAGACTTTGGTGTAGAAGGGTTCTTGTTGTTCTTGAGGACGTTGACAATGTCTCCCAGCTCAAGGCATTAGCCATTAGGCGTGATTGGTTTTATCCGGGGACTAGGATCATAGTAACTACCCGAGATGAGTCTTTACTAAACATTCTGGAAGTGCATGAGAAATATATGCCTAATTTCTTAAATGAATTCGAGTCTCCTCAACTCTTCAAGAGGTATGCCTTCAGAGAAGACCATCCAATAGAAGACTATGCGGAGCTTTCAAGGGAAGTAGTGCATTACACTAGAGGGCTTCCATTAGCTATTGAAGTTTTGGGTTCTTTCTTTAAAGGAATGAGCATGACTGAATGGAAAAGTGCATTTGAGAGTTTAAAAGTAATTCCTCATGAAGATATTCAGTCAAAGTTTAGAGTAAGTTTTGATTCGTTAAATGATGAGGAGAAGGCCTTATTCCTAGATATTGCTTGTTTCTTTGGAATGGAGCTAAGTTATATAGAAGTAGAAGGCCTAGGTTTCTTCCCCAAAAATGTGCTCGGGGTTTTATCTCGTCGATGTCTCGTAAATATTAATGTGATCCCAGGACACTTTCGTCGGGAATCAATAATGATGCATGACTTACTTCGAGACATGGGTAAAGATATTGCGCGTAGAGAACACCAGAATCCTGGGAAACGTAAAAGATTGTGATTTCGTGATGACATCCTTGATGTGCTGAAAAATGATATGGTAAAATCCTTATGCATGGAGTAATTTGCTGATATATGAACCGTATTGGGTTAATTGCTGAGCTTACAACTTGTTTGGCCACTAAGCATTTTATAGCATACACAATGTCAAGGGGATGATACGGAACAAATGCATATATACCACATCTCCCTCAAACTTTGCACTCCCCCATGAGGCATGTAATTATTAGCAAACAAAGCTTGTGTTTAGTACACATGCATTTTGATGCCCTCACCAATATTATACTTTTGCTCACGCAATACTCTTTCTTATCAGGGTATAGAAGCAGTTGAAAGTTTGGTCATAAACTTGATCTCGTTTGATGATGTACAATTGAATACACAAGCATTTGCAAAGATGAATAGATTAAGACTGCTTGATCTTAGTTATGTACACCTAAGTGGAAGCTATGAACATCTTTCCAATGGGCTGAGATGGTTACGTTGGTTTGGGTTTCCTTTGAAATCTATACCATCCAAATTATGTTTAGAGCAAGTGGTTGTGATTGACATGCGTTATAACTGCATGAAACAAGTTTGGAAGAGAAGGAAGGTATGACGTTGTTTTAACATCTTTACAATTTCAATTATGGTATATATGTATCATGTGAAAATTAATTTCCTTTTCTTTCATTTTTTTTTTTTTATTACAGATTCTCAAGAAGTTGAAAATCCTTAATCTTAGTCATTCCTATCACCTAACTAAAAGCCCAAACCTGTCAGGGTGCACTAGTCTTGAGCTATTGTTGCTTAACGATTGTGAAAAGTTGGTAGAAGTTCACCAATCTGTTGAATGTCTCGACAAACTTGTTGTCTTGGAGTTGAGAAACTGCGAAAACCTTAGGAAGCTACCGCTCGGCATTTGGAAGTCGAAACCGTCTGATCATGGTTTATTGATCATGATTAGGCAAAGGACTATGGTTTCGTGTAACTGCTGTGTCAGGAATTACAGCTGTAATGACAGTTTTGGACTGTAGTGTGTTTGGATCGTAGTATGAGTCATGGGACAGGTGTCCTGAGCTAAGTGCAAGGCCCCGAGCTGGGAGATCACGTGCCCCTCTGCCACGTGTCAATGATTCTGGTTTGAGCTCTTTAGCTCGAGCTGGTTCCTCGGTTCAGAAATATTCCCACACAGGAATAAAGATGAGGAAGCGAGAGATTGGAGTGAGGAAGTGGAGACAGGGTGGGTGAGGTTGGTGTCTGCCATTGATGGAGCTTTGAAGAGACACTAAAACAGAGGTGATAATTTGTTTTATTTGTGTATGTAATTTACTCATATTAAACCCAATGTCCCTCAAAGTATGCTGCTGCATTTTTATTTTATTTATTTGATTTTTATTTCCCCCTTTTAAGATTAGCCTTTGGCCTGACTAGCCCTTTGAACGCGTACAGTACAAAGATAAATTGGGTTAGTGGTTGGCACCAAAAGTGAGTGGAAAGTCGAATTCAAGATTTTCCACTTCTAAGGTGTAAATTCCAAAAACCACCAGTCCAACCTATGTCCCTCAAAGTAGCCTTCAAGTGCCCCATCTACTACCTGTGAAAACTAAGCAGCAGTCACACAATTCATAACCCAATTGACAAACTCTGAAGGAAACAGCAAATGCCTCGGCATTTCTGCCAAAAACTCCAAACTAACTGCATCATCTGCTTTCCTCCTTACCTTTATTGTACATCTCTAGATGTAGTTTGCCTATGATAGTTCCTCAACAATTCCTGTGCTAGGACATTACTAGAGATTCTCCATCCCATTATAAAAGTTCCTTGAGCCTCATTCACCACTTTGCCCACCACTTCCTCCAGTCTATCTGTAATAACCCTTGCCATACATTTATACAACACATTGCAAAAAGAGAAATACCTAAAACCATTTATGGTGGTTGCATTCAATCCATTGGGCACAAGAGTAATAGCTGTATTATTTAATTGCCCAACTATCTTCTCTATAGTAAAGAAACTCTTGAACAGCTCCTATAACTTCATCTTCTAAGACATCCCCAGCCATTTTGAGAAATAAGGCAATATACCCATCGGGGTCCGAGGCTTTATCATCCTCAGTTTCTAGCAGATCTCGCTTTATTTCCTCTGAGCTCATCTCTCTGCAAAGCCACACCTGATCCACCCTGGTAATACAAGGCCCCTCAGTTGTAACCTTAGAAGTCAGAACCAACTGCTTCCCTGTCCAAAACCTTACTACTGAGAATTAACTAAAATAGCCTAAACACTCCTCTTTAATTCTTCTACCATCTGTCGCCTTTTCACCATCTTCCAAATACAAGGTCAAAATTTTAAATCTCGCCATTTTAGATTTTCTCTACCTTCAACCAATTAATTCTAAACTTGTTCTTATAGAACTCTTCATCCAAAGCCGACGTTGAATATTGACCAAGAGACACCCTCAAACCCCCTCAAGCTTTCGCTATAACAATTGATCCAGTTGCGCCTTTTGCTCCTGAACTTTAAAAGAATTATCTGCGGTACTCTTTCGTATTCAATGCCTTATAACTCTTACAAAAATTTAAATTTTTCCATGACTCTGTACAAAGGCCAGCCTCCTTCATTCCTCTCCCAAAATTCCTTAAGAATTGGAAGAAAATTGGAATATTTCGACCAAGAATTGAAAATTTTGAAGGCTTTATGCCCAGTTGAATTGTCTTCAATCCCTCATAAAATTTTCCAGACTATGGTCTGAGACCCCAGAACACAAGAAGTTCGCTTCTGGAGTGTAAAAGTTCAGCATCCAGTGATGTTTTACCGACACTCTAACAAGCCTGATCATAATCCTTTGATCCCCAAGTGACTTTTATTCCTAGAAAATTGACACTACTTCCTCTTCAATTCCACTAACCATGTATGCTCTATCCTCTCAGATAAATGACCAGAGGTAACCTCTCCTCCTCTTATCTTCTGAATTCTAAATAGAATTAAAATTCTCCCGAAAGTTTAATTCTTCCAGATATTCAGCAATTTCTGCTCTCTACTCCTCATCCTTTGACATGGCTAACGCACAAAATATTCCTGGACCACCCACTTCTTCCTCTTGCATCTCAAGAGACTGCTCCCACACCTCCACCACTATCCTAGGTTCCCTTATTGCCTTACCCTTGCTCCTCTTCGCAGACACAGCCCTGTCATCTTCACCTTTATCTGCCCCCTTCCCCTCATTTAATTAAAGAATCCAAATTCCGATTGTCCACAATCACTTGATATCACTAGATTAGAATCCCTTTCAGAATTTGATGTAAGAAAGGTGTCACTTGCTTCTGTGATGCATGGTATCCTGAGATCATAGGAATTGACCTGAAGCCAAAGCGTTTCAGTCAATCATCTGTGCCTCAGTTACTTATTGCAAAACAGAGTGTCTGATTTGAATTCCTTTATTCTTGGTACTCTTATCAACTTCGTTCTGTTTCAGTTCAGTTTTTCAACTGGCTCTTGCCATATAACTTTTAGCCTTTTCAATGTATGAGGTGCATATAAGAGGACTTGACCTGGAAAGAATGTGTGTTGAAAAACCATTTTCATATTTTGAAACTTGAGGACTACGTTTCTCGAAGGAGGATGGAATGTAATTATCTATTTAATCAGTCCCAATTAAATTAGCTAGGGTTATGGCTCAGTTTGTTTACTACTTCTGGATATTTGAATTTCATATTTTTTTCCTAGGCTAGGTGGTTATGTTTTCATTATCTCATGTTATTTTTGGATTACCAAAGATTACAGAACATGAAGATCTCTCCATATTTATCAGACTGCAATAGTAGTAGTAGGCAGGATTCTCACTTAGATGTGGAGCTTCTCATAACTTAGAGTTGGTTCTAAAAAAGGTTCAAGCTCATTATTTTAAAAAAATAATAATAATAATAAATTGGGGCGAATTATTTTTAAAATTTGTGGATGAGGGTAATTTGCTCAAATTGAATCTTGGAATAATAGTTGGTTACATAAAATAATATGTGATGCAGTAAGGAGGACTATACTAAGGCCTCGTTTGGTACGCTGGATATAGGGTCTGGATTGGATAGGATTAGGTAGGATATGTTCTCCTACTAGATAACTATATCCTTGCCTATCCTTGCCTATACCGTTCCCTTTGTTTGGTAGATGTCAGGATATAATGCAAGAGATAATTATGCCATCCAATCCAGTGTTTGGTATGCTATATTGTTACCTTGGATAATAGACATTTTTTTTTTTATTCCAAAAATACCTTTACTCAATTTCATAAATTAAATGCATTAATTTTGTTTTTTTGTTTTTTTCTTTTAATACCAAAAATTGAACTATTATTACAAAACTGATATGTTATACAGAACCAACCCTCTAAATAAAGTCATTGAAATGCTACTATATATGTAGTGCAGAAGTAGGAAAACTGCATTAGAAGTTTAGAACCCACCAATGATGGTTTCAAGCCAATTTTTTTTTAAAAAAATAATCTATTTCAAAAGCATTCAAAGCCCATTAAAACCAACAAATTATTACCACTATGTCTCCAATCAAATCCTCTAAATAAAGTCCCACTTTGATTCAAACTCAAAGAAAATTTAAAAAAATAAAAATAAAAATGACATACAATAATCAACCAAAAAGGGCCGGACCACAAGCCTTGGATTGCACAATCACCAAGCCATTTATTGGAGGTCTTTCACCACGTGTTCAAATCAGGACGTACCCTTCCCTTCTTCCCTCTTCCCTCTTCCCTCTTTCCCTCCCTCCGGTTCAAGCATTTATCATCTCGACTAAATAAAAAAGGGTTTCTCTTCTGTCACCGTTACTGCTAGGCTAGGGATCAAAGTTCGGTGAACACCGGCTTTGTAACTGATTCGACGTCGCTACGCCGGCGGTAACTTCCCAGTGCATCTCCAATCAGGTAAATCCCCACAACCCACATACAAAATTGAAATCATGAACTCTGTTTTGTATTCTGTTATCACGACAATGCAGATTGACGAAGATACAGAATTGAGTTCTTTTTTTTTTTTTCCCCACAAGATGGCAGCAACAGGTGATGATCTCTCTCAGTTTGATCTGTCCGTAGAGGTGTGTTTCCAATTCCATTTTTACTGATTTGGAAGAAATGACGTTTGTGTGAATTGTTCGACCGATCGCTGTGAAAGAAGAACACGATTTCTATATAAATGGAAAAAGAAAATGATTGTTGTAGAAGATGAAGACGACGATCTGCTTCAATGGCGGAAGGAGAAGAAGATCACTGTGGAAGATGAAGAACACTATCGCTGTGGAAGCCCCAGCTTCCATTTGTGTGGATTCATCGGGAATGATAGAGTAGATTTTGGGAAAAAAAACCCAATGTTTTTATCCCTGAGGTTTTAAGTTGGAATATCTAATCGAGGAGAAGAGATAATATCATCCTAATTCCTAACCATGGGTTTATTATATCCTCTAGGTGGAGGATACAAAAATCCCAAGATAACTTATCCCATCCCTAAATAAGGTTACCAAACATGGAATATACAAATCTCAGGATAAACTTATCCTATCCATACCTTATATACCGCGTACCAAATGAGGCCCAAGGGATTATGAATATCCGGTACAAAATGAAACTGAGGGCGTGGAAAGACGGCAACCTCCAATAAATTTTGAGTCTCATGTATGTAAGTCGTGGCCCCACTTTGATCAATCGTGGCTCCACTGTGTAACTTATCCTGAGAAACGTGTGGAAGCCGGGGATGAAATCAAGTTTGAAATACCAACGTTTGATGACTTTGGTCGTCAGCTCATAGTCGTGAAGAAGTGGGGGATCAATCTGATTTGTGAGGATGATGAGGGTGGCTTGTAGGGGTGTTCATGGTTTAGGTTAAAACCGAAAACCAAACCGAACCAAACCAAATCGGTCGGTTTGGTTTGGTTTTTTTGTCCTTAGGTTTGGTTTTGGTTCTAATTTTAGAAAACCGAATTAAATTGGTTTGGTTTTGGTTTTTATGTTTAAAAAACCAAACCAAACCGAAAAACCGAAAAAACCGAAAAAAATATAATATAAATATATATAATTTTATATATTATATATTAAATTTAGTTTGTAAATTTTCTATTCTAAGAAGGGCATAATAGGTAATAGATTATAAATTTTCTTAATGTTTTTTCTTTATTAGATTGGCATGTATTAAACTAGCTATTATTGTTGTATGAGATATTGACACGTATTAGATCGGAGATTTGAACTTGGATTGACATAAGTTAATATTTTTCCATTTTGATACAATGTTTAATGTTTTTTTTAGTTGCTAATGTAATGATTTTATTAAAAATGTTTTTATTTAGAGTTTGGCTTGTTATTTTTCTATTTTTAATTATTTGTTGCTATTTGATAGGATAAAACCGAAACCGAACCGAACCAAACCGAAATTTTATGGTTTGGTTTGGTTTGGTTTTTTTACTAGTATGGTTTGGTTTTGGTTTGAGAAAACAAAAACCGAAGTATAATGGTTTGGTTCAAAATCTACCCTAAAACCGAACCAAACCGAACCATGAACACCCTTAGTGGCTTGATATACAATGAATGGATGAATGGATATGACTTCCCTCGTTTGTTTTATTTTAAAGCCCAATACACTTCACAGCAATACCATATTGTGACCATCTTTGCAGGCATTCTCTAGGTCTTGTGAAGATGGCAATGTCGATGCTAAGGGTTTTTTTTATTATTATTATTATTATTATTTTTACGTACAATGAAAAGAGTTTAAACCCCTAATTTAACCTTTACTCCTTTTTCTCTCCCCATTATACTAACGCCAGTGGCTTGATGTTAGTGGTACTAATTTGTTTGATTTGTGCATGTAATTGATTCATCCCAAACCCCAATGTCCCTTAAAGATGCTGCTTTTTTTTTTTTCATTTTTGTTTTTAATAAATATTTTTAGTAAGGTTATACACTAGACCCTTGAACACATAGAGTCCTAGATAAATTTGGCACAAGATTAATAGCTGTAGCATTTGAATGCCCGACTATTTTCTCTATAGTAAAGATACTCTGGAACAGCTTTTATAACTTCTTCTCCTAAGACATCCCCAGCCTTTCGAGAAAAAAAGCAGTATGCCCATCTTGATCCGAGGCTTCATCATCCCCAATTTCAAATAGAGCTCACTTTATTCCCTCTACAAAGCCGCACCTGATCTACCCCGCCAATACAAGATCCCTCAGTTGTAACCTCAGGAACAATTGCTTCCCTATCGAAACCTTGTTACCAAAACTTTTACTAAAGCAGCTAGTGCCATTCCTCTTTAAATCTTTTACCATCTGTTGCCTTTTCACCAATTTCCAATTACAAGCTCAAAGTTTAATTTCTTGCCATCCTAGATTTTATAGAGTAATAAAAGAAATTCGTATTGAGAAAATATCACATCCTACATTGATTAAATAAGTCTAATATGTTTTCATACACCTATTTGGACTATCCACTTATAAGAAGGTTGTTAGATTGAAAACTTAACTTGATACCAGAACATGTTGATATACTAGAATACTACGACCATTGATCCATTTGGGCCTTTTGCTTTTGAATTTAAAAAGAAATATGAGCCTACTCTCTCTTATTTAGCACCTTTTACTCCTTGTTTTAAAAAATTATAATTTTTCACAACCCTTTAGGAAGGCCAGCCTTCTCATTAATTCCTTTCCTAACATTCCTTAATAATAGGAAGAAACTTTGGATCTTTTGCCCAAAAATTGGAAAAAAAAAAATAAAAAAACGAAGGCTTTATTCCCAATTGAATTGTCTTCTATCATTCTGCATATATATTATTACCGGCATTTGGAAGTCAACATCTCTCTAACATCTCCATCTCTATCACTACTCAAAAATAGAAAAACTGCCAGGATTAGAACGATCACTATCAAACTCAAAGTTTTCGCTCTTTTCCTCTTGAGCAATCCTAATTCCATCAATCATTCACTAGTCTCTATACAGGGATTAATTTCCAAAAGAACATTAGATTCGACAAATTATAATTTGTCATAAGTTCCGGACGAGCATGGGAAAAATTGGAGGATCCTAAAAAGGGTATTCTCGTTTTTCCAATATCTTGTATACTTAAAAGGTAAAATTGAAATGTTAAAATACATTTATTGATGTTAAAGCACGTAATAGAGTAATCTAAAAAAAAACGTGTTTTTTCAAATGAGACGGTCAATAAGGAATGGAGGGAGTACTTCTTTTTATTTTTCCTTTTTTTTAAAAATTATTTTTTTATCATAAATTAAAAAAATTTAGGGTACATATCTAAAATATCCCTAAAAAAAAGAATTCTATCCAAAAAAACCCATAAAGAAATTTTTCTATCTAAAAAACCCAAATAAAGTTATAATATATTCAAGAAACCTAATACCCTAATTTTCATCCAACTCCATTTAAATTATATAGCTTTTGGACCGACATATTCTTTCTACAATTGTTTATTTGTTCATTTTATTCTTCTTTTTTCTTTTCTTTTTTTTCTTTTTTTTTTGTAATAAATGACAAATTATCCATTTATTAGATAAACAAAATGGTAATACAAATTTTGAATAATTATTTTTATAATTTAATAAAAAGTGTAATAAATATATTTTAATCAAGAAAATTCATCACTCAAACGGAGTTGAATGGAAATTAAGTTTTTAGATTTTTTTAATATAGTTTAACTCTATTTAGGTTTTTTCGATGGGAAAATTATTTTATAAGATTTTTAAATATAATTCTTTTTATGAGTAATATTTTAGATATTTACCCAAAAATTTATTATAACATCATAATTCATATAAGGGCCAAGCTATTGCCACCACTCAAAATACTCTAAGCCCCCCATTATTTAAAATAATTTGTTAAATTCTTTATATCTAAATATAAATTTACCAATAAGGACATGTCCATTTAAAGACTTAAAAAATTTCCTATCCCCACCCCACTTCACCCCAACTTCAAAAACATTACACCATCTATAGATTTGATGCTCTCACAAACCCTAAATCCGTATTTACATAAAAAAAAAATTAGTGTTTCTTATATTATATTGAATAATGGACAAGAAAAGCATTGATAGAGATGATATTAGCAATCAAAAGGTAAGTAATTATACACCTTTTATCGAGTTTAACTTAAATTTTTTGTATGTTGAATTTCGTCTTATACGATTTCTCAACTCTGAACAGGTTTACAATGCTCATTTCTGTAACACCGAATTCTTTTGATGCGTTCCGACTCTCAACTCCAAACAAAATTATTTAATTCTGCTTTCCAACTCCGAACAAATATTGTTCGGTTATGTAACTTTGAACAAATAGATATTGTTTATCTGTAGGAGTCCGAACAAGCATGTGTTGTTATGTTTTAAAACACTAAACAACTTAACTATACAATAATTGATCGAGAATTGTTCGTTTGTGTAATTGTGAATGGATTTTGGGTATTCATGTTTATAAGTTAAAACAAATAAAAAAATGTTTGGTTTTAAAAGTCCAAACGTTTTTATATTGTTTTTTTCTATAAAGCCGAACATAATACTTTGTTTTTATTAATAGGTCCAAATAAAGAAGAGATGTTCGATTTTGAGTAACCGAATAGTTTGGGGGTGGGATGGAAAAATGTTCAGAAAATTTTTTATTAAGGGTATTTTAGAAAAGAATAGTGATAGGTGGGCCGACTCTTAGAGGACGAACATGGGATGAAAGGCTTCAATTGAACCTGATTGGTGAGTTCCCATTAACACCGTTAACACCCCCAAAACTCATTCAAAAAAAGATATCCCCTATTTTCACGGCGGTTCTCTTGGATACATTCCGCATTTATCTGAAATGGGAGAGAAAGCTTTCTGCTCAAACCGTTCCACAGCTTCATTTTTCTACACTCAAGAGTCATCTTCTTATTCACCGGCAAAATAACTTTTGTTTATTTGAAACGGGTTATCTTAAACGGCATAAGAGTGGTCGTGGGAGAGTTATCTGAAACAGGAGCAAAAGGTTTTTGCTCAAACCGTTCCACACCTTCATTCTTCTCATTCAAGAATCCTCTTCCTCTTCACCAGCAAAATTACTCAGTTTATCTGAAACGGGTTATCTGAAACGGCATAACATTGGTCGTGGGAGATTTATCTAAAACGGCATAACAGGGGACAGAGTTCTCTGAAACGGCAAAATAGGGGACAAAGTTATCCTAATTTTCAGGAAAATTATCTTCATTTTTTCCAAGATAATTATCATGATTTTCATGGTAATTATCCTAATTTTCATGATGTTATCTGGCTTTAGGAAAAAATCTGGTTATCCCAAGAAGCAACACACACGCACAAAACACACACACATAAGAAATAAAAATTTAAAAAAAAAAAAAAAAAGAGGAGGCCAAGAAGAAGAGGAAGAACCAGCCAGGACCAAACGACAACACCATAGCTGTACAAAAAATGGCAGTGGACAGATTGGTGGAATTCAACGATTTCTTGAATGGAACTTAGACCAGATTTGGTATGATTTCGCCCAACCATAAGCTAGCTCCTCGTCACACCAGTCACCACCACAGCTCTTTTACCGTTGCATGAGCAAGATCGGTGATTTCACCAACTTCAGTGGTAGTTACTGTTGGTGGTGGTCAAGATGGTTGAAATAACCTTGGACCCTTCTTCTCCCCCACCATCAACCATAGTCGACAGGGTTGAAAGAATAAAGGATGTCAGTGAGATCGCCGGTGACATGGTTTGGGTGTGGGTGTACCGTTCGTTTGGGTATGGGTATGGAGAGAGAGGAGAGAGGGGAGAGAGAAATAGAAGGGTTTACCGAGAAAAACAAAAAGAGAAATAGAAGGTTGGGGATTCCAGCTTCTTTGAGAAGCTTTATGTTTTTAAGCTTTTTTTTTTTTTTTCATCAATAATGGAATATCTTCAGCAACTTAAAGGACCACTAACGTCAGTTACAAAAAGTTAGTTGTCCCCTAAAGTCGTCTTCTAAGATCGTCCCCTCTAGCATTTTCCTTTAGAAAAATAGAGAAATGCTTTCAGTAAAATTTGAGGAGATTTAATTAGTGAGAGGTTTAAAGTATTTTGAGTGGTGGCTGTAGCATGCCCTTCATATAATTATCTTATAATTATCTTAGTTAATTAGTACGGCAAAAATCTAAAACCTCTCGCACGTGGGAAGTATTATTGGCGGTTACTTAATTTCTTACTCCGTACTTCATTATTTATTTTTTATTTTTTTCGCGCCAAAAACACACGACACACCCCGATCAAAGAGAGCGAACGCAGAACACCGACAAGATAAAGAAAAACGCTTAAGAAACACGCTTTCTGAGGGACAGTCCCATCAACCAAATAAATGCCACTCATTAAATTTAAATAAAAAAAGAAAAAGTAAAAAAAAAAGAAAGGACTACATCTGTTTCTGTGTGTTGAGTTGTAGACAGACAAAAATGTCATCCTGAATTGGATAATCCCTTCATCATTTTGACCTCTTGGTGTAAGATCCATGGCTTCTACCAGTACCCGAGCAGAATCATCCACCTCCTCCAACGCTTCTTCCCTTTCACAGGAATTTTGGTATGATGTATTTTTGAGTTTCAGGGGCGACGATACTCGCAAGAACTTTACGGACCACCTCTGCTCTGCTTTGGTCCATCATGGGTTCACCACGTTCAGAGATGACAACGAACTCCAGAAAGGAGAAGAAATTGGGCCCGAATTGTTGAAATCAATCGAGCGCTCAAGGATTTCTGTTATCGTGTTCTCAAGAAACTACGCTGATTCGAGATGGTGCCTTGCTGAACTTGTCAAGATCCTGGAATGCAAGAGAACCTTCCAACAGATGGTTCTGCCTGTTTTTTATGACGTTGATCCCTCCGACGTGCGGGCACAGAGGGGCAGTTTTGAACAAGCATTTGCCAAGCATGAAGAGCTCTATAAGGGTGGTGTGACGGAAGAAGGCAAGCTTAATCTTGAGAATTGGAGGGCAGCACTGACACAGGCCTCTAATTTGTCTGGATGGCATTTAGCAAATGTGGCCAACGGGTATGTTTTCACCATCTAATTTTTCACGCCTTACATTGGGAAAATTTCTGTGGCTTGATCCCATTGTTAAATAGGGTTGTAATTTCTCGGCATGTCGAATTTACTTCATGTTTAATTACATTTTTATGGATGGATCATTTCAACGTACGACATCTATTTTGCTAGGCATGAATCAAAATTTGTCGAGAAGATTGTCAGAGACATTTCAAACAAACTAAATCTCCCATACTTAAATGTTGCTGATTACCCAGTCAGCATAGAGTCTCGTGTACGAGACGTCACAAAGTTGTTAATGTTGGAATCAAATGATGTTCGCATGGTCGGGATTTGGGGGATTGGCGGATTAGGTAAGACAACAATTGCCAAAGCTATCTATAATCAAATACGTTCCCAATTTGAAGGCAGCAGCTTTCTTGCAAATGTTAGAGAAATTTCAAAGCAACCCAACGGTCTAGTTGGTTTACAGGAAAAACTTTTCTCTGATATTCTATTGAATGAAAATCGAAATATAAGAAATGTTGATCAGGGAATTGAAGTTATAAAACGGAGACTATGGTGTAGAAGGGTTCTTGTTGTTCTTGATGATGTGGATAATATCTACCAATTAAAGGCATTAGCCATAAGGCGTGAGTGGTTTCATCTGGGAGGTAGAATCATGGTAACAACTCGAGATGAGTCTTTACTGAAAATGCTAGAGGTGGATGGAGAATATATGCCAGAATTATTAAATGTCTTTGAGTCCCTTCAACTCTTCAACTGGCATGCCTTTAGAGAAGATCATCCTATAGAAGACTATGTGGAGCTTTCAACAGACGTAGTGGCTTATGCTGGAGGGCTTCCATTAGCTCTTGAAGTGTTGGGTTCTTTCTTTAAAGGCATGAGAGTGCAGGAATGGAAAAGTGCATTGGAGAGTTTAAAAGTAATTCCTCATGATGATATTCAATCAAAGCTTAAAATAAGTTTTGATTCATTAAATGATGAAGAGAAGGCCTTATTCCTAGATATTGCTTGTTTGTTTGTGCAGCAAAATTATAGAATAGTAGAATGCCATGATTTCTTCCCCAGAAATGTGCTTGGGGTTCTTTCTCGTCGTTGTCTCATAAAAATTGAATATTCGGGCTTGCTGACAATGCATGACATGCTTCGGGACATGGGTAGAGATATTGTTCGTAGAGAACACCGCGAACCTGGGAAACGGAGTAGATTGTGGTTTCACGAGGATGTCCTTGATGTGCTGGCAAATTGTACGGTAAGAACCATATGCATGAAGTATTATGCTATGTGAAGTGTATTGGGTTAATATAAGAAAAAATGATTATAGTAAATTATTGGGCTTACAATCTGTTTGGCTGCTAAGCTTTTTTTAGCATAAAAAAATGCTAAAAGTGACAAATGCATACCACACTTTCCTCAAATGTTGCTCTCCCCTATTTGTCATGCAATTGATGGACGTAGCGCGTCTTTAAGACACCAATGTTATAAGTTTGCTTATGCAATGCTCTTTCTTATCAGGGAACAGAAGCGGTTGAAAGTCTCGTCATAAACTTGCATCCATCAAATGATGTATCAGTGAATGCACAAGCATTTGCAAAGATGAACAGAGTCAGATTGCTTGAACTCAATTATGCACACCTAAGTGGAAGCTATGAACATCTTCCCAATAGGCTGAGATGGTTATGTTGGTTTGGGTTTCCTTTGAAAACTATGCCGTCCAACCTATGTTTAGAGCAAGTGGTTGTGATTGACATGCGATGTAGTAGACTGAAACAAGTTTGGAAGGGAAGGAAGGTATGGCTTTGTTTTTAAGTCTGCAACTTTAATTGATAATAGTATGTATCATATGAAAGTTTATTTTATTTTCTTTCATTTTTTGATAACAGATTCTCAACAAGTTGAAAATCCTTAACCTCGGCCATTCCTATCACCTAACTGAAACCCCTGACTTCTCTGGATGCACTAGCCTCGAGATGTTATTGCTTAATGATTGTATAAGGTTGGTAGAAATCCACAAATCTATTGAATGTCTTGAAAAACTTCTTGTCTTGGACTTGGGAAACTGCAAAAACTTAAGGAAGCTATCACTTGGCATTTGGAAGTTGTCATCTCTTGAGAGACTCTCTCTGTCCAACTGCTCAAAATTAGGAAAGCTGCTGGGATCAGAAGGATCTCCATCAAAATCATTGTTTTCACTTATCTCTCAGGCATTATGAATGAGAAATCCTGATTTCATCAATCATTCACCATCCTCGATACAGAGATTAATTTCCTTAAGAAAATTAAATCTGGAAAACTGTAAGTTGTCATATATTCCAGATGAGCTTGGGAGTTTAATCTCATTAGAAAGCTTGAGTCTTAATGGAAACAACTTTTGTACCCTACCAAGGAGCATCAGTCACCTTTCTTGACTTTGGCATCTCCATTTAGATGAATGTCCAATGCTTCAATCACTCCTGGAGCTTCCAATAAATGTAAAAGATGTAAATGCACGGGATTGCACATCACTGGAAAGGTTATCAATTGGATCAAATTTTCAAAAACCCCAAAGGTTAATCTTTACTGGTTGCCCCAAATTGGTTGAGAATAATACAACAAGTGATTTTGTAAGTAGACTCTTCCTAAACCAGGTACTCTCTCTCTCTGTCTCTCTGTCTTGTTGGACAGTGGTTTTTATTTATTTATTTAATAACTCTTTGCGATTGATGGAACAGGAACTGTCTGCACTTGGTGAATTTGGCATTACGCTTCCTGGGTGTGGGGTTCCTGATTGTTTCAACTGGCAGAGCGTGGGACCAGTTCTAGATCGGAAGATCCGAGGGTGGGTTGTGTGCCTTGTTTCTGCACAACTCGGAGAAACGTTTATCAACTATGTACCACAATGTTATCCTGATATTCAAATGGAAGCCGGGGATCAGGATGTAGTGGAGTATGTGGTACAATCGGCATATGATACTTTCGGCTCCCATGAGAAGTGGGGGTTCATTCTGATCTATGAAGATGATGGGAAGGATTACCCATCCAATGATCAAGCAACGATCCAAGATGCCTCCCCGATGAGTTTTATACGCAAAAGACACTTACTATAAATTCACAGGATGAGTGATGGCAAAAGGTCATAAATTCCGGCAAGCATGGGTGACCTTCCGGACAAGACGGTAAAATTCTGGCAAACTTATTTTGAGTAATTTCCACCCATGTGGATATGGGACGCCACCATTACAACATTCTATTTTGTGACCATCTAATCTATGTGGGCATTCGCAAAATCTTGTGAAGATGGAGGTGTTAATGCCACAAGGGGAGGCGGATTAGGTGTTTCGCATCCTTTTCAACACTATATTGTGACCGTCTATATGGCATAGTGGGCTATGGCGAGGCCAATGCCACTTTATCATTGGGTGACAAAGACATGGTGGTTTTCTTTTCTTCTTTTTTTTTCATGGGACTTGACGGGGAAGGTTGGAGATTGGCGTCTAGATGGAGCTTCGCAGAGGTACTGAAACAGGGATTTGGATTTGGTGCAGTTATTGCATGGTGCAGTAAACGTAGGATCGATGACACATGGCAAGGAGGAGAAATGGAGGGCTGAAATTCGAGAGATGCATTTGACGCCCAACGCCTAACAACCCTCCATTTCTCTTCCTTACCACGTATCATCGATCCTACGTTTACTGCACCAAGCAGTAAAAGTAGCCAATTGCACCAAATCCCCTTCCCTGAAACAGAGGTGGTCAGTTTGATTTGTGTATGTAATTTATTGATCGTAGAATTGGTTATTGTGTCTGCTCTTATGCAAATGCCGCACATGGACGGTACTTGGGAATTAAAGGAAGAAAACCCCGGTGAGCAGCAAGATTAGATCGACTGCCACTTAAGGACTAAGAACTGCACGATGGAAGCCAAGAGCACGTCTTTACATAGAACATCAAACTTTGACCGGTTTGTGTGATCAAACCACTTGACCTTTTACCTTGAATTTTTGTATGTGGGACTTTTGAGGGGTCTTGTATATAATGATATAGGCCTTATTTTGAAATTTATACATCAACTCTTAAAATTGGAGGAAAGTTTATCAATTCACCGCTGAGATGCCCCTCATGGCAGCCTTACACTGTACAAATTGGATATTCTCGATGATTTAATAAGATCCACTTTTGTGGTTGGACATAATTTCATGGGATCACCGGAATATATGGGTTCAAAATATGCTGCATGTGTGCATCAGTACTTGTTGCAAAACAGAGTGCCTTGCTTGAATTCCCTTTTTCTCAATACTCTTACGAACTTCATTTTGTTTGTGTTCAATTTTTCAACTAGCTCTTGTCATATAATCTAATCGAGAGCTGTCTCCAAATAAGTTTTAGCCTTTTCAGTGTGTGGGTACATATAAGCTTGATGGTCCTATGTGGATAAGTTGCATGCAGGTGATGCAGTGTTGTATGTTTCATTGATAGACCAGACTGATTTGCCTACATGTATGTAGTTGTGCAGATTGTTTGATATATATAATATGTATGTGTGTGTATTTCTGATGGAATAGCATCAGTTTGGAGCTCATGAATGTTCATAATGCATTGTATTTGTGCAGATTGTTTGATATTCCAAACCCTTGAGAACGTGAAGATTAGATGCTACATTGGCATTACAAAACCTAGTTGTTTGCTTGTACCATCCACAATTACCTGCTCCTTCATTCTGTAAACCCCATTTAACATCTGCATCAACCCTTTGAATCCCAAATCACCGCGAGAAAAAAAAAGGATTGATAACAAGATTTCAGTGCTCTGTTGCTGAAAGAACCTTTTCATCTAATTCTGTGGATTCATCTGCATCAAGGCTAGACACTATCTGTTCGGGTTGGAAACAAAGGAGTTCCTCGTCCGTTTATTGTTGCCCTAGTTGATTAGAGATGAAGAATGAGAGGATAGCGAATCATGCCTGGGTTTTTGAATTCTTGAGGGGGATTGGGGTTGTTCCTGATGAGCTTGATGGATTGGAGCTTCCTGTGACAGCTGAGGTCATGAGGGAACGTGTCGATTTCCTTCACAAATTGGGGCTTACAATTGAAGACATTAACAACTATCTCCTTGTTCTTGGTTGCAGTGTGAAGAACATGATTCCTGGGCTTGATTATCTTGGCAAGTTGGGTGTTAGGAAATCCACTTTCACAGAGTTCCTGAGGAGATACCCACAAGTTCTCCATGCTAGTGTTGTGGTAGACCTTCAACCTGTGGTTCAATATCTTCAAGGGATGGATATTAAGCCAAATGATATTCCTTGGGTTCTTGAAGAGTATCCAGAAGTATTGGGATTCAAACTTGAAGGCACCATGAGCACATCGGTGGCTTATTTGGTTGGGATTGGGGTGGCAAGGTGAAATTGGAGGGTTTTTAACGAGATATCCAGAGATATTAGGAATGAGAGTAAGACGGGTGATCAAGCCTTTTGTGGAGTATCTTGAAAGCTTGGGTATTCCAAGATTAGCTGTGGCTAGATTGATTGAGAAGCGGCCTCACATTCTTGGATTTGGACTACAGGAAAGTGTGAAGTTAAATGTGGAATCCCTTTTAGAATTTGATGTGAGAAAGGTGTCAGTTGCTTCTGTGATAGCCCAGTATCCTGAGATTATAGGAATTGACCTGAAGCCAAAGCTTCTCAGTCAATGGAGCTTTCTCAATTTGATATTTCGATTATTGATTTGACTCCTGAGGATTTTGGGAGAGTTGTTGAGAAGATGCCACAGGTTTTTAGCCTTAGTAATACACCTATATTGAGGCATGTGGATTTCCTCAAGGATTGTGGATTCTCTGTACAGCAAATGAGGAAGATGGTTGTGGGGTTTCTTCAATTGCTTGCTTTGAATATTGACATTATGAAACTTAGCTTTAATTACTTCCAGACAGAGATGGGAAGGGATTTAGATGACTTGGTTACTTTCCGAGCTTTCTTTACCTACAGTCTGGAGTCTACTATTAAGCCGAGACATCAGATGGTTACAAAGAAGGGGTTGAAATGTTCTCTTGCATGGCTTCTTAATTGCTCTGATGAGAAGTTTGAGGAACAGATGAACTATGACTCTATTGATATGGAGGAGATGGAAATGGAATCATCGTTCGACATGAATACTCTAATGGAACCAAGGAACGATGGTTCAGCTTCTGATTATGATGAGGACAGTGATGATGAGTATGTATAGAATGATGATAAGCTTTAGGCAATGGTTTGCTGAGGAGAATCTTGGCCTTTTCAAGTTAAATTGTCATTTAATGGATGTTGGTGCCGTATATGCAAGGTAAACTTATTTATTTTGAATTTCTTGAATCTTCATTTCTATGTAAATTCACATACAATAGATTCGAGTGTAGCACTAACATTGTTTCAGGTTCCATTTTGTGTGTTACGAGGTGAATATTTATCTCCTCAAGATGAGAGGACTAAAAATATCATTAGTCATCAAGTCGTCCTTGATGCATGCGCCACACTTGTATACTTTGAAATTATTGTTGACATCCTTTTGCCATGTAATATGTTGGCCAAGAATTGATAAAGAACAAATGGTTTGATATTCAGACAAACTATTAGGAACAACTAGAAGAATGGTGTTGGAAATGTGCTTGGATATAATCTAATGGAATCACTGGAATATGTGGGTTCAAAATAAACTGCATGTGTGCCACAATAACATGTTGCAACATTGAGTGGCTTCGTTAAATTCCTTGATTCTAAATACTCTACAAACTTCTCTATAGGCTTATCCACATTCTACGCATATGGGTTCAGAGGCCTCTTCTATTAGAGTGTTTTGGTCTTAGTCTGCCTACTCTCAATTTATCAAATCCTGCCGTAGATTAGTTGACTGATGCTATTCGGGATTGGATCTGGAAAGTGTGCCTGCCCCGCTCAGCTGCAGTGTTTCTGTTCTGCGAGTTGTGGATACTGTTTGCCCAATGTATTGAAAGGACTAAAAGGTGGATTCTTAATGGTGCCTGTTGCTGACTTGGAGCGGTATTTATGCAAGAGTCAATCTTGTAAAAAAAAAATCCCTGGTTAGCTCAGGTGGTGAGAGTGTTAGGTATTGATTTCGAGATCTTCCTTTTGAGTCCTACGGGCCACATGTCTTGGACGTAAGTCTTGTGACTTATTTAGTACATGTGTTGAGTATGCAATGCATGTGTTTGTAAAGATTTATCAATCGGCTAAACTGGGAGTTGATCTTGGTAATAAATTGGATGAGTTTTTCCTCGTATCAAAAAATAAAAAATAAGAAAAAAAGTAATCTTATAAAAAAAAATTTTAAAAAAAATGCAGAGCAGTTTCTATGTGGTCAACTCTGCAGTACCGGAGAGGACCTATTGTTCATCGACTCTTTTCTCTAATGTTTTAGGAATATTTCTTTCTCATGTCGAGGGAAAAATATTATTTTTTATTTCTATTTATGTAGACTAACAAATGTCCCCTGAATTGACCAATTAAAGCCAATCCCTTCATGGCTTCATCATTTTGATCTGTGTGTGGAAGATCCATGGCTTCTACTAGTACCCGAGCAGAATCATCCACCTCCTCCTCTTCTCTTCCACCGCAATATTATGATGTATTCTTGAGTTTCAGAGGCGAGGATACACGCAGGAACTTTACGGACCACCTCTACTCTGCTTTGGTCCGTCACGGCTTCTCCACCTTCAGAGATGACGACGAACTCAAAACAGGAGAAGAAATTGGGCCCGAACTGTTGAACTCTATCGAGCGTTCAACGATATCTGTCATCGTATTCTCAAAAAACTATGCTGGTTCGAGATGGTGCCTTGATGAACTGGTCAAGATCCTTGAGTGCAAGAGAACCTTCCAACGAATGGTTTTGCCTGTATTTTACCACGTTGATCCCTCCGACATTCGGGCGCAGAAAGGGAGTTTTGCGGAAGCATTTGCCAAGCATGAAAAGCGTTACGAGGGTCGTGGGATGGAAGGCAAGCTTGAGGAGTGGAGGGCTGCGCTGACGCAGGCCTCTAATTTGTCCGGATGGGACTTACAAAATGTGGCCGACGGGTATTTCTCTCTCTTTCCTTTTTTCAATTTTTAAAAAAAAAAAAAAATTATTGGTGGGCAAAATAATCACACTTGTTTAAGAAAAATAATTAACAAGATCGATGATGCTTAGATCTGCCCAAAAAAAGTATAATTAGCAAGACTGATTATGCTTAAATCTGTGCAAAACAGCTATAATCGACACATCCCTACCAAATCTTATTGGCTCATACTATGGCTAGGTTGGCTACATAATCAGCTGCCTATTATATCCCATATATTGTCTTCTCTAACTATATTGATGGAATCTGTAATAAGATTACCCGACTTTCTGACTGCTACTAAGAACTGCAAGACGATGTTATTGAGGCTGCCTCACAGTGACCATAAGGGTTTTGATTTTTCAGCTAAAAAAATCACTTTCCTTACTTTCAAAGCTCTAATCATAAGGCAGGCTTCCCTTAAAGCAAGACTTTCTGCATTTTAGAGTTGAATGACTCCAAACTTTATGAGCCTTTCCTACATTTATGTGACCATTGTGATTATAAGGCTCACCCTCCGACTTCAACTTTCAATCGAATGCCCCATCTCCATTAATTAATTTATAACCACCCTTATAGAGGAGCCTCCAAATTAACATAGATCATGACATTATAAATTGGAAATGTGGCTCCTATTAGGAAATTTGTTGGCTTGCTACAAAGACATCCTCAATAAAATCCTTATTATTATTTATTTAACAATATGATAACAAAAATTAGGTCCTGAGTTCTTTGCACTTTGGGTAGGTTTGAAAGGGTTTGGTTCATCTATTGTGAGTTTCCAGATTTACCGTATGGGGAGATCTATTATCTTACCGTACTCAGATGAGATCAAGATTCTGATTTCTACAACCTTTTTTGTCCCTTCTCGAGTTTCACATATTTTTATTGTCAATCCACTCTATACGTCATCACATGTATACTCAATGCGCAGAAAGTCGGAAATGAATGTGATTGTGTTGTTCTCTGTATTGTTGGATCCCATTATTAGCTAGTGTTTTAATTTCTTATACTTTAGTGTCATGTCAATTTTACTTCATGTTTAATTACATTTTCATGGTTCATTTCCACGACATCTATTTTGCTTTCATCCCTCATCCTGGTCAAAATTGGCAGGCATGAGTCAAAATTTATTGAGAAGATTGTTGAAGACATTTCGAACAAACTAAATCTCCCTTACTTAAGTGTTGCTGATTATCCAGTTGGGATAGAGTCTCGTGTACAACACATAAACATCTTGTTAAGTTTGGCATCAGACGATGTTCGCATGGTAGGGATTTGGGGGATTGGCGGACTAGGTAAGACAACAATTGCAAAAGCTATTTATAACAAAATACGTCACAGATTTGAAGGGAGCAGCTTTCTTGCAAATGTTAGAGAAAGGGAGAAGCATCCTAACGGTTTCGTTGGTTTACAAGAACAACTACTTTCTGATATCCTAAATGAAAATCGCAACATAAGATATGTTGATCGAGGAATTGAGGTCATAAAAAAGAGAGTTTGGTGTAGAAGGGTTCTTGTTGTTCTAGATGATGTGGATGATAACTCCCAGTTAAAGGCATTAGCCATAAAGCGTGATTGTTTTCGTTCTGGAAGTAGGATCATAGTAACAACTCGAGACCAATCTTTACTAAAAATTCTGGAAGTGGATGGGGAATATACGCCTGAATTATTAAATGACTCTGAGTCTATTCAACTCTTCAACTGGAATGCCTTTAGAGAAGACTACCCTATAAAAGATTTTGTGGAGCTTTCAAAGGAAGTAGTGCATTATGCTGGAGGGCTTCCGTTAGCACTTGAAGTTTTGGGTTCTTACTTTAAAGGCAGGGAAATGCCTGAATGGAAAAGTGCATTAGAGAGTTTAAAAGTAATTCCTCATCATGATATTCAATCAACGCTTAGAATAAGCTTTGATTCATTAAATGGTGCAGAGAAAGCCTTATTCTTAGATATTGCTTGTTTCTTTGTTGGAATGCACCTGGATTATACAATACTAGAAGACCAAGGTTTCTTCCCCATACATGTGCTTGGGGTTCTATCCCGTCGATGTCTCATAAAAATTAAATCGGGCTCGCTGACTATGCATGACATGCTTCGAGACATGGGTAGAGATATTGTTCGCAGAGAACACGATGAGCCTGGAAAACGTAGTAGATTATGGTTTCATGAAGATGTCCTTGATGTGCTGGAAAATTACACGGTAAGTAAGATCCATATCCATGAATTATTTTGCTAATATGTGAAGCGTATTGTGTTCAGGACCTTAGTAAATTATTGAGCTTACAATTTGTTTGGCTGCTAAGCATTTCTTAGCATAACAAAATGTTAAGGGGACAAATGCATACCACACTTTCTCAAACATTGCACTCCCCGACTCATAATGTAATTAAGGGACAGAGCATGTCTCTAATACCCATTGGTGTCCTTATATGCTATGCTCTTTCTTATCAGGGAACAGAAGTGGTTGAAAGTCTCATCATAAACTTCCATTCATCTGATGAGGGACCAGTGAATGGACAAGCATTTGCAAATATGAAAAATTTAAGACTGCTTGAACTCAATTATGTAAACCTAGGAGGAAGCTATGAATATCTTTCCAAAAGGCTGAGATGGTTATGCTGGTTTGGTTTTCCTTTGAAATCTATACCGTCCAAATTATTTTTAGAGCAAGTGGTTGTGGTTGACATGCGTTATAGCAGCTTGAAACAAGTTTGGAAGGGAAGGAAGGTACGGCATTGTTCTTTTAAGTCTTTGCAACTTTGATTATAGTATGTATCATGTGCAAGTTTATTTTCTTTTCTTTCATTGTTTTGTAACAGATTCTCAACAAGTTGAAAATCCTTGACCTTAGTCATTCCTATTGCCTGTCTGAAACCCCAGATTTCTCTGGATGTACTAGTCTCGAGAAGTTGTTGCTTAATGATTGTATAAGGTTGGTAGAAATCCACAAATCTATAAAATGTCTCGACAAACTTCTTGTGTTGGACTTGAGAAACTGCAAAAACCTAAGGAAGCTGTCTGGCATTTGGAAGTTGACATCTCTCCAAAGGCTCTCTCTCAACAACTGTTCAAAATTAGGAAAGCTGCCAGGATCAGAAGGATCACCATCAAAATCATTGCTTTCGATCATCTCATCTCAAGCATTACGAATGAGAAATCCTGATTCCATCAATCATTCACCAGCCTCTATACAGAGATTAATTTCCTTAAAAACATTAGATATGGAAGACTGTAATTTGTCATATATTCCGGATGAGCTTGGGAGTTTAATCTCATTAGAAAGCTTGAGTCTTAAAGGAAACAACTTTTGTACCCTACCGACGAGCATCAGTCACCTTTCTCGACTTCGGGTTCTCAATTTAGTTAGATGTCCAACGCTTCAATCGCTCCCGGAGCTTCCAATAAATGTAGAACATGTAAATGCATGGGATTGCACATCACTGGAAAGGATATCGATTGGATCAAATTTTCAAAAACCCCGAAGCTTAAGCTTTACTCGTTGCCCCATATTGGTTGAGAATAATACAACAAGTGATTTTGTAAATAGGCTCTTCCTAAACCAGGTACTCTCTCTCTCTCTCTTGTTGGACAGTGGTTTTTTTTTTTTTTTTTTTTTGGTTTTTTTATTTAAAAAAAACTCTTTGCAATTGATGGAACAGGAACTGTCTGCGCTTGGTGAATTTGGCATTACGCTTCCTGGGTGTGGGGCTCCTGATTGTTTCAACTGGCAGAGCGTGGGACCAGTTCTAGATCGGAAGATCCGAGGGTATGTTGTGTGCCTTGTTTCTGCACAACTCGAAGAAACATTTATCAACTATGTACCACAGTGTTATCCTGATATTCAGATGGAAGCTGGGGATCGGGATGTAGTGGAGTATGTGGTACAATCGGTATATGATACTTTCGGCTTCCATGAGAAGTGGGGGGTCATTCTGATCTATGAAGATGATGAGAAGGATTGCCCATCCAATGATCAAGCAACGATCCAAGATGCTTCCCCAATGAGTTTTACGCAAAAGAAACTTACCATAAATTCACAGGATGAGTGATGGCAAAAGGTCATAAATTCCGGCGAGCATGGGTGACCTTCTGGACAAGACAGGTAAAATTCTGGCAAACTTATTTTGAGTAATTTCCACCCATATGGATATGGGACACCACCATTATATTTCATGACCATCTAATCTATGTGGACATTCTCAAAGTCCTGTGAAGATGGAGGAGTTAATGCCACAGGGGGAGGCGGATTGGGTGTTTCACATCCTTTTCAACACTATATTGTGACCGTCTATATGGCATAGTGGGCTTTGGCGAGGCCAATGCCGCTTGATCATCAGGTGACAAAGACATGGTGGTTTTCTTTTCTTCTTTTTTTTGGTGGGACTTGACGGGGAAGGTTGGAGATTGGCGTCTAGATCGAGCTTTGCAGAGGTACTGAAACAGAGGTGGTCAATTTGATTTGTGTATGTAATTTATTGATCTTAGAATTGGTCATTGTGTCTGCTCTAATGCAAATGCCACACAGGGACAGTACTTGGGAATTAAAGGAAGAAAACACCCGTGAGCAGCAAGATTAGCTCGACTGCCACTTAAGGATTGAGAACTGCACGATGGAAGCCAAGAGCATGTCTTCACATAGAACATCAAACTTTGACCAGTTTGTGTGATCAAACCACTTGACATCCTCGAATTTTTGTATGCGGGACTCTTGAGGGGTCTTCTATATCATATAGGCCTTGTTTTGAAATTTATACATCAACTCTTAAATTTGGGGGAAAGTTAATCAATTCAACATCGAGATGCCCCTCATGGCAGCCTTACACTGTACAAATTGGATATTCTCGATGATTTAATAAGATCCACTTTTGTGCTTGGACATACTTTCATTGGATTACCAGAATATATGGGTTCAAAATATGCTGCATGTGTGCCTCAGTACTTGTTGCAAAACAGAGTGCCTTGCTTGAATTCCCTTTTTCTCAATGCTCTTTTGAACTTCATTTTGTTTGTGTTCAATTTTTCAACTAGCTCTTGTCATATAATCTAATCAAGAGCTGTCTCCAAATAAGTTTTAGCCTTTTCAGCGTGTGGGTACATATAAGCTTGATGGTCCTATATGGATAAGTTGCATGCAGGTGATGCTGTGTTGTATGTTTCATCGATAGTCCAGACTGATTTGCCTACATGTATGTAGTTGTGCAGATTGTTTGATATATATATATATATAAAATATGTGTGTGTGTATTTCTGATGGAATAGGATCAGTTTGGAGCTCATGAATGCTCATAATGCATTGTATTTGTGCAGATTGTTTGATATTCCAAACCCTTGAGAACATGAAGATTAGATGCTACACTGGCATTACAAAACCTAGTTGTTTGCTTGTACATCCACAATTACCTGCTCGTTCATTCTGTAAATCCCATTTAACATCTGCATCAACCCTTCGAATCCCAAATCACCCCAAGAAAAAATATGGATTGATTACAAAATTTCAGTGCTCTGTTGCTGAAAGAACCTTTTCATCTAATTCCGTGGATTCATCTGCATCAAGGCCAGACACTATCCGTTCGGGTTGGAAACAAAGGAGTGCCTCGTCCCTTTATAGTCGCCCTAGTTTATTAGAGATGAAGAATGAGAGGATTCGGGGTCGGAAACAAAGAAGTGCCTTGTCCCTTTATAGTCGCCCTAGTTTATTAGAGACGAAGAATGAGAGGATAGCGAATCGTGCACTTGTTTATGAATTCTTGAGGGGGATTGGGGTTGTTCCTGATGAGCTTGATGGATTGGAGCTTCCCGTGACAGCTGAGGTCATGAGGGAATGTGTCGATTTCCTTCACAAATTGGGGCTTACGATTGAAGACATCAACAACTATCCCCTTGTTCTTGGTTGCAGTGTGAAGAAGAACATGATTCCTGTGCTTGATTATCTTGGCAAATTGGGTGTTAGGAAATCCACTTTCAGAGTTCTTGAGAAGGTACCCACAAGTTCTCCATGCTAGTGTTGTGGTAGACCTTCAACCTATGGTCCAGTATCTTCAAGGGATGGATATTAAGCCCAATGATATTCCTTGGTTTCTTGATAAGTATCCAGAAGCATTGGGATTCAAACTTGAGGGGACCATGAGCACATCAGTGGCTTATTTGGTTGGGATTGGGGTGGCATGCAGAGAAATTGGTGGGGTTTTAACGAGACATCCAGAAATATTGGGAATGAGAGTAGGGAGGATGATCAAGCCTTTTGTGGAGTATCTTGAAAGCTTGGGTATTCCGAGATTAGCTGTGGCTAGATTGATTGAGAAGCGGCCTCACATTCTCGGATTTGGACTACAGGACTGTGTAAAATTAAATGTTGGATCCCTTTTAGAATTTGATGTAAGAAAGGCGTCGCTTCTGTGATAGCTCAGTATCCTGAGATTATAGGAATTGACCTGAAGCCAAAGCTTTTCAGTCAACAGTGCTTTCTCAGTTCAATTATTGATTTGACCCCTGAGGATTTTGGCGGAGTTGTTGAGAAGATGCCACATGTTGTTAGTCTTAGTAATACCCCTATATTGGGGCATGTGGATTTCCTCTAGGATTGTGGATTCTCTATACAGCAAATGAGGAAGATGGTTGTGGGGTGTCCTTAATTGCTTGCTTTGAATCTTGACATTATGAAACTTAGCTTTAATTACTTCCAAACAGAGATGGGAAGGGATTTAGATGACTTGGTTACCTTCCCAGCTTTCTTTACTTATGGTCTGGAGTCCACTATGAAGCCGAGACACCAGATGGTTGCAAAGAAGGGGTTGGAATGTTCTCTTACATGGCTTCTTAATTGCTCTGATGAGAAGTTTGAGGAACAGATGAACTATGACTCTATTGACATGGAGGAGTTGGAAATGGAATCATCGTTCGACATGAGCACTGTAATGGAACCAAGGAACGATGAGTCGGCTTCTGACAATGAGGACACTGATGGCGATGAGTATGTAAAGAATGATGATAAGCTTTACTCAATGGTTTGCTGAGGAGAATCTTGGCCTTGTCAAGTTGACTTTTCATTTGATGGATGTTGGTGCCATATTTAAGAGGTAAACTTCTTTATTTTAAAGCTCTTGAATCTTCATTCTATGTAAATTCACATATGATAGATTGGAGTCAAGCACAAACATTGTTTCAGGTTCCATTTTGTGTGTTGCCTTGTAGTTATGTATCTTCTCAGGATGAGAGGACCAAGTGTAGCATTAGTTGTCAAGTCTGCGCTGATGCATATGCTATACATTTAGAGTACATCAGAATTATTGTTGACATCATTTTGCCATGTAAAATTTTTATTGGCACAGAATTGATAGGGAAACAAATGGTTTGTTTTTTTATGATGCGCTTGGAGATAATCTAATGGAATCACTGGAATATGTGGGTTCAAAATGTACTTCATGCATGCCTCAATTTCATCTCACAAGACAGAGTGTCTTCCTTGAATTCTATTTTTCTTAATACTCTACCAACTTCATTCAGTTTCAGTTCAATTTTACAACCAGCTCTTGCCATATAATTTAATCAAGAGCTGTCTCCAAATAAAATTTTGGCCTTTTCATCTTGATCTTTTTCCATGGACAAGTTGCACGCAGTGCTGTATCTTTCATTGCTTGAGAGAGGGTGGGACAACAGGCACAGCACCATCCACATCTTCCACCAATTGCTGATGATGGAGTGGTACAACCTGAACATACTCTCTTTAACAGGAGAATTGTCAGGAAGGGAAATAAGGCTGCTGTAGATGTTTCAATGGACTGCGGTAATTTGTCAAAGAAGGACTTGATCCGGAAGGAATATTATTTGTTTAAAAACCATTTTCCATGTTTTGAAACTTGAGGACTATGTTTCCTGAAGGAGCATGGAATGTTATGATCCGTTCAATTGATCCCAAATAGCTAGGGAACACTAGTGAATTCGTTTACAGTTTAAGCTAGGCAATTGTGTTTTCTTTATGTTACTTTCTTGTTACTTTTGGATTACTGAAGAAAATGGAAGTCTTTCTTTCTTTACTTACCAGACTGCAACAATAAAGGTAGGCAAAATTTTTTGCTTTGGAGTTGGTCCTCTCTCAAAAAGTATCAAGCTCATTACTTTGGAGGGCCTTTTGGTTGAATCTTGAAAAAACATGAACATCTGGTATGTAAAAATATTTTAAATGAAAACACTTACAAAAATGCATGGATGGCAATTATGTATTAAGGGGGGAATTACAGATAGGTCTGGCTATGAGAAAATAATTACAGTTAATAGTCATTTACTATGAAGTTAGTAGTTATTTGTATTGATGTGTAATTATCTGTTCGTAGCAGGACCAATCTGTAATTCCCCCTACCATGGAGGTATGTGCTACTGTGAACAGTCATATAAATGCCACAGGCTTATCTACGTTCTACATTCATCCAAGTCTACCTACCCTCAAGTTATCAAGTGCTGCAGTAGATTGTATATCTGGTGGTGCTATTAGGGATTGGAACTCGAAAGTTTGCTTGCCCTCTGAGCTGTAGTGTTTTTGTCTCGTGACTCGCCAAGATATATTGTTTGCCCAATGTTTTGAAAGGACTCAAAGGTGCAGTCTTAGTGATGCCAATTGCTGCATGGATTGCAGTATTATGCACGAGTCAACCCATTTAAACGAACAGAGCAGTTTCTATGTGACTTCCAGAAGCACCATGAACAGACCAGTTTCTATGTGACTTCCAAAAGCACCCACGTCCTTGCACAAAACTTAATTGAAATTAGAAGTTTTGTTTAAAAAAAAAAGAAGAAAAAAAAAAAAAAAAAACTTGTCCCTGTACACGTACTAACCCAAATGTGTGTGTGGGGGGTTTAGAATCAGAGTACAATATTTTTGCACAAGCTTTTTACAATAATTTTACTCCTTCCATCTCATTAAGATAGGCCATATTTGTAATTTTTTTTGTCCCAAAATGTTTGCCCATTTTGAAAAGTCAAATCATTATTTTTATAAATTTCCTATAATATTTTTTGTTATTTCAGTGATAACTTTTAACACAAATTAAAACCCAATACAAAAAAATTGAGGGTATTTTTGAAAAGATGAAATTTAATTAATACAAATCAATGTAATGATGACACTTTCTTAAACTCCGTGATTTATCAAACCATTCGTGGGACGGAGAGAGTATATCATTTATTTCTCTCCCATTCGATAAACTAATCTTCTTCTTACCATTGGATGGAGGGAGAGAAACCAAAGCCAAAAGAACATTATTAAAAAAAAAAAAATCTTGTGAGAAAAAGTCGTCCCACCTAACTTTAAGTTGTCTCATTCAAAATTTCCATACATTGGATATCGCCATAGAGTTGTCTCATTCAAAACTTCCATAGGTTGGATATCGCCACATCTTTGATCCCAACTAGAGGAAACTTCGTATGTCCTCCACCTCAGCCATGGGTAAAACTAGTGATAATTAAAGTTTGCAACACGGATTTGAAAATCGCACCGAAAGAACCCAAGCAGGTCATAGTGGTACATCAGGAAAGGGGCAAGGAGTAGGGTGCTTTTGGAAATCAATGTTAAACTCTATTTGATCATTAGACCTTTACAATCACTTCATATACTTTTGATAATTTGCTAGCGAAGTGATTATGGAAATTAGAGTAGTCATTTTGATTTTCCGTGCATCAACCAATGGAATATCCTCGTGAATTCGTCAATTTGATCATTTTGTGCAAGTACCCAACAAGAATCTTCCACCTCGTCATCTTCCCTTCCACCACGCAATTAGTGGTACCGGAATTGTGAACGGAGTGGACTCGATTTTGCACAGGACCAGAGACGACCCACTGTTGAATTTTTGATATCAATTCTTCGATTTATCTCTAACCTTCTATTTCTTTCTGGTTTTAACATTGGGTCAGGTTGTTTCTACCACATAAAATACTCTAAGGTCCCACTTAATTTGTATTTTTTAAGTTTTATGAAAAATATAAAAAAAATTTACGAAAATTAATCACGTAGTTTACTAGAAAACATCATTCCGAACAACTTTGTAGAAGAATTTGTTTCCAAAATTTGTCATTTAAGTACACTTTTTGGCCAATTTTCATGGAAAATGAAATAAAGATTGTAAATGACCAAAAAGTCTGCTTAAATGATAAATTTTGGAAAAACTTCATTCTACAAAGTTGTTCAGAATGATGTTTTCTAGTAAACAATGTAACTAGTTTTCGTAAAAACTTTTTATATTTTTCATAAAATTTTAAAAAATGTAAACTAATGGAGGGCTTAGAATACTTTATGTGGTGGCAATAGCCCTCCTCTTTAAAATTTAGTTGAAGTATGTGGACGATACTTGGCTCCTCACAGTGGAGGAGTAGCTGCTCTTTTCTTCTACTTATATTATGCCATGTGTATAACAAACAAATAAGAATTTATTATGTACATGTATCTCTATGTTATATTGTTATAGACATGCATTTATGTGTCCATATATATATATATATGTTTATGTGTCCAAATGAATATGATTATGTGTCTATATATTTGTATTCATGTATCCACATATCTATATTTTTTAAAATTAATTATTACACATGACGTAATATGAGTGGGAGGGAGGAGGAGTTGCTCCTCCACTGTGAAGGAGCCAAGTATCATCCATTCTATATATGTGGACCAACAAATTTCCTCTTGAATTAACCAACGCCAATCCCTTCGTTATTTTGATCTCTTTGTGTAACCGTGTAATTAAAGTACGTAACGATCCATGGCTTCTACCAATATCCAAGCAGAATCATCCACCTCGTCTTCTTCTCTTCTACGCAAGAGAAGAAAACATCATCATTATGATGTTTTCTTGAGTTTCAGAGGGGAGGATACACGCAAGAACTTTACGGACCACCTCTACTCTGCTTTGGTCCGTCACGGCTTCTCTACGTTCAGAGATGACGACGAACTCGAGAGAGGAGAAGAAATTGGGCCCGAACTGTTGAAAGCAATTGAAGAGTCAAGAATTTCTGTCATCGTATTCTCACGAAACTATGCTGATTCAAGATGGTGCCTTGATGAATTGGTGAAGATACTCGAATGCAAGAGAACCTTCGAACGGATGGTTGTGCCTGTTTTCTATGACGTCGATCCATCCGACGTGCGGGCACAGAGGGGGAGTTTTGAAAAAGCATTGGACAAGCATGAAGAGCGCTACAAGGGTGGTGGGATGGAAGGAAAGCTTAAGCTTCGGAATTGGAGGGCTGCGCTGACAGAGGCCTCTAATTTGTCTGGATGGGACTTGCAAAGTGTGGCCGACGGGTCTATCTCGCTCTCTCTCTCTCTCTCGCTGTATTACAATTTTTTCTTTTTGGCCTATTTGCAGGGAAAATAACTATACGTGTTATAGGCAGATGTGAACTCCACCGAAGCTGGAAAATTAGTTTCCTTGCTTTCAAAGCTCTAATCATAGTGCGAGACTCCTCTCCAGTTTGCCACTCTCCAGTCCAGTCCATTTTACGGCTCACAAAGAGCCAGCTCCTCTTAATCTAATCTTACCATCAAAAAATGGCCACGTCATTCACCTACTTTTGTACTCCTCTTTTATCTTCTGCAACTAGTTATAACGGAGTAAAATAATTTCAGTTTTCAACTTCGTCGAGTCGTCAAGTTCATTTTGTAAAGATGATGGAGATTTGGCTTGTTTCACACCATCGCCAAAGTTCAATTGGCCAACTTGAAATAAACACAAAAATGAATTACGTGATTATTCCAGTATGGGATACAAATAACTAGCCACACAAAAAGGGTGAAGAAGTACAAGAGAACCCCAGAAAAAAGAAAAAAAAAAATTTGAAGACGAAGAAAAAGAAAAGGAACAATCTTCAATTAAACAATAAAGAACAATAGTCAGCTATTGCACTACTCCAAACCCCATAAACATAGATTAATATATCCAAATTAAGGAACAGAATGAAATCTCCCCACCCTTGTAGGTTCTACCAGTGATCAATTAGGGCATTGGGCCTCAACGTTCCTACCAAATAGCAGGTAGATGCCTACTCAATTCTATTGTCCTATTCTTCTGTCACTTCATCAAGCCCTCTGTTATCTCTTTTCTAGTAATTACTCTCTCTTAACCTCACCATGTCACAGCAAGTGAGACTCCAATTCTACTGCCCATGAGTTAAGGTTGCAAAGGGCCATTGTCGGCGATTTAGGTTGTAAGAAGAGATAAAAAAATTACCTTGTTTCACGTTAAAGTTACGCTCTGTTAATCTGTTATACATTCCATTACTGCTTTGATATCAACAATTATATGGTGAAGAGGCTTCTCTACGTAGGGGAATGACGTGGCTTGCTGTAGAACGTAGGATCACCATATATAGAAGGAAGAGGTGCTATGTCAGCCGTAAACTGGTTTGGACTGGACAGTGGCAAACTGGAGAGGCAGGCTTCTCTTATAGCAAGACTTTCTACATTTTAGAGCTGAATCACACCAAACTTGTTAATAAGCCTCTCCTGCAATTATTTCTCCGTTGTGATCTGAATGCCCACCGCCTCTGACTTCAACTTTGAATCAAATGCCTGTCTCCATTAAGTTATAACCACCTTTTTAGGAGAGCCTCCCAACTAACATAAATCATGACATCATAACTTGGAAAATATTTCCTTAAAATTTGTTTTCACTACATTAACTTATACTGCAACAAATCATTATGAGATCCGGTGTTCTTTTCCTTTTGGATAGGTTTGAAAGGATTTGCAGCTTTAGTTTACTGTGAACTAATATCTACCATGCAGATATAAAATCAAGCTTTTGATTTTTGATTTGATTTTTTACCATTCTTGAACTTCACATGTTTTTGCGTTTTTCCTTTTCAAACCACTCCGTAATTCATCGCATTTTTACTCAATAAGAGGAAACGAATGTGATTGTGTAGTTCTTTTTAGGTTTGGACCCATTGTTAGCTAGCGTTGTAATTTCTTGTACTTTAGTGGCATGTCAAATTTACTTCATGTTTAATTACATTTTTGGTTCATTCTAACGACACCTATCTTGCTTCCATCTCTTATTTTGCTTAAAATTGGCAGGCATGAGTCAAAATTTATTGAGAAGATTGTCAATGACATCTCAAGCAAACTAAATCTCCCCTACTTACATGTTGCCGACTACCCAGTTGGCATAGATTCTCGTGTACAACACGTAAACATGCTGCTAAGCTTGGACTCAAATAATGTTCGCATTGTCGGGATTTGGGGGCTTGGTGGATTAGGTAAAACAACAATTGCGAAAGCTGTCTACAATCAAATACGTCCCCAATTTGAAGGCAGCAGCTTTCTTGCAAATGTTAGAGAAATTTCAAAGCAACCCAATGGTCTAGTTGGTTTACAAGAACAACTTCTTTCTGATATCCTTATGAATGAAAATCAAAAAATAAGAAATGTTCATCAAGGAATTGAGGTTATAAAACAGAGACTTTGGTGTAGAAAGGTTCTTGTTGTTCTCGATGATGTGGATAATGTCGACCAGTTAAATAAATTAGCTATTAAGCATGATTGGCTTCATCTAGGTTGTAGAATCATAGTTACAACTCGAGATGAGTCTATATTGAATATCTTTCAAGTGGATGGGAAATATATGCCTGAATTATTAGATGATGTCGAGTCTCTTCAACTCTTCAAGGGGCATGCCTTTAGAGAGGACTACCCTATTGAAGAATTTGTGGATCTTTCAAGGGAAGTAGTGGGTTATGCTAGAGGGCTTCCATTAGCTCTTGAAGTTTTGGGTTCTTTCTTTAAAGGCATGAGCGTGCCTGAATGGAAAAGTGCATTGGAGAGTTTAAAAGTAATTCCTCATGATGATATTCAATCGAAGCTTAGAATAAGCTTTGATTCATTAAATGATGAAGAGAAGGCCTTATTCCTAGATATTGCTTGTTTCTTTGTTGGAATGGACCAAAGTTATACATTTATAGAAGGCCATGGATTATTTCCCATAAATGTGCTTGGGGTTTTATCTCGTCGATGTCTCATAAAAATTATTCGGTACTCGCCATACCAGTTGGGCTTCCTGAAGATGCATGACTTGCTTCGAGACATGGGGAAAGATATTGTTCGTAGAGAACACCGCAAGCCAGAGAAACATAGTAGATTATGGTTTCATGAGGACGTCCTTGATGTGCTAACAAATGATAAGGTAAGATCCATATGCCTGAAGTAATTTTTTAATATATGTAACATATTGAGTTAATGCTAGAATGCAAGATCATGGTAAATAGTTGAGCTTACAACTTGTTTGCCGCTAAGCATTTGGTTACCATAACACAATGCTAAGGGGATCGTATGGAACAAATGCATTAGGGGTGCAACTTGGTACGGGACGGTCCGAGATAGGGTATTTTTGTCCCATCCTAAAGTAATTCGGGACTTGAAAATTAGTACCAGAACCGAATCGAATTGCATATTGTCTCATCTCGTCCCGTCCCACCTCTGAAAATACCTATCCGGAACGGTCCGATTCTTGGTATTTATTAGTTTGTTTTTCCTGAGTAAAAAATTAAAAATAACTACTTCCAATCAAATATTGTCAGCTTAATTAGCCACAAAAATGGGCTACTTCATTGTACATTTACACTTGGCCATCAAAGATTTACATAATAGCTCTTCCACAAAATTGGCTACATAAAATCATAAAGTCATAAATACATAATCATTAATTATAATTCATTCATTCATTCATAGTATTAACTACTAATAGTTGTGATAGCAAAATAAAAACATTATATATCATATATTATATTATACATATAAAAATATATATATAATATTATATATCATTGGTACTCGGTCCAGGAATTTGGTTTGGGAATTCGGTATTGGACGGTTCTGAACACCCCTAAACCAAGTCTCGTCTCGAAAAAATTCGGTTTTTAAAAATGGTCTCAAGTCCCGGACCGAACACTGTTTGTCCCGCCTTGTCCCGGACCAAATTGCTCGGAACGGTCCGGTCTTCGGAATTTCCCGAACCAAGTTGCACCCCTAGTGCATAGCACACCCTCAAAAGTCACACTGCCACATGGCTTGTAATTAAGGGACAAATCGTGTCTTTAGTACACATGGATGTCTTCACCAATATTATACTTTTGCTAACGCAATGCTCTTTCTTATCAGGGTACAGAAGAAGTTGAAAGTCTTGCCATAGACCTACGCTCGTCCAATGATGTGCATTTCAATTCACGAGCATTTGCAAAGATGAACAGTCTAAGACTGCTTCAACTCAATTATGTACACCTAAGAGGGAGCTATAAACATCTTTCCAATGGGCTAAAATGGTTATGCTGGTTTGGATTTCCTTTGAAAGCTTTACCATACGACTTATATTTAGAGCATGTGGTTGTGATTGACATGCACTATAGTTGCTTGAAACAAGTATGGAAGGAAAGGAAGGTATGATTTCACATCTCTACAACTTCAATTATAGTGTCTATCATGTGAAAATTAATTTTTTTTCTTTCATTTTTTTTTTTTTCAAAAACAGATTCTCAAGAAGTTGAAAGTCCTTAATCTTAGTCATTCCAAATGCCTAACTGAAACCCCAGACTTGTCAGGATGCACTAGTCTCAAGTCAGGGGCGGAGCCAGGAATTTGAAGATGAGGGGGCCAAACTTAAGAAAAAATTCCAGTAGTATTTTTTTTCCCTTTCGCCATAAATTTTTACAAGAAAAAAAAAACCCTAATTTTTTCAAATAAACAAACTAAGCTACAAAAATAAAGTATGATTTCAAGAATAATAAATGATTAAATGATTTTTTTCTTTCTTTTCCTTCTATTTTCCCCAATTTTTTTCTTGAGAATCAAACTATGCCTAAAATCCTAATGGAATTAAATATAAAATTTTAAAAATTAAAAAAAAAAAAAAGTAAGGAGAGAGAGATTGAAGAATGTATGATACCTGCGATTGAAGGAGATTATTGGTGAGTGGTGACCCAAGAATGGCCTTATGGCCTAATGGAAGTCTGATGGCAACCGAAAAGGTTTCTTCACTTTCCTGCTAACTTTGTTCTCTTGCACGGTTGCACCAAAAAGACTAATAGAGTATGTTATATGTGGACTGTGGTGGGATTTTTTTCAAAATCCAAAACTCAATTCTTCTTTAGAGAATTATGGGAGATTTCTTAGTGGAATAGTGGTGGAGATAAACTGATAAAACTCATAAAAGGGATTTATTGATTTAGCCATTTAGCCACTTAGGGAATTAGGGATTTCATGGTTTCACCAGATGCAAAAAGGGGTTAGAGGGCCAAAGGAAGGGATGGAAGAAGGAAGAAGGACTGATGATTGAGGTTGAACAGGGATATGGGTATGGCTGTGTCACCTGTGTGCATTGGAAACGTAAAGAGAAAGGCATATGGGTATGCTGCCATATAGGGATTAGGGGAAAATAGAAGTGGTTTCACCAAACTATCCTCTTAAAGTTATATTTTTTATCTAAAAGTTGGGTTAGTTTGGTAAAATTCAAGCATTGACTTTGATTTGGTAAGGTGCATCCCACCAATTGTGGTGGTCACCTAGTATATTTTGTACACATGTTGCAAAACTATAGGTAGGGTCAGTTTTTTTTCCAAAATTTTGCAGGGGCCATGGCCCTCCCTGGTCCCTTGTATGTTCCGCCCCTGGTCTCAAGATATTGTTGCTTCAAAGTTGTGAAAGGTTGAAAGAAGTTCACCAATCTGTTGAATGTCTCACCAAACTTGTTGTCTTGAATTTGAGATACTGCAAAAACCTTAGGAAGCTACCGGTTGGAGTTTGGAATTTGACCACTCTCCGAACTCTCGATCTCTGTGGGTGCTCAAAAATAGAAACGCTTCCAGGATCAGAAGGACCACTATCAAATTCATTGGTTTCACTCTCTTCGTCTCGGCCATTACCAGTGACAATTCCTGGTTCTATGAATCATTCATCAGTCTCCAAACAGGGTTTAATTTCCCTAGCAGAATTAAATTTGCGAGGCTGTAAATTGTCATATATTCCGGTCGAGCTAGGAAGTTTAATCTCATTAAATTATTTGCTTCTTGATGGAAACAATTTTTGTACCCTGCCGAATAGCATCAGTAACCTTTCTCAACTTTATACGCTTTGGTTAAATGGGTGTACAAGGCTTCAATCGCTTCCAGAGCTTCCAGCAAATTTAGAACGGGTATCAGCGAGGGATTGCACGTCATTGGAAAAGATACCAGTCGTTGAATCAACCTTACTAGATGGGTTACACTTTGGCTTTGATGGTTGCCACAAATTAGCTGAGAGCAATAACCGAAGTGATTTTTTAGAGACTGTTCTCCAGAGCAAGGTCCTCTCTCTCTCTCTCTCCCTCCCTCCCTCCCTCTCTCTCTCTCTCTCTCTCTCTCTCTCTCTCTCTCTCTCTTTTGACTACTCAAGATTTGATAACAGGAAGTCGGTGAATTAATACTTTTTTTTTATCTTGGTCAGAGTAAATTAAACTTCAAGCTTCCTTGGGATGAGGTTCTTGACTCTTTCAACTGGCAGAGCGGGAGACCAGAATTATCTTTTCGGGCGTCCATATTTCTAGATCGGAAGATCCGAGGGTGGGTTCTACAAGTTGTTAGTACATTCAACAGAAATTCCGGATTTCAATATGAAGTCAAAAACAAAACTACAGGCATGAAAAGATTGTATCCTCGAAGATATATTGAAGCTGGGATAGACAAAACATGGCTCGACTATGTACCACAATGTAATTCTGGGATTCATATGGAAGCAGGAGATGAAGTGGAGTTTGCAATACTACCGATGAATTATGATTACAAAGCCGTGAAGAAGTGGGGGGTCTATCTGATTTATGAGGACGATGAGAAGGATTACCCATCCGGTGATACAAGCCATGAATCCAATATGTCTCTTGATGAGATTTAGGCAAAAGACACCATAAATTCGCTGATGATCTGGTATTAGCTAGGTAGAGGCCGTTGTTGCTGTCTCATCTTAGGAGAGGCCAATGCCGCTTGATTTAGTGATGATGACTGCTTGGTAGTTTTTGGTGGGATCTTGATGGGGCAGGTTGGATGGTTAGGAATAAAGATGAGGAGGCGAGAGATTGGAGCGGGGAAATGGAGACGGGGTGGGTGAGGTTGGTGTCTGCCATTGATGGAGCTTTGAAGAGACACTGAAACAGAGGTGATAATTTGTTTTATTTGTGTATTTAATTTATTCATATTAAACCCAATGTCCCTCAAAGTATGCTGCTGCATTTTTATTTTATTTATTTGTTTTTTTCTTTCCCCTTTTAAGATTATCCTTTAGCCTGACTAGCCCTTTGAACGCGTAAATTCCACTTCTAAGGTGTAAATTCCAAAAACCACTAGTCCAACCTATGTCCCTCAAAGTAGCCTTCAAGTGCCCGATTTACTACCTGTGAAAACTAGGCAGCAGTCACACAATTCATAACCCAATTGACAAACTCTGAAGGAAATTGCAAATGCCTCGGCATTTCTGCCAAAAACTCCAAACTAACTGCATCATCTGCTTTCCTTCTTACCTTTATTGTACATCTCTAGATGTAGTTTGCCTATGATAGTTCCTCAACAATTCCTGTGCTAGGACATTACTAGAGATTCTCCATCCCTTTATAAAAGTTCCTTGAGCCTCATTCACCACTTTGCCCACCACTTCCTCCAGTCTATCTGTAATAACCCTTGCCATACATTTATACAACACATTGCAAAAAGAGAAATACCTAAAACCATTTATGGTGGTTGCATTCAATCCATTGGGCACAAGAGTAATAGCTGTATTATTTAATTGCCCAACTATCTTCTCTATAGTAAAGAAACTCTTGAACAGCTTCTATAACTTCATCTTCTAAGACATCCCCAGCCTTTTTGAGAAATAAGGCAATATACCCATCTGGATCCGAGGCTTTATCATCCTCAGTTTCAAGCAGATCTCACTTTATTTCCTCTGAGCTTATCTCTCTGCAAAGCCACGCCTGATCCACCCTGGTAATACAAGGCCCCTCAGTTGTAACCTCAGAAGTCAGAACCAACTGCTTCCCTGTTCAAATCCTTATTACTGAGAATTAACTAAAATAGCCTAAGCACTCCCCTTTGATTCTTCTACCATCTGTCGCCCTTTCACCATCTTCCAAATACAAGGTCAAAATTTTAAATCTCGCCATTTTAGATTTTCTCTATCTTCAACCAATTAATTCTAAACTTGTTCTTACAGACCTCTTCATCCAAAGCCGACGTTGAATATTGACCAAGGGACACCCTCAAACCCTCTCAAGCTTTCGCTATAACAATTGATCCAGTTGCGCCTTTTGCTTATGAACTTTAAAAGAATTATCTGTGGCACTCTTTCTTATTCAATGCCTTATAACTCTATCAAAAATTTAAATTTTTCCATGACTCTGTACAAAGGCCAGTCTCCTTCATTCCTCTCCCAAAATTCCTTTAGAATTGGAAGAAAATTGGAATATTTCGCCCAAGAATTGAAAATTTTGAAGGCTTTATGCCCCGTTGAATTGTCTTCAATCCCTCATAAAATTTTCCAGTCTATGGTTTGAGACCCCAGAACACAAGAAGTTCGCTTCTGGAGTGTCAAAGTTCAGCATCCAGTGATGTTTTACCAATACTCTAACAAGCCTGATCATAATCACTTGATATAACCTTTATCTGCCCCCTTCCCCTCATTTAAAGAATCCAAATTCCAATTGTCCACAGTCACTTGATATCACTAGATTAGAATCCCTTTCAGAATTTGATGTAACAAAGGTGTCCCTTGCTTCTGTGATGCATGGTATCCTGAGATCATAGGAATTGACCTGAAGACAAAGCGTTTCAGTCAATCATCTGTGTCTCAGTTACTTATTGCAAGACAGAGTGTCTGATTTGAATTCCCTTATTCTTGGTACTCTTAGTCTCTTACCAACTTCGTTCTGTTTCAGTTCAGTTTTTCAACCGTCTCTTGCCATATAACTTTTAGCCTTTTCAATGTATGAGGTGCGTATAAGAGGACTTGACCTGGAAAGAATGTGTGTTGAAAAACCATTTTTTTCATATTTTGAAACTTGAGGACTACGTTTCTCGAAGGAGGATGGAATGTAATTATCTATTTAATCAGTCCCAATTAAATTAGCTAGGGGTTATGGCTCAGTTTGTTTACTACTTCCGGATATTTAAATTTCATATTTTTTCCTAGGCTAGGTGGTTATGTTTTCATTATCTCATGTTATTTTTGGATTACCAAAGGTTACAGAACATGGAGATCTCTCTATATTTATCAGACTGCAATAGTAGTGGTAGGCAGGATTCTCACTTAGATGTGGAGCTTCTCATAACTTGGATAATATTCTCGTGCATGCCAAATATTATATTAATCATGATAATCATAACTATCCAATCTATAAAATCACATTTTTTTATTAATTAAATTTCGCATTTTTGGATGAATAGTATCTTAGTCTTTGATCAACTTAATATTTAGCGAGTATGACATGTATGAAAGGAGTAGGCAATCCAATGATGGGTTTCACAATTGTTAGCACAAAATTTAATTGAAATAATATAAAACTGCTGTCAGAAGTTTTGTTAAAAAAAAAAAAAAAATAATAAAATAAAAAAAACTTGTCCCTGGATAGTGGATACTAACCCAAATATTGGGTGGGTGGGTGGGTGGGTGGGTGGGTTCAAAATCATAGTACCGTATTTTTGCACAATTTTTTTACAATAATTTTATATCGTTTTCTCTCCCATTCAATAAACTAAGTAAGAGATAACTTATAAATCCTAAAAAAAAAAAAAAAAATTTAAGAAAAAAAAAAAAGAGATAATTTCTAAATAATCTTCTTCTTACCATTGGATGGAGGGGAGAGAAACCAAAGCCATAAGAACATTATTGAAAAAAAAAATCTTGTACGAAAAAGTCGTCCCACCAAACTCTTTTCAAAATTTCCATAATTGGAAATCACCATATCTTTGATCCCAACTAGAGGAAACTTCCTTCCACCACGTACGCAATTAGTGGTACCGGAATTGTTGAACTTTTGATATCAATTCAACGAATCTTATCCCTAACCTTCTGTTTCTTTCTGGTTTTAAAATTTAAAGTATGGCTTCTTTAAATTCTATATATGTGGACCAACAAATTTCCTCTTGAATTAACCAACTGCCAATCCCTTCGTTATTTTGATCTCTGTGTAACTGTGTAAAGTACGTAACGATCCATGGCTTCTACCAGTATCCAAGCAGAATCATCCACATCGTCTTCTTCTCTTCTACGCAAGAGAAGAAAACATCACCATTATGACGTTTTCTTGAGTTTCAGAGGTGAGGATACACGCAAGAACTTTACGGACCACCTCTACTCTGCTTTGGTCCGTCACGGCTTCTGTACGTTCAGAGATGACGACAAACTCAGAAGAGGAGAAGAAATTGGGCCCGAACTGTTGAAAGCAATTGAAGAGTCAAGAATTTCTGTCATCGTATTCTCACGAAACTATGCTGATTCAAGATGGTGCCTTGATGAATTGGTGAAGATACTCGAATGCAAGAGAACCTTTGAACGGATGGTTGTGCCTGTTTTCTATGACGTCGATCCATCCGACGTGCGGGCACAGAGGGGGAGTTTCGAAAAAGCATTGGACAAGCATGAAGAGCGCTACAAGGGTGGTGGGATGGAAGGCAAGCTTAAGCTTCGGAATTGGAGGGCTGCGCTGACAGAGGCCTCTAATTTGTCTGGATGGGACTTGCAAAGTGTGGCCGACGGGTTTATCTCTCTCTCCCTCTCTCTCTCTGTTTTACAAATTTTTTTTATTTTTATTTTTTGGCCTATTTGCGGGGAAAATAATTATACGTGTTATAGGCAGATGTGAACTTCACCGAAGAGATTCACAAAAATAGTCATACATCATGAGAATAATTAACCAGGCCAGGTGGTGATACTTAGATCTTCCTAAAATGAGTATATACTGTAAAAATGAGTATTTTTTTTCCCCTTATTATTCTTCCTAATAGACTGTGGTGGGCTGGTTATCACACTAAATCTTACGGAGTATTTGTTCTAATACTATGGCCTAGGTTGTCTATATCCCATATATATTTTCTAACTATATTAATGCAATGGATCAGCTGTCATGAAATTCTTAAAAGACTATGGTGGGGCAAGGGTATTTCTTCATCGATTAATTTCACGCCTTACATCTGTATCTTTGTTTTTCGGGACTGGGATTAAATATGGACCATGAAAGCAAAACAAGAACAAAATACCCAACCCCCCTGAGTTGGAAAATCAGCAACAAAGCTTAGATGAGCGACAGTGGGGCATACCCGGTTGAAAGGAAGAAAACCTTTCTTAGCTACTGAGGGAGCCCAGTGAGCAGCAAGATTAGCATGACTGCAACTAAGGACTTAGAACTGCAAGATGGAAGCCAAAAGCACGCCTTCACGTATTAAGGCTACCTCCCAGTGGCCAGTAAGAGGTTTAAATTTTTAAGCAGGAAAATCGGTTTCCTTGCTTTCAAAGCTATAAGCATAAGCCATGCTTCCCTTATAGCAAGACTTCCTACATTTTAGAGCTGAATCACACCAAACTTATAGATTGGTCCGGCTATGAACAAATAATTACATATCAATACAAATAAAATATTAATTTTGTAATAACTTACTACTAACTTAACTAAGAATGACTACTAATTTGTGTTGAAATATAATTATTTGCCCATAGCCAGACCAATCTGTAATTTCCCCCAACTTAATAATAAGCCTCTCCTGCAATAATTTCTCCGTTGTGATCTGAATGCCAACCACCTCTGACTTCCAACTTTGAATCAAATGCCCGTCTCCATTAAGTTATATCCACCCTTTTAGGGGAGCCTCCCAACTAACATAAATCATGACATCATAAATTGGAAAATATTTCCTTAAAATTTGTAGGCTTGCTACCACGTCTCAAAGACCGCCTCAATATAATACTAATTATTATTTAGTTAAAAAAAAATGGTAGTAAAAATGAGATCCTGTGTTCTTTTTTATACCATTCTTGAACCTCACATGTTTTTGCTTTTTTCTTTTCAAACCACTCTTTACTTCATCGCATTTATACTCAATACGAGGAAACAAATGTGATTGTGTAGTTCTTTTTAAGGTTTGAACCCATTGTTAGCTAGTGTTGTAATTTTTTATACTTTAGTGGCATGTCAAGTTTACTTCATGTTTAATTACACTTTCAGTTCATTCTAATGACACCTATCTTGCTTCCATCTCTTATTTTGGTTCAAATTGGCAGGCATGAGTCAAAATTTATTGATAAGATTGTCGATGACATTTCAAACAAACTAAATCTCCCCTACTTAAATGTTGTCGACTATCCAGTTGGCATAGATTCTCGTGTACAACATGTAAACATGCTGCTAAGCTTGGACTCAAATGATGTTCGCATGGTCGGGATTTGGGGGGTTGGTGGATTAGGTAAAACAACAATTGCAAAAGCTATCTACAATCAAATACGTCCCCAATTTGAAGGGAGCAGCTTTCTTGCAAATGTCAGAGAAATTTCAAAGCAACCCAACGGTCTAGTTGGTTTACAAGAACAACTTCTTTCTGATATCCTAATGAATGAAAATCGAAATATAAGAAATGTTGATCAAGGAATTGAGGTTATAAAACAGAGACTATGGTGCAGAAGGGTTCTTGTTGTTCTTGATGACGTTGACAATGTCTCCCAACTCAAGGCATTAGCCATTAGGCGTGATTGGTTTTATTCGGGGAGTAGGATCATAATAACAACCCGAGATGAGTCTTTACTAAACATTCTGGAAGTGGATAGTAAATATGAGCCTAATTTCTTAAATGAATCCGAGTCTCTTCAACTCTTCAAGTGGTATGCCTTTAGAGAAGACCATCCAATAGAAGACTATGCGGAGCTTTCAAGGGAAGTAGTGCATTATACTGGAGGGCTTCCATTAGCTATTGAAGTTTTGGGTTCTTTCTTTAAAGGAATGAGCGTTATTGAATGGAAAAGTGCAGTTGGAGAGTTTAAAAGTAATTCCTCATGAAGATATTCAGTCAAAGCTTAGGGTAAGCTTTGATTCGTTAAATGATGAGGAGAAGGCCTTATTCCTAGATATTGCTTGTTTCTTTGGAATGGAGCTAAGTTATATAGAAGTAGAAGGCCTAGGTTTCTTCCCCAGAAATGTGCTTGGGGTTTTATCTCGTCGATGTCTCATAAATATTAATGTGATCCCAGGACACTTTCGTCGTGAATCAATAACGATGCATCGCTTACTTCGAGACATGGGTAAAGATATTGCGCGTAGAGAACACCAGAATCCTGGGAAACGTAGAAGATTGTGGTTTCGTGATGACATCCTTGATGTGCTGAAAAATGATATGGTAAGATCCTTATGCATGGAGTAATTTGCTGATATATGAACCGTATTGGGTTAATTGCTGAGCTTACAACTTGTTTGGCCACTAAGCATTTTATAGCATACACGATGTCAAGGGGATGATATGGAACAAATGCATATATACCACATCTCCCTCAAACTTTGCACTCCTCCATGAGGCATGTAATTATTAGCAAACAAAGCCTGTGTTTAGTACACATGCATTTTGATGCCCTCACCAATATTATACTTTTGCTTACGCAATGCTCTTTCTTATCAGGGTACAGAAGCAGTTGAAAGTCTGGTCATAAACTTGTGCTCGTTTGATGACGTACAATTGAATACACAGGCATTTGCAAAGATGAAAAGATTAAGACTAGCTTGATCTTAGTTATGTACACCTAAGTGGAAGCTATGAACATCTTTCCAATGGGCTGAGATGGTTACGTTGGTTTGGGTTTTCTTTTAAATCTATACCGTCCAAATTATGCTTAGAGCAAGTGGTTGTGATTGACATGCGTTATAACTGCATGAAACAAGTTTGGAAGGGAAGGAAGGTATGACATTGTTTTAACATCTTTACAATTTCAATTATGGTATATATGTATCATGTGAAAATTAATTTCCTTTTCTTTCATTTTTTTTTTAAATTACAGATTCTCAAGAAGTTGAAAATCCTTAATCTTAGTCATTCCTATCACCTAACTAAGAGCCCAAACCTGTCAGGGTGCACTAGTCTCGAGCTATTGTTGCTTAACGATTGTGAAAAGTTGGTAGAAGTTCACCAATCTGTTGAATGCCTCGACAAACTTGTTGTCTTGGAGTTGAGAAACTGCGAAAACCTTAGGAAGCTACCGCACGGCATTTGGAAGTCGAAATCTCTCCAATTTCTCTCTCTTAGTGGATGCTCAAAAATAAGAAAGCTTCTAGGATCAGAAGGATCATCAAAATCATTGGTTTCACTCTTCTCATCTCGGGCATTACTAGTGAGAAATCCTGATTCCAGCAATCATTCACCAGTCTCTATGGTGGGGTTAATTTCTATAAGGATATTAAATCTGGCAGGCTGTAATTTGTCGTATATTCCCGACGAGATTGGAAATTTAATCTCATTAAATCATTTGTCCATTGGAAGAAACAACTTCTGTACCCTACCGACTAGCATCCCTAACCTTTCTCGACTTCGGAGCCTTTATGTAGAAAAATGTGCAAGGCTTCAATCACTTCCAGGGCTTCCAATAAATATGAATATGGTATACGCAAATGATTGCACATCATTGGAAAGGATATCAATTGGCCCAAATTTACAAGGATTGATATTTTTGCACTTACAGGGTTGCTACAAATTAGCTGAGAGCAACTAACATAAGGGATTTTGTAAAGAGACTTCTCCAGATCAAGGTCCCCTCTCTTTCTCTCTCTCCCTCCATTATTATTATTATTATTATTATTTTGGTAGAAGAGAAAATCTCTCTCCCTCTCGTTTTTGTTTTGATTGCTAAAGATTTGATGAAGCAGGAACCGCATAAATTAGACGTTTTTCTTCCTTGGAAGGAGGAGGTTCTCGACTGTTACAAGGAGCAAAGCGCGGGACTAGACTTGTCTTATCGTGTGCCCCTAGGTGTAAATCGGAAGATTCGAGGGTGGGTTCTACACTTTCTTTGTACACGCTACATATATCCAATGGATTATCAATATCCGGTAGAAAATGAAACTGAGGGCGTGGAAGGACGGCAACCTCCAATAAATTTTGAGTCTCATGTAGGATGAGTCGTGGCCCCGCTATGATCAATCGTGGCTCCACTATGTAAGTTATCATGAGAAACGTGTGGAAGCCGGGGATGAAATCAAGTTTAAAGTACCATCGTGGGATGGTCACCTCACAGTCCTGAAGAAGTGGGGGATCAATCTGATTTATGAGGATGATGAGTCTGGCTTAATATACAATGAATGGGTGAATGGATATGACTTTCACAATGTATAATTAAACGCCCAAATGCCCATTACACTACACAGCAATACTATATTGTGACCATCTTAATTTATAGGCATTCTCTAGGTCCTGTGATGATGGCGATGTTAATGCTAGCGGTGTTAATTTGTTTGATTTGTGTATAAAATTTATTCGTCTTAAACCCCAATGTCCCTTAAAGTATGCTGCTTTTTTTTTTTTTTTTTAAATAAAAATAAAAATAATAAATTAGTAAGGTTATACACTAGACTGGCCCTTGAACACGAGTCCAAGATAAATTGGGCACAAGATTAATAGCTGTAGCATTTGACTGCCCCCGACTATTTTCTCTAGTAAGTCTATAGTAAAGATACTCTGGAACAGCTTCTAGAACTTCATATCCTAAGATACCCCCAGCCTTTTGAGAAATAAAGCAGTATACCCATCTTGATCCCCAAATAGAGCTGGCTTTATTTCCTCAACAAAGCGACACCTGATCTACCCTGCCAATACAAGGCCCCTCAGTTGTAACCTCAGGACCAATTGCTTCCCAATCCGAAACCTTGTTACCGAAAAATTTACTAAAGTAGCCAGCGCACTCGCTCTTTAAATCTTTTACCATCTGTCGCCTTTTCACCAATTTCCAAGTACAAGCTCAAAGTTTTATTTCTTGCCATCCGGTTTTAAAGAGGAATAAAAGAAAGGATAATGCTACTTTGGTCCACACTTTTTTTCTACACTTTGCTCTAACAATGTATTTGGGAGGGTAGGGGTTGTAATTATACACTTTGCCCTACCAGTGTATTTGGAAGGGCAGGGATTGTAATCATATCAGTGGGTCTTACAACCTTACCTTCCCAAATACATTGGTAGGACAAAATATAGGGCAAAAGTGTGGGACTATCTACTATTACCCTAAAAGAAATTGGTGTTTGAAAAATATCACATCCCACATTGATTAAATATCAAGTCTAACATGTTTTCATATACTCCCTTTGTTCGTAAATAAGTAGCCTATTTTCCTTTTTGGGATGTTTCAAAATTATTGTCACATTTTAAAAGCTATTGATTCTTTTTATTTTATTTCTTAAAATACCCTTAAAAAGGTATTCTTCTTCTTTTTTTTTTTTTTTTTTTTCTAGTGTTTTGTACACTTTAGGGCAAAATTGAAATGTCAAAACATTTGTATTGATGTGAAAGAATTTAGTAAGGTTTCCTTAAAAAGCGTGTTTTTTCAAAGGGGGCGGTCAATTAGGAACTAAGGGAGTATCTGTTTGGATCCTCCACTTATAAGAAGGCTGTTAGGTTGGAAACTTAACATAATATCAGAGCATGTTGATACACTAGAATTTATTTACTACGACCATTGATCCATTTGGGCCTTTAGCTTTTGAATTTAAAATATGAGCTTTTTTATAAAAAAAAAAAACAAAAAAGGTAGAGGGGGGTGACCAACGATAGTTGTCCATCCTTGGGCGTAACCATAGGAGTAGGCCTCGGCATCGGGCCGGGCTGGGCCGGGCTTGGACCTTTTTTCTCGGGCTGGGCCGGGCCTCGGGCCAGGCTTTTCGGGCTTCCACTATTCATCGGGCTGGGCCATGAAGGAAAATGTGAAGCCCAAGCCTAGCCCACGGGCTTGGGTTTTTTCGGGCTTTGGGCCTTGGGCCTTGTGCCTAAGCTATATTACCTACTGTTAATGTGTAACAAAAGAAAAAAAGAAGTGAAAAAATTACATTTTGATGATCACTTCCCATCATAATACCAAAACAGAGGACATTTGTAGTCACTTTGTATTAGGTTGACTGTCTATTTGTACTAAGTTAATATAAAGTGCTCTTTTATTGGTATTAATCTAGGAAGTTAACAAAAAAATGTAATGTTTTATAAAACTAGAAAACATTCATATTGCTACAGTGTCGGGCTTCGGGTTTTAACTAAAGGCCCAGGCCTAGCCCAAAGGTATCCGGGCTGGGCATAGGCTCAGGCTTTGTCGGGCTCGGGCTGGGCTTTTTCCTTCGGGCTTTGGGCTACCCATGGTCCTTGGGCTTTTGATGAGGCCTACATAGGAGCCTCTACCCGTTGGAGAATGTTTGGTTTTGAGCCATAGCTATTGCCCAAAGGGCAAGCCCGTCACCCCAACCCCACCAAAGGCCTAATGAATACATAGTTGGCCATCGTGGAAAGTGTTTTCAAGAGGGCATCACCACACCTCAAACCCACAACCATTTGAAACCAAACCACATGGGAGTAAGCCATGCACCAGTAGATATCCTTATATTTATTTATTTAATAATAGATAATAATAAACTGAGCTTCTGAGTTCCATGAGTCGATATTTATCAAGAAGATTGTCCAAGACATTGGAACAAACTAAATCTCCCTTACTTAAATGTTCCCAACCACTAAGTCGACATAGAGTCTCATGTACAAGACATGAACATGTTGTTGAGGTTGGAATCAGACGATGTTCGCATGGTCAGGATTTGGGGGATTCGCAGAATAGGTAAGACAACAATCGCAAAAGCCAGCTATAACAAAATACATCGCAAATTTGAAGGCAGCAGCTTCCTGGCAAATGTTAGAGAAATTTCAAAGCATACCAATGGTCGAGTTGGTTTACAAAAACAACTTATTTATGATATCCTAATGAATGAAACTTAGAAAGTAAAAATTGTTGATCAAGGAATTAACATCATAAATCAGAGACTATGGTGTGGAAGGGTTCTTCTTGTTCTTGATGATGTGGATGATTTCTCCCCGTTAAAGCTTAAGGCATTAGCCATAAGGCGTGATTGGTCTCATTCGGGGAGTAAAATCATAGTAACAACCCGAAATGAGTCTGTACTAAAAATGCTAGAAATGGATGAGTTATATATGCCTGAATTATTAAATGAAGACGAGTCTCTTCAACTCTTCAAGTGGCATGCTTTTAGAGAAGACCATCCTATAGAAGACTACATGGAGCTGTCAAGGGAAGTAGTGCGTTATGCTGGAGGGCTTCCATCAGCTCTTGAAGATTTGGGTTCTTTCTTTAAAGGCATGAGCATGCTTGAATGGGAAAGTGCATTGGAGAGGTTAAAAGTAATTCCTCGTGATCATATTCAATCATAGCTCAGAATAAACTGACTCGTAAAATGACGAAGAGAAGGCATCATTCCTAGATATTGCTTGTTTCTTTGTTGCAATGCACCAAAATAATACAGTAGTAGAAGGCCAAGGTTTCCTCACCAAAAATGTGTTTGGAGTTCTTTCCTGTTGGTGTCTCATAAAAATTAAATTGGGCTTCCTGACCTATGTATGACATGCTTCGAGACATAGGTAAAGATATTGTTCATTAAAGCACCATGAGCGTGGAAAGCTAGATTTAACATTCATTTTTCATTGGCTAGGCAGTTGTGTTTTCATTATCTTGTGTCATTTTCTTGTTACTTTTGGATTACTAAAGATTAAAGAACATTTTGGAGCTCTTGATCTCCATTAGTTCATTCCCATGCAAATTCACATATAATGGAATGGAATCTAGTACCAACATTGTTTCAGGTTTCATTTTGTGTGTGGCCTCGTATATATGTATCTTCGCAGGATGAGAGGACCAAAAGGAGCATTACTCGTCAAGTCTTCCCTGATGCATGTGCCACACATGTGGATTATTGTTTAACGTCGTTATGTCTTGTCAAATTTTTGTGGCCAGCAAGAACTGATAAAGAAACAAATGGTTTGATATTCAAGCAAAATACGAGGAACAAGCAGGAGAAAGCTCGGGTGCGCCGTGTACACATCGGAAATTCTTGATGATTTAATGCGATCTTCAATACACTTACACTATGAGTGATTCTTTTCTTCACGTGAAGGCAGTGTATTTAATTTAATTTTTAAATTTTTTGTTGTGAAATCTAATATTTCTCTCCTTGGCGTGCATATATAGTTCCCGATTTTTCTTTTACTGTTTTATTATTCTAAGTTATTTAATTTGAAGGTTACTCAACACATAGTCATTGCGGCTAGTTTAGTAATAAAAAGAGATAGGAGAAAGGATATGATAAGTTAAGATTTCAATCCTCCAATAAAAGATAAAAAAGTTTCTAAACACACGGACGAGCACTACCATTCACAAGATTGGCTCCCGGCAAACATAAGGCATATGGAAACTCTAGGCTGACTGGTGGCCTATCTTAAATTTATGTTGTCTCATTCAAAATTTGAGTTCCACTAGCTCAATTTTTGGGATGGATATGCCCCACTCCTTAACCATGGTTAAAATTGGGGAATTAGTGACAAGTTTGAAACTGGCGAGTCAAACACGAATTACAAAACCGCGCCCAAAACACCCTAGCACGAATTACACGAATTCAAGATGCAATCTGCCGATTTGTCAACGCATGGCATGCTCAGCATGCTTGACCATATGTGCTGGTCACAAAATTCAGCTCTTGCCACCAGACATGCACCCTTTTTCATGGGCTTACGAACTTGAGTAAAAAATTATGGCTCAATGGAGCCACAAAAGTCAACATTTATTATGGAAATTAGAGTAATCCTTTTATTTAGAGAAAAAATAACTTGGTTTTATGCTAACACAAAAAAGATTTGCAATAATTATGAAATAAAAATTTCAGCTGATATAAACCCAAACACAAATCTTTCGTGTGGAACCCACAAATAAAATACTACTTTATTAACTAGTTATAACACACGTGCGTTGCATGTAAACATTTTAAACGATAATAATTATATAAAAAAAATGCATGAAGATTTTTAAATTCTTAGCAAGGTTTTTGTTGGTCGTGGTATGCTCATCACACTTTGACAAAAGCACAATCACCTGCACAAAAATAAAGTAAATTAATTCAATGTTGGATTGTGACTGCAACTACACAATGACTAGTAGCTATAGAAAGGAATTGATGGAAATTATCTTACTTTAATCGAGCGAACCTCAACATGAAAAGGAAGATATGCAATTTCTAGGAAGACATTTCACCCTTTAATTCTTTCTCTAGGCAACTAGAGATATTCACTACTGTTGTTCACTATTTTTTTTTCTTGTTTTGGAAACCAGTCCTTTTATATAAATATAAAGAAAACTAATCCCAATCAAATAAGGTGAACTAATCCTAATCAAATGCATACATCTTAGTGCTAGATCATCAATTTCTAATGTTTCAACAAATCAACATATAATATTAACGAATTTTAATGTAGGTAAGGGTATTGATGTCATTACATTTTAAAATAAGGATATTTTAGATAATCAAAAGTTTTTCTAAGATTCATCCTTTTTATAGGTAATATAATATAGATAAGAATACATAGTAGCACTATTTGTTTAGAACACGCACATCTTAACTTTTGATATACCACTAACACATTAGGACACCCTCACTTTACCACTTACTCACACCTTAGAATTTCTACACTCACATATACTCAAGAAACACTATACACCACACTTAGATTCACTCTACACACATTACACCTTATAACTCCCACCACACATACATTAAACCTTTGCTAGATATTCTCTACACACTAACCATAGCACTAAGGACACCATTTTACTCACACCAATTGTTTGGTCCTCACTTGACACACATAAGGAAGACTCACTCACACTTTGTGTTCCACTTCACATGACTCACACATAAGGGAGGCCCTTGCCCCTTTTTATAGTTGTTGGTTGCTTCTTGGAGTCGGTTCTCCACCGACTTGGAAGTTTCTCAGTCTTTTCTATTGTTGCCGACATTGTGGAAACTTCAAGAGAATGGTAGAGCAAGAAGGGAGAAGCAGCTTCAAAAGGGAGAAGAAGGGGCTGGGATTTTCTAGACAGAGAGAGGCGGTGGATTGAGGAATTCCAACACCTTCTAGAGAGTCGGTGATGATTTCAATAGTTTTGGACAAGTAAATGATGGGACTCATAAATCATACGTGTATGATACTTTTTTTTTTTTTTTTTTAAATGAAAATGGCAAACGACTAAACGAGCCATGTAAATGAATGTACATTTATAATCGAGTAGAAGGTTAAAGAAATTTGTATTAAAATTAATGCACCTTTCTGCAACATTCATGGCAAATAGACTATTAAAATTATGTTTTCTTGTAAGACTTTTGCTAAACAAAGACACAGACGAGAAGAACCATCACCTGCTCCTAGCCTCTTCCCTTCCACCATGAAATTACATGATGTTTTATTAATACTTGCATCCGGAACAGAGTAGACTCATTTGTCCAAAAAAAAAAAAAAAAGGAACAAAGTAGCCTCGTCCTCTTCCCTTCCCCCACGAATATTACACAATGTTTTAGTGGTATCAGAGAAGACCCACTGTTAAACGGAGTAGACTCTATCAGCACATGCTTACCTAATCATCATCTTATATATATATATATATATATATATTTATCTTTTAGTTATTTATCAAAAAAAAAAAAAATCAAATGTGGTAGATGAATGTGTTGGACTAGTGAATTATATGCATTTAACATATAAATAAGGGTTTTTAGGGTATTTTGAAAAAATTTGAGCATAATTTAACGGATTAATGGATGAAAATTAGAGGAAGGGGTCTTTTTATAATTTATTTTTTAGAATAGGTGGTGTCAATGTAATTTCAGAAATGTTAAAAGGTGTATTTATAATTATCAGATTTTAGAAGAGGTCTTAATGTAATTTACCCATGGTGAAATTACTTGGAAGTTTCGTTTTTTTCTTTTGTTACGGTACAACCGTAAAAGTCAATGGAATAATTTATTCATTTCCACGTAAATGTAAACGTTGACTTTTGTGGCTCCATTGAGCCGTATCATATAAACCCAAACACAAATCCAGCATGTTTTGGACAAGTAAATGATGACTCATAAATCATACGGGTATGATAAATTTTTATTTTATTTCATTATTATTTATAATGAAAATGACAAACGACTAAACAAGCCATGTAATGAATGTACATTTATAATCGGGTAGAAGGTTAAAGAAATTTGTATTACAATTAATGCACCTTCCTGTAACTTTCATCGCAAATAGACTATTAAAAATATGTTTTCCTCCGTGACGGAACTACATATAGGCCTAGGGGGCCATGGCCTCCCCTAATTTTTAAGTTTTTAAAAGTATATACATGTGCATATAACTACATAAGTACATAATTTGATTCAAAAATTACACTTGCCCCCTCCCAAAATCAAAACCCTTACTAATTTTATTTTCTATTTATTAATTTAGTCTTGAATTTTTTATCTTTATCACTTTTGAATGGTGAAATTTTTTTGGTTTTTGCTTTGGCCCCTTTAAAATGAAATTCTGGTTCTGACCCTGGTTTTCCTGGTTCCGTCCCGGGTTTTCCTATAAGACTTTTGCTAAACAAAGACACAGACAAGAAGAATCATCCACCTGCTCCTAGCCTCTTCCCTTCCACCACGAAATTACATGATGTTTTATAAATACTTGCATCCAGAACAGAGTAGACTCATTTATCCAAAAAAAAAAAAAAGAACAGATTAGACTCTATTTTTGATTGGTTAATTTCCTGCCACTTCCAACATCTTTTTGTGTATGTAAGAATAGAAAATGTCTTCATCATCTTGACCAACAATATCCTCCTGAATCGACCAACACCAATCCTATCATCATTTTGATCTCTCTGTGTAAAGTACGATCCATGGCTTCTATCAGTATCCAAGCAGAATCACCCACCTCGTCTTCTTCTCTTCCACGCAAGAGAAGAAAACATCACTATTATGATGTTTTCTTGAGTTTCAGAGGCGAGGATACACGCAAGAACTTTACCGACCACCTCTATGCTGCTTTGGACCGTCGCGGGTTTCACACCTTCAGAGATGACGACAAACTCTAGAGAGGAGAAGAAATTGGGACCGAACTGTTGAAAGCAATTGAAGAGTCAAGAATTTCTGTCATCGTATTCTCACGAAACTATGCTGATTCAAGATGGTGCCTTGATGAATTGGTGAAGATGCTCGAGTGCAAGAGAACCTTCCAACGGGTGGTTGTGCCTGTTTTCTATGAAGTCGATCCATCGGACGTGCGGGCACAGAGGGGGAGTTTTAAAAAAGCATTTGACAAGCATGAAGAGCGTTGCAAGGGTTCTGGAATGGAAGCCAAGCTTCAGAATTGGAGGGCTGCGCTGACAGAGGCCTCTAATTTGTCTGGATGGGACTTGCGAAGTGTGGCCGACGGGTCTATCTCTCTCTCTCTCTCTCCGTTTTACAATTTTTTTTTTATTTTTGATTTTTTATTCTTTGGCCAATTTGCAGGGAAAATAAGTGTACTTGTTACTAGCTGTGAACCTGTGTAAATAACGGGACAAAATGCAAATTAAAAAAATATATATCAGATAAGAATAATTCTAAAAACTAATATTAAGTTAAAATAAATACAGAAGTTTAAAGGATAAAAAAATTACTAACTTTATTTATTGACATAGTTTTCAATCATAAAATAAAATGAAGAAAAAGAAATTACCCAAAAAAACATGGAAGGAAAAAAAATGGAGAAAAAACTGTTTTTTTTTTTATTATTAAAAAAATACAATATCAAAATAATTAAACGGAGTAACAAAAGACATACGATGCAAATCAGTATAAAGGCATGGATATGAAAACTTACTCTCTTTAATTCTTGCAACGCTAAGGTGAAGATTTTGGAGAATTTTTTTTGGATTTTTTCAATGTGTGACAAAAACCTTATGGATTAGTGAAAAAGAGAATCAAGAAGAAGAAGAGGAAATAACGGCTGGAGAAAAAAGGGCCTTGTTGCTGTAAAAAAAGAGGAGACATGTTTTTTAAGAAGTATAGTTAATTTACACAGTTGCATCTTTTGTTATAAAAAAAAGGAGACGTGCTTTTTAAGAAATATAGTTAATTTGAACAGTTGCACCTCCTTTAATGTAAAACATAACTCTTAAGATGTTAAGACGACATGATGGCAGTGTAAGAAATTGCCATGTAGCGATGGTGAACATTACTTTTATATATATATATATATTAGATAGGTAGATGTGAACTTCACCGAAGAGATTCACAAAAATAATCATACATTAGAAGAATAATTAACCAGGTGGTGATACTTAAATCTTCCTAAAATGAGTATATACTGTAAAAATGGGTATTTTTTTCCCTTATTATTCTTCCCAATAGACTATGGTGGGCTTTTATTTGTTCTAATACAATGGCCTAGGTTGTCTATATCCCATATTATCTTTTCTAACTATATTAACGAAATGAGCTGTCATGAAATTCTTAATAGACTATATATGATGGGGCAAGGGTATTTCTTCACCGTTTAATTTCACGCCTTACATTTGTATCTTGGTTTTTCGGGACTGGAATTAAATACGGACCATGAAAGCAAATACCCAACCCCCCTGAGCTGGAAAATCAGCAACAAAGTTTTGATGAGCGACAGTTCAAAGGAAGAAAACCTTTCTAAACAATTATTTATCCATTGTGATCTGAATGCCAACCGCCTCTGACTTCAACTTTGAATCAAATGCCCGTCTCCATTAAGTTATAACCCACCCTTTTAGGGGAGCCTCCCAACTAACATAAATCATGACATCATAACTTGGAAAATCTGTTGGCTTACTACAACGTGGCAAGGACCGCCTCACATGTTTTTGATTTGATTTTTTTTACCATTCTTGAGCTTCACATGTTTTTGCTTTTTTCTTTTTCAAACCACTCTGTACTTCATCGCATATTCTTGTTGTTCTTTTTAGGGTTTGAACCCATTGTTCTAGCGTTGTAATTTCTTATACTTTAGTGGCATGCATGTCAAATTTACTTCATGTTTAATTACATTTTCAGTTCATTCTAATGACACCTATATATCTTGCTTCCATCTCTTATTTTGGTTCAAATTGGCAGGCATGAGTCAAAATTTATTGAGAAGATTGTTGATGACATTTCAAACAAACTAAATCTCTTCCACTTAAATGTCGCCGATTACCCAGTTGGCATAGATTCTCGTGTACAACACGTAAACATGATGCTAAGCTTGGAATCAGATGATGTTCGCATGGTCGGGATTTGGGGGGTTGGTGGATTGGGTAAAACAACGATTGCGAAAGCTATCTACACTCAAATACGTTCTCAATTTGAAGGCAGCAGCTTTCTTGCAAATGTTAGAGAAATTTCAAAGCAACCTAACGATCTAGTTGGTTTACAAGAACAACTTCTTTCTGATATCCTAATCAATGAAAATCAAAAAATAAGAAATGTTGATCAAGGAGTTGAGGTTATAAAACAGAGACTTTGGTGTAGAAGGGTTCTTGTTGTTCTTGATGATGTGGATAATGTCGACCAGTTAAAGAAATTAGCCATTAGGCGTGATTGGTTTCATCCGGGTTGTAGAATCATAGTTACAACTCGAGATGAGTCTATATTGAATATCCTTCAAGTGGATGGGAAATATATGCCTGAACTATTAGATGAATTCGAGTCTCTTCAACTCTTCAAGGGGCATGCCTTTAGAGAAGACCATCCATTGGAGCACTATGTGAAGCTTTCAAGGGAAGTAGTGCATTATGTTGGAGGGCTTCCATTAGCTGTTGAAGTTTTGGGGTCTTTCTTTAAAGGCATGAGTGTGCCTGAATGTAAAAGTGCATTGGAGAGTTTAAAAGTAATTCCTCATGATGATATTCAATCGAAGCTTAGAATAAGCTATGATTCATTAAGTGATGTAGAGAAGGCCTTATTCCTAGATATTGCTTGTTTCTTTGTTGGAATGGACCGAAGTTATACATCAATAGAAGGCCATGGTTTCCTCCCCATAAATGTGCTTGGGGTTTTATCTCGTCGATGTCTCATAAAAAAATGATCGGTACTCGGCATACAAGTTGGGCTCATTGAAGATGCATGACTTGATTCGAGACATGGGGAAAGATATCATTCGCAGATAACACCGCAAGCCAGGGAAGCGTAGTAGATTATGGTTTCATGAGGACGTCCTTGATGTGCTAAAAAATGATGAGGTAAGATCCATATGCATGAAGTTTTTTTTTTAATATATGTGACATATTGGGTTAATGTTAGAATGGAAGATCATGGTAAATAGTTGAGCTTACAACTTGTTTGCCGCTAAGCATTTGGTAGCATAACACAATGCTAAGGCCGGGGATCGTATGGAACAAATGCATAACACACCCTCAAAGGTCACACTACCACATGGCTTGTGATTAAGGGACAGATCGTGTCTTTAGTGCACATGGATGTCTTCACCAATATTATACTTTTGCTAACTCAATGCTCTTTCTTATCAGGGTACAGAAGAACTTGAAAGTCTTGCCATAGACCTACGCTGGTCTAATGATGTACATTTGAATTCACAAGCATTTGCAAAGATGAACAGTTTAAGACTGTTTCAACTCAATTATGTACACCTAAGAGGGAGCTATAAACATCTTTCCAAAGGGCTAAAATGGTTACGCTGGTTTGGATTTCCTTTAAAATCTATACCGTCCAACTTATATTCAGAGCATGTGGTTGTGATTGACATGCGCTATAGTAGCTTGAAACAAGTATGGAAGGAAAGGAAGGTATGATTTTGTTTTTATGTGTCTACAACTTCAATTATAGTGTATATCATGTGAAAATTAATATTTTTTTCTTTCGTTTTTCTTTTGAAAAAACAGACTTTCAAGAAGTTGAAAATCCTTAATCTTAGTCATTCCAAACACCTAACTGAAACCCCAGACTTGTCAGGATGCACTAGTCTCGAGATGTTGTTGCTTGAAAGTTGTGAAAGGTTGGTAAAAGTTCACCAATCCGTTGAATGTCTCACCAAACTTGTTGTCTTGGATTTGAGCTATTGCAAAAACCTTAGGAAGCTACCGCTCGGCCTTTGGAAGTTGACCACTCTCCAAAATTTCAGTCTCTGTGGGTGCTCAAAAATAGAAACGTTGCCAGGATCAGAAAGACCACTATCAAAATCATTGATTTCACTCTCTTCGTCTCGGGCATTACTAGTGACAAATCCTGGTTCTATCAATCATTCATTAGTCTCCAAACAGGGATTAATTTCCCTAAGAGGATTAAGTTTGCAAGACTGTAATTTGTCATATATTCCGGTCGAGGTAGGAAGTTTAATCTCATTAAATAAATTGTGTCTTGATGGAAACAATTTTTGTACCCTGCCGAATAGCATCAGTAACCTTTCTCGACTTGAGTGCCTTTACTTAAATAAGTGTACAAGGCTTCAATCGCTTCCAGAGCTTCCAAAAAATTATATTGGGTAAGAGCAGAGGATTGCACGTCATTGGAAAAGATATCAGTTGGATCAACTTTACTAGAATGGGCATTCTTTGAGTTTCATGGTTGCCACAAATTAGCTGAGAGCAATAACCCAAGTGATTTTGTAAAGAGTGTTCTCCAGAGCAAGGTCCTCTCTCTCTCCCTTTCTTTTTTTTTTTTTTTTTTTTGATTACTCAAGATTTGATAACGGGAAGTTGGTGAATTAAACTTTTTTTTTTTTTTTTGGTCAGAGTGAATTAAACTTCTGGCTTCCTTGGGATGAGGTTCTTGACTGTTACAACTGGCAGAGCGGGGGACCAGAATTATCTTTTCGGGCGTCACTATTTCTAGATCGGAAGATCCGAGGGTGGGCTCTACAAGTTGTTTGTGCACGCTACCAAAATGACATGGGATTTCGATATGAAGTCAAAAACAAAACTACAGGCATGAAAAGATTGTTTCCTGAAGACGTAATTCCATGTATGAAAGATCAAACATGGCTTAACTATGTATCACAATGTTCTTCTGAGATTCATATGGAAGCAGGGGATGAACTGGAGTTCGTAATACTATCGGGAAGTCGTGATTACCAAGTCGTGAAGAAGTGGGGGGTCTATCTGATTTATGAGGACGATGAGAAGGATTACCTCTCCAGTGATACAAGCCATGAATCCAAGATGTCTCTTCATGAGATTTAGGCGAAAGACACCATAAATTCGCGGATGATTTATGACCGAAGACACCATAATTTCCGGCGAGCACCCGTGACCATCCGGCCAACGCGGTAAAATTCCTGCAAACTTATTTGAGTAATTTCATCCATATGGGACGCCAACTACAGGCTACTGCTTTCTACATTGTGACCATCGATGTGGGCTGTCAGCTGTGGGCATTCTCCAGGTCTTATGAAGATGGAATGTATGATCTGTTTAATCAGTCCCAAATAGCTAGGGGTTATGGCTCAGTTTGTTTACTACTTCAGGATATTTAAATTTCATATTTTTTCCTAGGCTAGGTGGTTATGTTTTCATTATCTCATGTTATTTTTGGATTACCAAAAGATTACAGAACATGGAGATCTCTCTATATTTATCAGACTGCAATAGTAGTGGTAGGCAGGATTCTCACTTGGAAGTGGAGCTTCTCATAACGTAGGAGCTAGTTGGTTCTAAAAAAGGATCAAACTCATTATTTAAAATATATATATATTGGTGCCAATTATTTTTAAAATTTGTGGATGAGGGTAATTTGCTCAAATTGAATCTTGGAATAATAATTGGTTGCATAAAATAATATGTGATGCAGTAGGGAGGAATATACTAATATATGTAAAGTTGTCAATTGGGAAAATAATCTCCTGACACCCACTTCTTTCAAGTGTCACCAATACTACCAGTGCCACCCCCCCCCCCCCCCCCCCCCTCCCCCCCCTCCTTGCAATTAATTTTCCACCACTGCCTTGACCGCCACTACTATTCTTCCTGCAAGGGTCAACATCATGGTCAAACTTGATTTTAAATTTTTTTTTTTCCTAGTAAAATATTTTATGCTTTTATTCTTTCTTTGATTTTACTTCTCAAAGGTACTTTCAAAAAGAATAATCAATAATATGCTGGTAAAGAAGCTGTGAATAATGCACGACTTCTCAACACTTTGAGATATATAGTCGTATAACTTTCCCCAAGTGTCTCAATAAATAATATTTAAAAAAAAAAAAACCCTTTCCCCAAGTGGTCCATTAAAATCTATGTTACTGCCAAACCCCAAAATATAGGAGAGTGAATTAACATCCAATATTTATCTCTGTTTGGAGTTGATTCGATATATTAAACTAGCTTCTTCTCGCGAGGAAGTTATCGTCGCATCGACATCAGTTTGTGCGGAGGATCTCTGAATCAACTTATGAAATGCTCTGCCGTCTCCACTGGACGGACTTTTCGAAGAATCTTTTCTCTAATGTTTTGTTTCTGCCAAACCCCAAAATATAGGAGAGTGAATTAACATCCATTCTTTGACCCAAAACCAAAAAATAAATAATTAGAATCAAGTCATCATTACACTCCTGGACCCTCGTATCTCGCACTTTGGTGAGGCAAAGGCTGCTGCCCTGTTCAGCCCTCAGTTATCTTCATTGTGTATTTGTGGGAGTAAGTTGCTGCATTAATGGTCTTAAGACATGCATCTTGAGGTATGAGCTTGAAAATCAAATTTTAAAAGTATGAGCCAAGTGATCCAATTGAAGAAACGCCACTGCATTTGAACTCCTAGTCTGTTTTCTGTAGCCACCCAAACTGTGGAAAGAATATATTTCAATACGCAAGAACACAATTTATGATAAGGAACACCAAATTGAGACATTGCTAAAGAAATAGAGCTTACCTTCCATGCATACATTGCAAAAAAGGCTATGATATCTGCTGACCAAACAACTGCAAAGGATTTCCAGAAGAATGGGATTATAACATTCAGCAATGGAATGAGGAGAAAGAGAAAGTTGAGAGCTTCTTTCTCGCGTTCTTTGAGCAGTCACGTGCACGAAGCGAAGGAATTGCTGAAAACACCACAGATTAGACTCAGGCTCCTTGATAGAATCATCAATTTGTATACCGCATAAACATGATGTTTTCTACAACATACTATATTGTGACCATTACAGCATACTATATTGTGGCCATCTGATATCATATGAAACGCCGTCATTAGTTGAGTAATTTCATCCATATGAAACGCCGCCATTACGGCATACTATATTGTGACCAACCATTTATGTGAAGCTTTGTGAAAGTGGCGATGTTGATGGCAGTTGGGAGGTGGATTGCGTGTCTACCCAGAAGGGGTGGATTCAAGTGGGGACCTATGGGGCACGTGTCCCACCTGACTCTTTTCATTTTTTTTTTTTTTTTTGTACTTACATATACACTAAAATTTGTAAATGTATTGATTTTAATAAATCAATGAATGTTTAAGTTTTTGTTTAAAAAAAAAAGAAGGTATGTTTAAGTTTCTGAAAGTTATAATATGATCAAATGGTCTTGATTTGTTGATATTAGTATCAATTAAATTTTGTATTCCATAAATATTGTGGTTAACTATTTATTTTATTCTATTTTGTATTCCTTCAACACTGAGACTTAATTATGACTTAAAGTGAAAGATTTGGATTCGACTTCTCATTCTTTTTTAAAGCCAACCACAATTAGGTTTATCTTGAACTTTAATTAACATAGAGTGGATAGTGGCTTTACCCGTATTTTAAGGATTGATTTGACTAAACCTTTAGAGACACCTATTAGCCAAAATAATAATAATACTAATATAATTAATTATAAAATTAAGATAAAGCTCTAACAATCTATTAGAAAAGACCCCATTGAAGTAAACAACCAACTAGAAAAGAACTTCGCCAGTTTCTGGGGATTCATTTACTTCAACTAATTTCATCCTTTCCCACTTCGTGGATACTTAAAATTTTTTTTTACTCATAGTTGTATCCACTTCTGTAATTTTTTATTTTTTAAAAAAAAAACCTCCCAAAACGATGTTGTTTTTGATCAAGCAGATTTGAAAAATATATACATATTAACGGCGTTAACCGTCAACAGCACTTTAAACGACACTACAGTGAAACGTTTTACCCAGCTCCACCTTTTCAGCGGCTTGTGCTAATGTGTCCCGATCCAATGCAAAGTCAAGCTGAAGCGAAGCCATTAAGCCAACACCAACCTAATCTAACAGAGGATCCAAATCCGTGTCTGGGGGGTTGGTTTACTTGATTACTTCTAACTAATTTAATCCTTTTCCACTTCGTTGATACTTTTTTTTTTTTTTTTTCTCATACTTATCGTCTCCACTTCCGTTAAGATGGATTTTATTTGAATATTAGTAGTATGATCTATCTCATACCTAACTCAATTTTCTGCGGGGAAGGTTTCTACTATCGTCAACTCTCTCTCTCTCTCTCTTTCCGCTTTGTGTGCACATTAGTGTGTTTAGGGATTGAGATTAAGGATTCAGTGTTGAAGTATGTACTCAAAACTTAGCACCATACTGAAGTATTGAGCACTGTGCTGAGTTAATGAGCACTGTTGAAAGAGTTCATAAATGGTTCGTATTAAAAGTTAAAAAGGTAATTCTTATTGAAATGACAAAAAATGACCTTAATGGACAATTTTTTAAACTTTTAATCCAGCTGCACTCACCACCACAGTTGCACCAAATCCTTGCTCGTCTAGGAATTGGTTTACTTCAACTAATTTCATCCTCCCTCATATAATGCCTCCCCAAAATAAGGTTCACGCGTGAGTCTAGGGAATCATTTTTTAAAGGGACAATATTCATTCGTCGCAAATTGATCGATTTTAATAATGAGGAAAGAAGTCTTTTTTTATTCTTTCTTGAGTCAAGGGAAAAATATTATTTTTCAGTTCTATATATGTAGACCAACAAATGCTCCTGCATTGAACCAAAGCCAGTCCCCTTCATTATTTTGATCTGTGTGTGTAAGATCCATGGCTTCAAGCCGTACCGGAGCAGAGGCATCCACCTCCTCGGCTTCCTCTTCCCTCCCACGAAGTTTTGATTATGATGTTTTCTTGAGTTTCAGAGGCGAGGATACACGCAGGAACTTTACGGACCACCTATACAATGCTTTGGTCCGTCACGGGTTTCGCACGTTCAGAGATGACAAAATCGAGACAGGAGAAGAAATTGGGCCCGTACTGTTGAGCTCAATCGAGAAGTCTAGGCTTTCTGTCATCGTATTCTCAAAGAAATATGCTGATTCGAGATGGTGCCTTGAAGAGCTGGTGCATATCCTGAAATGCAAGGAAGATTTCCAACAGGAGGTTTTGCCTGTGTTTTACCACGTTGATCCGTCTGCTATTCGAAAACAGACTAAGAGTTATGCGAAAGCATTTGCCAAACATGAAAAGCGTTACGAGGATAGTGGAGAGCGAGGCAAGCTTCAGCTTAAGGAGTGGAGGGATAAGCTGAGAGAGGCCTCTCATTTGACCGGACGGAACATAGAAAATGAGGCCAACCGGTATTTCTCTCTGTTTTTTTTTTTTTTTTTTTTTTTTTTGTTTTTTTGTTTTTTTTTTTCCTATCGGTCGGGGAAATGGAAATAATAATAATACTTGTTATAAGCAGCAAGGGTGATCATGGGTTAGGTTAAAACCGAGAACCAAGAGTCAAACCGACCTAACCAGTTTGTTTTGGGTTTTTTTTCCTTAGGTTTGGTTTTGGTTTTTAAAATACTAAAACAAACAGAAAAAACCAAAAAATATAATTTATATATTATATATTAAAGTTTAGTTTATAAGTTTCCTATTCAAACAAGGGTGAAATAGGTAGTATCTTATTAGGAAAACAATACCTATTGAGTTAATAATCAAACTAAAATTTGCTACTTTGCTCTCAATCTCTCGCTTTCTGCTTCCCACCTCACACTCTCTGTTTCCATTTTGATACAATGTTTAAAGCCTTTTTTTTTTTTTTATGTTGCTAATATAATGCTTTTATTAAAATAGTTTTTATTTAGAGTTTGGATTGTCATTTTTTCCATTTTATTAGGGGTAGACAATTATCTATGATGATTTGTTACTACTTGATAAGTTAAAACAGAAACCGAACTGAATGAAACCAAAATTTTTTCATTTGGTTTTTTTATAGTATGGTTTGGTTTGAAATATATCCTAAAACCAAATCAAACCGAACCACAAACACCCCTAATAAGCAAATATGAGCAGATGTGACGATGTTTACGAATATAAATGGCAAGATCAATGAGATTCATATCTACCTATAACAAAGATAATTAGTTCATTTTTTTTTCTAACTAGAAAAATAAATAACAAGACAGATGGTGCTTAATTAGATTTGCCTAAAACAGGGTAAAAGAAGGACAATGTAAGAGTTAGTGGTTTTTTTTTTTTTTTATAATAATAATATGAAGAATAATTAGTAAAACTGATGAAGGTTATATATGTGCAAAACAACTATAATCAAAAGATCACTTGATAATGGCTTGCGCAAGGTTAATTGGTCGAGTAGTCAAACTTTGGGTGTACTTCCCTAGAGTTTATCAATTTGACTGCTTCCTTAGAATTTATCGATTTGACAACTTGCATTTATCGCTACTTGTGTGAATGTGAGACCTTTCACATGGGCCGTTAAGAGATTAGTTTAGGGTCAAACTTATATTAGTTTAGGCTTAAACTTTGGTGAGCTAGGATACGTACACCCTAGTTAGTAAATACTCGTACTATACTCGTATAATACGTGTACATATGTATTTTTTAAAAAAATTCCCGTTTGCCGTACAAAGTTCAAACATAATTAAAAATACTCATTTTTTTAGTAGCAAACATATAGTTCACGTATTTGACGTATACCGTATTATACTTATGTTAAAATACTCTTCATTGTAGTTGACAATTCGACGACAATAGTGTTGACAATTCGACTCTTATTTTAATCATTGACAATATTACTGTCAATATTTAAAATATCTTGATTCTTATCTTTATTTTGTTAAATCAAGATCTAATTTAGAATTTTTCTATTATAATTTCTTATCTCTTGATATAATTTTTTTGTGTTTGTTAAAGATTAAATGATTATATCTATTCTTTCACTATATAGATCACATTTCGTATGATTTTAGGACAAAACTTATAAAATAGTTTAGGGGATAGAAATGTGAAAATATATATAAATCAAGATTTATATACTTATTAATTTTTAGTCGTTTTCTTCGTCAAATTTCTGCTTCTTTTTAAGTAAATGTACAAAAAATGAAGCAAAACAAAATAATAAGATAGATTATTATTTTATATGTGATTGATTTTTTAATAATATTTTATCAATATTTAAATAAAACAATATAAAAATAGTGATTAATAGTGATAAACTAAATGAAATAACATAACATACTTGCATATTTTTTATCCTGATCGAATTTTTAATGAAGATTTGTATTGTACCCGTATATGCACGTATCCATATTATTTCCATTTCTGTTTTTTTATGCTGAATTTTTCATCGTATTTTTGTTAAGAAAAAACGAATTATACTCCATATGTATGTCGTCCTATATTCTCCCGTGCCGTATTTTACTAACTATCTTAATTAGATTTGCCTAATACAAGGGTAAAAGAAGGAAAATGTAAGAGTTAGTGTGTTTTTTTTTTTTTGTTTTGGAAATCTAATATGAAGAATAATTAGCAAAACTGATGAAGGTTATATATGTGTAAAACAACTATTATCAAAAGATCCCTTGATAGTGGCTTGCGTAGGGTTAATTAGTCGAGTGGTCAAACTTTGGGTGTACTTTCCTAGAGTTTATCAATTTGACTGCTTCCCTAGAAGTTATCAATTTGACAACTTGCATCTATCACTACTTGTGTAGATGTGAGACCTTTTACATGGGCCGTTAAGAGATTAGTTTAGGGTCAAACTTATGTTAGTTTAGGCTTAAACTTTGGCGAACTAGGATACGTACACCTAATCATTGATAAAAAATATTTTAAAAAAATTCCCTTGATAGTTATCATATCAAATCTTTTCCCTTTTTTGGTAAATTATAGTTTCTCCTTTTCAACTTTCATTCAAAAATACCTTGCACCTCTCATGTTTTTTTTGTAAACACTTTGATCCTCTCATGTTTGAAACCCTTATACTGTAATGTTAATAGAAATGTCAATTTTATGAATTAATCTACCCTTAACATATGTTGATGAAATGACAAATTTTTCTTACTACCAGATCATTTTTGGGCTAAAAATGTTATAAGTGCGGTCATTTTCCACAAAAAAAAAAACTAAAATACTGACTGACTGATTGAAAGTGTATAAAGGGACATTTTCGAAACATGAGAGGTCAGAAATGTTGGAAAACAAGCACGGATGCAAAGTGTTTTTGGAGTAAACATTGAGTAGGTAAAACTGTAATTTCCTTTTCTTTTTATTTGATCAACAATTTATTAATTTATTAGTTTATTTTCATATCAAAGCTTTATTAATATAAAAGAATAACTACAAAATAGACAATATCGCCCTCAAGCAGAGGAAACAATGACGACTCAACACAGGGTTACACAGCAACCCAACTAAACACACATGAACCAACCCTCACCCAATAATGAAGCCAACAGACATAGAATCCGTCCAACATAATCCCTAAGAAGAAAGAGCACCCCCTAAGCACAATGTCCTAACAATCAAGCAAAACAAATATATGAATGCAAAACCCATCCCAAAGAGCCAAAATAAAAACCGCCGTACCCTGATTGTGTTGTTCTTTCAATTCTATGATTTGATGACTTGATCACATTTTTTTAGTTTTTACTTGTTATTCTTTAGTGGCATGTCAAGTTTACTTCATCTTTAATTGCATTTTCAAGGCTCATCTCAACGATGGTTATTTTGCTTCCATCTCTTACTCAAAATTGGCAGGCATGAGGCAAAATTTATTGAAATCATTCTGGAAGACATTTCGAAGAAACTAAATCTTCAATACTTCAAAGTTGCTGACCACCCAGTAGGCGTAGAGTCTCGTGTACAAGGCGTGTTAAAGTCGTTAATGTTGGAATCAAAGGATGTTCGCATGGTGGGGATTTGGGGGACTGGCGGAATAGGTAAGACAACAATTGCAAAAGACGTCTACAATCAAATAAAGTCCAAATTTGATGGCAGCAGCTTCCTTGCAAATGTTAAAGAAATTTCAAACCCACCCAACAGTCTAGTTAGTTTACAAGAACGACTTTTTTCTGATATCATAATGAATGAAAATCGAATTATAAAGACAGTTGATCAAGGAAGTAAGGATATAGAAGAGAGTGTATGGTGTAGAAAAGTTCTTGTTGTTCTTGATGATGTGGATAATATCAACCAGTTAAAGGCGTTTGCCATAGGGCGTGATTGGCGTCATTTGCTTCATCCGGGAAGTAGAATCATAGTAACAACTCGAGATTTGAGTTTGTTAAATATGCTAGAACTAGAAGTCGATGAGAAATATTTGGTTGAATTTTTAACTGACGAGGAGTCTCGTGAACTCTTCAATTGGCATGCCTTTAAAAAAGGTCATCCTATAGAAGACTCTACGGATCTTTCAAAGGAAGTGGTGCGTTATGCCGGAGGGCTTCCATTAGCCCTTGAAGTTTTGGGTTCTTTCTTTAGAGGTATGAGCGTGCTTGAATGGAAAAGTGCATTAGAGGATTTAAAAGTAATTCCTCATGATGATATTCAATCAAAGCTTAAAATAAGCTTTGATTCACTAAATGACATAGAGCAGGCTTTATTCCTAGATCTTGCTTGTTTCTTTGTTGGAATGCACCAAAGTTGTAGAATAGCAGAAGGCCATACTTTCTTCCCAAGAAATAGGATTGGGCTTCTATGTCGTCGATGTCTCATAAAATTTGACCATTCAGGCTTTCTAACAATGCATGACATAATTCGAGACATGGGTAGAGCTATTGTTCGCAGAAAAGACCCTGAGCCAGGGGACCGTAGTAGATTGTGGCATCATGAGGATGTTATTAAGGTGCTGAAAAATGACACGGTAAGATCCATATGCTTGAAATATTTTGTTAATATATGAAACACATTGTGTTAATGTTAGAATGCAGGATCATGGTAAATTATTGAGCTTACAATTTTCTAGGCCCCTAAACATATTGTAGCATAACACAATGCTAAAGGGAGCATGGGGCAAATGCATACCACACTTCCCTCAAACATTGCACTACCCCAAGCATCATTTAATTAAGGGAAACTTTAGTACACATTGGTGTCCTCACCAATATTAAACTTTTACTTATGCCGTTATGCGATGCACTTTCTTATCAGGGAACAGAAAAGGTTGAAAGCCTCATCATAAATCTGCATTCGTCAAATGATGTACAAGTGAATGCACAAGCATTTGCAAAGATGAAAAGACTGAGATTGCTTGAACTCAATTATGTACCCCTACGTGGAAGCTACGGAAATCTTTCCAAAAGTTTGGAATGGTTATGTTGGTTTGGGTTTCCTTTGAAATCTATACCATCCAACTTATGTATAGATGAAGTGGTTGTGATTGACATGCGCTATAGCAGCCTAGAACAAGTTTGGAAGGAAAAGAAGGTATGACACTGTTTTTAAGTCTTTACAATTTTGATTGTGGTATATATCGTATGAAAATTAATTTTCTTTTTCCTTTTTTTTTTTTTTTAAATAACAGATTCTCAACAAGTTGAAAATCCTTAACCTTGGTCATTCCTATTTCCTAACTGAAACTCCAGACTTCTCAGGATGCAATAGTCTCGAAATGTTGTTGCTTAACGATTGTATAAGGTTGAGAGAAGTTCACCAATCTGTTGAATGTCTCAACAAACTTGTTGCCTTGGATTTAAATAACTGCAAAAACCTCAGGAAGCTACCGCTCGGCATTTGGAAGTTGACATCTCTCCAAAATCTCTCTGTCTCTGGCTGCTCAAAAATAAGAAATCTGCCAGGAACAGAAGGATCACCATCAAAGTCATTTTTTTCGCGCTTTTCATCTCGGGCATTAGTGGTGAGAAATCCCGATTCCATAAGTCGTTCACTACCCTCTTTACAGGGATTGGTTTCTATAAAAACGTTAAATATGGCAGACTGTAAATTGTCATATATTCCGGACGAGCTTGGGAGTTTAATCTCATTAGAAACGTTGAATGTTGGAGGAAACAACTTTTGTACCATACCGACTGGCATCGAGCACCTTTCTCGACTTTTGGAACTCAGTTTAGAAAAATGTACAAGGCTTCAATCACTTCCAAAGCTTCCAAGAAATGTAGTACGTGTAAATGCAAAGGATTGCACATCGTTGGAAGGGATATCAGTTGGATCATATTCTCGAAAATATCCGTACTTCATCTTTTATGGTTGCCACAAATTAGCTGAGAACAGTACTGCAAGTGATTTTGTAAATAGACTTCTCCAGAATCAGGTCCTCTCTCTCTCACTCTCTCTCTCTCTCTCTCTCTGTGCCTCTCTGTCTTTCTGTCTTTGTGTGTATGCGCGTGCGTGTGTGTGGTTGTTGAACCGGAGGGTTTTTGGTTTTTAAAAATTAAGATTTGATAAAACAGGAAATGTCTACGCTTGGTGAATTGTACATTTCACTTCCTCGGGGTGAGGTTCCTGACTGTTTCTACTGGCAGAGCGTGGGACCAAATGATTCATCTCCTCTCGCGTCTGTAGTTTTAGATCGGAAGCTCCGAGGGTGGATGTTCTGCATTGTTCGTGCACACAGCAGAGATTATTCGGATGCTCAGGAATACTATTCCTATAATGTCACGAATAAAACTAAAGGCGTGACGATATATGTTAGACCAATATTTGATTTCTCTGTAGAAGATCAAACGTGTCTCCACTATGTACCACATTGTCGTCCTGAACTTCGTGCAGAAGCCGGGGATGTACTGCAGGTTTTATTTTCATCGGTGCCTACTCATTTCGCATTGGTGGAGAAGTGGGGGGTCTATTTGATTTATGAGGACGATGAAAATGATTACCCATCCAATGATCAAGCAACAAATCTAATATGCTGCCCGGATGAGTTTTAGGCAGAAGACAGCATGAATTCCGGTGAGCACGGCAAAATCGTAAAATTCTAGCAAACTTAGTTAGTTGAGTAATTTCATCCATATGGAACGCCACCATTGCAGCATCCTATATTGTGACCATCTATGTGGGCATTCTCCAGGTCTTGTGAAGATGGCGATGTTGATGCCAGTGGGGAGGCAGATCGCGTGTTTCGCATCCTCGGGAGCCATCATGGCGACGCAATAGCCCTCCAAGGTGGCGTAGTGGGCCATGGTGTCCGCTTGATTTGGTGGTGATGAAGACATGGTGGTTCTTTGGTGGGATCTTGATGGGGCAGGTTGGACAGTCAGGAAAAGCATGAGTAGGCGAGTGATAGGAGCAAGGAGGAGGAGACAGAAGGTGGGGTGTGGTTGGTATCCGCCATTGTTGGAGCTTTGGTAAGGAACTGAAACAGAGGTGCTAATTTGTTTGATCCATGTACGTAATTTATTTATCTTAAACCCCTATGTCCATTGAAGTATACTGCTTTTATTTTTATATTTACTTTTTTCCTATAAGGATATTAAGATCTTTGGCTTAAAGAACTTTTCTTCTAGCGAGGCCAACCTCGAATATTCACCAAGGCACATCCTCTCAAGCTTTCTCTTGCGTCACTGGCAGAGTGTGTCAACATATTTATGGTCTCTTGCGTCATTGGCACTAGACAGGAAGATCAGAGGGTACGTGGGTTCTATGCACTGTTTGCCCGCCACTACTATTCTTGCTGCAATGATCAACATCATGATCAAACATTATTTTTTTTCCCTACTAAAATATCGTATGCTTTTCTTTTCTCCTTTTTACTTCTCAAAGGTACTTTCAGAAAGCACAACCAATTTCGTGCTAGTAAAGAAGTTGTGAATAATGCAGGACTCATTTAAACCACGGAGTATCTATAGTCATATAAATTTCTTCAATCAATCTATAAATGGTGTGGATTTGCCCATCTCAAGACATACCAAACATTAAAATCTATGTTACTGCCCAAACCCCAAAATATAGGACAGTGAATTTATATCCATTCTTTGACCCCAAAAAAAAAAAAAATGTACAATCAGAATCGATTCATCATTACACTCCTGACGTCCTGTTATCTCACCTTAGTGAGGCAAAGGTTGCTGCCTTGTTCATCCATCAGTTATCATCATTATGGGAGTAAGTTGCTGCATAAATGGCCTTAAGAAATTTGAGATCTGACATGCATCATGAAGTATGAGCTTGAAAAGCAAATTTGAAGACTATGAACCTAGTGATCCACTTGAAGAAAGGCCACTGCCATTGAACTCCTAGTCTGTTTTCTGTAGCCACCCAAACTGTGGAAAGAAAATGTTTCAATACAGAAGGACACGATTTATGAAAAAGGAACACCTGATTGGACATTGCTAAAGAAATAGAGCGTACCTTCCATGCATACATTCCAAGGAAGGCTACAATATCTGCCGACCAAACAACTGCAAAGGATTTCCAGAAGAATGGGATTGTAACATTGAGCAATGGAATGAGGAGAAAGAGATAGTTGAGAGCTTCTTTCTCATTCTTTGAGCAGTCACGTGCCCGAAGTGAAGGAATTGCTGCAAACGTTACAAATTAGACTTCTTGATGTAATCATCAATTTGTATTCCACACTAACAAGATGTTGTTTTCTACATGTTACTCAATGGGGTATTTGTAAAAAATGAGAAATAAAATGGTTCACTTCCAATTTCCACAGAAAATGAATACACAAATTCTCCATATAAAATGAAGTCATCACTAAAGTATTGAAAAAGTAATAACCAGACAGAAGTGAGTGATTCCATTTGTTGGAACTTTGAATTCATGTAGTTTAATTAATACTTCAGAAGAAGCAAAAAACAAATAGAATTAATATAATTTCTGTAAGATCAAAATATACTCACTTCAAGCAGTTTTCAAATGCCCCTTTACTAAATCTAATTGCCTAGAGTCTTCGACAAATCAATGCTATCAATAAATCATTAATTCTTTACATCAAATGCAACGAAGAAACCATCAATTCTTTACATCAATGGAGCATCTTTTAATCATCGAGGATTTCCAAATAATTAATTGAATATCATGCAGAAAGAATAAAGCATGTACAAGAAAAGGAAATAAAGAATAAAAAGGTCTAGTATATAAGTAGAAATTAATACTGATATTGATTGAGCCTAACTTACTGAACATCCAAATGGACCACATTCCCATCAATCTCCATATGTCTGGCTCATTTGATGGGAATATTAGGTTGAAAGAGAGAGCTCCACCTAACAGCATTGAGACATAGCCTTGAACTTCAAAAACTGTGTATAAGGCAGTTCCAGGCACAGCAGGGTTTTTGGTAGCAGTGGAAGCCCTCGGTGCAAAGGTTGCAGCAGTCTTCTGAACCACCTGTTGTGGAAGTGAAAATATTAAAATGATCATAAGAGATAAAGAACCAGAAGGAGTTCTGGTCTCAAGAACTAAGACCTGATCTAATTTTGTTTAAAAACAGTTGTGAAACCAATGTAACGTCAGTTTCCATTATAGTGACTTTCAGCAAATAAAATGACATATAAAAGGGATTCCCGTGAGTCTGTTGTAATAATCAGAGGATGTGAGCACTGAAAGAGTGACTCCACATAGCAAGGTAACTCAAATGATTCAGTTGACCATTTAAGTGATTACGAGCAGCGAAAAACACATGCAGTTTGCTGCTGTTCTGACCATGATATAGTGTTCACTCTTCCATGCCATATGTTTAACATGTAGAGAATACATCATCCTAACTCCCATTTTTAGGGTAGAAACAGAATCTCATTAATATTCTTACCGATGCAATTTTCTTTTATGCAATTCTTTTCTCATTAATATTATTTTCCTCAGGCCTTCTTAAAACCTTCATCTTGAACTAATTAATTCCTTTTAGCATTTCCTATTACTAAGATTCTCAATTCCAATTTCCTATTACTAATCTTCAATGTACGTGTCCTACCTATCTCAGCCTATTGTTTTGCAACATCATCCATTCATTCATTACTTTCTGGATGCTCTTTCTACTCTTCCATTACAACGTCCTTAGTCCTGCCATACTATAAGTTCTACCCCCCCCCCCCCTCTCTCCCACCACCCTCATTGCCAACAATCTGCTACATAAACTGCACGTATAAGTCACATAACATTTTATAATACCATTTTCTTTTAGCCAATCAACTCTAATTACATGGGCAGGATTGAACTGATAATACAATCTGTTTTATCCTTCTAATCACCCTTCACCATTTTCATCTTCAACCAATTCCTTCCGCAGTTGCTATAACTGGTCTTCATTGTACATGTCCAGATCAGCTTAACCAACTTTCAGCATTGTTAACCATTGAACTACTCTTGGTCATTCAGTAATGCACTCATTTCAAATGTTTTCTCCCTACACATGATGGCTCTATCTGATAATGAACTCCAGATGATGAGACATTTGCGATTGGTGAAAAGAGCTCATTTTTCAACTTGGTTAACATCCTCCAATTCCCGCAGGGTAATAGTGACAGAATTTTCATACACTTTTTTTTTCTTTTTTTCTTTTTTGGTCCTTGAGTTTCCATCCACTTCATTAATGGCTAAAATGGCTTCAATTGACTGAACAAGCATGAGCCCCTCATTGAAGCCCAGATTCCAGCAACTATGCTAGAGCAACAGACCAATTAGAGAGAAAACCGAGAAACCAAAGCACCACATTCATCTTAATCGATCCACCAACTCCAAAACTCTGCTTTCTAAAAGCATAGCTTTCTTCAGTACATATTACATCATCACATAACAGTATAGAATCGTGTCTTCTTTTATCCACGCAACTCTAATTCTATGGGAAGGATTGACCTAACCCCAAAATTATCCTTCATGTTCCATTTGGTCACCCTTTTATTTATTTTTTTGGATAGTAGATTAGGGACACAAAAGATAAATAAATAAAATACAAATTACTCAGTTGAGCCTAATAAAACTATCAGCCTTGGTTGAGTTTAGGTTTTCATTTTATTTATTTATTTTTGGGAAAGCAAAATAACAATAACCATCCCCTAATGGTTAATAAGAAAAAAAAGAAAAAAACAGAAGATAACAATAACCGTAAGGTTCAAATTTTCATTCTCCTTCCTTCTATTCTATTTTCTCAGAGACCAAATAGATCACGAAGTCTTACATTGTCCGCACAACCAAACCTAAATCAGAATACACGCATATGATCAAGACAAACTTTAACTCGAAAATCTTCGAACACATGGAAACGAATTTAAGAAACCCAACAATTTATATGAACTGGGCATGCTCCAAACCAGTTCAAAATTCCAGTTCCAACTTCACCGCCCCCTAAAAAATAAAATAAAGCAAGAACCAACCTTTTTGAGGTCTTTTTCAATTGCAGGAGCAGCAGAAGATGATGGAGTGGAGGTATTGCTTGCTCCTTTGGTTTCTAGCTCTTCCTCTCTCCCTTCCTCTACTGTCCCTGTCCGTGTATCTACTTCATTTGTATTTGCATGAATTTTCAAGGTTTTGCTGCTGAACTGGGTGTAGGGTAACCCATTTTTGAGAGCTGAGAAGGTGGAGGGGAACTTTGAAATTTGAAAGTTGCAGAGAGACCTTGGGATTAACGTATTCATGTTGTTAAGGGTATTTTGAGTTGATTCTCATTGGAAATTCAATGACGGCGGGGAGAGAGGGGGAGAGAGAGGGAGAGAGACAGGACCGTAAGACAGGGAGAGAGATAAGAAACGAAAGGCAGAGTCGGATTTCATTTGCGAAATGCGGGACGCCGTCGTTTGTAAACTGGAAAACAACTTTTCTATTTTTTTATGCTATTTGTTTTAATTTATTTTCCTACTAGGTAGTACTAGACAAAATGGCATATACAAATCTTATTTAAGAGTACCCAGACTAATTAATTATTATTATTATTATTATTATTATTTGTGTGGCTAAACATGCATAAAGAAAGGCTCACATATCATACAATAATAAAGAATATCAGAGAATATGAACACAGCTAAAGAAGCCCAATTAACAAAAAATATCTTCTACTTTTTGAGATTAGAATCAAATAAACTACCCATAGAGCGATAATGCTATAATTAAGGTAAAAAACCCCCTAACTTTAACTTGTTTTGAAGATTTTTTTATTATATAATATCAACAATTTTTAATATACCACATCATAACTTCATCTCTTTCTTTTACTTTTGTGCAAATAGCAAGTAACAAATTTTTTTTCTCTCTTCTTAGATATTTGCACAAAAGTAAAAGAAATTTTTTACTTGATATATTTTCAATGTTTAATGGAAATTGCTATTGATCCTAAAATATTTTCATAATTTTTTTTTTTAATCTAGTATCAATTTGATGCTCATTTAAAAAACACATAAAAAGTCCATTGTTTGTAGTGATGTAACTTTTACCACATTATTAAGAAATAAGATTAAAAAATAAAATTTAGGGAAAAATAGTATTACTCATTTTTAATTTGTGGAACAATCAAAAGTATCTTCAAGGAATAGACATTGTAAGAAGAATAATTCTTGGGGTCACAACCCGACATAACATGGTCCGATTTGAACTTGGGTGGTGCAAGCCAAACTCCAAGACGGGTGAGTTGGGACCATCCTGCACATGGGCAAGCCCTGCACGGCTGCACGACCCATTGGGTTTGGGTAGGTATATGTTCGTTCGGATGGAGTCCGGATTTGCTTGCAAATTGCGGGTGTTCAACAGGATGGTGACACGTAAGTACGGAGATGAACTGTTCACATGAAACACGACACCTGGCTTGTCGGTTGAGAGACAACAAAAGCTCCGTCAATGTTAAAACGGCAACGTTTGCGATCTGGTTCTTCCCATCTCGCGTTCGCCATTCTCTCTCTCCTCATCGATTTCTTCTTCTTTCTTCAACATAGAAGTCAGAGGCAAAGAACCCACCAACCCAAACAAAAGTCGCCGGCACCAAGCTTGTGGGAGAAGGAGGAGAATTTCCAAATACGGCTATAGTCTGGAGCTCGAACCTATGTTTTATTTATTTATTTATTTTAGATATAGGGTTTCATTTTTTCAAACAAAAAGTGAAAACCCTAGAAATTTAAAAAAAAAGGGGAGGGGGGGCTGTAAGTATATCAGATGAGATAAGACATCAATAGAATGGGAAAGAATTGCCATTTCCGTTTCTGATTTAGGTGTTTTTGAATTGGATTTCTAATCCATTTGGTTGCCGAGAAAACGGAAATAAGGGAAGGAAAAGAAATCCAACGTTTGAGTTCTTCTTCATTTGTTTTTGTTTTTCCTTAGCAACCAAAATTCGAAGAGATTGATGCGGCGTGCGCTAGAGAGAGAAGGGAGACGTAAGAAGAGATCGCAAATAAAGAGGCAGCAGTGCTGGATATGAGGCGAAGAGGATTGTTCTGGCCATTGAGGGATGACTTAACGGCCAACGACGTCAAGTGTCGCCAAAACGAGTTTCTTTGGCGTCGTTTCTTTCCTGAACCGTTGGATGCGTTTCCAGTCCATGTGTCGCCATATTATTTCACACCACCAATTTGCAGCCTTTTTCCAAACCTACAGCAAATCCGGACTCGTTTGGATGGTCCTCGACCCAATCTAATCTCGCCCGATTTGCAACCATAAAACTAACTTCTAGTTGGCTCCATTACACCCCCACCCATGCTAGACCCGAATCCCATCTTCACACTACCAATCACATTGATTTCATCACATGACCAGAATACCCTCGACCCGAAAGACCAATACCCTTACCTTCTACAGCAAACAAGATCTCATTCAAAGTCTCGAATCGGAAAGGGAAAATCACAATCCAACAAATCCCATTGGCCAGAAGACAGCTTAACAGCGTAAAGCATGGTTTATTTCTAATCCCCAAAACTCAATAAATTATTTTGTCGATTTCCATTCACTTGACATGATATTTATCACCCATAAACCCAGTACAATTCCTTCAAATTTCCCAGCAATTTTTTGACTTGCAGTTCGGACTGGTAGTTACAGTATATATATATATTTTTTTAGATTTTATTTTTCACATGATAAAGGTTGTTGTTGACAAAAAGGAAGTGAACGAACTTGTTGTGTTATCGATTGTGTTAATTTTGGCTCAAATGTGTTTTCCTGAGAAAATTTGCTTTTTCTGGGGAAATGGGTTGTCGTTAATTTGGTGTAATTGAAGACCCGTTAACGGATTTATCGGCTTTGATACAAGGGTGATGAAACTGAAGTGATTGTTTTGAAATAGAGCCCGTCATGGGGAGTTTCCTTGGTGGGTTTGTGTTGCCTTTGCTGCTCTTGACAGGTATGCACTGAGAAATGTTTTAATGATATTTATGTTTTCATTTATTTATAAATGTCTTAGCTTGATCAATTGAATTGGATAAACTGATGAACATTATGTTAAATTGACATTTAATCATTCACTTGTGTTTTACAATAGAGCATTTGAAATGAGTCCATTTTGTTATTGACAATCTATTTTGTATTATGCTGGTATTATGTATTGGATCACTTGAGGTATTTCTTTTTTGATTAATAGTGACTCCATTTTTCTGGGGGAACAGAAATTGAGTTGGCTTGTGACATGATGCCTTTATTTTACTGTTCCTTTTTGTATAAGATTTAATTCATTAGCGATTCAGTTCAAATGTGTGCATGATGTGATTGTAGCTCAAGGAGAATGTGAATCACATGCTCAAATTATCTGCATTGTGGGTAGATAAGTGTGAGAGATCTTCCCTGAAGTTATCTGATATAGTTTGGTGTTTTCAAGAACATTGTAATCTTTTTTGTTGATTCTACCATTGAATTGTTGTTAAAGTTATTGGGATATTCTCTTTTATAGTTTGTGCTGAGAGCTTTCAAACCCAGCAAGTAGAATTATAACAATGAAAGCATAATTAAAGATCTATATTATTGAAGTTCCACACTCTCACTGAGGCCATCTCCAAGTGGGAGTGGTTGGTGTTGTGAAAGGCACTTTGGGTGTCCGGGTAAAGCAGGATGTGAAGATGAAGCTTTTCTTTGACTAAGGTGAGGCACCTTTAGTTAGGGGCTTAGGCTAGTGCCTCACTATCTTGGTTCAAAAAGTAAGTGCATATTATAATTAACATATTAAACAAATGATTTAGATGTCTTTATATAAAAAAAAGCTTTTGATCTACACAATAGGGTACTTTAATAAAAAGGAAAATGGGCCTGAATAAATGTCAACTAACCCAAGAAATGAAAAAAAAAAAAAGAAAAAAAAGAAAATAGTATTGCATACTAACTCCACTGTTAGGGCGTCTATCTTTGTGCATTGTTATGGGATTTTTGATGTGTAGTGTTGCAAACTTTATGTTTACATGCCAGCGCTGTCCTTGCAAAGTAGTAAAGGCATCTAGTAGGGGGGTGGTAGGTGGGTCCAATGTTCAACTGTAACTATATTCCTCAACTTCAACTTCAATAAAAATAAAAATACTTCAAATTTATGAGTTTTTGTGGGATGTTTGATAGTAATGTGTTTTTCAATCATGAGTTCATGACAATTTTTGGGTAAAACCATGCATTCTAGGAGAAGTTATGGGAAGGACTATAATTCATGATGCATGGTGTTTTGATTTGTGGTAGTGGCTGATGCAACATTTGTGCCTGTGGTGTTATCAAAATGAACTTTAACTTATTCAGTTGATTGAGTGTTTGAGATACAGATTTTTCACGTTCTCCCTTAAATTAGAATCAGAAAATTGACACCCTACTCACTCAGTGAGTGCCTCATGGTGCCTAGCATAGTAGCATCTCAATCAGTATTGGGTTCAGAGGTGATTTTTTCCTTTGACTGTATTTGGTGGGTTTAGAAATGATTGGCCTCATTGGGTCATTTTCAAATGATTCAAGATTATAGCTATCTTTCTAGGTGTTAAAAAAAAAAAATTAAATAAAAATAAAAATAAAGAGAGAGAGAGAGAGAGAGAGAGAATTACTTTTTGAAGGTGGTACCATAGCAGGAAATTCAGTTGATGGGTTGAGGGTATAACTTTTTTAACTTGGCAAGTTAGCAGGGGCTTGAGTGAATTGCTGTATCATATTCTTAGGAATAAGGATCAAGAGCAACATTGCCTACTCATGGCAAACTGCACTGTAAATAACAGGAAGCTTAGCGACATATTCCCCAAAACTATGTTATGTTCTATAGTGTCATATGATTCTGACTTTCACCTGTAAAATGTTATCACTGCAGTTTGGTTTGATTCAGTGATATGTAAGATTCCATTTTATTCGTTAATCATTCATTCATTTGTCTTCTCTCACAATTACCATTGCATTCTGTGTGATTTGTATTTAATATGTACATATATTTATATAAATGAATTCTTGTTTCACCACTGAAGTAGTCATTGATTGTTTCTGTTTTTACCCATTTCTTGCAGCTGCTTTACTTAACTGGAGTCTGATCTCTCTTGTTGATTTGATAGCTTTTCTTCTCATTCAATTTAGTGCACCAAAAATAGGTAAGTTGCATTTTTCAGATATGCCTTTCTTAATTTCAATTCTTCACCATTAATGCTTTTCTATAGTGTGTTACCATGTGAATTTATGCTTGTATCATGTATGGATGTGCTACTGTGTGCAAAGAAATGGAAAGATATGTAGTTTCCGATTTAATATTTCATATGTGAAAGCAATGACAGACATGCGTAAGGAAAACGAAAAGGATGATAGAAAAGGCAATTCTTAATATTCTTGAGTGTTGAGGCTTCAATTCTGGGACCTATTACCCTGATGGCCAATACAATCATGTTATTTGATGGGTTCATTTTTTCCCTGCGAAAGAAACAAAAGATGTGTATTAGAAAAATGAAAAAGCGGATAAAAAAAGCAATTCTTAGAATTATTGAATATTGAGGCTTCAATTTGGAGAACTAATACACACCTTTTGTCATTGATCATTATTGAATTTGGAAGTGATTTTAATCTTGGACATAAGAAACATCCCCCCCCCCCCCCCCCAAAAAAAAAAAAAAACCCCACCCCCACCAAAAAAAAAAAAAAAAAAAAAGGAAAAAAAAGAAAGAAAGGGAACAAGTGCCTTATTTGACTGTTCTTAATCGCTATTTTATCAATTTTTTTTTATTTTTTTTATTTTTTTGTGGAAACTATTAATCAGAAATAATTACATATAGCAATTGATTGATCCTTTATATTGAAGATAAAATGAGGCACATTCCGCACATCAATGGAGAGTTTGTAACATCTTTCGTGTGCCTGATTTATAGGTTATAAAATGGATGGTATAGTATAATATTGCATGAGTTTCTTACTTCTGTTTTTGTCATTTGTAAAATGCCAAGTTTACACATTTTGGAGAAGTGTGATTGAGAAATGTAAGATGTACTATAATAATAAGACAGGGGCAGTTCAACTCATTTCAAGTACAAATTCTGTTTTAATTGTATTATATTACTGAATGGATGTCTCTTGAATATACTGTAGGATTTTGATTAAGTGCGTTATTAGTTGGATAATTAAGATTGACTGAGTTTCTTATATATGGAATCTGTATCAGATAGGATGCATTATTTAGTGGCTTGTGGCCTAATTGTGTTATGTATTTAACAGGTTGTATTTGTAAAGGAATTCTCGGCTTGATGTTGATGTTTCCATTGATATGTCCATTCTTTCTCAAAATTATTGTAGGCATTGATATTTTATTCATAACTCACAATGAATTATAATTTGGTTTAATATATATATATATATATATATATATATATATATATTATTCAAAATATTTTTTGAAGGTTTGCTAGAAGCCTAGAATATCTTGTGCATCTTGGTGTCAGGTTGTTATATATATTTTAGGTTTGATTAGTATTTCTCAGAATTGTAATTCATAGAATTACTATGTTCTTTTTGCTTCTTCTCTTTGTTATGAATTACTGCAATTTCTGTTGGCGGGTGAATGACTCTAATTAGCTAACTATTTTTCTTAAAATTAGTAATGTATCAATTTTTATTTATTTATTTATTTTTTTGTAGAATTTTGTGTTCAAAGGTGATTCTTGTTCATGTGGTATTTATTATTTCTTACTAGTACGGATTAGCTACCTATTGTGGTCTGTTTTTGTGGACTGTAATTGGCTAATTATTTTTCTTAATAGTACTAATGTATAACTGATTTTTTGTAGGATTTCGTTTTCGAAGGAGATTCCTGTTATTGTGGTCTATTATTATTTTTTCTCTACTTGTTATTCTTTTTCAAGTGACATTTCTTATTATATGGGCAATCGAGGGAGGTAATTGGGGTATAGCAGATACTTGGTGGGCAAAGCTTATAGGATTTATGATGTAAGACTTAATTTTCATTTTTATGTCATACTTTTATTCCTACGTTACATCTGCATACATTTTTACCTTCTTTTTTGTGCATGGTAATGCGGTATGCTCTTGCAGAGTTCAATCCTGGAGATCACCCACTGTAATTTATTTCTTGGTCGTACAACTGTTAGCGGTTTTTGTTGCGTTAAGCGATATTTATGGGAACAGATTTGGTCTTGTTCCATGGCGGGATTCATGTTGGGGGCATTTCTCATCAGCCATTGAACATTTAGGTTTGTAACTAGTTGATCACAGCTTAATATTATGTGCAAGTAATTTATTCTTCCTTGCTTTTTCCCTCCTGTCTATTGGGTATATATATTTAACTATTTGATACAATTCTTTCACAAGTCAATTGCAAATGTGCAATATATAGTGTGTTGAATGAATAATGACTTAGCACTATCATGTATGCATCGTAAGTGAATAATAACTTAGAATTATCATGTGTACATTAGCAACTTTTTATTTTTTATTTTGTTTTGTATTTTTTTGCTGGTGATTATGTACATTGTTGCACCTAAAGATATTGCTATTAGTACCCATACAGATTTCGAGCGTTGATGGGCTTTCTATATAATCACCAATTTTTTGTTTTTTTCGAAAAGAAAAAGAACTTCTATCAGAAAGAGAAGAATGACTAAAGAAAGGAAATGAATTAGAGTAAGTAATTTGATGAAAATAGCACCTTCACTAATGGGGGCTCTTGGGTTTGTTACACAGCTCACAAGGACGAATACCTTTCTTTTACACATTTATGCATAAAGGGACGGGTCCAACAAAAAACTGTGGAAGAAAGCTGTTGATGTGCATGTACTTGTGGATTTTCATGTGTAGTGAAGCAAAAAAAGTTTGATTTCCATTTGTTAGTGCTGGCCTTATCCTTTGAGGTTTTTTCCGCACCTTAAATCAATAGACTGATGAGGGACTTTCCTTTTATATAGTACATCCTTTGTAGAAGAAAAGACATCTGGACAACTTTACAATCCATTGAGTGAAGTAGGGCCTTCCACATAGGCTTTAAGCAGCTCCACTCCCTTTTGTGGGGTTCATCTGGTGTTGCAAAAAGTCAGAAGTGCTTGTTTGATTGCTTCAGTAGCTGCCTCCTTATACCATTGACAAGTCTTTTTTTTTTTTTTGGCTAGGGCATGACAAGGTTTTTGGTAGTAAACTAGTAACTGATAGATAACAACTAAAGGATGCAATAAGATTGAGGTTGGAACTCAATCAAGTGAATTTCTGAGGTTTAAAATCCGTGGGAATGACTCTACAATAGGATTTTCCATAATTAGATTAAAAATTGCTTACAATAGGGTATGAAAGAGCATTTATATAAGAGCTGACCCTATGATATCAGCCCTTGTTATTTTTAGAACCTTGTAATCTTAGGCATCTACCTAAGAAGCATGGACACGGACACACAACATGGTTACTACATGACACAGATATGCACCCAGTAAATTCTCATAATTTAGGATATGACATGGTTGGTTTTTATAATATTATTGTATCATATCATGTAGTATTACATCCATCATTCAAAATGCATCCCCTTTATATAATTTTTCAAATTCTAGTTAAGTTGTTCACAATAAGATAGAACAGAAAAGAAAAGAAAGCAGAAAAGAAGAAGAAAAAGGCGAAGAGAGAGGTGTCATGTCGTAGGCTTGTTGTGTCTAATATGTGTCCAACACCGCCATAGCACCTTTAGGAATGTGTTTGAAAGTTGTACGCACATTCTTATTTTTCTCCCACATGTCAACCCTTGGTGTTTCTCCCACATGCATGATGGATGTTGCTCTCTAGTATGTTTACATACAGACACACATATATAAATCAATTCTATTTCATTTATAGTTTTTTTGCTTTTCATTCCATTTATTTAATGCTTAGAACTCAGAATAAATTATAAATGATATTAATCATAAATCAATTTGTTTACTTTCTTTCCTTTTTTTTTTTTTTTTTTTTTTTTTTTTTTGGCCACTTGGAAGGTTCTCATCTTAGGGTTGCTTCCTGCTTGCTGTTGCCTGCCATTCAGCTGGTTGTGGGTATTAGCAATCCCTCTTGGGTTTCTCTACCGTTTTTTATCGGTAGCTGTGTTGGCCTTGTGGATTGGTCTTTGACTAGCAATTTTTTAGGCCTTTTCAGGTGATTACTTTTTCATTTTTTATTTGTTTCGAGTAAAAATTGTTGAACTGCTTTTTCATGTTTCATTTTTTTTTTTCCTTTTCAAAAATGGAAAATAAAAAAGAAGTATGTTTTGATTAGTTTATAGTCCCTTCAGAGGCTTATGATTGTGTATGTTGTTTTGAAGGTGGTGGAGGCCTCTTCGGCTGTATGCAGGCTTCAATATTGTCCTTCTTTATGTATATCAGCTTCCTGTAGGGTTTCCAAAGATGGCCCAAAAGATAGCTGATTTCATTGGACTTTTCAAAATATCTGCAAAATCTGAGTGGCCGGAAATATGTTCCGGTCTCTCTCTTATAGTATTTTACATCATGGTATGCATTTTTTGTTCAATTTTATAAATTCATTTTCTGTTTCAATAAGTGGCAGGGTTGCTCATAGAAATAATAATGATTTATTTCTACTCTTCTAGAATTAAAGTTCTGGCATCTTCTTTGATTTAACATGTCCTACTTATTGGAGCATGAGTCTTTTTTTTTTTTTTTCTTTTCTTTTTTCTGGATATTGTTTCTCATAAATCTATGTCGTAATATGAATAAAAAAGGCCTACTCTTTTTTCATACATGGATTCCATTCTAGATCCAAGTTACTACTAACTGTGCAGCTTTACATGATTTGCACTTGAAAAATTCCTATGCAATTTGCTTTTAGAAGTTCAAATGCTATGTTGTGAAAGATGATTCTTGTTCATGTTTACATTTTCATTCCACCTCTCTCACTCTTTTACGCTCGTATTTTTCTCTTCCCTCCTACTCTGTCCTGATGCAGCTATCTTGTGTCAAATGTGATTTGGAGGAAATGGATTCTATAATGTCCACGAGAGGTAGCAACTTGACTGAGCAACTTCTTCCTTCAAGGCATTCTTTTTTTATCCGCGAATCGAGGTAATTAACCTAGAACATCTATTCTTTTGATTTACATTATGCTATCTCCTTTCAAATATCTTGTTCTTGATTTCTAGAAAAATTTCTTCATTATTCTATCGAATAAAATTCCTCATCAACTTAAGAAAATTTGAGCTCCAATTTATTTTACCATATTCCTTCTCTAAGTTTACTTGTTTTATTACTTTTTTAGAAGCAAGCAGATTTAATAATGGCTTAATTATTATTGGTAAGAAACACAAATTTTATTAAGAAGTGGAAAAGATACAGAACTAAGAAGATGAGAAATCCTTCCGGAAAAACCAAAGTACAGAGGGACAGAAAAAAGAAACGCTAAAGCTCTATGCCCTATTCAAGAACTTAATTTCAACTTTATGTTATCTCAAAAATCAACTATGACATTTGGTCCTTGTCTTGAGGACATTGCATACATAGTGTCTAATTTCTAACAATACTAGTTTAGGGTTCGTTACTATGATGCTAATTATGCACCTCACTTTCAGACAATCTAGTAGTTTATGGGTTTCTAGACAATAGGCATGAGATGGTTGGAATCAGAGTTACAGATGCAAATTTTACTTCTGTTCTTTTGATCAGACTCAAAATGCAACATTTTATAATCCCATATTGGTATTGTCACTCCAAGTGACTTTATGCCTTCCCTAATTTCACATTTTTTAAAAAAAAAAAAATTTAATTACATTTTTAGAAAGCTAACTTATCTGAGAAAGGCTATAGCTCCTTAATTTCAACTTTGATGTTTGATTAATGGTCTTTAACTATAATGCCAGCTTATGCACTTCAAGTTCTAATAGTTTACGGGTTTGCACACTATGAGGCATGAGATGATTGATGATTAATGGTTGGAATCAGGGTTACGAGTTCTTTTTTTCCCTGTTTTTTTTATGAGACTCAAAATGCAGAACTATATTATTCCACATTGGAAGAACCCATAACTGGAGAATGCAATGAATGGATGATTTTAGTTATTTTGCACCTGCCACCTTCTTCAACATGCTCTCAGCTGTGCAAAGATTCTGTTCTAACTATTAAACACAATGAAGTCTCGAATTTCTCAGTAATTAAGATTTCTCCTTAATACGGAAATACAAATGGGAAAGAGTCTTGAATTTACCAGTAGTTATGATTTCTCCTAAATACAGAAATACGAATAGGAATGATTTTCTGGCAAGAAATTTGAAACATTATAGCATCTCTATAAACAACCAAGAGAAATATAGCCAGGAATATCCATCATTGGAGCTTCTCCACACCTCAACCTTTCCAATATCAACATGCCCAGACGTTAGTTGCAGATCTAAAGTCAAGCAAAACCGACACAATACCTTTCTGCATTCTTAAATCATGTAGTCTGAGAATTTTTTATTGTATCAGCCATCTGAGGTTTCATGTTTGCAAGAATGACATGGTGGCAGAGACTTTCTGGTTCAGAAGATCAATTCCATGTCATTGGCAAAAGGTGCACAACCTTCTAAGCATAGGTAGGGGTTCTCTTATATAGATAACAGAAAAGGGAAAGCTTCTGTTCTTGGTAGATGTGTGATAGCTGGTCTGCTTTCATTCTCATGAAACCGAATCTTCTCTTCATCAATATATTTTTTTAATGAAGAAAAGTATGTATTGATGAACAAAAAGGCCTTAGCACAAGTACATGAGACATATACAAGCACTAAAGAAACCAAATAAAAAAAGAAGAAGGATGCGATATCTCATATCTGTTAATGGATGGTGGCTTCTCTCGTAATATATGTCACATTCCCTAGGTGTCCGACATCGCCCAAGCATAGGAGGTTTCCCTTGTATTTTTACATTAGAAATAATCTCCCCCTTCACACTTCTTACATTCATTTCTATAAGAGTGAGTCTGGTGTGAAATGGTCTATATGGTAAAAAGTTAAAATGCATAGATGTTTATGGCATGTGGCTTTTTGTTAGTTTTATACACATTATATGTGGCTTTTTATTTACTATATGGATGCATGCTGCAATGTTTGTATGGAACTGTCATAGCATAAAATGAGGAGAGAGAGAGAGAGAGAGAGAGATGTTGATATCTCAAAGTAGTTAAATTGAAAGTAGATGTGGTTACCTTAGAAGTCAGAACAGTTACAAAGTAAATTCAAAGTGGTGGGGTCAACCTAGACAGTTGGGGTGCTTACAGCTGTTACAGACACTTCATAAATGACGACCAAGGTGGAGATCCAAACAGGGTGTGGCTTAATATTATACAATAGACAGATGGAATAATTATATAATATACAACATAATTTAGTAGGTTGGGTTGTATTAGTATAACACTATAACATAATAAATCATTCTCCTTTGCTTAATTAAACTTACTTTATAGCTTTGGTGGAATACTAAAGCCTGCCTTGTTGAATGAAGTATTCACAAAATTTTAGTTCCTTAAAATAGTTTTGTCTTTATTTTCCGTAAGCTGTAAGGCTCTAATATTTCCGCATTTTGTTTTCAAATTGGTATTACAATACTACAGTCAATTAAATGCATTATAATAAGTTTTTGGGATCTATATTCCTATTGATGAAGCTTCCTGATATATTTATAATGGAAAAGAACTTACCATTTACTAAACTGTTGCTACAGAAGTGCTTATCTTGTCGAGTTGCTGGTTTGTTTTATTTTGGCACATTCAAGAATCTTTGTTCCGTGTTTGTTTCTTTTTCTGCTACTGATAGAGTTACCAGAACTTCTATTTTCAACATTCTTTCTGAGATTAAGATTAATCTTACTCATTGGTTGTCATGGCTTTCTTAAGAGCCTTCCGGTGTGTTATTTTTTTCTCTTGAATTTCTGGAAGGTGTTCTTGATTGTAGAGCTTATAGGAAGCTTATGAATGAACTGATTGGAAGCCACCATAGATCATAAGGAGTCGGATATGGAGAAATAATGGTAAGAGATAAGGAATAAAGATCTCCAAAATTAAAGAGGCTGCTTTGCATCACTAATGTAGCCCAGAGGAAGAAAATGATTGATCACATTGTGAATTTCTTTTAAATGATAGCTCTTGGCTCTGCTTTATTTTTCATTGTGCGAGAAAGAGGTTCTTTAATTATATGTGTGGATGTTTTTGCATTTGTCTGATTTTTCTCTTTGTTGAGGATTTTCTTAATTCCTTACATTATACGTGTGACTTGTCTTGCTTGTAAGTTAGTTTATTCTTTATTGGAGCCTAATATAGCATTTTTAGTCGCCTTGCTAGCAAGATTCAGCTCTGCACCATCTTGATGTCACTGAACTGTTTGTTCCTTTGCAGATCAGGTGTAAGGCATACCAATGTTTTATTGAGGGGACCAGTATTCCGAACTTTTAGTATCAACTTCTTCACGTACGGTTTCCCGGTACATATTCCTAAACTACAGACTGTTATATGTTTGTTGAACTTGTATCTGTTCTTTTGGGCTAAACCGTAAACACATCTGGTGTTTAAGACACTAGATGCTGACTCGACTTTTATATGGCATCATTTCTGAAAGCTGTACGCAGCTGTGAGTTTCATAGCTGTAAGTTAACTTAAAGGCTTTTTAAGCAGTAAGCCTCAAGGCATACGATTTAAGTACCAAAACTTTTTAACATTTTTCATAATAACATAACAGTGGGAAGATGAAATTAGGAAATAAGAGTATAGAGGAATTCAAAGAATAAAAGTAAATGGAAAAAAGTTTATATAGTTTTAAAACAATATTCTTAGGGCTGAACTTATTTTGGTACTATTAAGTTTCCAACTTAAAAGCCTAAGCTTATAAATGAAGGGCCCAAACAGGTATATGAAGACATGTTAAACTCGATATTTAATCGATGTGGGATGTGGTATATTTCCAACACTGCCCCTCACGTGCAAGCCTAACAAGACAATAACGGGCCTGTCACGTGGACAATAAAGATAGGCTTACAAGTGAAACGGGCCCAAGAAAGACATGTTCTGATACCATGTTAAGTTTCCAACTTAAAAGCTTAAGCTTATAAGTGGAGGGCCCAAACAGGTACAATGTGTATCACCCAAACAGATACAATGTGTATCACCAAGAAAGAATAGGTATTTTGGTGCAATGTGTCTCTTTGAACTAATTTGAACCATTATATGTTTCAACAAACAATTTATTGGTGTGAATTGTGCAGGAATTTTAAGCTCTTAAAGTCACATAGGAATTATATTTATCGTTAATGCTTTGCAACTTGGATTGTAACAAATTGTTGTAAAAATTCAGCATTTATCATTATAGTTGTTTAGTAGCTATAGATCCCATCAAACATTCATTATCACAACCCTTAATATTAAAGAAAAGTAAAAAGAATTTTCAAAACTTCAACCGTTCCAAACGGCAAATGACAATAACTGATGTTTAATTAAATAAACTAAAAAATAAAAATATTTCTTTCAAGTCTTTGTGATTAGTGCTGCATTGTTTTAGTTAATGTAAAGTGTGCATATTTTAAACATATTGTGATGAAGCAGCAAAAAGATGCTCAAGATGGGAGAAACAGTTAAGTATCACTAATTAGATTTCAATCAATTGTTAACAGATTTACCAACATACATATATAGAGCCTTCCAAAAATCCAGATATTTTACTATCCTAAACCTGACAATTTTCTTAACGCACCCTCAGTAGCCATAAATGTCACTGAAAATTAGTAAATTTCGTGCATTAACTCCAAAAAAAAGAAATAAAATCTAACTACTCAAATTTAAACCAACTGTGAACTCTTTTGAAATTCCTCAAAAACTAATTACAGACCACAAAAATCCTAAAAGTCACTAAAGTTACCTTTCAAAGTCACTAAAATTCATGCTCAAGTAGCAACAATAGTCTTCTTTTTGCAATGTACACCAATGGAAGCAGGAATTTTGAGGTGTATGACAGGTCTAAGGAAAGTGGAAATGGCGAACTAGTTATGCTAGAAATCCTCTTTGCTGTCAAATAAGCAGCTGGACCTATTGTGATTAACGTCAACTAATCAGCTCTCACTTCCATATGTGTGTACATGTGTGTGTGTGTTAGAGGCTTGTATTGCAGATATTAAGTGATCTTCTATTTTGACAGAATTCAGACCCCTAAACTAGCACACACATCTTAATTTTTAAATTTAAATATGCTTCTCGGATTAAGATGCCACCGAAGAAAAATTTAGTGAGCGTATTTTTATTATTATTATTTTGACATAATCTAAATTGGTAGATGGGTCAATTTTTGGTTTGCCTTATTAAATGGGTTAGGTTTTCTAATTTTCTGATAAACAGGAGGGGTAGACAGTTTTGGACTTGAACTTGCTGCACCTAACTCATTTCCATATATACTAGTAACCAGAAAAGTTCCTTTAGCTTTCTTTTCCGGCATATAGTCATTGATGGGGTATATAGCTGTCATTTCTTTAACTTTTTCCTTGCTCTTTCTTTGAAGCAGATGATCTTATTTAACTTTCCCTTAAGATTGCTTAGTTTTAAGTTTCAACTATAGTTACTGAAGTCAATTTCCATTAGCATTTGAGTCTATTCACCATCTTTTGGCTTATTTGTAAAAATTTCAGTGTTGAACTTGACAGGTTTCCTTGTTTGCCCTTTCCTTTTGGAGTTTCCATTTTGCAAGTGTATGTGCATTTGGGTTACTTGTATATGTTGGTTACATTGTTTATGCCTTTCCTTCCTTGTTCCGCTTGCACCGGTTAAATGGGCTGCTTCTTGTCTTCATTCTCTTCTGGGCTGTTAGCACATATATTTTCAATGTGGCATTTGCATTCCTGAATTGGAAACTTGGCAAGGTAGTTGTCTGATTGTTCTTGAAATTTTTCTTACATTGACATAACCTAGATGATTATAAGATCTTTCGTGAATATATTATCAGGACATGGAGATTTGGGAGATGCTTGGGTTGTGGCATTATCCTATCCCTGGATTCTTTCTATTAGCACAATTTTGTCTCGGAATTCTGGTTGCCGTGGGCAATCTTGTAAACAACTCTGTTTTCCAATACTTGTCTGATGAGGGTGGGCAATCTTCAATTGAAAATTGTACTGTAGAAGGTAATCAATCCCTACATTTAACATTAATCGGTAGCCCATTATTTTCTATTGTGGTTGTTATACTGAATTCCTTGAAGATAAACTCAAATTGGGTCTATGTTGTATACAAGAGATAACACACTTGGAAACTAGGTATTAAGAGATAATCCTAAAACATTCATTTACTCTAATATAGTGTTATCTTAAATGTTCTTAGATACTGCTAGTGATTTGGTGAATCACAATGCACCATAATTTAATGCACCACCTTCGTCAACAATAAACTAAATGGGGCAAAGATCAGGATCAATATGTCCTGAAGATCAATATTAAGGGAAGATTTGACAATCATGAATCATGATTCATAATCACCTTGTGGTAAATTGATCTTGCGCTTCATCATTAACAACTATAGCACTCCTCTACCAAGAATATAGAAGTAGGTATTACTCCCCTCTTAATGAGTTTGACCCTAATGTGGACATCATATGTCACCACAACATTAAGCCTATAGGGCCTCAACAAAAACTCAACACCTTCCTTTTTTACTCTTATTTCTCTAACATGCACAAACATTTTATTTTCTCAACCCCCTAACACATTCTTCATCCAACACGCTTGGGGTGTGTTACCATGCATTCCCCCAATTTACTTTTCTGATACTGAAAACCAAAGTAGAGGTGGCAAAAATCTGAGTTTGGGATCAGACAACAACCTGGCATTGTAGCTACCTGGTCATGTTTGAAACGGGCCTGGTTTAAAATTGGTCAACTCGGAATCAACTTGGTTTGTTTGGATTATTGAAGATTATATTTTTGTGTAATGTTTCTTATTATTATAAATAATTAATGATCTAATAAAATAACATTCATCATACATTTGGATTATAATTTTAGTTATTTATTTATTTTTTATATTTAATTGGGACAAACCGGGTTGACTTGTCCAAATTAGTCAACTTAGAATAGGACTTTGTTATAAATTTGGACAACCTAAATCGTCCAAACCTGGTGTAATCCAAGTCGGGCAGGTCAGTTAGATGGGTTGCACAAAAAATTGCCACCCTTGCACCAGAATAGAGAAAGGGTGGATAAGAGCAATGGAAAAGGTAAAGAATGGGCTTCTGCATGTTTAGTTGCTGAAGCAGTTGCATAACTTGTGACAAAATCTTCAATTATATGGAGCATCTCAGCCATCTATGTCAGCGGAGCTTGATTTCATTTTCTACCTATGACCTTTACCATGTCAAAACATAGTTAAGATCTAGAATTTAGGCTCTAATACCAATTTGATGCAGCTAAGAGGTGTAAACTTGCTGTCTAGTTGCTACAATAGGTGCAAGACCACACCAGAGAGCAATTTCCAGCAAAAGAACAGCAGAAAATAACTAAAGACTGAGGTAAAATTTTAAGCCAGAATGCAAATAAGTGATTATCCTAAGGTAGAGGCCCAACTCCCAGCAATGTCTCCTGAATTTGACATCTGAAATAATACTGAAAAACTGATTGTGATGGCTCATTAAAAACAATTGTTCTAAAATACTCTTTCAAACTTCCAATCTCATCCCTCCTATTATTTAAAAAGTCACATCACTCTGTAAAAAGACTAGGAATATAGCAAAAGTCGACAAATTATAATAAAACAAAATAAAACAAACGAAAGCAATAAAATAAAAATAAAATCTGAACTCCGTGCTAGCTAACAGCCCAATACAAGGCCTGTTTGGCCTCGGTATGCCTTTTGGATGCTCTTGCATCAAAGGAGTTCTACAATACCATCAAATTAATTGGGTGAAAGCATAATAAGATCAGCTGTAATGCATGAGCAAAATTTTGGGCAGTCAACAAACATGATTGAAAATTAATACTAGCTAGAGTGGCATAGTAAAGTGTTGTCTTTAGGATAACCCTGGTCAAACAGTTGTTTGCTTGGATTAAAGTATCCTAAGATTATACACTAGCTATTCACTGAAATAGTGAAATCTCCCCCCCCTCCTTTTTTTGCTGGGTACTGTAATCTTCCTTAAACATAAGATGTCATTGACTATTTGGGATTATTCCTGTGCACCAAATGGATCGTAGGCTTACCTAGAAATCAACATGCCCAAAAATTGCATTGATGGATGTGAGGCTGTCTACTCAATAGAAGGAAAAGGTAAATACAGTCTCATAAAAATTAGGCAAACAGAAACTTTAAAAAATATATAAATAATAATAAAGGGAAAAAAAAAGGCTAATATAAACTCTAAAGCATTTTAAAGGTTATAGCTGTGATGCTTAAATTGTTGTGATAGTGGATTGCATTGTCTGCCTATCTTGTTAATTAAAATATCATGTTCTAGTTCTTTTACTGATATGATTTTTTATGTTCTTTTGTCTTGAAAGATGGAATTCATTACTTTAAAATTTATCCTTTTTACTTCAGAAAAAAAAAAAAAAAAAAAAAAAATCCTTTTTCTGCCATCTAGTAAACTGGAATGATCTTCCCAGCCATTGTCTTTCTTCTAATTCTACTTTTGAACGGATCAAGCATATAGTTCACTTACATCCATATGATTGTGTCCTCATATATTTTAACTGCAGTGGAAGAAGAGAATAAGGTTCTGATTGTGGCTACAATTGCATGGGGATTCCGCAAAAGCTCTCGTGCTATAGTGTTGGCATTGATATTCCTCATTGCCATGAAACCTGGTTTCATCCATGCTGTATATAGTATGTGAATTCAAACCGATATTTTCTTAGCTTATTTATTTATTTATGAAATTTACTCGTAGCCACAATAATGCCTTTTGTCCATTGATTGTATAATTCATACAAATTCGGTGACAAGCATATGGGCATGTAATGTGGTATGATTTTACAACAGTTTATTAATTGGTGCCATATTCTGATCTCTTCTTCAGTTATATTCTTTTTTATATATCTTTTGAGCCACAACATCAGCAGAAAGATACGCCAATTCCTGATTCTTCTATGTGAGGCCCATTTCGCAATGTTGTACACGCTGCAGCTTAATATGATCGCTAAATTTTTGGAGTGCGAAGGCTCTTTAAGTATGAAAATTTTATTGCAGTTAGGTAAGAATTTGTATTCAAGTGGTTTGCTTTAAATTGTTATATTCTTAGAATGCTTCTTTTGGGATATTAATCTGTTTGCTTACAATTTTTTTTTTTTTTTCCATATTTTTTGTTGACATTAAATGATACATTTATAAGTGATTGATGTAGGTCTCCTTGACCGTGATACTTCCTTGGAATTCTTGGAGATAGCTTTGCTTGCATGCTTCTGTGCAGTTCACAACCATGGTTTTGAAATGCTATTTTCATTCTCAGCAATTGTGCAGCACACCCCTAGCCCTCCAGTTGGATTTAGCATCTTGAAAGCTGGTTTGAGCAAATCAGTTCTATTATCAGTTTATTCTTCCCGAACCGCCAGATACAGCCATGATCATCCTTCTCATGGTATAACTTTATTTATGTCGTAATGTATTTTGGAATGACTGTGCAATGTCCTCTCTAACAATTACAAAAATAATTTCAAAAATTGATCTCAGTTTCCTGATCATATTATAAGTCTTCTTATGTCTCAAATGAAACTTAGTTTAAAGCTTTAAGCATAGTAAATTTTGTAAAATGAGTATGGGAAATGTGATACTCATGCTGAGTTTGAAAGACTTTGGAGTCAAGGTGACCATTCCTTATAGGAATTTGAAGTAATTTATTTGGATGCAGAAATTACTGACATATTCATTCTTGAGGATGCATCAAAAGATTATGGTCAATGGTTTAGAGAAGTAAACATTTCTCAGATGATAGAAAACAACAATCATGAATCATCTGGTTTGATCTTCTACTAGGAAGTTTAACCTTGGTGGTTAAACCGTTTTCATAACTGTGTCTATGAAAATAACAATTACTGCTACTGCTCCTACTATTATTATCTTTATGTGCTCATTTTGTTTACTTATTTGCAGAGAGAAAGATAGCGTCCTTCCTCAGCACAATAGGTCAGAGGTTTCTGTCTATGTATCGGTCATGTGGAACCTACATTGGTTTTTTGACTATTCTACTTACGGTATACCTTGTGAGACCTAATTATATATCATTTGGATACATGTTTCTTCTTCTCCTTTGGGTCATTGGAAGACAACTTTTTGAGAAGACAAGAAGGCCCCTATGGTTTCCATTAAAAGCATATGCAATTATGGTGTTCGTATTTATATACAGCTTGAGCATTTTCTCCAGCTTTGAGATGTGGCTGTCCAGGATGATAGATCTTTATCCTGACTTGGGCTACAACCCTGATGCTTCATTGTTGCAAAATGTTTGGGAATCTCTAGCAATCTTGATTGTGATGCAACTTTATAGCTATGAGAGGAGACAGAGCAAATATAGCATATCAGATGATCCTGATCCATTGGAATCTGGAATACTTGGGTTTATCAAACGGCTTCTGATTTGGCATAGCCAGAAATTCTTGTTTGTTGCGATATTCTATGCATCTCTATCTCCAATTAGCGCATTTGGTTTGGTGTATCTTCTTGGCCTTATCATCTGTTCAACTTTTCCTAAAGCTTCTCAGATCCCATCCAAATTGTTTTTAGTTTACACAGGATTTTTGGTGACAGCTGAATATCTTTTTCAGATGTGGGGTAAACAGGCGGAAATGTTTCCTGGCCAAAAGCACTCTGACTTGTCCCATTTCTTAGGTTTTCGAGTATTTCAGCCTGGCTTTTGGGGTATAGAATCTGGCTTGAGGGGAAAAGTTCTGGTGATTGCTGCATGTACCCTTCAGTACAATGTCTTCCGTTGGTTGGAAAAGATGCCAAGTACTCATCTAAATGTAGGAAAATGGGAAGAGCCTTGCCCATTGTTTGTCTCAGAAGAAGATATAATAACTGGTGTTTCCATTGATATTGAGGAAAATAAGCCGTCATCAGATTTAGGCACACTATCTGCAAAACGAAAAAGTGTGACAAGCAATTCATGGCCATCTTTCAACTCTGATCTGTCTCAAGTATCTCATCCTGTCCCCTCTAAATCAGGAGGCTTTGAGGGTAATGGCACTAGGAAATATTCATTTGGCTATATGTTGGGAAGCACTGAGGAGAGTGATAAGTGGAACAAGAAGCGAATTCTTGCCTTGAGAAAGGAGAGATTTGAAATGCAGAAGACTACCTTAAAAATTTATATGAAGTTTTGGATGGAGAATATGTTCAACCTCTTTGGCCTTGAGATAAATATGATTGTACTGCTTCTCGCCAGTTTTGCTTTGTTGAATGCCATTTCTATGCTATATATTGCATCACTTGCTGCTTGTGTTCTTTTGGGTCGGCGTATTATACGTAAATTGTGGCCCATATTTGTCTTCTTGTTTGCTTCTGTTCTCATCCTTGAGTATATTGTAATCTGGAAGAATATGGTTCCTTTAAATCAAGATGGCCCGAGTGAGACTGATGTGCATTGCCATGCCTGCTGGAAAAGTTCAGCTCTCTATTTCAGCTACTGCAAAAACTGTTGGCTGGGTATTACTCTCCTAGCAATGTTAGAACTGCAGCTTAATAAGCTATATATATTCCTCTCTTTTTAAAAAATAAAAAATCGAATTGATTAAGAACTTGGTGGAGTTGGAGACTGAGCATTAGCTCTTACAGGCCTAGTTCAGAAACTCAAGTTATTAATTAGCTTGGGTGAATTTTTTTATCTGCTCGTATTTTGAAATAATACTAGTTGTGATTTTGATTTGAATCTTTGAAGTTGTTTTAGCAGCCTTTGAAGGGATTTGTTACTATCATTTTATAGCTGTTCCTTTGATTCCTTTAAGTTGACCTGATACTCTATTGATTTGAAGGTCTCGGTGGGAGTCTGGGTATATCATATATGGTCTCATATGTTCCTTCCTTTTTTTCTTTTTTTTTAAAACTTCCATCCATTAAAGCCTTTTTTTTTTTTTTTTTATATATATAAATAATCTATTAACCTAAAGCTTACATGCCACATTTTTCTGTAGGACTTATTGTTGATGATCCCCGAATGCTTATCAGCTATTATGTGGTCTTCATGTTTGCATGTTTCAAACTTCATGCTGATCGCTTGTCTAGTTTCTTGGGGTCGTTTACATATCATCAAATGATGTCTCAACGTAAGAATGCGTTTGTTTGGAGAGACCTTTCTTTTGAAACTAAAAGCATGTGGACTTCTCTTGACTACCTGAGGCTGTTCTGTTACTGTCATCTATTGGACCTTGTGCTTGCCTTGATTTTGATTACTGGAACTCTAGAGTATGACATTTTACATCTTGGGTATCTGGGTTTTGCTCTGGTTTTTTTCCGGATGAGACTTGAAATACTAAAGAAGAAGAACGAAATCTTCAAGTTTTTACGCATGTACAACTTTGCTCTTATAGTTCTTTCTCTTGCCTATCAATCTCCTTTTGTGGGTGATTTCAGTGTGGGGAAGTGTGAGACTATAGACTACATATATGAGGTGATTGGATTTCATAAATATGACTATGGGTTTCGAATTACTTCAAGGTCTGCACTGGTTGAGATTGTCATTTTTATGCTGGTATCGCTGCAGTCATATATGTTTTCCTCCCAAGAGTTCAATTATGTGTCACGATATATTGAAGCAGAGCAAATTGGTGCCATTGTGCATGAGCAAGAAAAGAAAGCTGCATGGAAGACTGCACAGTTAAAGCATATTCGTGAATCTGAGGAGAAGAAACGCCAGCGCAACTTGCAAGTGGAGAAGATGAAATCTGAGATGCTCGACCTTCAAATCCAGCTTCACAGCGTGAACTCTACTGAAAACTGTAGCACCACAGCTCTTGGAAGTGAGGGCCTTAGAAAGAGGAGTACTTCTCTTCATTCAAATAGAGAATCTGGGCCCGCAGATAAAGAGGAAGGTATTCTCTGGAAACAAGAACAGAATATCATTATGGACTCGTTAACCACTTTCAACTTTCATGAATTTCCCACAAATATAAACACACAAAGTCCATCAGCAGTGGATTCTACAAGGCATTTAATGGAATCTCCTCCTTGCGAGATTACTGAAATCAGAGAGGATGCTGTTGATAGTTCATTATTTGTATCAGAAAAAGCAGAGAAAGTTAAAGGCCAATCGAAGGAAAACCCATTAATTTCTGCAGTACAGCTTATAGGTGATGGTGTTTCCCAAGTGCAGTCTATCGGGAATCAGGCTGTTAGTAACCTTGCGAGTTTCTTAAACGTCGTGCATGAAGATTCAGAATCGAATGAGCACTCCTCTGCTGAGGATGGGGTATATGGTGAGATTAGAAAGCCAAAATACGAGGTATATGTGTTTGGATCATTCATCTTCCCTGCAGTCTGATAAGAGTAGAACCATGTCTGATGCTGCAAGTTTGCAGATTGGAAGGATTGTCCGTCACATATGGTCCCAAATTCAATCCAATAATGATGTTGTGTGTTATTGTTGCTTTGTTCTTGTCTTCCTTTGGAACTTCAGTTTGCTTTCGATGGTTTATGCCATGGCTCTCTTCTTGTATGCTCTATGTGTAAATAGTGGCCCAAGTTACATCTTCTGGGTTATTATGCTAATCTACACAGAGATTTATATTTTGCTTCAGTATCTGTATCAAATAATCATCCAACATTGTGGTTTGAGTATCCATTCTAGCCTGCTTCATGAGTTAGGGTTCCCTACACATAAAATCAAGTCATCATTTGTTATCAGCTCATTGCCTCTCTTTTTAGTCTACTTATTTACACTCATACAGAGCTCTATAACTGCAAAAGATGGGGAATGGATGTCCTCTACGGAGTTTGATTTTTGCAAGAGGAGAGTTCTCTATCAGAAGGAGGTTCTTGTGAGTTCTAGCTGGGGGGAGAGAGCACAGAAGCTTCTCCAGCCAATAACAAATGCTATAAAAATGATAATTAGAAGCTTCTCATGGTACTGGAAATCATTGACAACCGGAGCAGAATCTCCTCCTTACTTTGTTCAGTTGTCTATGGATGTCCACATGTGGCCAGAGGATGGAATTCAGCCAGAGAGGATTGAGTCTGGAATAAACCAAATTCTTAGGATTGTCCATAATGAGAGATGCAAGGAAATAAACCCTAATCTTTGCCCTTCCTCTAGTAGAGTTCATGTCCAAAGCATTGAAAGAAGTCAAGAAAACCCAGATGTGGCCTTGGCTGTTTTTGAGGTGGTATATGCTGCCCCTTTGACAGATTGTACACCAGCAGAGTGGTACAAGTCCCTGACTCCAACTGCTGATGTTGCAAAAGAGATTCTTAAAGCACAACGTGCAGGTTTTGTTGAAGAAATTGGATTCCCCTACCCTATACTCTCTGTAATTGGGGGAGGCAAGAGAGAAATTGATCTGTATGCCTATATATTTGGTGCCGATTTATCTGTTTTCTTTTTGGTAGCCATTTTCTACCAGTCTGTCATAAAAAATGATAGTGAATTTCTTGAGGTGTATCAGCTTGAAGATCAATTTCCAAAAGAGTTTGTTTTTATCCTAATGGTAGGCCTCTTTTCTTTTTCCTTTTTTACATTATTTTGTATCATATTTTTTTATATTTGTATAACTATATATCAATGATGAATTACAATAGTGGTAAATTTGAAGTTTAATGATTCAACTCTGGAGTCTCAACTATATATATATGATAACGATCAAGTGAGCACGTGCAGATATAAGTTATATCAGCCCCCTGCATTGGGGTTTGTACCTTGTGCATTAGTGGGTTACAAGGTACATTGGGCTAATCCACAGGATACACTAATGCATGGTACTGATATAACTTAGGTGAACACGTGCTAACTTGACCAAGACTGTATATATATAGGATGATGGTCAGGAGAGCATGTGTTGATATAACTTATATCAACACTTGCAATAGGGGTTGCACCCTGTGCATTAGTGGGATACAAGGTACATTGGACCGATGCACAAGGTACAACCCCCAATGCATGGTGCTGATATAACCTATATCAACACGTGCTAACTTGACCGGGATTGTATATATATATATATATATATATATCCTAACCATTTCTTAGGTCAACTGGTAATAGAAATCCATATGATTAGGCTAGGTTTGAAAAATGTCCAACTTGACAAACCTTGTTCCAAAATTTTCTGCCTCAACTCTTAAGGGAACAATTAATATATATATATATATAAAATATTGAATATTTCAAGTTAAACTGAGGATCCTTCTGAATCATTGCCTTAGATTATTCTAGGCAAGCTATGGTATCCAAGTGGCAATTCCTTGTGAGTTTGTATGCGTTCTTATGGCTAGATTATGACATGTTATTTTGTTTCCTAACTGGATTAAATGCTTTCTTGATGCAGATTATCTTCTTCTTGATAGTGCTTGACCGCATTATTTACCTTTGTTCATTTGCCACGGGGAAAGTGCTATTCTACCTTTTCAACCTCATTCTTTTCACATATTCGGTTACAGAGTATGCTTGGCATGAGACCTCCAACCGAAATGCCAGAGGATTAGCACTTCGTGCTATATTTCTTACGAAGGCGGTTTCTCTTGCACTGCAGGCCATACAAATCCGCTATGGAATTCCTCATCAAAGCACTTTGTATCGGCAGTTTTTGACAAGCAAAGTTTCAAGAATTAATTATTTAGGCTATCGACTTTATCGTGTTCTGCCATTCCTTTATGAATTACGATGTGTACTTGACTGGTCATGCACAACCACATCATTGACCATGTATGATTGGCTGAAGGTGATTTTTTGCAATATTCATTCCTTTCATCATGCTAAAAGTACTGCTTCTTTGAATCATATTTTGATTCTTTGAAAACCATGTGATAAACAGTTATCATTACCATCACCTACCTTATATTAAGATCTTCCTTATTTTTGTCGTCGTCATTGTTGTTGTTATCATTAGTCTTATTATTTTATTAAATCAAAAAAAAAAAAAAAAAAAAATTTAAAGACACAACAATCATATTAGTGTTGCACTAGGTTGGATGGTTGGAACCATGAGGTTAGGTTAAGATTCCTTTGGCCAAATAACATATGTTGCTCCTAATGACACTGAATGTATGCCTGATGTATGAGAAGATCGAGGATGCTTTGTTATGGTTCTCTGTCTAATATGACTGCTCCTTTTATTTGATAAATTAAAAAAGATATTATTCACAAATAGGAGGTACATGGAGTACTTATTGATAAGCTCCCAAAAGTACAATAAATAAGTGTTCCTCACAAGATTATGACCGCCAAACTCTGGGAAAGTTATTCATATGGACACTGTTAAAAAATATACACCTGAATACCAAAATTATGCATTACAGGCGTACAAGTGGTACAATACTAGATTAATGCTGTTTGTAAATCTTAAGTTGCCCCAAACTGTCATGATATTAGAATATTATAATCAATTGATATAATCATTCTATGTGCAATTTGAATAAATAAATCCCCCATACCATTTCTTTAAATTTAGAGAGGTTTAGGAAAGGGCATCATCATGACACCTGCTGCAAATTTAATAAAATTGGAGGGAGTATTAATTAGATACAATTCTTTTTAAAACTATGTGCTACATAGGAGTTCTATCATGCCATTTTATGCATTAAACTTAATTTTGTGGGCTCATATGGTTTGAAACTGAAATTCAACAGTATCCAAATTTGTGAGTTTATTAATGGTGGTAATTTCTAATCTGCAAGACAAATATGTGTTAGAAACACTAAATGATGATATTCCTATCTTGACTTCTCTTTGTAATTTGGCTTTCTTCTTAGCTGGAGGATATACATGCAAGCTTGTACCTTGTTAAATGTGATGCGGTCTTGAATAGAGCTAAACACAAACAAGGGGAAAAGCAAACAAAGATGACCAAATTTTGCAGTGGGATTTGTCTATTCTTCATACTAATTTGTGTTATCTGGGCTCCTATGCTGGTAAGAGACTTGGAGATTGGAATTCACTAATTTCATTATAAGCATGCTTATTTTGTATTCTAAGTTATCTTGAGAAGAATTGTTATACCCACGAAGGCAGGAACCAAAATTATAATAGGTATTATAAGCTAGTGGATTGTTTTCTTTTCTTTTTCTTTTTTTTTTTTTTTTTTGAATTAGTATAATTATTGAGGAAAAAGATAAAGTAAATATGTGAAGATTTTTACTGCAAATTTTATTAAAATATTTGTAAAGTCAAAGTTATAACTGGTGAGGCATCTGCTTATGTTTATAAGCATCTTTTAGTGCCTCCTGAGCTGTGCTGAAAAGTCCTTATGGAAAAATTAAGTGGATGAAAACCCAATGTTAAATGAAATTCACTTGTCTCTTTTCCAATTGTTTTCACTCTTTCTGCTGCTTTATCGTATGGTCAAACTTCTTAACTTAAAATTAATTTTTTTGTTATTGTTTCATGTCATAATATTTGTTCAATTACGCTCTCCTATAGTGTAATCCCATTACTCATAAGTTGGTTTGACTTTGAATATGATTTTTGTTCTTATGTATAATTATTATCTTCTTAGTCTTGAACGACATGCCCTGGTACCATGTTAAGTTTCCAACCCAATAGCCTAAGCTGTTAGGTGGAGGGTCTAAATAAGTATATAAAGCCATGTCAAATTTAATATTTAACCAATGTGGGATGTGGTACTTTCCAACACTCCTCCTCACGTGCAAGCCTAATAAGATTAGAACGGGCCTATCACAGGCTTAATAAGAATAGAATGTGCCTGTCACGTGGACAACAAGGACGTGCTCACCGACGAAACAGCGTACAAAACGACATGCACTACCTTAATCCATTCAGTTATGCTAGAACAAAGGCATTCTTCTCTTAGTCTCTTTTGAACCATATTGGAGAGTTCCGTTTTCTACACTATATACATTGCCTTCAACAAATGGTTTGTTTTTTTGGCAGATGTACAGCAGTGGTAACCCAACAAACATTGCAAACCCCATCAAAGATGCCAGTGCTCAAGTTGATATTAAGACAGTGGCTGGAAAGTTGACCTTGTACCAAACCACTCTGTGTGAAAAACTTCCTTGGGATAAGCTCAACTCTGGTGTGAATCTTGATCCCCAAGGTTATTTGGATACATTTGATAAAGATGATATCCAATTAATATGCTGCGAAGCTGATGCAAGTTCTCTGTGGCTTGTCCCCAATGTGGTTCAGACCAGATTCATTCAATCCCTAGACAGGGACATGGATATTATTTTTTCGTGGGTGCTTAACAGAGACAGACCAAAAGGCAAGGAAGTTGTGAAATATGAAAGTACTGTTGATGTTCCAAAACAATCAGACGTTGAGGAAGTTCTCAATGGAACTACCAACAGCTTTAGGATAAGTAATCTTTATCCAAGATACTTCCGAGTTACTGGTTCTGGTGATGTCAGACCTTTTGAACAGGAGGTATACAAGTACCCTTCTATGTGTGTGTGCGTGTGTGTTGGCTGAACCTATTTGAATTCTTATACATCAGTTTGTGGCTTATAGTTACTAACAATAAACATCTCTAGATTGTCAAATATATGACGCTGTTAAATTTATGGCCATATCTTGAGTGTGTTTAGCTGTATAAAAATCATTAAACCATTGATGTTTTTAATAATACTAATTATTTCTTTGAAATCAGGTATTAAAAGTATTCTTCAATAAAATTTTAATAAGTTGGAAACAAAGTGTGGCTAACTGTAGGCGTGCAACTTGAGATAGGTCCACCCAAGAACCTAACCAACCTAACCTTAGTGGGTTTGTTTGGTTCAGTGTTATGGGGAATTGGGTCTGATCCTAGTTTTCAACAGAAAACTGAATAAGGTGAGTTCAGTTGTGTTAAGTTTTCAACTTAAAAGCCTCAGCTTATAAGTGGAGGGCCCAAACAGGTATATGAAGACATGTTTAACTCAATATTTAATCGATGTGGGATGTGGGACTTCCCAACACTCCCCCTCACGTGTAGGCCTAACAAGATTCAAATGGCCTGTCACGTGGACAATAAAGATGGTCTCACGAGCAAAACGGGCCCAAGAACGACATGCTCTAATACCATGTTAAGTTTCCAACTTAAAAGCCTAAGCTTATAAGTGGAGGGCCCAAACAGGTATGTGAAGACATGTTTAACTTGATATTTAATTGATGTCGGAATGTGAGACTTTCCAACAAGTTGTAAGTTGACTGGGTGGGTAAATCAATCCAACTTGAAAACCATCTCCTATTTTGATATATAGTTTCTATATATGATTACATATTATGTATGTTTGAAAATTCTCATGGAAATATTTAACTCATTGTTAATCCGTGTTACCCCATCAATAGAGAACCAAACTAAACCCACTTTCCCTTTGTCCAGGATGGTTTTGTTTGGTTCAAATCAATAATTTGAGGGGTTTTTTCATTATATTTCTTTTAGAACCAACCTGTGCTGGTTCTATAGGTTGGCACTGGCCCAAACCGTATTTCACCCCTAGCGAACGATAAAATGATAAATTGTGGTAACTGTACCCACTTTAATGATGGTTAGATATTGTAAATTTAGACTTACAGTTGTAAAGGCACAAATTAAATACTAATATATTGCAGGTAAGTGCGGTTAGTGCAGATCTTGTTTTAAATCGTGGAAGTCGTGAATGGTGGTCCTTCCACGATATCAATTCGTCGGATGTAAATGGATGTGGAGGTTTGACAGGACCGATGGCCATCATTGTTTCTGAAGAAACACCACCACGTAAGTCTTCAAATAAACATTATGAGTTGGTATGTAATTGTTGATAGAATGGTATTCCGGTTTTTCTCTTATGGTTTATTGATAAATTTCAATCCATTTCAGAGGGTATTCTTGGTGATACTCTTAGCAAGTTCAGCATCTGGGGTCTCTACATCACCTTTGTGCTAGCAGTTGGTCGTTTTATTAGACTTCAGTGCTCTGATTTAAGAATGAGAATTCCATATGAGAACCTTCCTTCTTGCGACAGGTAGCTCAAAACTTTATTTCCTGTTTTCAATTTTCAAAACAATGATGCATTATTTTAGGAAACTATGCTTCTTTCTAAATGTTGTTCAGGTGAAGGCAAGGAACTTGTTAGAATGCAATTTGCAGATTCTTAATAATTTTGGGACTGAAATGGGAAAGTCTTTTGTGCTCCATGCAACTTTCTAATATTAATTTAGGAAAATACTTTCTATAAATTTTCTGAGGTGCTTTTTAATGCACTTTTGGCATGTGAAAACATGACAGTATACCAATCAAGTTTTGAATCAGAATTCGAAAAGAGGGGGCTACGCATTTAAGTACTCTGATTATGCCTTTTCTTAGGCTCCAATTAATGCTTCAAATCTGTACCATCACCCTTCTTTTTCACTTAAAATAAATAAATAAATAAAGAATAGAAAAGAAAAGAAAAACACATCATAGTTCTTGCATCACAACAGTCTTTTTTCGATAAAACATTACAGAACTTGTAGATACCAATCTAGCACTTTTTCTGAAGGGATGGAAAATGGATTCCTGCTTTTAATTTCAGGTGCCAGTTTCTAGAAAATAGAACAGCTCCATTCATATAATATATTTCTAGTGTAACCTAGCTAGTAATCTTACAAATGTACATGCACGATCTCATCCATCAGATTGAACACATTTCTTCTCCTAATTTCATTGTTCCACCAAAACAAGATTTGGTTATATCAAAGTCTGGTAACATGCTGCTGGTTGTTTGTAGGTTGATAGCCATCTGCGAGGATATATATGCTGCAAGAGCAGAGGGTGAGCTTGGAGTCGAGGAGGTCCTTTACTGGACGCTGGTGAAGATTTACAGATCGCCGCACATGCTGCTTGAGTACACTAAACCTGACTAGATTCTGGAAGTCAAATGCCACCTCTAGTTGCCAACGTCTCCATGCGGTTAGGGTGCTGACTGTAGGCTTGACTTACTCAAAAGGTACAGAGAAGAATACTAACCTATAGCGGTTCCTCATTTGGCCTGCTCCAAAGCTATTCAGCAGTGCCCCCATCTTTCTCCAGATCTTCAGATTCAATGTTCATTGGGTCATTAGTGCAAACAAAATTTTACGTCTTTCCATATATGGAAGGTGTCATGCAATTTTTTGGACTACATTCTTGATTCAAATTCTTACATTGTATAATTGTTGCCTCACAGATGGAATCCCCGCTTCATGTAAAGATACCGATAACTTAATATATAAAATTTTGTTTCTATCCTTTTATTTGTACCAAGTACCAACCCATGCCCTGGTTATTAGACAAGGCGAATATGTACATCTGGAATATTAGCTTTTATCATTTTAGTTTTATAGGATGTCTCCTCAGAGAATTATAGTCAACAAAATCAAATTGTACCATGAAATAATTTTGGGTAGTGGATTTCAAGCCTTTTTTGCATTCTCCATTTCTTACCAAATTACCAGCTTTGATTTTCCCTTTTTGTTTTTTTTTTCTTTTTCTTTTTTATTTTAATATCAATAAGGGTGTTTTAAGTATGCAACCGTAGGTGGGAAATCAAAAGCAGAAATTTCCTTTATATGATTACCCTTCATTCAACTTCTGTAACCTTCCACAGTCAAGCTGAGAGCAATGAAATTTCTCGAGCGCTGTCCCCCAACAGTCGTCACAAAATTCAGAATTCAACGAAGAATGAAGGTCACCAACCCCTATACCACTCTCTACTCACTTAGATACGCTTGCATGCTCACAAACATGTGAATGTCAACTGGTGTATAAGCTTTCCAAATCCAAAATACTACATATACACATGCTGGCACTGGTCAATTATAATACCTCGATTGCAACAGATTGAAGTTTTAGTGTTGTGTGGCAGTAATGGTGTAACAATAGGCATTTCGGGTCGTGGTTGGACGTTTAGCCAGTGGGTCATATATTAACCCACCGTGGCCAGACGTCCTCGGCAATTTGAAAAGTAAGGTGGTTAAGGTCGCACTTCTCCAACAAGGCTGCATTTTTCAAACAAGGTTGCACTTTGAAATTTGTTTCCCTTCATGTTTGCACACTTAGTAAAAATACTACAGCATGCACCTTTAAAATTATAATGAAATAAAATAGGGTTCTTCACCCCCCAGGGAAAATATTTATAAAAAAAAAAAAAAAAGAGTCTCTTCTTCACCCCCTTGAGCTCTTGGCAAATCATCCTCATTAACAGGATTTCTTGGACGTAGATTTCCCTAGTTGGTCTGTGTAGATACAGGTGCACCTTAGGAATAATAAACAGCATTCAGACATTTTTGTAGAAATGGAACACAAAAGAAGGGTAAAAATTAAAAATTAAAATAAAAAAACATGATGATTAGAAACAAGCATCCTGGTCCGTGAATAGATGGTACATTGACACATACACTACGAAAACAAAGCTAAACCGAGTACATTTACACAATAAACCAAGATTAACCTAGTTGCCTTCCGGAAATAAACTTGAGCAAAGCTCAACTGCACAGTAAATCATATCAATGGGGATTACCGACAAAATCCTAGCATAAAGTGGGAGAGACAGTTCCCAACAAAATGCCAACCAAACTAACCTCCCAACGCCAAACAAACTGACCTCACAAAAGTTCTCAGACATCAATATCCTTTTCTAATTTAATCTTTTTATTACCACTAGCAGAACCCTTTTTACCACTAGTAGAACCCTTTCTCTCAACATTCCCGGGCACAGTGTCAGTCATTACCTTTGGGACATGAAAATTGAAGTCCGAAACTGATATACCTTTGTATTTAGGATTCGCATCTAAAAATGCTGATACTTCGGAACGGGCTCTCATTTTCTTCCCCGTAGGTGCAATATAGTAAGCATCCATTTTAGAGAAGTCTTTTCTAATCACCAATTGTCTCTTAAAACCTTCTGGGGTCTTGGGAATGTTTGGTTTGTCAATGACCCAGGTTCGTGTGGCATCATACTCAATATCAGCAGGGTCCTCGCAAGAGACATTGGGTTTATTGTTGCAGAAAAACGGTTCTTCCATGAATCTACTTCTGATGCCCTCGAACTCTTCTTGTGTAGGTATCACCCTCCATTTATTGCATTGTCCACACTGTACAGCATATATATCAATCGAGCTCTGCCCCGGCTGTGATTTCTGTCATGAGATATTGGAGAGCAGTAGAATCTTATGAGAAGCTAACAACTTTTGAGGGCATTAAGTTGGTTCAGTATACAAAGGATTTTTCCAATTTTATGTCTCTTTAACCAACTCTAACATGAGAAATGAAGGGTAATCAACTGAATGATTGATAGTGTAAGTATAAACACATTAAACTTTGAAATATTTTGAGCTGTGTGACTGTCTTTGTAGTTTTTTTTTCTTTTTCTTTTTCATGCTAAGCATGAAAAACTCAAAATATGATGCAAAGGCAACTAAACAAATGATTTAGTCATAAAAACCAAAGGATTTCAACAATCCGAACCCAACAAGCATTTTACACTACACCAAGCAAAGTGCCATGCAAATTCTAGCTAAAGTGTGGAAAGAAATATAAATACAATTCAGATGCTGGATTGAAAGAAATAATTCATTTAAGAGGAAAAATAATGAACCAACCCATAAGATATCACTCCCTCTTGATTTCAGTTATGTCACCTGTTTCTAAACCTAAGAAAATAATACTGGTCTACTAACGAACCATTCTGATTAGTTGATAATATTAAGAATTTTGTGAAAGATTCTCATAAAAGGTTTTATTAACATCTAATTCATGTCAAGTAGACCACGTTGTTGTGTGAGACTCTTTAATTTATGAGTTGTAAGGAGGGACTTATGTCACCACAAACAGAAACAGAAGTAAGTGTTGGATTCAGAGCTGGAGTTAAATACTAAAATTGACTTATAATACTCTTGACTATGCCAAAGATACTGATCAAATTGGTTGAATTGTCTTTCATATGGAAATGAATCGAGATTGATAAGGAATTCGTCAATGATGCTCAAACATGTACTTGTTTCGAGTGCCTAAATCTAGCAAATATTTTTCCCCTTTTAATATGTAAAAGGTTAGAGTGATATTAAAGTATTAAACTTAACAACCATCGAATGTCCCAAAAAGAAACAGCTATTTTCTGTACTCTCTTTCCCAATTATTTAACATAACTCAACAAAACCTTATCCCAACCATTTGCGGTCGTTTTTCACCATTCTACCCCAAATTCGACTTAGGAGTCAGGCCCACACTTTTGCTTTCCAAATCACTATAATTAGAGGCCAAATCACTTAAAGGCTTAGAAGGTGTCAATCTATTTCCTTCCTTCTTTTGTAGCATGTTAGAGGAGTGTCACAAAATTTACATTAATTCATCAAAAGTTAATATGCAATTTGGCCCATTTTATGTACTTCAAAGTTTAAAAGTTGGTAGCTTAAAGGGTTAGAGAGATCAAAAAAAAAAAAAAAAGATTTAGCAAAGCAATTGGTAAGCTTTATGAGGTTTTACTAGCTATTTAGAAGATTTTTCTCTTTTAAACAAAGGTACAAAGGTACAGGGTGGGTTTTGAAAACCCTCACAAAGGAATAACATGGTAACATGTAATCCGGCATTGCCTCCATTGGTAGATTTCGAAAGTTATTATTAACCAAAGGTCATAAAATGTCCCTAATCTAATTTCTCATCCATGTGAAGGGAATCAAATGGGCAGTACCCTCTCTCTAATTTACTCTAAAATATGTTCAAACGCACAAATTAAGGAACAATAAATTATTGTCAAAGAGAAATCATATGCCAGGACAGTAACTTTGGTACAAAAACATTACACAATAACCTTGACCGACAAAACCCACATTTAGCAAATGTGTAATGTGCAACAAATTTCTCATTGCACGATTGAAGGTATTGCTAACCCCAACTCACATAAGCAAGGAAATATAAAATTAACCACTATTCTGTTCTACACAAGATGGTCGTACAATCATTTAACAACCCAATAATTTCTTTACCTATACACTCCGTTTGGTAGCCGAGAAAACTAAGGATATAGAAAGAAAACAAAATTCCGGAATCATATATTATATTTTATTTTTGGTCTCTCTAAAAATATGAGAAACTCACCTTTACTTAGCCAAACAGCTGTTTTCACGGGTCCCAAAACATGGAAATATCTAAGAATTTTTTTTTTTTTTCTAAAAAATAATTTTCTTTCTCCTTTACTACATTTTCTCGGGTCCCAAACAAATTTGTTACGGATTATTACTTAAGAGTTAGTGGGATTTCTTCAAAACCTTTCAATACTCCTTAACAAACCCTCAATCGCTTACAAAAGAATAAATATACATATATATAGACAGAGAGAAGGGGGAGGGAGAGATTGGGAATTAGAGACGAAGGGCATCGAACCTTCAGAGTCTTAGGGGTTTCATGGCTGTCCGACATTTTCTCAGCTGCCAATTTCGAACACACGGCCTGTGGTCTCGTCAGCTCTTTCTCACTCCACTCCGAAACCCTTTTCTTTCTCTAAAAGTACACATATAAAGAGGGGCTCTCTCTGTACATCCCTCAAAAATCTCTCTCTCTCTCTCTCTCTCTCTCTCCTCTCTCTATATATATACTATATATATATATATCCCTTAAATCTACTCACTTTTTCTCTCTACATCCCTCAAATATAGCCACTTTCTCTCTCTATATCTATCATTTTCCTACCACCCTTTATGGTGGCCGTAAGCACCTCGTGTGCTATGCTACAAAACGCCACCAACTCATCAGAAACGTTTTAGTGCTTGCGTTTTTCGTACCCCCATAGGTAACGCACGCTCAGTTTTATGACACGTGGAAAGGTCTCTTACCAAACCTCGTGTCCTCTTCTTTAGGTTTAAAATTGTTCGGTTTGTAATTGTTCCAGGCCAGTTAAGGTAAGTGATTAGGGTGATCCGCTCCAAACTTAGTCCGTTTTCATCTCCTTTGTTTTTTTAATCTTATTTTTAAATTTAATTTTGATTGAAAAATTGTAACCAAAATCATGGTTCTAATTTGTATTTCCTACTTATATGATGTATATGATTCGTTGTTCACAATGAATCATTCAAAGGCCCAACTTTTTTTTTTTTTTTTTTTTTTATTTATAGGAAAATGCTATGTCTTAAAAAAAATTTCTTAAATCAACATCCTAAATGATATTACAGCATAACAATCATAAGTTTAAATTTTGAAATTTCAGTTTCTCCAATACTAATATGCCACCCTCATTTAGGATCCTAGATTTAAGAAAAAGGTTTGGGATATAATATTCATTTTAAATTTTATCTTGGAGAGCTACTCGTAAAAAATAAAATAAGAAAAAGGAAAAATTTATGAATTAATATTTCCTTTGTCACCTTTTTAATCACTTATACAATGTGTGCTTGACACAGTCGTTTAACTTTCATTTTCTTTTTCCCCTCATTTGGTAATTTCAATCCATCAATGAACGATTAACATGTCACAATGTCACGTGTCATCCATTGTAACGCTCTTTTTGCCCGTTACAAGTCCATGTCACATTTTTATTCACTCATACAATGCGTGGGTGAAACGTTAATAAACATATTTTTCCTCCTCTTTTGGTAATTGCAATCTGTCAATGAATGATTAACACGTTTTGACGTCACGCATCGCTCATTGTAACGCTCTTTTTTGCCTATAAAAATGGCTCGTTCTACTCTATGGAGATATGTTTCAATTATCTCTATAGCTTTGGTTATGGTTTCATATAGCTTCAGATGTTAGGTTAGGGTTTAATGTAGTTTCAGATTAGCCTTTACACAACTCTGTTTGTTTTCAAATCAGTGAGTCCTTGTAATCTTGTACTAAGCTTTAGTCGCAAAAGTGAAGGTAAGTCGATCATGATTTTTTGCCATATTTTTGAGTTTTGAAATTAGGTTTATTGCTTTCTATAGAAGTCTTATATTTTTCACTTACTGATCATCTCAACACATATGTCTATGATTTATATCTCTAAGAATTTATGTCCGTAATCAACTTTCATATTTACATTAAACATTGAGTGCTAATCGTTTGCAATCTTGTATCCTAATGTTCGACTTCTGAAATGGTAGGGGGAAAACTATGTTGAAACGCATTTTTCATTAAAATAAAAAATAAAAATTTTAAGAACATGTTATATTTAGTAGTTTTATACTTTTTAAATAGAAAACAAAAATCGAGAACATTGTTGTTGTTGTTGTTGGTTTTTTCTTTTTTCTTTTCTTTGTTTTTTTCTCTGAAAAAGAACTGTTTTCAAGTAAAAAGAAAAAAAAAATTAGAATATGTGAATATGTAAAATATGTACGTGTATGTGTGTATTTAATTATTTATTTCAAAAAGTATTATTTCATCTCGTTTCAAGCATTTATTACGTTTTTCCTTACTAAATAGAAATAGCCCTAAGGGGGGGGACTTGGAACATACTAACATCTTCTACTCTCAATGTATTTTCCATCAAGTTGTCTCTTATCATATTTTACTCTCCATGCAAAGGAAAATTTTTGCATAGAAGAGAATTAAAGATAGTTAAACTTCATGGACTCATCACTAAACTGTGATATATTACACTTGGCCACCTATTAATTTCCTGTTACCAAAAAATAAAATAAAAAAATGGACCACTATTTATTTCATTGTCGATCTCCTTATAATAGGGTGAGATTTTGGTGTAGGTCTTGGATTATTGCTGGTTCCAATTGAAACATGCCATGTCACAACATGAAGGTTTGTTTAGTCATTTTAACTAACAGAGCAGGGACAGTGTGGTGATTTGCTTATTTTTTCGTGAACTAGATTTGTGGGATGTGATGTAAGATTGTTGTAAACCATATGAACCAAATGTTACTGCATAGTTTGTGGGCTCTGCTCCCCATTCAACCAAATAAAAAAAAAAAAAAAAGAAATGTTACTACATAATACTTTGGTCTATTCCCCTCAAATCCCCTTCAAAACAAAAATGGAGGCAAGTAAGAACTAGTTCTTTTTTCTTTTTATTTTTATTTTTATTTGAAGGGGGTGAACAAAAGTAGTACTTATTTGGATTGTAGCCAAGCAGACATAGTATTAATAACTTTCTTTTTCGTATTTTCTTCTTCTTCTTCTTCTTTTTTTTTTTTTTTTTTGTAATTTTATTTTATTTTTATTTTAAAGAGCTTCCATGTTTGGGTCCTCTTCCGCAAGCCGGAACTTTCAATGCCATATTCAGGCTTCCAACGATGATAACATTCATCATTTAAAAGATTCAAATATGCATTAAAATTTTCAGTGCACTAGAGAGAATCCTTGTTGTATATGCACTAATGTTCGGCAGATTTGGTAAAACTTTCTTTTTTTCGTATTTCCTTTTTTTATTTTTTTTTTTTTTTTTTTTGTAAGGAGCTTCAATGTTTGGGTCCTCTTCAGCGTACTGAACTTTCAATGCCATAGTCAGGCTTCCAACAATGATAAGATTCATCATTTAAAGGGTCTAAATGTGCATTAAAACTTTCAGTGCACCAGAGAGAATCCTTGCTGTATATGCACTAATGTTTGGCAGATTTGGTAACCAATCAAATTCCACTACATTTCATAAGCCTATTTTAGAAAACATGAGAAATCACAGCATTGCCCTTGTTTTATTAGTTAAAATGACTAAGCACTCCTTCTTACCTTCCCACTGCACATCCTGACAGGCCACCGACATTAATCCAAAAACCGCACACAATCGTTGCCCCAATTAGTAGGAGGTAATGATGAAATCTACAGGTTTTAAGGTGTAATCTGTCGGGTATTAGTGGCCCATGATACATGTGGCTCCATGCTGGCTTAACCCTGGTTAGCCATGCAAGCAAATGGACCAACATGGTTAGCCACACCTGGTTGGTCCTTTTATACAAGCATCCCCAATTCCCTCAGCCAAAGAGAAACATACCAAGAAGTGAAGGTGCTGAGAAAGCTGCGATATTGCACTGAAACGGTGGACAATCCTTCTGAATCTTCGCGCGTATACACCATATTCCTTGATGGGTCTGATATGTCTCTTCATATTCTTCTTTTGGGGACGCTCTTCTTGCTCTAGTCGTTCCAAATTTTTTATTTTTAATATGTTGATTTTGGTGGGTTTTTTCCCTCTTTTGTACTGATTTTTTATGGTCCAGTGTACTTTGGGTGATACAGGGTTTTTGTTTATGTATACATATTTGGGTTTATCATGTTGCATGCAGGATTGGCGCCTTGTTTAGCTTACTGGGTGTCCTGTAAGTTGTAAATCTGTTTGGTATTGAGTTTTCAATTCTGGCTACTTCTCTTCTTGATGAATTTGAGTGTTTTGATTCAGGAAACTGTTGTTTTGGCTGTTTCTCACTTATCCAAAAGCAGAGGTATGATTCTTGTCTCTCTTCTCTGTTTTTTTTTTTCTTCATGTTATACGATTTTTTTCACGTTCTGTTGTGCTTGATTGTCCACTAGCGATTTGCATTGATTGTCAGTAGATAATCCTAAAATCTGTTGCTCATTTCCTTTGTCACGCACAATGTTAAATTTTTCTATTTTATTTATTTTTCATTATGATTTGTTTGATTACTTATATAATCGATTTCACTGTGGGTTTATAGATAGGGATTGGAATGGTGATCACATTTGGTTTTTTAATTTTTTTTCTTTTTCCCTTATCTGTCATACAGGGGTACATATGGCTGACAGAGGTAGGCAGGTAGCAATGGTGGTGACAGTCAGGATTTACGTCCTCCCTTATGGAACTCCGTAGATACGATCCATCTTCACTTCCTCAGAGAATTCTCAAACCTCACCAAGTGGTCTCTCATCTACGGAGTTGCCTAATGAAAACCCCGAAGTCGTAGAGTTCCAACTTGCCGATCGGAATGACCCCATCGTATGTCAACTGGAAGAACTCTTGTCATGCAATCTGAATGCAATCTTCCGTAGCACCATAAGAAGATTGCAGCTTTCGGGTACAATGAGGATGTTGCTGAGAAGGGCGCCATTTCTACGGGTGGCCTTTACTTTGGGAGTAAAGACCCTGTCTCAAACATCGTGGATGATACATTGACCTCTCTAACAGAAGGGAGGAGAATCGCTGCATTTATAGAGAATGTATTTGGGGAGTTACGGAACCTGGTGGTGACACCTTGTTGCATATGATTTGTGTGCTTAGGGAGGTTAAGCCTTCCTTAACTCTTTTGGAAGCAATGTGGTATTTGTTGATATTTGACATGGAAATCTTTGAAACCCACCAGAAATGTTGTGGTTTTTCTTTCGTTCTTTTCCCATTTTTTCCTATTTTTTTCATCTCATAGTTGATGCAAATGTTTCATCATAAAGAAGAAAGAAAGGATAGAAAAAGAAAAAGGAGTCCAGATAGTAGAGTTGCCTTGTAAACTGTAAGTTAATGATCTAATAGATGAAATATACATTTTGTGTTTTCTTCTTCATTTTGGCATTTTTCCAAGATTTGTGGTCTGGTCATCCAGCTGAATTACAATAGCTTCTAAATGGTGTTGGCAGCACCAAACTAAGCCTATGGTCATTTTATCTCTAACTTACTCATATTTCAGTACGTAACTTCAAGCAAAGGACCAATGTTGACTATATGTATCAGATTAAGCACTATTCTGCTATGCACAAGATGGATGCACAATATTTTAACATCCCATTAATTTCTCTACTTTCCACTCCGTTTGGTGGCTGAGATGAAAACCGAGGACAAAGAAAGAAAAGAAAATTCCCTAATCTTATCTTATATGCTTATATGTCATTTTGGTTTCTCCCAAAATTATAAGAAATCACCATTTTCTCGGGTCCCAAACAATGGAAATATCTAAGATTTCTTTTTTATTTTTTATTTTCCTTTCTTACAGTTTCTCAGCAACCAAACAGAATAATGAAAAAAAATATCTTATTATTTCAGATATATTTCTTCAAACATTTCAATATTCCCTGCAAATCCTCTTATCGGTTAGAAAGAATATATACACGTACGCACTGCGCACACACACATATATATAAGGGTGCAACCGAGCGAGGGATTGGGAATTAGAGATGAAAAGCATCGAGCCTTCAAAATTTTATGAGTTTCATGGCTGTCCGAAATTTTATCCAACAAAAAAAAAAATTTCTCAGCTGCGAATTTCGAACACGGGGCATCTCATGAGCTATTTGTTTAGTGTTTTTTTTTTTTTTTTTTTCTCTGATAAGAATGAAACCTTTTAATTAGACCCGAATCCATATAAAACCTCCCACAACTCATATGGATCTCATAAATTGAAGGTTAATGAGAACTTTAAAACTTTGTGTGGATGATCAAAAGGTTATAATAAAAGTTGAAATCAGGAGTTTTGTTTCTGATACCTTGCCAAAGATTTCAAAAAAAATAAAATACTCTGCGAACTAAGTTATCCCTTGGGATTGTATGCCCTTTTTCACTCCACTCTAAAACACTTTCTCCCTCTAAAAGTAAACATAATTAAGGTGACATTCTCTCTCTACATCCCTGAAAACTTAATCACTTTCTCTCTCTTTATCCCTTAAATCTATTCACTCTCTCTCTCTCTCTCTAAATCCCTCAAAACTTGCTCACCTTCTCTCTCTATATCCTCCAATTTACTCATTTTCTCTTTCTGCGCGCATCCCTCAAATAGTCAAATCCATTCACTTTCTCTCTCTACATCCCTCAAATCTAACCACTTTCTCTCTCTATATCTGTACCTTTCTCACCTCTCTTTATCGGTGGCCCGTGGCTGTAAGTATCTCGTGGGGTGTTGCACAAAACGCCACCATCTCATATTCTCATCAGAAACGTTTAATACTTACGGTACTCATGCCCTCATAGGTAACGCATTCACTCAGCAGATAAAAATACAAAAAAGGGAAAGCACATCCAAAAAACAAAAAAAAAAAAAAAAAAAAAAAAAAAAACGAAGGTAATGCATACTCAATTTTGTGACACATGGAAAGGTGTCTTACCAAACCTCGTGTTCTCATCTCCGGCTTAAATTTTCCAAGGCCAATTAAGGTAGCGATTTGGTGATCTGTTCCAAACTTGCCCGTTTTCATATCTCTCTTTTATATATATATATATATATATTATATTATATTATGATATTATGGAGTATATTTAAATTGGCTGAAAATTTATAGCCAGATTTTACCCAATTAACTTTTAAAAAAAAATTGTGCATGTGGTAAAAACTTAAAATGAATTAATTTTCAACCCTGCTTGAAATATAATGTCATCACAATGAATAATTCAAAACCCCAATTTTTAAAAGAGGATATTCATTTTTAAATTTTATTTTTGAGAGCTACTAGTAAAAATATAAAATTAGGGGAAAAAAAACATAAATTAATTTTTCTTTTTTTACATATTTTGCCACTTGTACAACATGTGCTTGACACATCAGTAAAGATTTTTTTATTTTTTCTCTTTTCTCTCTTTTGGTAATTGTAATTCGTCAATGAAAGATAAGCACATCATGAAGTCACGCGTCGCTCATTAAAACATTCTTTTTGCCTATTACAAGTCTGTGTCACGTTTTTAGTCACTTTTACAATGTTTGCTTGACACGTTGATATAGACTTTTTTTTTCCTCTTTTGGTAATTGCAATTCGTCAATGAATGATTAACACGTCATCAGGTGACGCATCGCTTGTTGTAACGCTCTTTTGGCTATAAAACGACTCATTGTAATCTATGAAGATATGGTTCAATTGTCTCTAGGTTAGAGTTAGGGTCTCATGTAGTTTCAGAGGTTAGGGTTCATGTGGTTTCAGACCATTTCCTTTGTTTTCAAATCAATGATTCTTGTAGTCTTATATAAAGCTTAATTTGATTGCTACAGTGATCGTAAGTCATCTTGAGTTCATGCTTTAGTTTTTAGTTTTGAAATAAGGTTTTTTGCTTTCTATAAAAGTCCGATATTTTTTGTCTATCAATTACCTCAATATATTCATTTAAGTTATATGCTTCATCACTAAGAGTTTATATCCGTAATTAGCTTTCATTTTTGCATACACATGGAACGCTAATCATATCATTGCTTTTATGTTCGATCATTCAAAGAACAAGGGAAAATTTACGTTTGTGCTATGAAAATTGCGATTTGTGCCCTGAAAATTGTTTCTAGAAACACATGTTTAAAAATATTTTTTTTAAAAAATTCTAAGTAACATATATTTTTTTTTTAGTTCTATGTTTCCTAAAGAAAATTAGAAACTGAAAACACTTTTTTTTTTTTTCCTTTTTTTCTGAAAAAATGAGTTGTCTTAACTTAATGAATATATATAAACTACAAAAAACTAAGTAAGAACTAGTTTTTTTTTTTTTTTTGGTTGCGGAAAAAAGTAGTTCTTATATGGCTTGTAGCCAAACAGGCCTAGTAGTTATAACTTTTCCTCTTTTTTCTTTTCTGTCTGTCTCTCTCTGTTTTTTTTTCCCTCAAAAGCTTTTTATTTTTGTAGATTTTTCGGGCTAGGGCTAGGATTCTCTTCAATGCACTGAACTTTTAATGCATATTTAATTAGGCTTCCATCAATGATTGGATTCACCATTTAAACAGCCTAGATTTGCATTAAAACTTCCAATCCATTGGAGAGAATCCATGCTGTATATGCATTAGTGTTTGGCAAATTTGGTAACCAATCATTTTCCACCACATCTCATGAGCCTATTTTAGAAAACATGACAAATCACAGCATAGCGTTTGCTTTGTTAGTTAAAATGACTAAGGACTCCTCCCCTCCCTTCCCACTGCACCCATGACAGGTCACCACAGTACTCCAAGAATTGCACACAGTCCTCGCATTTTGTGCGGGGATAATGATGGAATTAAGAGGTTTTAAGGTGTAAACCTGTCAGGTATTGGTAGGCCCCGGAACATGTGGCTCCATGGAACCATATTGGCCCAGCCTTGATTGGCTATGTAAGGAAAGTTGGGGCCACACATGGGTAGCCACCCTTAGTTGGCGTCTCTATATAAGCATCCCCAGCCAAACAGTAACGCACCAAGCAGTGAAAGAGCTCGAGGAAGCTGTGATATTCGCACTGAAACAGAGGACAATCCCTCTCAAATCTTCGCGCATATCCAACATTCTGACGCTCCTAGCTTCACTGCTATCATCCGGTAAGTCTCAATCCTTTGATGGTACAAGATATCCTTTCATGTTCTTCTTTTGGGGATTCTCTGTTTGCTCTATTCGTTTCAAATTTTTGATTTTTAACATGTTGGTTTTGGTGGGTTCTCCCTCTTTGTACTGATTTCTTATGGTCATGTATGCTTCTGGTGATATAAGGTTTTTGGTCTCTGTAAATATATTTGGGTTTATGATGTTGCATGCAGGATTTGCACCTGGTTTAGCTTACTATGAGTCTTGGAAGACGTACTTCTGTTTGGTTTTGAGTTTTCAATTCTGGGTAGTTCTCTTCTTGATGAATTCAAGTGTTTTTATTTAGGAAATTGCTTTCTTGCTATTTTCACTTACCCCGAAGCAGAGCTTTGATTCTTGTTTCTGTTCTTTGTTTTTTTTTTTTTTTTTTCCCTATGATTCTTGTTTCTCTTCTTGTGCGTCTTTTTCTCTTCTTGCTGGGCTTGATGGTCCATTAGTGATTTGCATTGTTGTTTTGTACTGATTATCAGTAGAAAATTCCAAAATCTGTTGCTCATTTCCTTCGTAAAGCACAATATTACCTTTATCTATTTCATTTATTTTCCATTTTTTCTTTTCATTTATTTTCCTTATCATTTTGATTTGTATATACAATTGATATGATTATGGGTTTATAGATAGAGATTCAAGTGGAGATCACATTGGGGGGTTTTTCTCTTATCTGTCATACAGGGAAGATCGATATGGCTGAAAGAGGTAGTGATGGTGCTGACATCCAAGGGTCTCCATCAGAGAATTCTCAACCCTCACCAAGTGACCTCTCGACTTCGGAGTTGCTTAATGAAAACCCTGAAGCCGCAGAGTTCCAACTTGCTGATTGGAATGACCCTATCGTACGTCAACTGGAAGATCTCCTGTCATCCAATCTAAATGCAATCTTCCATAGCGCGATTAAGAAGATCGCCGCATTTGGGTATGGTGAGGATGTTGCTGAGAAGGCTATTTCGAGGGGCGGCCTTTACTTTGGCAGTAAAGACCCCATATCGAATATCGTGGATGATACATTAAACTTTCTGATGAAAGGGAATTCGAAGAAAATGGATGTTTTTCGAGACGATGAATTTGGGGGTTTACGAAACCTGGTGGATTACACCTTGCTGGAGATGATATGTGTGCTTAGGGAGGCTAACCCTTCCTTAACTCTCTTGGAAGCAATGTGGTCCCTGTTGATATGTGACATGGACATATCACAAGCATGTGAAATGAAAGGAGATCTGTTGAGCAGTTTCTGTAGCAAAGGAGTCTCAGGAGAAAGCTCCTCCAGTTCCAGTGTTCTCCTTGACTTGAAAACAAATACTGCTTCTACATTACCTTCAAAAGATACTGGTTCTACATTTCCTGCAGCACACGATGAGAAGGATGAGATTACAATGTTGCTAGTTTCTCGGCTGCAAGGGCTGCAGAATGAGCTCCAAGGTTGGAATGAGTGGGCCAACCGGAAGGTTATGCAGGCTGCTCGTAGGCTTAGCAAGGAACAAGCTGAGCTAAAGACTTTGAGGCAAGAGAAATTAGAAGCAGAAGAATCGAAAAAGGAGATGGAAATCTGGAAGGAGAACGCCATAAAGAGGCTGTCTGAGTTGGATATTGCCTTGTGTGATGCTACTCTCGATGCTGAGATGGCTAACCATATTGCTGGCAGACTTGAAGCCGAGAATTCAGTGTTGAAGCAGAATTCGGAGGCTGAGAAACTACGGGCTGCAGAGTCAGCTGCAAGATGCCAGGAAGCACAGGAGAGGGAGAGAAGGGAGAAAGAAACGCTGAAGAATGTTCAGTCATGGGAGAGGCAGAGAGGCTTGTTTCAGGGGGAGCTTGCGAATGAGAAGCTCAAGGTGGCTGAGCTGCAACAGGAAGTAGGGAAGGCAAAAGATCTCCGGAGCCAAGTTGAGGTAACTTCTTAAAGGATTAAATATTATGAACTTGCTGGATAGATGGTTAAAGAATGATTTACCCATTTGGACCTATATCCACCACATGCCATTCATAGGTCATCACTTGTTTACATGCCTTTGATTTCCTTGTCTGTAGGAGCCACTTTTTATTATTCTAGTTTAGCTATAGTAGTATGAACTATTGCTCTTTACTGTTTATCGCCCACTGTTTTCTTATATTTGTTAAATAAATTAATGTATTCTGATTGTCTGCTACTTTCTCACTAAAATGAGTGAAAAAATTACAGGCGAGATTGAAACAGGAAAGAATGGCAAAGGAAAAAGTACTTATGCAGGCAGCCTCTATAAGAAAGGACAGAGAACGCCTTGAAACTCTAGCAGAAGCAGAGGAGGATAGGATCAAACAAAAAGCTGAAAATGATATGCAGAAACATGCAGAGGAGATCAAACAGCTTGAGAACAAGTTATCCGAATTGAGAAAAAAGTCTGAGGCTTCAACAATAGAAGCACTTCGTAGGAGTATGGACGCAAGCTATGGTAGTACTTTCTCGGTAGACAGCAAGGGTGCCCTGGGTTTGAAGGAAAAACAGACTCTTAATGCACCTAAAAGGTTGGCATACTTTCGGGAACTGGAGGCTGGAGGTTCAGGACAGCAGAGGGAGTGTGTGATGTGCCTATCATCGGAGAAGTCAGTGGTTTTCCTCCCGTGTGCGCATCAGGTTCTTTGCGAAGAATGCAATGACCTGCATGAGAAACAAGGAATGATGGAGTGCCCTTCTTGTAGGACGCCAATCCAGCAGCGGATTAGTGTGCGTTATCATCGTCCTTAGCATCATTCCACCCATGTTGCGGGAATGGGGACTAAGTTTCTTTGAGAAGTCCACTAGAAACATTGTGGTTTTTCTTTCATTCTTTTCCCATTTTTTTCCTTTCCTTTCACCTCATTTTTTATACAAATGTTTCATTAGAAATATGGAAGAAATAACAGAAAGTTGTATAAAAAGATAGAAAAAGAACAAGGAGTCCAGATAGTAGAGTTGCCTTGTAATCTGTAAGTCACATAATTCTATAAGTGAAATTTACATTTTTTTTTTTTTTTCTTTTTCATTCTGAGATTTTTCAATTCTTGAGGTCTGGTGATCCAATCTTCCTTCATTTCGCTAAATTACAATGCTTCTAATTGGTGTAGGTAGCACCGAACTAACCAAATGGTCATTTTTATCACTTCACTCATATTTCAGTTGACTGCCTCTTTCCATTCCATCAAAGGGAGCCAAAGAGGGCTTACAGATCCACTGATTCGTCATTCATGCCACCCTGAAGTTATACCTAAGTAGTCTGATTGGATGATTAAATAATCAATATGACAAATTTCAATCATGTAAGACTTACTGTGGTTTTATCAGGTCGGCACCTTAGCAAAACTAAGACACAACTGTTTGTAAATTGGCAATGCTTGTTCATTGAGATTCATGGGGTGTTTGGGTGCATTGGATTGGGCCCAACTTTTGTGTAAGCTCAACACGAATTGGAACCAGCTGGGTTGGGTCTAGGCTCATTTTGCTGTCCTTCTGCTTATTGACAATGGGTGCTTGGGTAGAAATAATTTAGGAATTCGGCTGAACCATACTCATTGGAAGGCAAACAAGGCAGCAGGTTGCATCAGTTGAAAATGAACTTCACCTGGGAGTCTAATATTCTGCCGGGGATTTTAACCACTTTTATTGTACGTCCAATGGAAGGAACATAGAATACCAAGCCTTGTGGCCTGGTGGGTATCTCTCCCATTACGAGAAGTAGGTCTCGGGTTTGAGCAGTGTGTAGCCCAAAGACCTGTCTTGGCTCTCCTAAAGAAGGAAAAAAGAGAAGAAAAAGGGAAGAAAGAAAATCATCCATCTATAAGAAAAACAAACCTTACCCATAGAATATCACCCGATCGATGGGGGTGAAAACTGGAGAGAGATAATAGAGCCACACCACAATTGGACCTGAATGCAGTTTGTTATAATGGTTGTTTGGAGAAACAGACGAAGAAATTCATGGCCACCAGCAGCTTTCATTTACTTCAAGATAATATATCTATAAAAAAAAAATGCTCATTTGTTACACGCTTTGTTTGTTTTGATTATATTAGAAGGGATTTGACCCTTAAACTGTTAGATACTAAACTTTACGTATACCCCAACCCCAACGGGTATCACTAGGTTGCAAGGCCTAAGCCAATACATATTTTGACAGGTTAATCTTGAAATAGGACTAGAGTAGTCATCTAATTATATAAGAGTGTGAAGTGACACATCTCTCAAGCTTTTCCTTCACATAGTGAGAGCATGCTATATGGCACGGCTCTCATAATAAGGTAAGAAAATCAAAAACACCATGCTTTTGATTAAATAAAGTAAGAAAATCAAAATAGATAAAGATAACAGAATAATCTCTTGATGTTCAAAAACGCCAACAGAGAGAACCGCATAGACAACGAGTGCTCTGCCCGCCAAGCGGACGGCATGAGCAACTAACAAGTGCTTAGGAGGCCAACAGCCTAATAAACTATGCGGGACACTTGATGAAAGGGGGACACAATAATCTCTTAATATTCAAAGGCACCATGTTTTAATTTTGTTTCATTACAGTCACATGATTCGTAATTAAAACATTATAATTTTATTTAAAAAAGAAAAACGAAAAATTTGAGTGGTTGCATGTGCCAGTGGCACCTATGGGCAACAAAAAAACCATTACCACCACCCAAAAAAAAAAAAAAAAAACCCTTAAAAGCGGTGTTAGTAACACCGCTTTTAGTATAATTTTTTAAAAAATAAATAATGTGGGTAAGCACCGATTCACACTACGATCCCCTCTCTCTCCAGCGGTTAGGATTCACGCACACCGTCCTCTGCATTCGTTGATTCGCTGGTGTCTGCCCTCCGCCGTCAACGGGTAACACTCGTCTCTCTCTCTCTCTCTTTAATTTTGACGAATTTGATCGCATTTACAAAAAAAAACGATCAAAGCAAAACGAATGAAGAATTGGGTTCCGTTCGATTTATTTATACACTGTTTGGCATTTAATCTTAATCACTTTGATATGAAATTTAATTGTTCCCTAGGGTTGTTTATGCTTTACGTTTGTCAGATTAGTGATGGGAATAAAAGATAAGTTTCTTGTATGGATTTTGAAGAAGATTTCGGCTTGAAGATGTCAGTTGGCTTTGTTCCCTATCTGAGTCTGAGCTTGAAATTCGATTTGAAGATATATGCTTGGAGCCATTTGGTTCATTTTCATGGAGTCTCTCAAAAGGAGTTTGTCAGCCATTCAAGGCTTCGTTGACTCTCTGCTGCTTTTTTACAAGGATGCAATTTATTTATTAAAGATCTTAACGACAGTATTAGCCTATAAATCCAGACATATTGGATCAATACAAGAGATATAACCGCTAATATATGGTGTTGATATAACTTATATCAATACATGCTGATAAAAACATAACCGATGTTTGTATGTATGCAAAAATTATTATTATTTTTTTCTTCTTTCTGGTTTTTTATGAATCTCAATTCGTGACGTATGGCAATATGGCTTCCCTATGGATCTCAATTCTGTGTCATAAGGCAATATGGATTCCAATTCTTTGAAACCCATTAATGTTTTGGGGCCTCTTCAATTAATGCAGCTATGGGCTTGCTAGTATTTTCCGCTTTTGGGACCAAATTCAGACCAAATTCATGCAATTTACTAGAACCAGGTGAGCGGGGAGCGGTCCCTTCACAACTAAGAGTGTGCCATGTGGAATATCTTTCGTAATAAGTTAATAAAATCAAATAAGAAAATCAAGCGTACAATGCTTATGATTAAATAAGGTAAGAAAATAAAAATAAATAAATAAGGTAATAGAATAATTTCTAGTGGTCAAAGGCACAGGCACAATGTCTTAATTTGTTTCATCGCAATAATGTGATTAGTAATCAAAATATTATTAGTGGAAGATTGAAAAGAGAATATTAATTCAGTGCACTAATAAATTAAAATTTAAAAGCTTGAATCCTCAAGTATTTCAATTTTTATCCTGCTCAAGTTAGTAGATTAGTGGTTAATGTATTTAATTAAACTAGTTTTCGATTTTTGTAAATGAAAAACACTAGCCCTATCAATTCATAGAATAATATGATACTAGATTAAATTAGATTGACCTGTATCAACCAATCAAGTCAATTGGATATATTCCGCGTATCGTGCAGGTTACTGTTTGTTTTCTCTTATTTTTGATATCCCTATTTTAAGTTAACCCACAATCTCATGCACAATTAACCCAACCTCACCCAAAAATTATGGGCAATCCTGAAGTTCATTGTGCGATGCATTTTTACCTAGTTTGAATCTGAGAGTTGTTATGTCGTTTAAGATATATTAATATTGGACATATATTTAGATTTAAATGATTGTCAACAAAGGGTCGATATGTCCGAGTGGTTAAGGAGACAGACTTGAAATCTGTTGGGCTTCGCCCGCGCAGGTTCGAACCCTGCTGTCGACGGTTTCCACTTTTTATTTTCACATCCAGTCGTTTCATCTAAACGATGTCGTATCCAGTCCACACCAAAATAAAGAATGTAGGTGACCAAGCTTCTTATGGGTCATCACAGCCTGAATAGGCCGGTGTTGGCTACTCTCTATCTGGGATAATCACCACTCATGGACCTCGTGGCTATGCGTGCATCTGGGTCCTGTTGGTTACCTTTCTTCTTTTTGGGTTTGTCTACTTCCTCTTCTTTTCTTGCAGACTTGCACCCACACTACTTTGCTTTCTTTCGATTTTTACAGGCAATTCTACTCTCTCTCTCTCTCTCTCTCTCTCTCTCTCTCTCTCTCTCTCTCTCTCTCTCTCTCTCTCTCTCTCTCTCTCTCTCTCTCGTGTGAATTTGCGTCTGATAGCTATGTGAAAATGAAATTTTTTATGCATCAATACTTTTACAAAAGTCATACATCAAATATTCAATGAGTTAAACACTACATACTTTACATAGGAACTTCATTTCCCGACCCCATCCAGAAGAAAAAAAGAAAAATATTTGTCACTTTATCAGTTGTAAATGTGTGAATTGGTCATACCTACTCACTCTGGTCCTGATAATTAAACTACCACAATAAATAACATGTTATTGTCAAATTTATAAGCAAAATTAATGAACAAATTTAAGCTCTATCTAGCTGTTGATGTAACTGTAATCAAAATCAACAATAAAAAATAAAAATAATTTTGAAAAAATAGCCAAGGATTAAAGAGTTGGGAAAACAATCATTGGGTTAAAGACCCTGAAAAACTGAACAATCAACTTTCACTCCTAATCCGACATGGGCAAGTAGTACAATGTCTACCAAGGGAAAGTGAATTAACTTTTTGGCCGATGTACCTCATGATCTGGCTGGCTGCTTTTATTTTTCTGGGCCCTTTTCACCCCATTTCCCAATCAACATGGGCCTACTTGAATAGAACAAAGGATTCAATAGTCAGGACAACATATCAATGACAGAAACAACATGTTCCAGCTTGGGCAATGGCCGGTGGACCCTTGTTTGAGCGATAATAGATTAATCGAAGTTTCTTATTACATGTTTATTATGGCCCCATTGATTAAATTCTGTAACATGTGAAACTCCAGAGTAATGTGAGAGGTCTAATATTTTCTCTACCGTGATGTGTACCACGTTTATGCTGTAGTCCTTTTTATGGTCCTTGTGGACTAACCATTAATGAAACTGGCTTCATTGCAGCCTCTAACACCACAAATATGGTCATTATTTTGAAGATTGAGACATCAGCCAATTCAAGTATGGTCCCCAAAATTGTCTCATCGAATTGAAAATCCACCGGTCAAACATTAAAGCTGTGATTGCGATTCTGATTGGGTTGGTCTTGTTTACGGATGGAAATTAATTGTGCCAAGCTCAGCGACCGCTCTTGCTGGGGTCATTGGACCCATAGATGGTAATTGTTTGAGCTCATTGATGTATCCTCTTTTAGAAGAGAATTACACACTGTTTGAAAGACCATGACAAACTAAAAATAGTTTGTACTGGAAATGTAGGATCTTTTGGAAGTACCCTCTTCGGATAATGCAGATTAAGTACAGCTCAATTGCACCCCATTATATCATATAATTGAGATTCCCTACAAACCAAACATTCATAACAAATTATCAGCCAAAAATCCACATGGTTGACCTCTGTGAGAGAGTTAGAAAATTAGACCCTTTATTTCTCTTTAATAATTGATGTTCTAGAAAGAAAAAAAAAAGACTCACACAACTCTCTCTCTCTCTCTCACCTATGAAAGATAGAGAGGAGGAATCCCCGACAGCAAGAAGCATCCAAGGAAGGGAGGGGCTACAGGAGGGAAAGGCTGGCATTTTGCTGAGATATCAAGTGATTCTAAAGACCAAACCCCATGCATATGGCATCTTTCTCTGATGCAGCCACTCCAGCTAGACCCACAAATTGACAAGCCCATAAACAAATCATATCTGACCCAACTCTTAAACCCCCATTTAATATTAAAACAAAAAACTATAGGTGGGTACCCATTTTTGTCAACCTTTTGACGTCGGGCCACCTTATATTTTTCCTATTTTATGTCTACTATAAAAAGATCAAAGAGAGGCCATGGTGGGTCATATTTTATTTTTATTTGCAAGTTTATATACCCCCTCTTAAATAATGTTTCATTCAATAGAAGCCTCCAGTGGCATAAAAAAAGTAATACTGAAAACCAGCTAATGAATGGTACTCTGTCTTTGATTATTTTTAGTACTTCAAACTTTCATTGGAGGAAAAGGAAAAAATAAAAAATAAAAAATTGGCACTCTTTTAAGACTTAATGTTTGAGGTTGGGATCTTGTCCAGTATTGAAAATTTGAAATATCATCAATGATGGCATTATAAAAGAATTCGTACAAAAATGAATATTTTAATTTGATGAATTAATCAGCGTGTTAAAATGAATTTAATTTGATGCCTTGTACACATTCAATTCGGAATTAAATTTTTTAAGAAATGATGATAATAAAAAATTTGAAGAATGTTATAGGAAAGAGTATACAATTCAAATCCATCCATGCGAATTTTCATATACTAAGTCACTAAATGGATCTTTTTAAAGGGGAAATATCTTGGCAACTACAATTATTTTGAGTAGATGGAAACAACATAGCTTTAGTACCCCCCCCCCCAAAAAAAAAAAAAAGGAAAGGAAAAAAGAGAGAAAAATGGACAGATCGGCCAATTTAGATTAGAACAAAATGCAAAATGCAATATAAAAATTCAGATTAACAGTAATAGAATTTCCCTCTTTTATTATGAAAGGCGAAACTGATAACTGAAATATGAAGCTACATACGTGTACTTATATATTTTAATTTTAAAAAATGAGAGTAGTTACTAGTCATAATGGGGTTTTATGCAATATTTAAAATACTTGACCATTTGTTATTGTTAAACACCCGAACACAAGAACATTTGTCCATAAAATACGTCTATATGTGCACATCTTAGCATCTATATAATACTAATCATAATAATAATAATGAATTGTGATGCCAACCGAATTTTTTTTTTTTTTTTTTTTTTTTTTTTAAATGGAGGAAGAAGAAGAAGAAAGAAAGAGGCAACACCAAACCATTTTTCAGTCTCTGTTGAGCCCTCAAAAGCTTTTAAATTGAGATCAGATGATGAATGAGGCAACCCCAACTCAGATTTCCATCACGCGTGGGCTCCTTCAAGGGATGCATAGGAGTTGGGTACGCCGGGATTTAGGTGACGTGGCGTTCCCAGCAAGAATCCGTATCCTACTTGCATGGATTGGAGTTGTTGGCTCTCTAATAATTTCTTAATCAAAAAGCTCACACCACATTTCCCTATTGTCCACTAAAACCCCATCTCTCTCTCTCTCTCTCTCTCTCTCTCTCTCTACACACATTGGGGATGTTTTAGCCTTTAGGCATGGTGCATCCGTGATACAAATCGCCGTTGTTATGATGTGTGCCAAGGCGATCAACGTCTATGATTTGAGATTCACATGAAATCACTGGTAAATATTTTTTTGTGTGTGAGAGACGTTGCACACGATAATTTTATGCGCAACTCAAATTAAAAAATCACCTATGTTACATCCCGCAGGTAAAGATCCTCTCTCTCTCTCTCTCTCTCTCTCTCTCTCTATATATATATATATATATATATAGATAATATAATATAGATGTAGCAGTTGGCATCTGTCTCTCTCTGAAGGTTAAATTGCCCCTACTTCCTCATTCTCTCTACATGAACCTTCTTGGAGGCAGAGAGGTGTATCTCATTTCATCCCCTACTTGACTGCCAAGTGTCGCTAACCCATTGCTTAGCAGAATCCTTCCTTTCCTCTACCTCTAAAGAAATCCAAAGCTAATCACTAAACTAATCCAATCCTTAATCTTCACTTTCATCATATGTTCTATGCCAAAAACCGGAAGCGGAGCTTGTGTTGAAAACAACACTGCAACTTCTCTCCCTTCTCATGCAATCAAGAAGGGTTCAACCAATTCTCTACGACACCCATTACTCTGCAATGCTGAGAATCCTCAACATCAAGCTCCGCCGCCTCTGCTCCCGCCTCCGGTGGCCTATTCGCCGGCGCTCCAAGCCCAAAATTGTCATCAAGAGGCTTGGAAAATCGAACTCGAAATCTCAACCTGACAATAACCATGAATCCACCACCAATGGGTCGGCGGTGGTCCATCCAAATGGTCCACTTGGGTGAGTCGAAACCTGAAAATCCTATTCGAATCGCGACGTTTAATGCTGCCTTGTTCTCCATGGCACCTGCAGTTCCTAAGGCCGAGATGTCGACAAGTTTTGACTATGGAAATGAAGAATTTACAAAGGTTAGGCAGTCTCCAGATGTTAATTTAAGAGCAAAATCGATGAATGATCGTCCAAAAGGTATACTAAAGCAATCTCCCCTGCATCACAACTCCATGGACACTCCAGAAAATCTCTCAAAGCAACAGAAGTTTGAGAAATCGAAGTTACGGGTTTCGATCAATTTACCAGACAATGAGATTTCCTTATTGAGAAATCGACAATTGAGCTTTGTGGAAGACCCAAAGGTGGGTTCTTCGAGCAACAGCATAACTAGATTTCTGAAAGGAAAAGCTCCCTTGAGATCCACTGTGAGCTTTCCAGCAAATAGGGAAAATGGTGTCGATGGCGAGAGCTATAGAAGCAGCAGAACGGCTCTTGAAGTGTTGAGAGAGTTGGATGCTGATATATTGGCTCTGCAGGATGTGAAGGCAGAGGAAGAGAAAGGCATGAAACCTTTATCTGATTTAGCTGCTGCTTTGGGGATGAATTATGTGTTTGCGGAGAGCTGGGCTCCCGAATACGGCAACGCCATCTTGTCGAAATGGCCGATTAAGAGGTGGAAAGTTCAGAAGATCTTCGACGACACCGATTTCAGGTTGGTATCATCGCCTTCCCCCAATTTGCATAAAATCACATTTTAAAGTTCATATGAGTCCTCTGTTTTTCTCTGTTTTGATTTTGTTTTAAAAATTAAAAAATTAAAAATTTTCCTAAAAAATCTTCTTCATTAAGTAATCATAGCAAAGTTCCAACCATTGTTAAATCATAAAATTACCTTTTTAGTGAAAAAAGTCACCAATTATTCGAAGCTTTTCCGTGGACTAATCTTTTCAACTATTCTTTTAACTTCTTGAAAAGACACAATTTGGGACAAAACATGAACTGCGAACCTCTATGTAATGTGGTTCAATAGTTCCTTAATGATTCCCTAAATATTAACCAAACTAATCCCTAATTTCCTGGCAAATATGGCCGTTAAATAGTGATTTCTCTATAATTACGGCCGTATTTGGTTCTGGGTAATCCAAAATAATGATGGGTTGGTAAATTATTATTTCCACATCAAATAATTCCAGACACTGTTACCTCAATCTGACTCCTACAGCCTGTTTGGTTCATTGTGATGTACAACAACCTCTGATCCATTCTCACAGTAGAGGCAGGATATATTCTGGGGTTAACAGCTGTGTGGGGTTAGGTGACTGATAGTTACACCTGTTTCATGGTTTTTTTTAAGGTTATATCATCTGGGTCCTCCATATCATGATAAAAAGTTCTTGAATTCTCTAGATTTCCCCAATAATTCTTTGCATTTTCATCGATTATTCTCATATTATTTGCAATTTTCTTTTCCTTTTCTCTCTCTGGACCCATGGACGGACCCTTAGACACGTGCTTTGCACATTCACTTCCAAATCCAACAGGCAACGCCGGCACTTGGTGTATTATTCAAAAATATCCCTAGTATTTTCCCAAAATTCTCAAGTTATTTGCAAAATACTGAGTTGTTCCAAATAATATTGAAAAAAAGAAAAGAAATGTGTTCCTTTCCATCTCCCAACTCTTCCTTGGACATGCTACCTATATTCCCAATATTTTATTGAACGACTTCAAACTTCGAATTATGACAAAGTCAAACAATTTTGAAGTCTTGAATAATTCATTACAGTCTAAGATCGCTCAGTTATTAATTCTCTTCATTAATCAAGACCCTGGCTTTTGTGGCTGGATCCAAGAAAGATACTGCATTAATCCAAATTTTCCGCTAACGATTTTTTATTTTATTTTTAAGAATAATATTTTATTAGGATAAATCTCATGTCATCAATCATTGCCTATATTACTGAAAGAAGTCGAGGACCTTCACTGCTGGCTAACCTTAGGCTTTGTTTGTTTGCTTGCTTTAAAACCAGTTTTGGGTGCTGTTTGTACTGCTATAGTTGTGATGTGGATATGCTATATTATCAAATTATTTGTGTCATGTGAGATGAGTGGGCCTGCAGATTTTTAGCACATTTCCTCGTACTCACACAGAGAGCATATATTTGTTGGTAACTAGGTACTCACACACACACAAACAAAAATGTCAAAAACACAAAACACAAAGATTTTAAGAGATTTTTTTAGAACCATTTCCAGGATCTATTTTCCCATACCTATGAACACGGCCCTATTCGTGATTTCTGGAATCCAAATTGTGAAAATTCAGAAGAGATTGATGGACAGAGATCAAGCTTAATTTTTTTTTCTCTCGACAATCGATCAAGCATTGAGGAGGAGCAAGAGGTACCATTATTGAAAATTGAAAACTTATAAACTGCATACCAAAGAACCAAGTCCAAGACAGAACCAAAATCCTTGAGAAATGGAAAAAGTAAAAGGGAAAATCTTGCACATAGTCCAACTTCCTAATGCTGTTACGTTGACATATACAGGAATGTTCTGAGGGCCACGATCGATGTTCCTCAGGCAGGAGAGGTTAACTTTCATTGCACCCACCTTGATCATCTGGATGAGAACTGGCGAATGAAACAGATAAATGCGATAATCCAATCTAATGATGGACCTCACATCTTAGCTGGAGGTCTCAATTCTCTTGATGAAACAGATTACTCTCCAGAAAGATGGACAGACATTGTTAAGGTAAATATAGTAAAGACGGATTATTATTTTTCAGGCTTTTTATGGCTTATAAATCAACCTTATAGACAATATTATAAAGAATATAACTAGCTTATATTAAATGGGTTTGTGAATTTCAGTATTATGAGGAGATGGGAAAGCCTACACCAAAGGTTGAAGTAATGAAATTCTTGAAGAGCAAACAATATACAGATTCTAAGGACTTTGCAGGCGAATGCGAGTCAGTAGTCATGATAGCCAAAGGCCAAAGTAAAAACAACCATATACTTAACTATTTTAGTCCTAATTATTCATATTAATTTCTCTTCTCAATGTTGTAAATTGTTCGTTATTGTAGGCGTGCAGGGGACGTGCAAGTATGGAACTCGGGTAGATTACATATTGGCCTCGCCAATCTCTCCATACAAGTTTGTTCCCGGATCATACTCAGTCTTTTCATCAAAAGGGACTTCTGATCATCACATAGTGAAAGTCGATATAATAAAAGTACAGAGCAATGCTGTAGGAAATGTGGTTAGAAAGCGACGCCAACATAAACAGAAAGTCATAAAGATAACAAACTCTTCTTCATCCAAAGGTATTTGGAGAACAGACTTAGCAGAGAGATAGATTTGACTTGTTTTTTTTCAGGTTAGTTTTTGTGTGGTTTCTTGTAAATTGCTGTGTTTACAATGATGTAGGAAGAAATTATAGAAAAAAAAGATGAGATTTGGTGTCGTAATTTCATAGATTTTGGGTTGAAAACTGATACGTTTGAACAATGTTTTCTTGCCAAAAAATATATATTAGCTATAAAGAGATGTCACTAACTTGTATTTTGACCATCACCATCAGACTTCACCATATACTCACTCTAGGGGCTGTCAGCAGGTCGATGGGCTGTGCTTGCTCTCTCTGTGGGTGGTTATTAGTATCATTTATATTAATGTCATCCCTCTAATACCGTCTCAATTTCTGTAAAGATGGATTTTATATTGACATTAATAGTATCATCTCTCCCATAGCTACCTCAATTTCTGTGCAGATGGATTTATATCAGTGTCAACTCTCTCTCTCTCTCTCTCAATAATTTCTATGCACGCGCGTCTGTGGGTTGGTTTACTTCAACTACTTTCATCCCTTTCAAATTATGCCTTACATACGAAAGTTTTTCAAAGGGAAAAGGGTTAAAAAAAAATAGCATCACCCCCAATAATTCATTGCAAGAAAACAAACAACTAGTAGGAGTATGACGCTAATGACCATGTCTTAGAAGATCATGCCTTCAAGCAGAGGCTAGGAGCGTTCGAGTCATGGAATGCCTCAATAATAATTGGCTCTGTTTGGAACTGTCTTTTTGCAGCGGGGACCCAACACAGTGTGTCAGTGTAGAACCTATATCTTGCAAGCCCAAGAGCCCATCCTGCTATTAGACTTCATGAACGATGTAGCTGGCCATCCTAACTTGTGAAAGTTGTCATTCCTTCTCATCTAGGCTTGAACCAAAGATCTCCGATATGGGCTACCGCTAATTTGAAAATATGCTTCTTTTTCAGTCACTAATGTGGCGTAAAACAAACATTTTTGATATGTAACAAAAGGTTTAGAATTTAGCTACGGTGTTCAAAATGGGGCCGGGGCAGGTTTTCTAGTTTAAAGGGCCTGGCCTAACTCTGCAATAACACCTTTTTCCATATAATCCCCTTCAGCATGATCTCTGCCGGCATATGATTATCGTAACAGTGGGCAAATTTTTGCCTGTTAAGGTTGCCTTTCTGGGCCAACGACCACCCAAGCAACTTCCAACAGTCTTCCAAACAAAAGGCTTGGAAGAGGGGAAATTTTATTTGCCTATTTTAGAGGAATTCTAGTCCATTGGGCTAAAAGCTTAGGGTCTGTCCCATGCAGGCATCCACCCCACAGGCAGCAAGGAAATTTAAACTGCCCCTTTAGAGGATTTCTCGTTGGCCCATTTTATTGATCGTAATTGTTAACTTCGCAGATGCGCTTGTAATTAATAAACTGAAAGCGCATTTAAAAACACACTTTCAGTATAAATGAAGGCGGTTGTTCCCTACAGCGCCTTTATTTGTGCACTTAAAACACACGCTTTCAGTATTATAAACAGAAAGTCATAAAGATAACAGACTCTTCTTCATCCAAAGGTATTTGGAGAACAGACATAGCAGAGAGAAAGATTTTGACTTGTTTTCTTCAGGTTAGTTTTGGTATGGCTTCTTGTAAATTGTTATATGTTTACATCGATTTAGGAAGAAATTATAGAGAAAAAAAAAAGATGAGATTTGGTGTCGTAATTTCATAGATTTTGGGTTGAAAACTGATACGTTTGAACAATGTTTTCTTGCCAAAAAATATATATTAGCTATAAAGAGATGTCACTAACTTGTATTTTGACCATCACCATCATACTTCACCATATAATCACTCTAGAGGCTGTCAGCAGGTCGATGGGCGTGCTCTCTTTTTGTGGGTGGTTATCAGTTTCATTTATATTAATGTCATCCCTCTAGTACTGTCTCAATTTCTGTGGAGATGGATTTTCTTTTATTGTCAACTCTCTCTCTCTCTCTCTCTCTCTCTCTCTCTCTCAACAATTTCTTTACTTCAACTACTTTCATCCTTTTCAAATTATGCCTTACATACTAGAGTTTTCAAAGGGAAAAAGGATTTAAAAAAAAATAGCATCACTCCCAATAATTCACTGCAAGAAAACAAAAGAACAAGTATGACGCTATGACCATGTGTTATAAGATCATGGCTTCAAGCAGAGGCTGGGAGGGTTCGAGTCACGGATTTGAACTTGGTTTTTCAGTTTTTGGGTGGATGGAACACTAGCACCGAATGGAATGCCTAGACAATAATTGGTTCTGTTTGGAAGTGTCGTTTTGCAGCAGGGACCCAACACAGTGTACAACATATATCTTGCGGGTCCAGGCCCAAGACCCAGCCTGGTATTAGAGTTCATGAACGATGTAGCCTGGCCATCCTAACATGTAGAAAATTTTTGATGTTATTTTTTCTCACTTAGGCCTGAACGAAAACTCTACAATATGAGCTATTGCCAATTTAAAAAATAACAAGGTAGAAGGCCAAAAAGTTCACTTAAACAATAGATTTTGGAAAAACCTTTTTCTATAAACTTGTTAAAAATAATGTTTTCTAATAGACAATACAGGTCAGTTTTTATGAAAACCTTTTATTTAAAAGTTTTAAAGTTAATAGGGGGTGCTAAATAATTTTTGTGATGGCAATAGTCCTACCTTCTTTTTATAAATCTTGAAAAGTGTAAAATAAGTAGGAATATAAAGGAATTTTTATGGTACCAATAGCCGGCCTCTATTCTACTTGAAATTGTTTCTCTTGCTTCTTGGACCCAACATGGTACAGGAGTTTAGAACCAATATCTTGTTGGTCTAAGCCCAAGGACTCAGCCTGGTGTTGGACCTCATGAAAGATGTAGTCCAATCGTCCGAATATGTCAGAGCTTAGGTTCAGATACTGCACCCCTTTGAGTAATCTCCCCACCACCATTAATCTTAATTTTTTAACATTTTCGAAAAATATAAAAGGTTTTTATGAAAAGTGGCCTGCGTGTCCACTATAAATGGCCAAAAAGTATACTTAAATAATAGATTTTGACAAAACTTTATTCTTCAAAGTTGTTCAAAATGATATTTTTTAGTGGACTACGCAACCAATTTTCATAAAAACCTTTTATATTTTTCTTAAATCTTAAAAAAATTAAAATTGATGGGGGTGGGGAGATCATTTGAAGGGGTTGCAATATTTGGACTCGTAAGAGCTTTCTTATTTTTTCTCACTTGGGCTTGAACCAAAATTATCCTTTTGGGTTAATGCTAATTTGAAAATATACTTCTCTCTTTCACTAATGCTGCGCAAAATAAACATCTATGGTATGTAACACATATAACAGAGAAAAGAAAATTGGAACTAAAGGTTTAAAAAGTAGGTACAATTTGATATAGTATCAATATCAAAGGGCACTGAATGATTGCCAAAGGCCCTCTAATGGCATGTTCCTTTCCAATAGGGGTGTGGTGTTTGTAGACATCTTGATTTTGACTCTATGTGGGTGCATGTGTGCCATGTGGTATGTGTATTCTCCTATTGTTTAAAAATAAAAAATGAAAAATAAAAAACACTGAATGATTCAAGTGGGCTGATTTATGGGCCAAAGTTGAGCCCGCCTGACGAGCCTTAAGCTGAGGTGAAGCGTGATATCAAATCAGGGCAGGTTTTCTGGCTTAATGGGCCTGGCCTAACCTTTTTTCCGTAAGGTAGCCTTTATTGGCACCCCAAGACTTGCATTTCATCTCTCATTTATTTTATATTTTAAAACTTTATAAAAAACATAAAAGGTTTTTATGAAAATTGATCGTTGTATCCACTAGAAAACATCATTTTGAACAATTTTCCAGAAAATAGTTTTTTCAAGATCTATCGTTTAAGTGGGCTTTTTAGTCATTTATGAAAAAGAGGCATAAATGGCTAGAAAATTCCACTTAAACGAAAGATTTTGGAAAAAATTTATTCAACAAAATTGTTCAAAATGATATTTTGTAATGGACAAGGTGACCAGTTCTTATGAAAAGCTTTAATAGTTTTCATAAAATCTTGAAGTATAAAATAAGTGGGAGATGAAAAGCAAGTCTTGGGGTGCCAATAAAGGCCCCCTTTCCATAATTCCCCACATAGAGTGAACATCTAATCTCTGGATATTTTGGACATTTGTTGCAACAGAGTGAACATCTAATCTCTGGATGTTTTGGACATTTGCTGCACTGGCGATGATCAATTCAACGAAAATGCTGCCGATTCTTATCCCTAATAAATTAATCTGTGAAATATTATAAAGGAAATTATTATTATTATTATTTTCTATACTTAGACCGACAAATTTCCTCCTGATTTGCTCGCCTTCTTAGTGTCTTTTAATGCTAAGATCTTTTTGGTTTCGTCGGCTACATGGGCGGCTCTCACCCACTTGGCAAGTGAAGCAATTGCCGGCCACTAAGACTCCAAATAAAGGGCTTCATATTAAATGTGTATCCCACATTAACCTTTAATGAGTTTTGATTTATCTTTTTTTTTCTTTTTTGGTAATTAATTGTCTCAAAGATTGACATCACGAGAAAGATTGAATAGATTAATCATATTATTAAGAGATGGGCTATTATCATCACAAAATTTTTTTGACATCCTCATTTAATTTACATTTTTTAAGGTTTTATGAAAAATATATAAAAATTTTTCATAAAAACTAACCATTTAATCTATTAAAAAACATCATTTTGAACAACTTGGTAAAATTTTCTTTTCTTTTTCCAAAAGATGTCGTTTAAGTGGATTTTTTTTGGTCCTTCGTAGTATTTGTTTCATTTTTATAGAATGTTTCATGAAAAATGACTAAAAAATCCACCTAAACAATAGATTTTAGAAAAAATTTATTTTGCAAAATTATTCAAAGTGATGTTTTCTAGTAGGACATCACGGTTAGTTTTTATGAAAACCTTTTACTCCCTTTGTTCCTATTTTATTGGTCTCTTTTTCTTTTTGAAATGTTCCAAAATTATAGACACGTTCAAAAAATCAATGATTCTTTTGTTTTGATTTCCTAAAATACCCTTTCTCAAAATATTTTATATTTTTTCAATATTTGTACACTTAAAGATAAAACTGGAATATTGAAATATATATGTTGATGTGAAAGCATTTAATAGGCTTTCCTAAAAAAAACGTAAGTTTTCAAAAGTGACAATCAATTAGGAACGAAGGAAGTATATTTTTCATAAAACTTTAAAAAGTGTAAACTAAGTGAGAGTGCAGATGAATATTTATAGTGGCGATAACTGCCTCTATTATTAATTGAAAATGAAATGTTAGCAAAGTTTGAATAAAAAAACTTAATTGGTAATTTTGCATATTAAAAAAGAAAGAATTTTGAATTTATTTTAAATATTTTATAAACAATTAACTAACGTGATTTATGTCGATGGCATTATAGTTAAAAGAAATGTACCTTAATTGTTGGGTGGGACATTTCGGACTTGAGTTTTTAAAAAACATCAATAGAGGGTCCACGGTACGTATAATTTCCATCGAGTGAAAAAAAAATTGCTAATGCATTGAGCCGACCCTGGTCGGCTGTGGCCTTTCTTGGTTTTGTTCATTCCTCTCTCCTCAATTTGATCACTTTGTGTAAGTACCATGGCTTCTACCAGTACCCGAGAAGATCCCTTCACCTCCTCCTCTTCCCTTCCACCACGAAATTATGATATTTTCTTGAGTTTCAGAGGCGAGGATACACGCACCAACTTTACTGATCATCTCTTCGCTGCTTTGGTCCGTCACGGGTTTTGCACGTACAGAGATGGCGACAGTGTCAAGAGAGGAGAAGATATTGGCATCGAACTGTTGAAAGCAATCGAAGAGTCAAGAATTTCTGTTATCGTCTTCTCACGAAACTATGCTTCTTCGAGATGGTGCCTTGATGAATTGGTGAAGATCATGGAATGCAAGAGCACCTTCCAACAGATGGTTTTGCCTGTGTTTTACGACATTGATCCGTCCTACGTGAGGGCACAGAAAGGGAGTTTTGCGGAAGCATTTGCCGAGCATGAAGAGCGTTACAAGGGTCGTGGGATGGAAGGTAAGCTTGAGAAGTGGAGGGCATGCGCTGACAGAGGCCTCTAATTTGTCTGGTTGGGACCTCCAAAATCTGGCCAACGGGTATTTCTTTCTTCTTCTTCATCCTCCTTGATAGGAAAAACTATTAACAATATCATTTTAGATCTGCCTAAAATGAGAATAATCAAAAGCTTCCTTGAGGGTTATCATACCAAATTTTGTTGGCTATAGCACCATGGCCTAGGTCAATGGCGGACCAGGAATATTATTTTCTCAAATTCAGTTCCTCATGTTTAATTCCATTTTCATGATTCATATCGATGATCGACTTACCTAAACTTTGATTTTCGCGTCCATTTTTTATTCCTGGTTGAAATTGGCAGACATGAGTCAAAATTTATTGAGAAGATTGTCGAGGTCATTTCGAATAAACTAAATATGGCATACTTAAATGTGGCCCCCTATCCAGTTGGCATAGAGTCTCGAGTAGAAGACATCATTATGTTGTTATGCTTGGGGTCAGATGATGTTCGCATGGTCGGGATTTGGGGGATTGGCGGATTAGGGAAGACAACAATTGCCAAAGCTGTCTATAGCCTAATACGACACCAATTTGAAGGCAGCAGCTTCGTTGCAAATATTAGAGAAATTTCAGAGCAACCCAACTGGTCTAGTAAGTTTACAACATCTGATTATTTCTGATATCTTAATGAATGAAATCCAAAACTTAAGAAATGCTGATCAAGGAATTGAGCTTATAAAACAAAGAGTATGGCGTAGAAGGGTTCTTCTTGTTCTTGATGATGTGGATAAATTTGACCAGCTAAAGGCATTAGCCATAAGGCGTGATTGGTTTCATTCGGGAAGTAGAATCATAGTAACCACTAGAGATGAGTCTTTACTAAAATTGCTTGAAGTAGATGAGATATATATGCCTACATTATTAAGTGAGTCTGAGTCTCTTCAACTTTTCAGTTGGCATGCCTTTAAAACAGACCATCCTAAAGAAGACTATGTGGAGCTTTCAGGGAAAGTAGTGGGTTATGCTGGCAGGCTTCCATTAGCCCTTGAAGTTTTGGGTTCTTTCTTGTTTGACAAAACCATGCCTGAATGGAAAAGCGCATTGAGGAAATTAGAAAGAATCCCTCATGATGCAATTCAAGAAAAGCTTAGAATAAGCTTTGCTTCATTAAACGACTTAGAGAAGGAGTTATTCCTGGATATTGTTTTTTTCTTTATCAATATGGACCAAAAGTATGCAATCAAAATAATGGAAGGATGTGGTTTCTTCCCAGATATTGGAATCGCGGTTCTATCTCATCGATGTCTTGTAAGAATTGAAGCAGGTTGTCTAATGATGCATGACATGCTTCGAGACATGGCTAGAGAAGTTGTTCGTGTAGAATGCCTGAAGGAGCCTGGGAAACGTAGTCGATTATGTTTTCATGAGGATGTCCTTGATGTGCTGACAAATCACACGGTAAGGTACTAAGGTTTATACACATGAATTATTTTGTTAATATATCATTGAGATGTATTGGGTTAATATTGTAAGAATGCATGATCATTTTAAATTATTAAGCTAGCTTACAATTTGTTTGGCTCCCTAAGCATAGTGTAGGATAACATAAACACTGATGAGTTCTATGGGGAAAAATGCATGCCACACTTCCCTCAAATGTGCAATGCAGTGCACTTCCCAGCCTGTCTTTGGTACACAGGCATATCCTCTCCAATATGACATGTTTGCTTATGCAATGCTCTTCCTCAGCAGGGAACAGAAGTAGTTGAAGGTCTGGTCTTAAACTTGCCACCGTCAAATGATGTAAAAGTGAATGCACAAGCATTTGTAAAGATGAACAACCTGAGACTTCTTAAGCTTTTTAATGTACATCTAAGTGGAAGCTATAAGCATCTTTCCAAAAGGCTAAAATGGATATATTGGTTTGGGTTCCCTTTGGAATCTATGCCGTCCAGCTTATTTATGGAGAAAGTGGTGGTGATTGAAATGCTCTATAGCAACCTAAAACAAGTTTGGAGGGGAAGGAAGGTATGATCGAGATGTTGTTTTTTACTCTTTCCAGTTTTGATTATAGTTTTATTTATTATATGCAAATTATTATTATTATATTTTTTTTAATTTCCCCTCTTTGAAAAACAGATTCTCAACGAGTTGAAAATCCTGAAACTTGGTCATTCCTATCAGCTAACAAAAACCCCGGACTTCTCAGGATGCACCAACCTCGAGATATTGGAGCTTAGCAATTGTACAAGGTTGGTAAAAGTTCACCAATCTATTGAGCTTCTTCAAAAACTTATTGTCTTAGATTTAGAGAACTGCAAAAGCCTTGTGAAACTGCCAGCGAGCTATTTGGAAGTTGACATCTCTACAAAACCTCTGTCTCACTGGCTGCTCAAAATTAGAAAAGGTGCCAGGATTCAAAGCACCGCCGTCAAAAGCATGGTTTCCATTCATCTGGTCTTGGGCATCAGCGATGAGAAATCCCAATTCCATCAGTCGTTCACTAGCCTCTGTACCGGGATTAATTTCCCTAAAAAAATTATCTCTGGAACACTGCAATTTGTCATATGTTCCTGACGAGCTCGGGAGTTTAATGTCATTAGAACAACTGAGTCTTACAGGAAACAATTTTCGCACCCTACCAGCCAGCATCCGTCACCTTTCCCAGCTTTGGATCCTTTCGTTAAATCAATGTACAAGTCTGCAATCACTTCCAGAGCTTCCGGTAAATTTAAGAAGTGTGGATGTAACATTTTGCACGTCATTGGAAAGAACATCAAATGGGTTGTACTTTCAGGAGTCGCTCTTCCTGATTCTTGATGACTGCCACAAATTAATTGAGAACGAGGATGCAAGAAATTCGGTGGAGAGTCGGAAACAGATCATCTCTCTCAGCATGCCTGCGTGCGTGTGTGGGTGTGGGGGGACCGAGATTTTTTTTCTTATAACTCCAGATGTGATCGAACAGGGACAATTTGTTTGTCGAGAGTATCACGTTATTTTTCCTCGGGGCGATGTTCATGACGTTTTTGACTATTGGAGCGAGGGATCGGTTTTATCTTTTGTTGTTCCAGATGGGATGATCCGAGGGTGGGTTCTGTTCGTGTTCTTTGCACACCACGTAGTTTCAATTCAACAGAATGGAGCTTCTCTCTCTCTTTCTTTGACCTATGAAGTCAAAAATAAAACCAAGGGCCTTAAGAGGTTCAATTTTCCTCCAATGCAACGTCACGATGAACCACATTGTGGCCTTGAACTTCAAATGGAATCTGGGGATGAAGTGGAGTTTTCGATATTTATTAAAGGTTATCGTACATCCTTGGTGAAGAATTGTGCCATCAAGCTAATTTTGAAGGACGATCTGAAGGATTTCCTATTCAAGCATATTGATCTTGCAGGGATCAACAGAGCCTTTTGCTAGTTTCGGGATGAAGTGGAGTATTCAATAATTGTCGATCCATGATCATATATGGCCATTGCTCTTTTTTAATTACTTGATATGGCTCTCATGTTAGTATGTTGTGACATCAAATTGAGCAAACATATTTGGTTGGGCTGATATGAGAAAATAATGAGATTTTTTGGCTAAAAATAAACAGATGGCCAAAAAGTTCATTGAAACGGTACATTTTGAAAAAACTTTCATTTGCAAAGTTATTCAAAATGACTTTTTCTAATGGAGAAAGCAGCTAGTTTTTATATAAAATAGTTTTATATGTTTCATTAAATTTTGAAAAATTAAAACAAGTGGGGTGTAAATATAATTAAGGGGTGGCAATAATCGCTCCCCCAAGAACATATATTTTGTGGGTCCCGGCCCAAGAACCCAGCCTGTTATTAGAGCTCATGAACGATGTAGCTCATGCACTGTCATGTGGATTTAATTTTTCTGCTACAAAAATAAAAAATGGAAAAATTGAGGACGATATGTAGCTCCCAACTGTGCGACGATTGGTCTGGACGTCATGGCTGCAGACAGACCACCGATGATGATGATGATGATGATGATGACAACGCCGAATTCGAATCAATTTGCTGGAAAACCACGAGGAATCCATAGATCTGCCAGAAACGATTCGTGGGAAAATCACGAGAAACCCACGGATTTGAAGTTTTTCGATCCATTGAAACTAAGCCAACTGAAAGTGCATTTTAAAACACGCTTTCATTATAAATGAAAGCGGTTGTTCACTAGAGCGCTTTTATTTTTGCATTTAAAAAACACGCTTTCAGTATAAATAAAAGTGGCTGTAAGGAACGGCTGCTTTCATTTACATTGAAAGCGTGTTTTTTAACGCTCTTTCCGTTATAATGGAAGCATTGGTTTTAGTACCAGTTTTCATATAGTAGAAAATCGGGGCAGGTTTTCTAGTTTAAAGGACCTGGCCTAACTTTGCACCAGCCCTGTCCGTCTAATCCCCTTCTATTTGATCTCTGCCGTCATATGGCTGGCTATCTTAATAGTGGGTAAATTAACAGGTTGCCTTTCTAGGCCAATGACAACCCAAGCAACTTACAACAGTCTCCCAAACACAAGGCTCGTAAAGAGGGAAATTTAAATGCCACTTTTAGTCCAGTGGGCTAAGCTTAGGATCTGTCCCATACAGGCATCCACCCCACAAGCAGCAGGGAAATTTGTCCCCCACTTGAGAGAAATTCTCTTTGGTCCATTTTATTGAATTTCACTCAAGGGTTTGAATGTCAAGTGGATTTATTTTTTAGTTTACACTGTAAATATATTTTCAAATGTCCAATTTTTTTCAGAATTCTCAGGAAGTCAATCAAAATGTATGCATCAAAATTTGTTGAATTAGATGGAAAATCATAAAACCATGAAACAAAGGATTCCACATGGTAATTTTTATAACTTTTTTCTGTTTTACAACCTCCTGTTTTTTTCAAAAATTAAAAATGGGAAATCAAGATTTTTGCGACCTATTTTTTTTTTATTAATATAATTGGGGGGCAATAAACAACCTAAATTTTTATCAAAGTCCACATTTTTTTTTCTTTAGTTTAACAAAAATAGAAAACCATGAAACAAATTAGCAAAAAGATTATGGAGTAAACATAGAACCATGGAACAATTTTTTTTTTTTTTTTTTTTTTTAAATTTCTTTTTCTTGTATTCTTTTCCTATCTTATAATTATTTTTTTTCTCTCCAACCTTCCCCATGTTGAAAACCACCAGCATCAAGCCACCTTCATTTATTACCTGAATTTTCTTCCATTGCCTCTTCTCCTTTTCCAAAGCCCTAACACCTTGCCCTCTCCCCTTATATTTGCTCTGAAAAAGCACAATGCTAGTGACTCAACAGTAAACAATGTTAGACTCTAAAACTATCATGTCTGTGATCAACCCGAAGCTTCAAAAAGAAGAAACATGGCTCAATTATCACTCTGTTTGGTTCCAATTTCTTCAAAGGAAATGATATTTAAACAGTGGCTTTTACATTTATATACATGTATAAATGTCAGGCGTTCAGCTTGCTAATATCACAAGAACAACTATTCTTTGGCCTACACTTAACATTCATAAAACTATGTACATATATATACAGTACACAAAGGAGAAGCATCCCAAGAGGGAAAGGGTTATATTACCCAACAACATGCTGTAGTGTCTGACTTGCTATAAACATGCCAGCATGGTAGCCACCGGTCACCACATCCTATCATGTTATCATCACAGCATACCAACTCCCATGGTCTCCTCTTCCAGTGTTGAAGCCTCACTCAAGCACTCGTCCTTTGCACTCAGCATTTTAGATGCAACACATCGTGCACATATAACCTTGAGTGCCTCTAATTTTTCCATTATTGCCTCTAATTTTGCTGTCATTCTCTCTTTGTCCACTTGGAGCTCTGCAATCTCTTCATCTAGTTTGGCAGCAGCGGCTAGCTGTGTGATGACACCTCTTGCCATGACCTCAACCCCTGCCGTAGCACTCAAAGAACCTTCCACTATAGAAGCAGGTTTGATATCTGCTTCCTTTGCCCCCATGTCACTATCTTGCTCTGCAGTTAGTAAATTTAAAACCTGACAAGCAAATATATAAGTATTTGGAACAATAAAACAGGACAGAAAACCTTGGCTAACATAATTCAATCAGGGGGAAAAAAAAGTATGAAGGTCATGAAAAAAATATATATATATATATATATATATTTGTCAGCTAATAGGAATTTGAATGCATGCAAAAATATAATGTTAATAGTGGCTTAGCGTACATGTCGTTGCCATGTCCAGCCTTGCTGGCATTGTGCTAATTTTCGAAGAAGAAGATGCAAGCTAGGAATGGTGGTGAGTGAAGAAAGAGGTGTCACAATTAGGAAAGGAAGTGTCCCCAATTTTATTTTTCTGTCGTTATACCTTTCTGTATTTCATTTTCCTTGTTGGGTCATGTCCTTTTAGCTTCTCCCCCACATGGCATGACTTGGACCAATAAAATGAGAGGGGCATGAAAGGAAGCACAATATGGAGTTGTGCACTCTTATCTTCATCAACCAAAATCGGCTCCTAAAGATTTTTGTTGCGAGAGGACGCTGCAACTCGCAAGTAAGCTTCCTCAAGCATTTTGCTTTTGTTTTGTTCTTTTTTTCTTTCTTTTTTTTTTTTGGGGGGGGGGGGGGGGGGGGGGGACTTCTCGAGCCCAAGCCCAATGGTCGATCATGTCTGGGGTACCTACCTGAGACACACTGGCCGATTCAATTTGTTCACTGGCCAAGAGGTGTGTACATTTCCCCACAAAAGACAGATTGAATTAATGACAAAATTTTTTCCTTATATATGGGGTCAGTAAGGACAAAATTAAATCAGAGTAATCATAATTCTCCATCACCAAAGATGTCATTTCGTTATGGTTTGCAAATCGTTAAACATAATACTGGCGTACCTCAGAGAACACACAATTGACATGAGCAACAAAGTCGCATTCTTCACAATGATAAACTGGCAACTCAGGGTCTCCTTTCTCGCAAGTATCGCAATAGAACTCGTTGGAATCATTGTCTTCTTGGACGACAGAATGACGAAAAGTTGAGGGATCAATATGATATTCATGTTTAATGACAAGGGGCAACGAGGGATGGCAATGAATGTGGAGATTAACATCCCACTCCACACAACGGAAAAGGAAGCGACCCTCAAAATAGGCATTACATGAGTTGCACGCATGGTGCTCATACTCACTTTTGGTTGGAAAATTCTCAAAGAGAGTGAGAAGGTGCTCATGACCATCGCATCTTATGGCAGGGTACAAGCTTAAGGCAACCAATGTGCAGTCTGAAATTGCACACCCGACAGCTGAAGGTGTGGCAAAAGCAGGGACGCGTGCAAGCATGGCAACGAGAATTATAATCAGATTCCCGAGGGTGGGTGAGGGAAAGACATGTCGAATCTGCTGTGGCAATTCAGTACACGATTTGTGGACAATGTAACTGCAATCCACACAACGGAGAATGACATCATTCAAATCGATATACCCAAAACAGAGGCAGCAGCGGAGATATTCTCTGGGTAATTGTAATTCGATGAGAGGGTGGGGATGGCCTTGGAAGCTCACGGTGGGCATAAGCGAGCGGCATCCAACGTCGAGGTTGAATTCACACTCTGCACAGTTGTAGACGAAGAAGCCAGAGCACTCTCCAAGACAGACACCGCAGATATAATAGTTTCCCTTAGAAGGGTTTTTGTGGACGAGGGTGAGAGGGTGTTTTCAGTGATTTGGGTGTTCGATCTGTTGGGTGCAATTCGGCGCATAACTCGTGGATGGCTAACTCCTCGTTGCATTGATCGCAACCATAGATCGGACCCAACATGGGTTGCTTGCAAACGCAGCAGTTTACTTCATCGTTTTTCTGCTCATCTCTAAGGATCAAGGGATGGTCATGGATGAAAGATTCAATCTCTTTTTCCATCTCTCTATACCGGCGGCGTTCAATAGATATCGTTTCTCGGCAACCTACGGCCAGAGTTCGACTACTATATGAAGTTTTGGTCAGATCTTGTACTCATGGGAAGACTCGGAGCATTTCCTACCCTACTAATATAAAACCCAGCCGCCTCCCTCGCCAAAAGGAGTAATTAAATTAATCAAGCACTCAACTACTCAAGCTTAAGATGCTCCTGTGTGCATCTTTTTTTTAATCTAAAATCACCCCAACTAATGATCTTATTTACGAAGACATGTTCCCCCTTCACTATTTGTTTTTAATTAATGGTAGAGTTGCCCTTCACTCATTTACTAATCTCTCTCTCTCCCCCCGGAAAGGACATGTGCAAGGCACACGTAGAGTGTGACTTGCCAATTTACTACTCAATTGCATTGTTATTCCTCACGCAATTGCATTGTTAATCCTTGCTGTAGTATTTGGAGTAGGTAACAATTTAAAAACTGCTCGACATGATAGTTTAATGATATTTATTTGTTAAGCAAGTGATTTAAGATTTAAATTTATGAAAAGGTATTGATACTCATTTGTTGATAGTAAAATGGGTTTGAGGTAAATATTTGATTATAAAAATACAAAAATAAAAAACTAAGAATTGCTTACAAATATGCAATCATAATATCCAAATGTAAATTTTATGCACATTCTATAGAGTAGGATGGAAAATAAAATTTTATGCGCATAACAAAGGACTTGATACCATAATTAATTAACATATCTCTTTCTATTTTTAGACTCCTTCAAAAAAAACTGAAAAAGAAAATTAAGATATTTTAAAGCAGAAATAGGTTAGGTCACTAAGCAATTAATTTAGCATTGTCCATATTGTAGTTTATATTCCATTCTCCATTTCTACACTCAGGCCATGTTCGTTTGGTGGGAATAGAATGGCTGGAATGGAATTTCATTCCAATTCATTCCAAACAACATGTTTGGATTAGATAATTAAATGGGAATGAAATCAAGCAGTAGTAATGAATTATAATGATATTCATTCCACAATGTTTATTTTAATCTCATTCCATTCAAGATTATTTTGAGTATGGAATCAAATTTCATTCCCATCCATTCCATTCCAACAAAACAAACATGGCATCACTTTTAAAAAAATAAAACAAACAAACAAACATATTAGGAAATCTGCAACCTAAATTGAGAGAAGAAATTAGCAAAGAACCATAAAACAAATTAAGCATTCAATTCAGTAGTTTAGTGTATTACTGTATTATGTCATTTTCGGTTACTATTTTTTTCTTCCAAATCCAAAAGATTAAGATATTTCTAACCTAATTTTAGCAAAGAATTTAACAAGAATATATCTCTCTCTACACCTTCCCGCCAAATTTGGCAGAAGAATTCAAAGTAACCGCGAAAAGACAACTTTACCCTTTATCTGCGAGTGAACATCAAAACGTTCTTCAACAAATCATCACACACTGGCGACACCACTAATGAACCAAGCTGAGCTCACTACTCTCTCTAAACCGTCGTGAACTTTCTCCGCTCGTCTCCGTCAACTTCCCATCACCACCGCCGCTGCCACCGTCATCCCCTTTATCTTCTTGAACATCATCATCATCTCCACATGAAGATGCCTCCTCTTCCTCCTCCTCCTCCTCCTCCGCATGATCATCATCACGTTGATCAGAAGTCACGAGCTTCATTCTCAGCACACCGTCTAGCTGGCGAGTCCTTACAATATCCGGCCGGTCGTTTAGCACTTTACTAATCTTTAACCGTCCGCCCTTCCTAACCGGCTTGAGATTGAATCTTGGCCGTCCGCTCTCTCTCAGTGTTGACAACCATGGCGGGAAAACCTTTCTTTTCTCTTTCTCTCTCCTCTCCATCGCCATTGGCGTTCTTGAACTCGATCCGGCCGGCGACGGTGAAGAAAGCAACTCCATCGACAGATCACCGTTGTATGCCCTCTCGATCGAGCTTTCAAACCCTAAGGTCTCCGTATGGAGCTCGAACCGGTTCGTAGCACCAGGTGCAAGAATATCATCCCATACGGACCGGCTCGTTCCGGAAATGCTGGCGTCCGTTCTATGATCATCGTCTCCGGTCGTAATCTCACCAGAATCTTCGTTTCCGGCATCGGCATTGGCGGCAGTGGAATTAACGGTGGCGGATTGAAGAATGTTGGCTGGTGCTTGAATTTCGGCGGCGCTAGAAATCAACCTCAGTCCATCTGCCGGAGATGGAATATTCCGGTGCCGGCCATGCGGTTGTGCGGGCAGTTGGTCCTCGTGGTTGGAAAGACCGGGGAAGGACCGAAACGTTTTCTTGAAGAAACTCATAACTGCTTTTTGTTTTAATTTTCTGTACCTTTTTTTTTCCTCTAAAAATTGTTGAAATACGTTATGCTGTGATTAATATATAGTGACGAGTTTAGTTTCTTAGGTCCATATGGGCAAATGATAATATATGGTACTGTACTGGCCGGATTGTATTACAGGTAGAGATTAGATACATTAAAATGATATTTTCACAAGTACTCTTTTTGAAAAACTCTTTTAGGTCTTAATTGTCCTCTCATTTTTTTTTTCTCCATTTTTTATTTTTTTTTAATATAATATGAAACTGGTTCACAACCATATAAGGGACGTTAAATTTATTGTTTTTTCTTCATACCTTGTAATAATATTGAAATTTGAAACAGTTAATGTTTGAAAGGATTAGAACGCATCTATAGTATGATAATCTCGTGACATTTGTTTTCCTCGTTGATTGAGTAATATCAAATTCAAGTTCATGGGAAAATATTGCTTATCAATTATCCAAAAAAAAAAAGAGGGGAAAAAATTGGGATGTAAGAAAATTTTTTTTTTTTTAATTTCATATTTTGATTATTGTATGAACAAATACAACAAAAGCGGTCATCAAATTATAGGACCCAACACCTTTAACACAAAAATAAAAATTTGAAATAACACAATTAAGGTGATTTAATTGAAAATTGCTGACGTGATTGTGTACTTTGAAAATATATTTTTTTTAATAGAATGTCTTTACTTAAAAGAAAAAAACATGTTTGAAAAGGTGTTTTCAAATTGTTTAGAAAATAAAAAAACAATATTTTCAGAGAATAGAAAAATAATAATTTCTTTTTAACATTTTTTATTTGAAAAACAAAAAATAACCTCTTTTTTTCTAATATTTTTCTTTAATAATAAGATCATTGACATGACATGCATTTAAAAATATATATATATATATATATATATATATATATATATATATAAAGTCTTTAATGTAATTATGATACAATTAAATGATGTCATGAGTTAATAAAATTAAAATAAAATGTAATAAAATTAAAAAAATATTATGATAATTCTACTTTACTCTATTCTCATTAATGCCTCTGTTGATCCAGTGATCCTGGGCGTTAGTTTTTCTCCCCATACAATGGCCAAGTCTTAAAAAAAGATTAGATAAAAAATTAGATGGCAACTTAATCATTGTGCTTGTGTAATCGATCTGAATTCTGGGTGTTGGTACCCAAAATATCAGCCTCAGAAAGGGTTGGCAAACCCCATACGCTCAAAATGGGACGAGGGATGTGAAATCACGGGAGGGCATCGAAATGACAATTATATCCTTCCACTCAAACGACATGAATTATTGAAGTCTGATGACTCACTCCTGATGTAGACTAGAAAACTCAGGGCATTTTTGTCTCACTACATAGATGATCCATCGTTTTACTTTCTGCCCTTTTACTTGTAATCGTACGCCTTGTACCGGTCTTGTGTCCGGCTAACTTGCATAAGCGCTCGCGACAAATCTTACGCACCCCCAATGGCAGCAGACGAGGAGATTCTGAAGAAGCTCGAGGAGTCCACCAAGGACGCCACGCGCCACCAGCTCGAGGCTCTCCAGACCATCCTCGAACGCCACGGTGGCGTGAGCTATCTCCAGTCCCATCTCCGAGACTATCATGCGCCGGTCGACGCGGCGACTTTCCGGCGTTCCGTGCCTTTGTCTTGTTACGATGATTACGCCGATCACCTCAGTCGGATGGCTGACGGCCATCTTGATGATCATGATCAGCCTCTTCTGTCTGTTGATCCCCTGCTCTGTTTCTTCTACAGGTAGTCAACCTCCCTGTGCTGATTTTTTTTTTTCTTTTCCCTGTTTGGTTACTGAGAGAACTGACGAACAGAAAATAAAATTTTGAATGTTATTGTTTTGCGTTGTTTTGGTTTCCAGAAAATGAAAAGATCACCTTAGCAAAGTCGAATAGTTGAATTAGGTTTAGCTGGAGTGGAGGTTTTCGTTTTCTCTTCTCCGTTTGGTTGCTGAGATAATGTAGGAAAGGAAAAGAAATCAAAATTTCAGTCTTATATTTTACATCACGCAACACGCCGAGAAAATTTATACATTTTCTTTCCTTCTCCTTCATTTTCTCAGCACTTAAATGGAGGGTGAAGATTCTAAATTTTAATTTCTTCACTTTACCTACAGTTTCTCGGAAACCAAACTGAGCAATAAGGAAAGGAAGAGGAAAACCCCTAATTTGTTTAGAGAGGATTTTATTTGAAATTTGTATCTTGCATTTGTTTTCACAGCTCCGGATCGAGTTCAATGAAGCCAAAGTTGATTCCTTACTTTGATTCGACGCCCTCGAAAGCTGCCTCTTATTTAGCTCACCAGGGTACGTCGGCGCTTTTAAGAAGGTAATTCATTTCATACCTTCACATTCTTTGGAATTATGGCAATTGTTCTTATTTTGATTCCTTGATTCATTTGCAGCCTGTTTAGTTTTCCAAATAGAAATCTAATGTTTTACATAGTATTGAAGGCATAAATCCATCACCTTGAATGTGACTACTTAAAAAAAGTTGGAGTCAGCCCTGTGGTTGCTGCTATATGATGATCAATTCTTTGAAATTCATGAAATGCCACAATTTTGAATTTTCACTCTCATTTGTGATGATGACCATCATTCTCTTGAATTTTTTCATTTGATGTGGTGAATTTGTGACTTCTATACTATATAAAATGCACTAAATTGTCTAATATCCATTTGGATGCCCAAACGGACCCTTGGCGTTTTTTATACTAAGGACAATTTGAATTTTTGTTTAGGTTGTTCCCTCCAAGGCCCTCAATTAATAAGGTCCTATTTTTTGTTTATGCTGGTAACATTACACTCACCAAAGGTGGCTTTAAGGTTATGGCTGCTTCTTCATACCCATTGCATAGCAGTAATGCAAATTCATCCCTATTTGTCTCTTGCGCTAGTCCCCGGGAAGTCATTCTTGGTTCAAATGTTCAGCACCAAATGTATTGCCACCTTCTTTGTGGCCTTAGGAATTCCGAATTAATTGATGGGATACGAGCACCATATGCCGTTGGCTTGACTAAAGCATTTTGCCTTCTGGAGTCTAAGTGGGAGCAGCTTTGCGATGATCTCAAACTCGGGATTCTAAGTCCGGAGATTTCTGATGTTACAATGAGAGATTCTGTTATTGGGATTCTCGGTGGGCCACAGCCAGATCTGTCAAACAGAATTCGATCAATTTGTGAAGAAAAAAATTGGGACGGGATCCTGAGTAGATTATGGCCCAATGCTCGTTACATTAAGTGTGTTAGCACAGGAAGTATGGAGCAGTATTATTCGAAACTTAAGTACTACGCAGGAGAAATACCTGTGTTAGGCGGAGACTACTTTGCTTCAGAGTGCTGTGTGGCCATTAACTTGGACATTATGCAACCACCAGAGCTGACCCGGTTTGTTATGCTTCCCACTGCGGCCTATTTTGAGTTTCTTCCGTTTGATTTGAATGGTACCAATGTTATTGGTGAAGTGACAGTGGATATTTCTGGTGTTGAGGTGGGGAAGATGTATGAGATGGTTGTGACTACTTTTAGAGGATTTTTTCGATATCGTTTGGGTGATATTGTGAGAGTTGTTGGCTTTTATAATTCATCACCACAAGTAGAGTTTGTGATGAGAGCTCCTAAATCTCCTACCGAGATATTCACAGAGAGAGAATTGATGTCTTCTATGGAGCGTTTCCAACTTGTGCTAAGGGACCTAACAATGACAGAGGTTACAGAGTTTGCAAGTTTCTTTGACTTGGAGTTGAATCCAAACCAGTTGAAGATTTTTGTGGAAGTCAAACAGCAAGGCATGGTTCTTCAGGAGGAGAAATTGCAGGAGTCAGCTTTAGTTCTTAAAAAATGTTGTTCCTCTCTTGAGGATGGATTTGGAGTTATTTACAAGGTGAAGAGAGATAAAGGTGAAGTTGGCTCTTTGTTGCTATCTATTGTAAAGCCTGGTAGCTTTGATAGGTTATCACAAGTTGCCATCCAGAATGGAGCACCGGCTAGTCAATATAAACCACCAAAAATCATAAGAAATCGAGAGATCGTTGATTTCATGGAAAAAGCTGCAGTTGTAACTGTATGTTTGGATCCCTTAGATAAGTAAGACCTTATAAAATGGATTGGAGTTTTAAAAAATGGATCCTTCACTGTTGGATTTCTTCTGGTGAGGATATATGCTGTCTCCGTGATCAAATTAAGAAAGTTTTGTGGTGCAGATGAAGGTAAGAACCTATTTAGATCATATCTGTTTTATAGTGCTATACTTGGGATTTAATTCTCTGGAGCTGAATAATCAAAGGTTGGATGGTTGGAGACAAGTCTAATAAATGCTTTCACAAGGATGCAGTTCCATTTCACCATGTCAAATCAGCTGGGATTCAAACCATTGATGGCTAGTGCTTGTTTATATCTTATGTACTTGGGCTAACCCTTTTGCTTTTTAATAAAGATATTTACTTCATTAAAAGAAAAAACCATTGATGTGTTAGCCATGGGCTGTTGCTACAGCATTTAATTTTGCCTTTTTTTTTTTATGTTTTTTTTTTTTTTGGTGTTCTTGTTCTGAATCATCTACATTTTTATTTTTTGTGGCACCAGAAAATTGATTTATAGATACTGTTCTTTGTAGTTTTACTGTTTTAGTGATAAGAGTTTTCCGATTTATAATGTGTTTGTTGTATTTTGGAAATGAGGAAATCTTTTCAATTTGTATTTTAAGATCTCAGATGTGGATTTCCTTCTTGGAGTTTGATATATACCTGTATGTGTAGCATGTATGGGTTACTTGGAATAAGAAGAGGAGAGAGAGAGAGAGAGAGAGAGTTACAAATGGAAGTCAATTAATTTTGAAGGAAACCCAAAAATGAAATTCAGTAAAACGTTGCTATTCAAAGAGAACTTCCACTCTTTCCCTGTTTCTACTGCAATTATTAGAGCTTAATTTTTTTTTTTCCCCAACCAAGAGAAAAAAAAAAAGAAAAAGAAATGGGGCAAACTCTACAATGGAAGTGAACTTGTCTCTAGAGGAGTCTTTTGAGTAGTTCTCACACTGTAGTTTGTGTTTCACCGATCTGATGTGTGAGAACAGGGGAAGATTCCTGCTAAAACAGTAGAGAAGTAGGGAACACTTATTATTTTTATTTTTTAAAAGAAAAGTAGGGAACAAAAATTTTGAGCGCCTTCATAAGCCAACAATAAACTGTAAATGTGCATGGTTGTTAACTACCACTAAAATATGGCTGCATGAAGTTTACTAGAGTTATCCCTTGAATATTTTCTTTGGCAATTTTCTCAACCTGCTTATTTCCCTCAAGAAACTGATAATCTTGTGAACTTCAGGTTTCATTCAGTGGGTGCCTAGTTGGTTTCAACTAATACAAAAGAAGAAAGTGTCTTATCATTTGAAGTAGCCTCTTTGCTTGTCTCATAGTAGTCCCATTGTTAATACATAATTGTCAGCCCAAAATGTCAGCTACCATTCCTCTTTTTTCTGTGATGAATTATGACTGGGGACTATGTTAGTTGGTAATGACATTTTAAAGTTTTGATTTCAATTCCAGTATCCATAGTAGTCCCATTATTAATACATAATTGCCAGCCCAAAATGTCAGCTACCATTCCTCTTTTTTCTGTGATGAATTATGATTGGGGACTATGTTAGTTGGTAATGACATTTTAAAGTTTTGATTTCAATTCCAGTATCCCAAACCCAAAGCCCAAAGGGTAGTCATAATCCTTGATATACTTTGTAGTTTGTAGCTCCTATGACCTAAATGCTGACCATGATTATTCATCCAATGATGATTTCGTTATAGTTATTATTAAATATATAAGAATGTTATACTGGTGTAATAAAATAGGCTGCAGTAATTACAGATTTACAGTATAGGATCCAGAGGAAGTTGACGTCACCTTAGTGCCTTTTTAGTGATGTTCTCTAAGAACTTTCAAATAACAACAACAATTTTGAGCCAATATTAGTGGTTTTATTTTCTTGAACAGAAAACAGAAATCGAGACCATTGTTTTGATATTCTTTGAAACTAGGCTGTTTTTAGGGGGGGAAAAAAATTTCAGAAAACAGTTTTTGAGAATATGTTCTCAAACTTGTTTTTTACACATTTTCTGTTTACCAATTTTTTTTGGTTGGATTGTAATGTAAATAGTAAATCATATGATGGAACTCTAGTGGAAAGTATTGAATCATTTCTCAGGGGCAAGGATCTAGGTTATTGCCAATCAATAAGTTGGAACTCTAAGAGCAGAAAACTGTTATAAAAAAACATGGACAAAAAGGCCCTAGTCTCTTTTTATGTTCTGTTCTTCTCTGTTTTTGAGCTTTCTTGTGAAGGATATGTTTTCCTCCTTTCGACCAGCTTCTTTGTTTAGAATTTCCATTTGAGTTAGAAAATAATAGTTGCTTCATACTACAAATGACAAACAAATGTTGGTACCCAATCCCTCAACTGTTTCTGAGCACAGCATTACAATATTCTTGTGATTTTGAAGCGATTTCCATCTCTCCAGGAATCTAATGGAGCTGTCAAAATCTCAAATGAAATCTCTCTTAAAACAATGGTCCTTTTCACCTTTCTTTTGATTTTTCTCTATGTGTTGATGGCAGCCTGGATTTGTTCCAGAGTTCTCCCCTTTGTTTCAGGTACCACCTTGATCACAAACAGAATAGCCATTGCATTTATTGCTGCGTAAAGAATAAAAGTACCTGAAAACACACAAACAAGGGTGAGTTCACAGAAATTGTGATCTGGGGGTCATTTAAACTTGTGGTGCAGAAAACAGTTGGTCTGATTCTTAGTCTTTTGTCGATATGCCAACAAACTGATAGTGATTTCTACTTAGATTCCCATCTAGATTGAAATACTTTAAACTTGGAATTAGCTTTCTAGTTTTGATCTTGAATATCTTCTGTAGCTGATATCTGAGTTTCAACATTCTTTTTTTAGGCATAATTACACCAATTATTGCTACTTTCAGTGGATTTAAAGTGGATTTTTTTTTATATTTATTTTTATGTACCATAGGAGCTCCAGCTCATGAGAAAGTTGAAAGTGTAGGAAACCGTCCATGCACCAAACCAGTTCACCAGTGTTGCTAGGCTTCCAGCTACTACCTTTGATATTTATAGGGAATATCTGCAAAACAAGGCAATATTCAGTTGGTCGGAAGATTAACTAGTTGATGGGAATGATGGGCTTTGCAACTTCTACTACCTCAGACATTATGACCCAAGGAACTGCTCCCATTCCTGCTGAAAATGATGCTATGTACAACTGAGGTGAAAGAATAATTATTGAAGATTACAAGGGAAAGTTGAAGACATTCTTGCAAGAAGTTAAATTGATTGCTTAACATGAATTTACAGAGCTGATGGTTACCAGTATGCCAGTTACAGCAAGGATAGGGACTGCTGTGAGCCACAATTCATAAGCCTGATTCACAAAAGGATCTCTACAAATTAAACTTGGAAAAACCCAAAAAGGAACCTTTTAGGGTTGATAGTTGACAATTACCTTCAGATAGAAAGAAATTCCTGTTAGTACACAGCCTAGGACCAACCCTGATGCAGCAACCTAGAGTGAAAAGAAAAATAGTAAAAATAAATAAACCTTCAATACATCAAGGAGGATTTCTGCTGTAGCATTTTTTTTGGAGGTAGCAGTGTCTTATACTAGACTTACCAATAAGAGAGGCTTTCTTCCAGCTTTATCTACCACGGTTGCGGAAAGTGCAGTAACTATAACCTACAAAACAAAATCATCTCAAGCAAATAACTCATTAGAATCGATGCCTAAGTTGCTAGGGAATTAATTAACAAAGCGAGTGAGATTTTTTTTTCCCCGGTCTTTAGGTAGAATTGTACCAGTGATAACTTGTGATTTAGGTTGGCACAAGTTTCTTAGCCTAGTGGTAGCATGTGGCTACTATGGAGTAGATAATGTAGATTCAAATATACATGATGTTAAAGGAGTGTAGTTGAAAACCTGAAGAATAGCATAGCTTATAGTTCCAACACTGGATGAAAATCCTGAAAGATCACAGATACAATAAGAGTGGTTACTGGTTAGTGGTTATAGAATTAAGAATTTTTTTTTTTTTTAAAGAAGAAAAATGCTCGAAGTCAAGTTATATGTTTGGCTCTCTAAATAAAATAATAATAATAATAATAATTAAAATAAAGGTTTTGTGAAGTCATGAAGACACTGTAAATATTTATTGAATGTATGCTTTCATCTTGTTAACGGGATGCAAAAATGGAGAGTATAAAGGTGTCAAAATGTGAAAATTTCATTCTTCATTATTCTTGTCATGTAAGGGGCTTGCACCAGGCCACTTGCATCCCTTTTCTGGTAAGTACACGTTTTAATTAAGATCTCTTACCTGCTTGTTCAAAAATGTCGCTGACATAGAAACAGATTCCATTGATTCCCCCAAATTGTTGAAAGACCATCAATCCTACTCCTATCTGGTCATCAAAAGTGCATAATGAGGAAAAGTTAGATGGAAAATAGGAATAATATAATAGTCGGGGGCCATGTGTTAGTTTTTTATTGTTCTTTTTTTATTTTTTATAATGGAGAAACCATCCCACGGCAGGGCCCTTTGGACCCAAGTTTATTGTTCTCTTTTTGCTTTTTGCTTTTGGGGACTTCTTGTCCCCCTCATTTTGTATCTCTTTTTATCAATAATATTGCTCTTTTGTTGCTGATAAAATATATATATATAAATATATATACATTAGTTGAACATCAGAGATTGCGGAGCAAAAAGTCCTTTTTATTCGAGGCAGCTTGGAAGAGAGAAGGAAAATGAAGAAAGATAAAATCATTTACGCAATGGGTTTAGAAAGAGAAATAATTACGGTGACTGAGCTCAAGTATCTCCTTTGAAACAAATCCAGCAGTTTGGCTTTTGGGAGCTCTTCAAGAGTTTTTATGTAATCCTGTCGAACAATGACAATCCATCATAACATGCATCATCTTAGGAATGCTCAACATTGTTAACGTCAACTGGGGTTTGGTGATTAGAAATACGCACTTGGATTTCGGCCGCCTCCTGAGATATATCAGCATCCTTGCCACGAAGTCTCTTTAGTGAAGCTTTAAACTGTTCATTACGTCCCTTCTTTGCCTGCATTCATGTTGAAGGAATTTGTTGTGTATGCATTAATGTTGCTACCATAGTAAAAAGGAAATCTCTCTGTTCTCTGTTAGTTCTTACCAGCCATCTGGGAGACTCTGGAATGAGAAAAAGACCGAAAAGCAGAATAGCACATGGGACTAGTCCTGCAAACACTTCACAAGTGAGATCCTTATCACAGTATCATATAGTGTCTTATTTTCTCTTCTTCGATATATATATATATATATATATATATATAAGATATGCCCTGTTTCATTCAAGGTTTGTATGATTAATGATAAGTTAAAAATTTACCAGTTAGTGCTAAAGTTCTCCATGTTAGTACTGTCCCGATGATGAATGCAACAGACACTCCAGAAACGATCATGACCTGTAGAATAAGAAGATGATAATAAGAGATGATCCTTTCTTGTTCTACTTATTAAAGTGATCTGCATTATGTGATTGCTTTTGTACTTTCAAAACTGATACCACCTCACAAAAAATTGTGTTTCCAGCTTCCATTTCAAAAATAGAGCAAGAAATGGAAATTTTGTTGAGTACAGTGTTTCTTGGTTAACGATTTCATATTTGCATTTGCACCTGATTTAAGGTTGTCAGTGCTCCTCGAAGATTCTTGGGTGCAATTTCGGCTACGAAGACAGGTACCTTATCATCCATTTAATATGGTGTCACCTCATCAATAAAATGTATGTGAACATTCATGAAATTTTATTCTATATCAAATAGCAACAAGTGAATTGTTAGAGAGAGGAAGAAAAATGCACCACATAGGAGAAGACTCCCATTCCATATCCTGTTGCCAGTCTTCCAATGTACAGAGACAAAGCTCCCTTTTGTAACAATCAAGATGTGGATAAATATTAAGTTTCATTTTGGATGAGTGATTTTGTTAACCCTGTAGTTGAAGCAGAGATGAATTACAGAAAGTAAGATTTTACAAACCTTAGCAAAGTAAATGGCAAGCCACCCCGCAACACAGAAACCGGTGGATATTCTCATTGCCTGCTTACATTCCACAATGTATACATTGTTACATGATATATTTCCCTCAAAAAAAAAAAAAAGGGGAATCCAAAGTCTTAGACAGAGTAATGCTCGATTCCAATAAGTTTATCCAAATTTTCTTTGCTCACCCATTTCCGACCTATGAAATCAGCTATCGTCCCGCTCGTGATTGCACCAATCATTGCACCAAAAGTCAATATAGAGCCAAACATTGAGTACTGCATACAAATACATCAGGAGAGCCAAACAAAAAAGTTTGAAAGTTAAAGAGTATCGGATTTGGTTTACAAGTGTATTTAGTTGCATCCACCTGGTGTACTGAAACTGTTTTGCTTAATGAAAACGGAGGATTACTTACATGTGGGAGCATTGTGAAAAATTTTGCTACATTTTTATCAAAGTTTCAAATTTGTATGATATTTTCATTTGAAGGAGTAAGGTTTTCTCTTTCCCGGCTTTCACCATGTTTACATTGTGTACACCTTTTCTTTTTAATTCAATACTACTTACTTCATGGAATAAAATAAAATAAAATAAAATAAAATAAAATAAAATAAAAAGGTTCATTGAACATTTATAACCCAGTTATATTCAGTTTAAGCTATTAATCCACAATTGGTAAATCAATCAAAGACATCATGAATATTGCAAATTAGTTCTTTAATATTTCCTAGTATGTACCAATAATATCATCCTGCCTATATTGGCTTCAGTCTCAACTCTCAAGTTGACAATGACCCAAAAAAGGGGAAAGAATTGGTTTTTTTTTTTTTTTTTTTTTTTTTTTTGGGGGGGGAGGGGAGATGGCGTGCTTAATCCTGGGAAAAGAAAATTATTTAATCCTGAATTTTTCACTGTCTGGGAGTGCCTTAATTAAGAATACAAGAGAAAGCCCATATGTATGTAGGCTGTAATTACCATCCACATTGGGAGTCCTGAGGGCTCTGAATGGGATTTTGAATCATTTGCTTGGGAACCATGACACCTTGTTAAAGGTGACTAGGGTCATGGTGCCAACTCTCAAAATCATAGATCGCAAAAAATAAATGCATGTTCTGTTTACCAGATCATCCTCCTTGATTGTTTCATGAGCATCTCATAACTGAATTTGTTCTTTTGTTTATTTATATATCCCAAAAGATCGGCTGAGAATTTATATAGAACTTATATAAATGGGACTAGTGCTTGTCGGCAGACAAATCATTAACATACCTCTGCAACAGATAGATCAAGATCTTCCCTGATAGCAGACTGGGTAGGTGATGAATAACCTGCCTGAAAACCAACAATGAATTACACTACAGAACACCACCAAAACATTCCCTTAACCAAAGTAGTACTTCGAGTGAAATTGTGCTGAGAACTTTATTTTGATTTGCAGGTTTCTGAAATTACATTTTTTTCTATGGCACTGCCGAAGAAAAGGTAGTTTTAGAGAATTTAATTAAATACTCAATACTTACGCAGGATCCAAATTCAAAAGAACCACACACTGCGACGAACGTGCTAAGGTAAACCATCCATTGATGCCCTTTGCTGCTTTTTTGGGACTGATCATTAGGACCTGGTCCATCTTCTTCATCGGCTAGGTTCTTCTCTTGCTGCATAAGTGGCTCTCTTATTTGTTCTTGCAGGCTGTTTTCACCTTGCTCTACATCTTCCTTGGCGGCCATTCTCTCTGACTGTGTTCCTTTATGTATATCGGTATATCTATATAAATAGCAAAGAGAAGACTTCAAAATCAGGGAGAAATGTGAGTAGGGAAGCCAGAGAATGTCTTTGCTCTTCAGATCATAGGTAGCTTTATATACTGCAAGGGGTGAAAGTTCCAAACAACAGTCTTTTATAAATTCTAGTCAGTCTACACTCTCTTTTCTTACAATGTCTTCTTACTTTTACATTCCAGTGACTTAGCCGAAGTAGGTAATCTTTTGATGGTTTTGAACTTCATTTGTTAAATGTATGAAGTAAACTTTTTGAGTGATACCTACTGAGAATAATATAATAAATAAATATATAAATAAAGGGTCAGATCTATGATGACCATATTTCAACATAATGCCAAAAAGAGGAACCTGGTAGTCATTTTAAAGCATATTTACAGTCAATTTGTAATAAGTTGACAATAATATCCTTTTATTGGTATTAAATTGAAAACATATTATCAAAAAGTAATATTTTTAAAAAAAATGCTTTTCAAAGCTTTTAGTTCCCAATTCTCACTTCATAGAATCATAGCATGGTGCCTCCATTGAAGATAACTCCTGGCTCTACCCTATGCTGAAGAAAACTTTTTTGGGAAGTCCCCTATTTTTTTTTATCCTGAAATCTCCCATTTTTGTCCTTAGAAGTCTTATTGCATTCTGTTAGGTAGACGTTGTTATTACTCTTAAGCTTGTTTGTTTGTTTGCTTTCCTCCATTATTATCATTAAAATCTTACATTAGCCAGCCAGCCAGTTTGACCCAATAAGGACAAAAAAAAAAAAAAAAAAAAAGTCACTTTCATTGCTTTGTTGATTTTGGAAGGAGAAGGGTACAATGGTAAAAGCAAGTTGTTTTAATAGGAAAGAACGTGGTCATAGCCATCACCTAAATTGGTTTAATAGGAACGAACGTGGTCATAGCCGTCACCTAAGTAGCCGTCACATGGGCGTCTCTCCTATAGACTTTTGTTTGGTGGGCCTCTTGAAGGGGAGAAAGAGAATCCAGACTCTTCAACCATTCCCAGCGATTTTATTTTTTTTAGTCTCTTGTTTTTATGCTTTGCAACTTGCAGTAGTGTAATTGACGAACAGCATGTGGGGATTACTTGGAATATGAACAGAGGAGAGAGAGAGAGAGAGAGAGATCAAAAAATTAAAGGGTGCAAAATCAAGAATGCCGATGATATGAAGAAAACCCTGAAGTAAAATTCAATAAAAGATCAATATCCAAGGATAAACCTCCACTATTTCCCTGTTTCCGCTGCTATGGTTAGAGTGTCGTCTGACCAAGGAAAGAAAAAGAGCTGAGACATGATTCAGTCTCTACAAAGAGACACATGCTTGCAGTAGAGACTGCCTAGCAATTCAATGAGTGAATAAAATAACAAATAGGGGAAGCTGTGCAATGAAAGTGACCTCTCTAAAACACTCTTTTGCATACAATGGATTTTGTGTCCTAAGATCTGATGGGTAGGATTGTAGGAACAGGGGAAGAAATAGCACCTACATGTAACTTTCATGCTGATACAGTAGTGGGAAAAGGAAACAAAAATTTTGAGTGCATCACAACTCACAAGGGAATGGTAAATAAGTTGTCAACCAACCAGTCTACCACCAAAGTATGGATGCATTATATTTATTGAGTGGTTCTTTAAAAATTTTATTTGGCACCTCCTAAACCTGCTTATTTCACTATCATGTTTATCTTCAGGTTTCACTGGGCAGCTGCCCGCTTGGTATATTTTCAACATTACAAATCAAAGATACTGCCTAATCATTTGATTTGAAATAGCTTTTTGGTTTGTCTCATAAAAGTCCCACTGTAAATAAAAGTAGTCTGCCCATATTTCAACTACCATTCCTCCTTCTCTATGCTGAATTCTGATTGGTGACCATGTTAGGTGGCATGATATCTTAAAGTCTTGATGCCAGTTCTAAGATCCCAATGAGCAGTCACAATATCTGACATTTATTCCTCACTATAATCCATTCATTCATTCAATATATAATGATCTTGTTATATTTTTTATTACATAAGAATCTGTTAGGTGGTATGGTTTTTGTTATATTTTTATTAAACCGACAGCGGTAACTGGGTGTTGACAATAAGGTACCTTTACTTATCAGGAAAAAATAAATAAAAAAGAATAAGATACCTTCATTCGGAGGGACTTCATGTCGCTTTATAGTCTCTTTGCTTATCCTGTTCTCCTCTGTTTTTTATATTTCTTTTGGAGGGAAAGTCTTCCTCCTTTCATCTTCTTTGTTTATAGACTTCCTTTTCCCATTAAAAAAATAGTTACTTCATACTACAAATGGCAAACAATTGATGGTCCCCTTCTTTAAATTGTTTCTGAGGACGGCATTACATTATTCTTGTGGTTCTAAACCATATTCTATCTCTCCCACAAGTCTAATGGAGCCTACAAATTTTCAAATCAAAAGCTCTCTAAGAAACAATGGTCCTTTTCATCTTTCTATTTATTTTATCTATTTGTTGACAGCGGCCTGGATTTGTTCCAAAGTTCTTCCCTTTGTTTCAGGTACCACCTTGATCACAAACAGAATAGACAGGGCATTTATCGCCGCATAAAGAATAAAAGTACCTGAAAACCACACAAACAATGGTAAGTTCGCAGAAATTAAGATTTGAGGATATTTGAGCTTGCCTAAGAAGCACAAACACGGACATGCAACACGGTTACGACACGACATAGACACTTTGATAAGGCAATTTCTAAAAAACCCAAGACACGATACGGCAGAGATACGGCAATAAATAAATAAATAAATATATATATATATAGTTTTATAGTTTTATTTTTCAATTGAAAGATAGAGTTTAAAACAAAAATCACAAAACAAAAAGAAATTTTGGGTTTTTGCAAAATCACCCCTCAATTGTTAAAAACAACTAAAATTAGCCCTTTTAAAACAATTTATATTTATATTTCTTACCCCGTGTCCCTTCCTGTCCCTCACGTGTCCCTCCCATGTCCAAAATTAATTTAATTTTTTTTATTTTCCCGACACATACGGAGTGTGTCGGACACATGTCGGAGCCGTATCCATGTCCGACATGTGTCCGACACAGCCACTGGCACCATTTTCAAAGTGTTCGTGCTTCCTAGGAGCTTGCAGTGGCAGAAAACATAGTCAGTTCAAGCCATGAAAGAATCTTTGGTATTTTCTATATGCCAACAAACTGATGGTGATTTATACTTAGATTTCCCATCTCCATTGCATCACAACTTGGACTAAGCTTTCTTGGATCGATTATATTTTGTGCTGACACCTGAGTTAGTCAGAATTTATAAAGATAATTGTGCCAATCATTGCTACTTTTAGTTTAGTCAATAAGAAGTGCAAGTAGTTATCTCTATGTACCATAGGAGCTCCAGCTCATGAGAAAGTTGAAAGTGTAGGAAACTATCCATGCACCGAACCAGTTCACCAGTGTTGCTAGGCTTCCAGCTACTCCTTTGATATTTATGGGGAATATCTGCAAAATAAGGCAATATTCAAATTAGTTCGAAGATTAACTAGTTGATTGGAATGATGGGCTTTGCAACTTCTGCTACCTCAGACATTACAACCCAAGGAACTGCTCCCATTCCTGCTGAAAAGGATGCTATGTACAACTGCACTCAAATAATAATTATTGAAGATTACGAGGGGAAAGTGAAGACATTCTTGCAGGAATTTAAATTGAATGCTTAATATGATTTCACAGAGGAGATGATATTACCAATATGCCAGTTACAGCAAGTATGGGGGCTGCTTTGACCCACAAGTCATAAGCCTGGTTCACAAAAGGAATCCACAAATTAAACGTGGAGAAACCCAAAAAGGAAACCTGTAAGGGTTGATAGTTGACAATTACCTTCAGATAGAAAGAAATCCCTGCTAGTATACAGCCTAGGACCAACCCTGATGCAGAAACCTAAATTGAAAATAATAAAAAAAAAGGGTAAAAATAAATAAACCTTGTATACATCAAGGAGAATTTCTGTCTTAGCATATTTTCGGAGCTAGCGGTGTTATATTAGAGGATGTACCAATATGAGGGGTTTTCTTCCAGCTTTATCTATCATGGTTGCTCCAATTACAGTAACCACAACCTGCAAACCGAAATCATATCAAGCAATTCCTCACTAGAAGATATATCTAGGTTGCAGGGGAATTAATTGATGAAGAGAGTATTTTTTTTCTTTTGGTTGGATGTGGTCATTCGGTAGAATTGAACCCAGTGGTAACTTTTTAATACTTAGGTTGCCACTGTTGTCTAGGCCTAGTAATAACTTGTGGCCACGATGGAGTGGATATATGACATGGGTCTAAATTTACATGATGTCAATGTGAGTGGGAGTTGAAAAACCTGAAGAATAGCATAGGTTATAGTTCCAACGCTGGATGAAAATCCTGAAAGATCACAGATTCACAGATACAATAATAACAGTTACTGGATAAATAATAAAATTATTTTTGAGAAATAAATGCTCAAAGTTGAATGATATGGTTTGTTCTCTAAGAAATGTAAAATAAAGGTATCGTGAAGTTATGAAGACTACAAAAATGTTAGTTGAAGTTGAGGTTATGGTCACAGTTGATTAACTAGATGCAAGATGGAGAGCATAAAGGTGCCAAAATGCTAAGATGTCATCATCATTCTTATCATGTAAAGGGCTTGCTACTGGCCATTCGCATCCCCTTTCTGGCAATACAATCTTAAATAAGGTCTCTTTACCTGCTGATTCGAAAATATCGCTGACATAAAAACAGACTCCATTGATTCCCCCAAATTGCTGAAAGACCATCAATCCTACTCCTATCTGGTCATTAAAATTACTTAATGAGGAGAGTTACACAGAACATAGGAAAAATATAAGAGTCGAATAACAGAGTTTGTGAAGCAAAAAGTCCTTTGTTAATGGGATCAACTTGATAGAGAAAGAAAGAAAAAATAAATTATGCAATAGAATTAGAAAGAGAAATAATTACAAATAAATTATGCAATAGAATTAGAAAGAGAAATAATTACGATGACTGAGCGCAAGTATCTTCTTTGAAACAAATCAAGCAGTTTGGCTTTTGGGAGCTCTTCAAGAGTTTTTATATAATCCTGTCAAACAATAACACAATCCATTATAACATGTATCGTCTCAAGAATGTTCTAATACATTGTTAATGTGAACTGGAGTTTAGAGTTTAGAAATAAGAACTTCGATTTCAGCTGCCTCATGAGATATATCAGCATCCTTGCCACGAAGTATTTTTAGTGCATTTTCAAACTCTTCAATATGTCCCGTCTTTGCCTGCATTCATGTTAAGGGCATTTTTGTGTATGCACTCTGTTTAATGTTGCTGCCATTATAAAAAGGAAATTTATTTGTTCATTATTAGTTCTTACCAGCCATCTGGGCGACTCTGGAATAAAAAAGAGACCCAAAAGCAGAACAGCACATGGAACTAGTCCTGCAAGCACTTCACAGGTGAGCTCCTTATCATAGTATCATTTGACATAGTATCTTCTACTTTTATATACAAGTTTTGCTAGGGTAATTGCTTGTTTTGAGGTTCTTATGATTATTGTATGCATAATTGATTTATGTGTTGAAATTTTACCAGTTAGTGCCAAAGTTCTCCACGTTAGTACTGTCCCTATTATGAAGGCAACAGACACTCCAGCGCAGATCATGACCTGTAGTAAAATAAAAAGTAATAAGGCATGATCCTTATGCGTGTCTCTCCTGATTAAAGAGATCTGTATTATGTGTTTGCTTTAATTCTTTTAAACCTGATACCACCTTGCATTTTTTTCTTTTTTTTCCAGTTTCCCATATCAATAATGGAGCAAGAGATAGAAGTTTTGTTCAGTGAGATGCTTCTCCAACTATTTCATTTACCCATTTGTACCTGATTTATGGTTGTCAGTGTTCCTCGAAGATCCTTGGGTGCAATCTCAGCTATAAAGACAGGTACCTTATCATCCATTTAATATGGTGTCAAATTCATCTATAAAATGTAATCAGGCATTCATGAAATAGTGCATTCATATCAAATGGCCCCCAGGAAATTGTTAGAAAGAGAAAAATGTACCACATAGGAAAAGACTCCCATCCCGTATCCTGTTGCCAATCTTCCAATGTCCAGAGAGAAGGGTCCCTTGAATAACAATCAAGATGTAGATGAACATAAGGTCCCATTTTGGGGGAATGATTTTGCTAACTCTGGAGTTGAAGAAGAGATGAATTCCAGATAGTAAGATCTTACAAACCTTAGCAAAGTAAATAGCAAGCCACCCTGCAACACAGAAACTGCTGGATATTCTCATTGCCTGCTTATATTCCACAATGAACATATTGTGACATTCCAGATTTCCCTCAAAACACAACAGTTAGAATCCAAAGTTTTAGACAGAGTCCCAATGAACTTATCTGACTCTCCTCTGCTTACCCATTTCCGACCTATGAAATCAGCAATAGTCCCACTTGTAATTGCTCCAATCATTGCACCGAAAGTCACTATAGAGCCGAACATCGAGTACTGCATACAAATATAACAGGAGATCAAAACAATAGAGTTTGAGAGTTGAAGAGTACAGGATCTGGTTTTACAAGTATTTTAAGTTGTATCCACCAAGTGGACTGAAACTATTTTTCATAATGAAAATGCATGATTACCACCTATATGCGGAGCATTGTGAAAAAAACAATTTCTAAATTTCTGTCAAAGTTTTGAATAATGTGGGATTTTTTCTCACTGAACATTTGTAACCCAATTATGCTCAGTATAAAAATATTAGGGGGGGGATTACAGATAGGTCCAGCTTCACAAATAATTACAGCTCAATATAAATGACTACTAATTTCCTAGTAAATGACTACTAACTTAACTAAGAATGACTACTAACTTAGTTATTTGCCCGTAGCCGGATCTATCTGTAATTCCCCCAAAATATTATTTAACAATATTTCAAATCAATTTTTATTTTTTTGTGATATTTCCTAATATCTCCCAATAATATCATGCTGGTAACATTTAGCATCAGTTGTAACTTGTATTATCTCTATTCTCACTCTTAGTCATCTTTTGATGTAGACCCAAAAGAAAGGTTGTAGTTTGATTTTTTTTTCGTTCTGAAAATTTCTTGCCGATGCTTGTGGTGGTTACTGACTCCCCAACTTTACCAAGTATGTCCCTGGGAATGGCTAAGTGTCTAATCCTGAAATTTTTCACTCTGTCTGGGAGTGCCGTAATGGAATCTAGAGATAGCCCACATTTAAGTAGCCCATAATTACCATCCACCTTGTGAGTCCTGAGCGCCCCCAAACAGGTCCGGTTCTGAGCAGGCAAGCAAGGCGGTCGCCTGGGGCCTTAGATTTTGGGCTAAAAAAAGGGGCCCCCTATTTTGCTTATCCATTATACTTGGAATGCCTCTATTGGCACCCAAAAACTTGCTTTTCATCCCCCACTTATTTTACACTTTAAGATTTTATGAAAAATATATAAATTTTCATAAAAACTGATCGTATATTCTATTAGACAATATCATTTTGAACAACTTTTTGGAAGAAAGTTTTTTCAAAATCTATCATTTAAGTAGACTTTTTAGTCATTTATGAAATGAATGTTATAAATGACGAAAAAGTCTACTTAAATAATAGATTTTGGAAAAACTTTCTACTAAAAAATTGTTCAAAATAATGTTTTATAATAGAATATGCGATTGATTTTTATGAAAACCTTCTATATTTTTCATAAAACTTTAAAATGTAAAATAAGTGAGGGATAAAAAGCAAGTCTTTAAGTGCCAATAAAGACCTCCGATATACTAGTTATGTCTCAGTCCAAGTCCCAAGAATCAGCCTAACAAGGAAGCTTCTCCTGTCTAAAAAAAAGGGCCCATTTATCAATTTATAAGCCCAATTCTAGCCAAAAGAAAAGGTCAAAAACCAAAAAAGAAAAAAAAAATCGACACACATCCCCATCTTAGATCTCAGATCTAAGACCACAATACCACATCCACAGTCCACTCAGTCAACAATCCCTTCCACTTCCACAGTTCCACTCCACCCCCCATCCCTCCGGCTTCCTCTCCCGCTCTCTCAGTCGCTTTTTGAGTCTCTCTCAGTGTCCCCTCAACGGCTCAACTCTTCATTCCTCACTCCTCAAGTCATCCCATTTTAAAGGAAAGAAGGCCTCATTTTAGGAGTTCGCCTAAGTCCCAAATAACCCAAAAGCGGCCCTGGCCCCAATGAGATTCGAATCATTTTCTTGGGGCACATGACACCTTGCTAAAGGCAACTAGTGCCATGGTGCCAACTCTCAGAGTCAGAGATCGTAAAACAAAAGGCACAGTCTGTTTTCCGGATCATCCTACTCTATATATTCATGGGTATTCCATGACTTTTTTTTCTTTTGTTATCATCTGAGATATTTGTTCAAACCTATATAATTGGGATTAGTGCTTTATAAGTCAGAAGGCCAATCAGTAACATACCTCTGCTAGAGACAGAGCAAGATCTTCCCTGATAGCGGACTGAGTAGGAGATGAATAACCTACCTGAAAACCAACAATGAATTACACTACAGAACACCACCAAACATTCCTTTATCCAAGCTGATACTTTTGATTGAAATTGTATCAACTTGGTTTTGATTTGCCAAGTTTCTGGAATTTCATTTTTCTATGGCACTACCAAAGATAAGGAAGCTTTAGAGAATTTATTTCAATATTCAATACTTACACAGGATCCAAATTCAAAAGAACCACACACTGCGACAAACGTGCTGAGGTAAAGCATCCCTTGATGACGTTTTTTGCTTTTGTTGGTTTGATCTTCAGCACCAGCTCCATCTTCTTCATCAGCTAGGTTCTTCTGTTGCTGAATAAGCGGCTCTATTATTTCTTCTTGGACACTGTTATCACCTTTCTCTACGTCCTTGACGGCCATTCTCCCGTGTATGTACCTTATCTGTATCTGTATGTCTTTATAAATAGCAAAGAGAAGAAGATGCAAAGTTTCAAATGCAAGGAGAGGGAAGCAATAATGTATCTTTCGTATTCAGAGTATGGATGGCTTCTTATACTATAATGGGTGGAAGTTCAAAACTATGTCTTTCATGAATTTCTGTAAGTGGTCTACACTCTGTTTTCATGACACGGTCTTCTTTATTTTAAATTCCCTAAGGAAGTTGACAAGGCAATTTATTTAACTTAAAGGAAGAAACCTTTGTCATAGGCCTGAAAAATAGAAAGCAAAAAAAAAAAAAAAAAAAGGTATTTACTCTCACATGGACATGACGAAGTTCATAATCATAATTCATGACATGACAAAGTAGGAAATCATTACTATCATGATGTTAAACATTTTTTTTTTTTTTTTTTTTTTTGTGGGGGGGGGGGGGGTTAAACTCCTCCCAAGTCTCCCATTGTTCCCCTCACTAGCATAGCAGAGGGCCTTTGGGGACACATGCCCCCACTGGCTCAACCAAGTTTTTCTTTTCAGAGAGATTTTACCATTTGATAACCATTAACACAATGCCAAAAAGAGGAAAATAATAGTCATTTTAAAGCATATTTACAGTCAATTTGTAATAAGTTGATAACAATATCCTTTTATTGATATTAAATTGAAAAATGATTACTAAAAAGTAATGTTTTAAAAAAACACTTTCCACAGCTTTTAGTTTCCAATTCCCACTCCACAAAATCATAGCACAGTGCCCCCATTGGAAATAACTCCTGACTCCGCCCTTAGTTCCCCTCTGAAAGTCTTGTTGCATTCTAGTTAGGCAGACTATTGAATTGAACTTAAGGTTGGCATTTTTTTTTCTTTTTTTTCTTTTTTTTATGGGTGGGTGAATACAATTCACCATGTTTCGGACTTGTTTTCTCCATCCATTGCTACAAGTCCACAACTTCTCTGCAAAATATAATTTGCCCACAACTTGAGCTATTACGTTCTTGCAAGCTAGCCAGTTTGGTCAAATTTGAGTACGTACTGCGAGATATTTATTTTAGTGTTTTAATTTCTGCACTAATAGATGCTATATATTTATAATATAAAAAAAGAAAAAGGAGGAGAGTAGCTTTCATAAGTTTCATTGCTTTGAGGATTCCGCGGTGAAAGAAAGTTATTGCAACGGTTTGCGTGGGGAGATAGGAAAGAACGTGGCCAGTAGCCATCATCTAGATTGGGCCTGCTATTTGGATCCTATGTCCTAATTCAATTTTAAAATAGTTTTTCTTGTTGTGGAAGTGATAGCTTGCTGTTGTAGTCCACACGGGCAACTCTCTGCAAGTCAGTCTGTTATTCCAGTGGGCCTCTTGAAGGCCCCCCACCCAAAAAAAAAAAAAAACAAAAATTAAAATTAAAAAAAGGTCAAAAACTTTCTAATCATCCCTACAAATCTTTTATTTCTTGCCTGTGGTTTCTTATGCTTTGCAGCTTGCTTTGGAAAAATTGCCAACACGCAAGTTGAAGATTTTTAAGATTAGCTTCGCAACGAATTGTTGACATGGAAGAAGGTTTCATCTCCTAAGAATTTCGGGCCTCCAACTACCATTCTCCAACTAGTAGGTGAGTCCAGTTTTACAACTTGGTTAAGCCCCACTTTGATTGGTTGTTTGAGCTCAGTGTTTTTGTTTTTTTTTTTTTTTTTTTGGTACGTGATATAAAAAAATGTCGTACCTATTGCACAAGACTCACGCTGATAACAGGTTCTAAAAGAGATAAATGACAGGGGAACCTTATTCCCATTTTGGATAGACTTGAACCCATGACGCATCGCTTGTGCAGATGAGCCCTTGCCATTACTTTAGGTCCGACTTATATATGTATATGGGGAGAGTTCCGTTAATACTTAGTGTAAAACTTTTTACACTTACACCCCTCAATATTTTTTTATATAAATCATATTTTACTAATCCAACCGTTGGATTATATATTCTTATCATGCACGTCATGCGTGCCAAATTTCAAATTAATCGGAGATTAAGAGCTATGCCATCCATAAAATGCTCAAAATTAAAGTTTTATTTATTAAAAGAAATGTAAATTTACAGATGAAACACTTCCCAATATCCGATTAACTTGAAATTTAACACGCATGACGTGTATGATAGAAATATGTAATCCAACGATTAGATTAACGAAATATGATTTCTGTAAAAAGATATTGATAAGTATAAGTATAAAAAATTTTACATTAGAGATCATCGAAACCCTCCTCCCTCTCTCTCTCTCTATATATATATATATATTCAGAAAGTAAAAGTTACAGTGAAAAAAAGTAAAAGTTACAGTGAAATTGACAACATTGGAGGCTACCAATCAAACCTTGGTGCAGTTATTGCTGGTGGATGCATGTTTGAATGGCCAGTTGTGCCATGTTGAGTTGTCACCTTGTCAGCCTGATATTTCCTGCTAGTTAAGGTGGAAATTAAATTAGAAAGAAGAATATACAGGTTGGAGATGTCCAATTTTGCCAACCTGAATCATATCTTACGAAATGCTGAAATTGACTTGTGAATGTTCAAAGAAATTTTACATTAAAAGGCATAATTGCTCTAACCATTTTAGAAGATGACTTCCTGCAAAATAATAATAATAATAATCATGGCTAGGTAATAAAAATAGATAATGAAATTATCCGTTGACAATGGAGGCAGTGGCCCATTTGATGCAAATAATGTATTCAAATATTTAAGGGGATAAAAGCCGATTGGGAACAAAGATAAACATCTAAATAGATTTTCTACATCAGATCTGGAAAAGGTGACTGCTCAATCATTTCAAAATTTACGTAAATTAAGAAGAAGAAAGATTGAGAACACATGCACATCAAAAATAAATTAAACATCAAAAAAGAATTCCTTTGTGTTCACCTGAGTTTTGTTCAAAGGAGAGAGGAGAGGAATGAAGAAGAGGCAAGTTTAGAAAATAGAAAAAGAAAAAGATAATGTGAAAACGACTTGAAAAAAGGAAAATGAACGAAAAAATGACGAATTAGTGTCACTTGGAATAGATTAAACCTATGTGGTGGCATCATCATCTTATTACAGACGTGGAAACAAAATCAGAATAGAGAATGAATGAGAGTGGAGTGAGAAGGAAGGGCATAAGAGCAACACGTCGCATCGTTGTATTAAAAGGGCATCTCACCGACGGAGTGAGTCTTCCATGTAATTTTGACACAGTCATGTGGTCTCATGGGTAAATAAGAGACAAGTAAAATGGGATTGTGGGGCCATAAAGTATTCTGACAATACTATTTTACTTGCTTTCTATTGGCCTGTGACACCACATCAACCATGTCACAATTACATACAAGTTTTTTTCTTTACCGACGTCATATAATTAATTTAATATAAATCTTTTGTTTGGGGGTTAAAGATATTACAAAATTTATTTAATTGCACCATTTTCAATGGTGATCCTCAATCCCACAATTCATTGAATCTTAAAAGAGAAAATCCTTATCATGAGCAGAGAGTTGTGTTTCCTTGAAACTCCGATCCCTTCTGCTTGTAAAACTCTCAACCTTGAAAGGCATCAATAAATTATTGATTGAAAATGAGATTCTTGTGTTTTAATTTGAAAGCTTGCTTGGCATCCATGTGAGGCTGAGTCAATGCAGTTACCTTTTTTCTCAAGCCAGTTGGTACACCCACACACACCTATCCAAAAAAAATTAAAATTTTAAAGGGCAAAAAAAAAAGCTGCTACGCTGGCAGCCTCAAGATGACAGGTTTGAACGTTTCACGTTTGGATGAGCAAACATTTGGAAGGCCCAGCCGTGCAGATTGCCACTTACTATCCACATCAGAAAGTTCCCCTCTAAATCCAAAAAAATATGAGCTGTTTTGAAAAGTTTCAGAACCAAATGGATAAGCCAAAATCTTTGGAGAATCACTTCAGATTAACATAATGGTACCTACTCCACCCCCCACCGCCTCTTTCTTTCTTTTTTCTTTTTTTTTTTCACCTCAGTATATGAATTGTTTGAGGATGGCTGTGGTTCGAGTAAACAGGGTAACCTGTTTACCAAAAATATGTATGTGTGTGTGTGTATTGATGCACGTAAGTATCACATGAATTTGACTGAAAATCTTCTATGACACCAAATGCGATATTTTGATTTTGAAAATGACTTGGAAGAGTCTCTATTCTATACTATTCAGATAGAGGGAATAGATCTGGAATACCTATGTTTGGCGCTTTGGCCTAAAAATAAAAATAAAAATTTGGAGTACATGTGCAGTAGGGGACAAGCAAATATCATGTGTGTGATCCTCTTTCAATGAGAGCCACTTGTGAAAATAACAGCTAATTACAATGAAAGCTATGAACAGAACAAATGTATGAGATGACTCTGCAAAATAAATCCTACTGTTTCACGTCCCTTTACCAAGTTGTCATCCTCTTAATAAAGGATAGGTAATCCATCTCCATCTTGTTTGTCCTAAGTTATAGCTTCACCTCAATAACCCTCACATGATGACTCTCCTCGTTTGAGTACAGTGATAGGTGAATAGAATACGACAAACTACTACATCAAGTGTCCTAGTGGCATGAACTTAGACCAAAATGTACTTGTGCATGGGTTTGAATCTCGGCTTCCTCCTAATGAACATGGTGGTACTATTCTTCCCAAATGGGTTGCCCTTTACCCCTCCTAATCCTTTTTCTCTACCAAAAAATAACAGAGTACAAACAATTTAAACGTCTGATGAAATGCATCTGATCCAAAACTAAAAATTAAAAAAAGAAATTGCAGACAACATAGAACATCTTCAACACCTACTTCAATGGAAACATACCCTGCTTTTTTGTGTGTGGGTGTGTGTGTGAAAAAAGAGAGAGGTGGGGGGCTGTTTATGTCTCAACAACTATGCTAGCACATACTAATCTGCGACATTCCTATGTGATGGGGTGGGAAGGAAGAAAGAACATGCTCAATTCAAAAAAGTTTCAAACATCATGTCATCAAAATTGCATCAATGAAAAACCCAGATTATGAACCATCCAAGAGATAAACAACCTAATCGAACACCAGGATCTGATGCAGTCATGCAGATCTAGCAAAAATTATGTTTGCTAATTGAACTTAATTATTAAGAGATTTTCATCTCATTTTTAATACCATTATAATTCAATTTCATCATTAATTCATTACGAGCTTTTCATCTTATTTTTATAGTACTAATAGAATGAAGGCCTTTGGGCATCCTGTAAAAACTGAAGCATTTCAATATGATTTGCGTAGCCATCTAAAACTGACTCCATTGTATTTTTGTGAGCATTGAAAGTTCATTGTTCTTAATAATTTGTTTAAAATGAGAGCGTTCCAAGGTTTTCATAAGACCTCAATTTTTCTCTTTTACCTCGATAATTATGGTGATGTCTTCGTATTACACTACAACTTGGTATTTTCAAATGCTATGTAATAACACAATGGATTAATTCAATAGCCACGAAATCGTGCAAAGACCCTGTGACTGTTCCTCTAATTCCCATTACGCCCTTGTCATAGGTATGATTCATATAAAGGGTAACTCTTGGATAAGATTGTCTAATAAATCCAGTATTTTCACCATGCAATAGTCATTCCTAAATCATGAAGGGCTTAATTCTGCCAGACACTGGAAGACAATAGGTATACTTGGATCTTCAAGTGAGGAAAGTTGACCCATGGGCTTTCATGATCCTCTCATCACAGCTCAATGGTCTAGATGGTGAGGTGGTCAGCCATTACTAACCAACCTTATGCCCTGGTTACTGCCTCATGAACAAAATTATCACAATTTTACAAACATCCACTACAATCTCATCTCTGTGTGTAAAAGGAGAGTGTCCAAGGTACCCTACCCTAATGAGTTTTATAGGGAATTGAGTTGGCACATAAAGATGTCAAATGAGACCAACTAATGACTTATGAGCAAATGAATGTAACATACATCGCACAATTTCATGAAATCAAAGAAAGTGAAATGAGGCTATTGAAGAGCGCAAGGGAACCTAATCTATATAGCTTCGCATAAACTGTGGATGAACGCAAAGAACAGCATTCAGTACATACTTGTCCATAACTTTTGGCACACCCAATTCTGGCTTTCCATCTTCAGTAACATCTGAAGCTCTATGTTTCATCAACAAGGACCAAGCCCAATTGATAATGACAGAGGTTTGGCTCACATTAACTGCAAGGGGTGCCTTCTTCCTACCCAAAAGCACAAGAAGCGCAACACCAAAGCTGGAAAAATTTAGTCTCCATTAATTTCAAACAGAGATCATACTCAGGGGACAACATAACCCAATGTCCTGGTCACCTTGATATTCAAAGGTGTCATTCCCTCTGGCATAAAATTCACAGGGCCAAAATTTGCCACCATCATCCAGAGGTATATCTATACATGATACTATGATAGATGGTTGGGACCCATCATGCAAATAAGCCAACCCTCAAGCCGTCACAGGAGCAATCTTCCAAGGAATTGGCTAACTGAGCTTTCTGCTCCATCAAACCAAAGAGATGGTCATAAAAACCTCCTTTTTTTCGTCAAATCACACACAATTAATCCTCTGGTGACCTCCAAATGGAGGAGTTCCAGTACAATAGCCTCTCAAAGGAACCAGGTTGACACGCCTCACGCTCGTAATGTCCTCCACCTCGTGCGCGAAATTGGCGTCGCCGGCGACGGAACATTTCTTAAACCCTCTTCAAAAGCAACTTCAGACCTATCTGCCAATATCCCCTTGTACACCTTTCCATTACCTCCCCTACCAATTATGTTACCTGTTGGCGGCGGAGGACGGCGACAGTGGAATGCGGAGACCGGCGAATCGACGATTGCGGAGGACGGCGTGCGAGAACCCTAATCGCGGGAGGGATTAGAAAGCGCTATTTTTAAATGCGCTTTTAAAAACGCTATTAGTAATGACGATTTTAATTGTGTTTTTTTTTTTTTTTTTTTTTTTGGCTTTTTTAAAAAAATTTAGGGAAAATTACAAATTACCCCCTATCTTTGAGCGGAAATCACTTTTCACCCCTCATCTTTAAAATCGGACAAATAACCCCCCTAAAGTTTAAAAAATTTTCACTTTACACCCTTCCATCTAATCGACGGAATGATTTTAACAGAAAAAGTCATGTGCGTTGCACGTAACCAACATAATTCACTAATAAGACCAAAATACCCCTGTAGCCCACGTGTTTCTCTCACTCCCTCAGCCATTGGCTTCCTCTATCACTGATTGAAACTCCATCTCCATTGTTATTAGGGTTTCAAGTGCTACTCCATTGTTGAAGCTCCATTATCCTGACAATACGTGTATATATAATCACCAATCCGTGGGTTTGAGCTACACGGCATAACATTACCTGAACATTTTCCATGGAGGGTCCTCTAACGATCAGCAACTGGTGGCAAGATGGCATCGTCCTCCCTCTTAGGTTCAAATCTACCCAAATAAGGGAGACATAAATCCAACCAATACGCCAATCTTGAGCCCCACCACCACTTCTCTCTTTTCACCTACTTTCTCTCTCTACAATAGCGTCGTCTTCCCTCTTCCAATCACCGTCTTCTTTCTGTTCCAAACCCAAACCCATTTCTCCCCCATCACAACCTCCACCATTCCATCCGACTCTTCCCTCGCTAACAACTCTCCTCCACCACCTCCACCAGTCCTCAAACATTGCAGCCTTGCCGACGAGAACATCCGATACGAAGCCTTCGGCACAGATCGAGATTTGAACAGATCAAGGTGGTTGGGTTAATGAAACTCAATAATCTCACGGCCTTCTCCTTTGGTTGTTAAACATGGTTGTCGGCAAACTGTCGTTCGGATTTTCTTTTCTTTTTTTTTTCCTGCTGCTTCATCTTCTTCCTCATCTTCTCTTCTACGTTTTGTGCTGTTGCCTGTTAGGGTTATGTGGATTGAAAGAAAATGACGGTGATTAAGGCATGATATAGGTAGAATATTCTCATATCTGATTTCTTGCTGGTGAACTGTTGTTCGGATTTTTTTTTTTTTTTTTTTTTTTTTTTCCTACTACTTCATCTTCTTCCTCATCCTCTCTTCTACATTTTGTGCTGTTGCGAGTTATGTGGATTGGAAGAAAATTTGGATTGGTGATTCTATGTGTGTGTCTATATATATATATATATGAAGAAGACCTGCGTGAAGAGGCGAAGAGGAGAGAGAGTGGAAGAGGGGAGAGAAGAGAGAAGAGATGTGGTGGACGGCGGCAGTGGTGGTTTGGGTTTCATGGTTAGGTGGTGTTAGGGTTTGGAGGCGGCAAGTTGCCGCTACAACTCCAACGCGTTTTTTGTGGAGTCTCCGATCGCCTCCTCCAGGACCAGAAGCTTCTCAAGGAAGCTTAAATAAAATGAGGGTAAGGATGTAATTTTGCATCTTTAGATGAAAATATCTCAAGGGTATAATAGTCATTTCATGGATTCCGTTAACGGCGCAAGTCTAAATAACATTTTTGAAATTTGATGGGGTTATTTGTCCGATTTTAAAGATGAGGGGTGAAAAGTGATTTCCACTCAAAGATTAGGAAGGTAATCTGCAATTTTCCTAAAAATTTAATATTGAAGCCGCTATCATGCTTTCGCATGTTATTTTTATATTTAATTTTTATATAGCTTCTTCTACCCACATTTCACATCAATAATTTCACTTAAAATACGCATTTCACTTGATTTGGATTAAAAAGGAAAAAAGTTTAAAAACACCTTAGTTAAAAATAAAAATTAAAAATTAAATTTAATAAATAAATAAATAACCTTCAAAGCACACGTGTCAAAGTAAAGAAACCTCACTTCCTACCTCTATTTGGAACCAAGATTATATGTACATAATTAATTTATTAATGTTAGTATTCAAGGCAAGGTGGATAGGGTCACCACATCGTCACAAATAGGCACCATTTTTTTTATAAAAAAAAATTACATTTAGAGAAGGATTAACCCCTAAACCTATCATTACCTAATCTTACAACCACTTCCAGGGCCATCACTAGGGTACAAGAATCAATAAATTAGCATATTTTTTACTAAAGTGAAACAACATTTACGATTTTGTAAAAGGAAAATATTATAATTTAATCTTTGCCCCCTCCTAGGAAGCACGGACATAGCTAAAATGGTGTCATGGCTGTGTTTGACACAGTGACACGAACACGCCGTTGGACACAGTTTTAAAGTGTCCGGAAAAAAAAAATGAAAAAAAAAATCGGACACAATTCGGACATGACTCCGACACTTGCGAGATACGTTCAGACACTTTACGGACACCGTATGAGAAGTTAACAACAAGACCTTCATCGTTGACGGAAATGAACATTCGCAGTACGCCGGAAAAATCAACCAAAAAAAAAAAAGAAGAAAAGGAAAGAAACTGTTGCCGTATTGCATCATAGTTGCAGGAGGTGGACGAAATATCTCTGCAAATCCTCAGCGCGCAGTGCAAGCCTCCATGCTCTCTCCGATTCTCTCTCCATGCTCTCTTCTCTCGTTGCTTTTCTCGGTGGTTGGACGCATGGAGAAGAGTGTGAGGACTGAGGTGTGATGCCTTTTTTGACATTTTGTCATGCCTCGGTTCCTCCCACTGTCCCACCACAGCTGTATAGTGGAACCAACCTTTGGTTTTCCTAAGTTCTGACGTCCATAGTTACTACTTACTAGTTAGTCTATTAAAAAAATAAAAATGCTCTGCCTGTTGTAAATGTTAGGATTAATGGTGGATGACCACCACTGTCTTTATTTCATCAGTTTCAATTTTTAAGGGAATTAAGCCATACGTTTGGCTTTTCCCACTTTAAGAGTCTCAGCATATTAAGCCTATAAAAGGAGGCTTTTGATGAATGAATAAGACACGGATGAGAAGCTTACCTCTATACAATTTATTGTTCTAAATTCTTATCATCTTTTGTTTCACAACACGTTATCAGCACGAATTGCTCAAGAATTTTGTGAGCAATATCATACTATTGCCATTTCCTTTCTTAACCAATTTGGTTGTGGTGAGTTACATACACATATATTCATCTTCCATATTTACGATGTTTTTATAGTAAATCATTTATTATGATCACTATTAGCATGCTGATTTCATAGTGATAAATTTTATTTAACAAGGTTGACTTTACATCCATGTTACTAATCCAACGTAGAAATTATATTTGCATTAATCTTTATTGCTATGTTATAAGTTTTGCTTATTGTTAATATTTCAATCTAAATTCTATATCTCGAATGGAGGAATGTCCATCTTCTCTTCCTGAAGCAAGAGAAGATTTAAAATAAAACCTGAAGTTTTATAATTAAAAAGGAAAAAGGGTAACAATTCATCTTCTCTTCCTGAAGTAAGAGAAAGATCTGAAAACTAGAAGTTTTCTATAAGAAAAGTTATTATTCATCTGTTCTCTTCCTGAAGCAAGAGACAAATTTGAAAACCTGAAGTTTTAGAAATTTTGAATAATGTCTCAATTTAATCCAATTGTTTAAAGTAACGATTAATAATGACTTTCAATTAAATATGTTTTGTACCCCTTTGTATTGAAATATGCATACTTCATATTTTACTAATGATCTCATGATAAATCATAAGGAATTTAGCATTTATAAAATTTACATGCTTCCTTATATGTTTTGATTTATTCATATATTAACAATATATTATTTTATTTTGACATATAATTATAGCACTCCGACAATGTCAAACCTTACGAAACTTGAGTTTGCCGCCCTTGATATCTCGGGAAATAATTATTTGTCTTGGATTCTTGATGCTGAAATTCATCTTACTGCAATGAATTTGGGTAATACAATTCAGCAAGAAAATCAAGCGTCCCTGCAGGATCGCGCCAAGGCATTGATTTTTCTTCGCCATCACCTTGATGAGGGGTTAAAAACAGAATATCTCACGGTAAAGGACCCTCTTGCCCTATGGAATGACTTGAAAGATAGATATGACCACCAGAAAACTGTCATTCTTCCAAAAGCTCGTTATGATTGGATGCACCTGAGGTTGCAAGATTTCAAAACAATTGCTGAGTATAACTCAGCATTATTCAAAATCAGCTCCCAATTGAAATTGTGTGGAGAAAAAGTAACAGAAGAAGACATGTTAGAAAAAACGTATTCTACATTTCATGCCTCGAATGTGCTCCTGCAGCAGCAATATCGAGAGCGTAGATTTTCAAAATATTCTGAATTGATATCATGTCTTCTCGTTGCTGAACAAAACAACGAGCTTTTACTGAAAAATCACCAATCCCGTCCAACCGGTTCTGCAGCATTCCCTGAAGTGAATGCAACATCGTCTCGTGGTCGTGGACGAGGTCGCGGACGTGGCCATAGTCGTGGGCGTGGTCGCAGTCGTGGGCGAAATAATTATTCACAACGTGGTGGTTATAATAATTATTCAGGTGGTCGCCACAATAAAACCACATCATACCACCAGAAGTGGTCCACCAATGAGGCCAAACAAGAAAGAGAGAAAAATCAAAGGCCTAAGCAGTATGAAGATATTTGCTTTAGTTGTGGTATGAAAGGGCATTGGTCGCGTACCTGTCGTACGCCTGATCATTTGGTCAAACTTTACCAAGCCTCAATCAAGGAGAAGGGCAAGAAAGTAGAAACGAATTTTATTGATCACAATGACCCCGTGGATATAACTTATTTAGATGTTTCAGACTTCTTTGAAGAGCCTAATGGAAAAATTGACCATTTAATTGGTGATGGAAATGTCCACATCAATTAACGTTATTACCTTTTCCTATTTTCTTATTATCAATAAGAATGTTATTTCATATGCATTTTATTTTCATATTTTATCTATTTGTCCATTTATTTTTAGACCTAAATTTATATATTTTTATGAAAAGGTATGGATCTTGATAATGAATTATTCAATTCCGAGATGACTGGTGGAGATATATGTCTAGCAGACAGTGCCACAACGCACACTATCCTTCGAGATAAAAGATATTTTTCCGACATTATATTAGATGAAATTAATGTCAATACAATATCAGGTCCTACGAACCTGATCGATGGCTCCGGAAGAGCCACAATCATGTTACCTGGTGGAACAAACTTACATATCAACGACGCTTTATATTCAATCAGATCCAGAAGAAATCTGCTAAGTTTTAAAGATATACGTCATAATGGATATCATATTGAAACTGCATGTGAACGTAATGTAGAATATCTCTGCATTACTTCAATTATTTCAGGCCAGAAGCTTGTATTAGAGAAACTTCCTACTTTCTCTTCGGGGTTGTATTATACAACTATAAGAACAATTGAATCAAATGTGGTGATGGGCCTGAAGTCCTCTGATTCAAAAACTTTCATGCTTTGGCATGACCGACTTGGTCACCCGGGATCAACAATGATGCGTCGAATCCTTACCAATTCACATGGACATCCATTAAAGAGCCAGAAGATTCTCTTGTCCAGTGATTATCCATGTATTGCTTGCTCCCAAGGAAAATTGGTTATTAGACCATCTCCTACAAAAGTTATTGCTGAATCTCCAAAATTTTTGGAACGAATTCAAGGGGATATATGTGGACCTATTTCTCCACCATGTGGACCATTTCGCTATTTTATGGTTTTGATAGATGCCTCAACACGATGGTCACATGTTTGTTTGCTATCTACTCGCAATGTTGCATTTGCTAGGCTCCTTGCCCAAATAATCAGGTTACAAGCACAATTTCCAGATCATCCGATCAAGAAGATCCGCCTTGATAATGCCGGTGAATTTACATCTCAAACATTTGATGACTTTTGCATGTCAGTTGGGATTGATATTGAACATCCAGTTGCTCATATCCATACTCAGAATGGGTTAGCAGAAGCTTTTATCAACCATCTTCAGTTGATTGCTCGACCTTTACTTATGAAGACCAAATTACCTATTTCTGCCTGGGGACATGCCATTTTACATGCTGCAGCATTGGTTCGTATTCGCCCTACTGCTTATCAGCAACAATCACCATTACAACTTGTACTTGGTCAACCATCGAATATTTCCCATCTACGAACTTTTGGTTGTGCTGTACAAGTTCCGATTCCAACCCCACAACGCACTAAAATGGGTCCTCAACGTCGATTGGGAATATATATTGGGTTTGATTCACCTTCCATCATCAGATTTCTTGAACCATTGACAGGTGATGTTTTTACAGCAAGATTTGCAGATTGTCATTTTGATGAAACACAGTTCCCGTCGTTAGGGGGAGGAAATCCACTGATAGAAGAACGACGTGAACTTTCTTGGAATGTACCATCTTTGTCCCATCTTGATCCACGTACTGCTCAATGTGAAACTGAAGTGCAGAGGATCACTCATCTTCAGAAGATTGCTAATCAAATGCCTGATGCATTTACAGACGCAGCAAAAATAACTAAGTCTTATATACCGGCTGCAAACACACCAGCAAAGATCAATGTACCAATTGGTAAGTCTACTATTATTGCAGCAAATGAATCATCTACTACACGCCTGAAGCGTGGTAGACCCTTGGGTTCAAAAGATTTAGTTCCCCGGAAGAGGAAAATAAAAGGGCAACAAAATATAGAAAATAGTACTCTGGAAGAGGCTATTGAACAAGAAATAAATATTCCCACAAATTTTGATTTAATAACTCCTGAAGAGGAAAATGTCCCTGAAGAGACAGAAAACAATAAAGAGGCATATGTACATGGAAATGAAGAAATTTCCATAAACTATACATGTACAAGAAAATTGTGGGATCGCTCAGAAGTGGTTATTAATGATGTATTTTCTTTCGCAGTAGCTACTGAAATTTCAAAAGATGATGATGATCTTGAACCACGTACTGTAGACGAATGTCACAGTAGACCTGATTGGTCAAAGTGGAAAGAAGCAATCCAAGCAGAATTGGATTCGCTAGAAAAACGCAAAGTATTTGGACCTGTAGTCCTAACACCTAATGATGTGAAACCCGTGGGTTACAAATGGGTGTTTGTAAGAAAGCGTAATGATAAAAATGAGATCGTCAGATATAAAGCTCGTTTAGTAGCACAAGGTTTCCTGCAGAGACCTGGGATTGATTATGAAGAAACATATTCACCTGTAATGGATGCCATTACATTTCGATATTTAATTAGTCTGTCAGTCTCAGAAGGACTTGACATGCGTCTGATGGACGTAGTTACTGCATATTTATATGGAAAGTTAGATGCAGATATATATATGAAGATCCCTGAAGGATTCAAATTGCCTGAAGCAAATACATCACAACCACGAAATATGTACTCAATTAAACTGAGACGATCCTTATATGGATTAAAACAATCTGGAAGAATGTGGTATAATCGTCTCAGTGAGTACTTAATTAAAGAAGGATATGTTAACAATCCTATATGCCCTTGTGTATTTATAAAGAAATCAGAATCTGGATTTGCCATCATTGCAGTCTATGTTGATGATATAAATTTAATTGGGACTCCTGAAGAGCTCATGAAAGCTGCTGAATATTTGAAAAAAGAATTTGAGATGAAAGATTTAGGGAGAACAAAATATTGTCTCGGCCTGCAGATCGAGCATAAATCAAATGGAATTCTTATCCATCAATCAGCTTATACCGAAAAGGTATTGAAACGTTTTAATATGGATAAAGCGCATCCACTAAGTTCTCCCATGGTGGTTCGATCTCTTGATGTTAAGAAAGATCCATTTCGCCCCAAAGAAGATAATGAAATGCTACTTGGTCCTGAAGTACCATATCTTAGTGCAATAGGTGCTTTGTTATACTTAGCACAATGCACTAGGCCTGATATAGCATTTTCAGTCAACTTGTTAGCAAGATTCAGCTCTGCTCCAACTCGACGACACTGGAATGGTATTAAGCATATTTTACGCTATCTTCGTGGAACTACAGATATGGGTTTGTTTTACTCAAAGGAATTAGCCCATGGTCCTTGTTTAAAAGGATATGCAGATTCTGGATACCTTTCTGATCCTCACAAAGCTCGCTCACAAACAGGGTATGTATTTACATGTGGCAATACAGCGATCTCTTGGCGATCTACAAAGCAGACTTTAATTGCTACATCTTCTAATCACTCTGAGATACTTGCACTCCATGAAGCAAGTTGTGAATGTGTATGGTTAAGATCTGTAGTCCATCACATCCGAGATACATGTGGGTTACCTTTGATTAAAAGTATGCCAACAACAATTTATGAAGATAATGCTGCATGTATTGCACAAATTCAAGGAGGGTACATCAAAGGTGATAGAACCAAACACATTTCACCAAAGTTCTTCTACACTCATGAACTCCAGCAGAGGCATGAAATTGATGTGAAGCAAATACGTTCCAGTGATAATCTTGCGGATTTATTCACCAAGGCCTTATCATCTTCAACATTCAAGAAATTGGTATATAGCATTGGAATGCGTCGGGTTTGCGATCAATCAAGTTGATACTTATCTTCTTATCAGGGGGAGTATTCATTTTTGGACATATGCACGCTGTACTCTTTTTCCTTCGCCTAGGTTTTGTCCCATTGGGTTTTCCTGGCAAGGTTTTAATGAGGCAGTTTCTTTAGTGCGTCCAACACCACTCTAAGATTTACAAAAATGTTGTACTCTTTTTCCTTCACTAGTTTTTTCCCACTGGGTTTTTCTAGTAAGGTTTTAACGAGGCACATTATCTTAGTGTGGTGGACATCCAAGGGGGAGTGTTGTAAATGTTAGGATTAATGGTGGATGACCACCACTGTCTTTATTTCATCAGTTTCAATTTTTAAGGGAATTAAGCCATACGTTTGGCTTTTCCCACTTTAAGAGTCTCAGCATATTAAGCCTATAAAAGGAGGCTTTTGATGAATGAATAAGACACGGATGAGAAGCTTACCTCTATACAATTTATTGTTCTAAATTCTTATCATCTTTTGTTTCACAACACTGCCCTCTTTCTTTCTTTCTTTTTCTTTTTTTGTGGGTAAGTGGTTCTGCCTTTATGAAAATAATTTTTTACATGAGGGCATACGCCTCTTATGATAGAATGCAAAAAAAAATTATTCCATATACACACATATATATATAATTCTATACATATATAATTATAAATATATAATTATTATTTTTATATATATAATATATATTTATTATTTTTATATTATTGTATCCTTACCGTGTAATGTCTTGAGTTTTTAAAAAATTATCGTATCAAGATATTCATATCGTGTCGTAACCGTGTCCCGTATCTGTGCGTCCTTCTTAGGCCTCCTCATATAAAAAAAATTACTCCGTATTAAAATGACGTAGTACCACACGAGTTCATTTAACTGGAAGTAATTCTTCTTCGGTGTGACCGACATATGCCATTACAAACGACGAAAAAAATAAAAAAGACGAACATATGCGATATTTTGAATTTGAAAATGACTTGAGAACTCTATGCAGTCCACACAACAAAAACAGTGTACCTTCACCCAAAAAACCAAGTGCACATCATCCCGTGACGTCTTTTTGAACGATCACGCGATGCCAGTATATTGACTTTCAAAAAAATCCCGTTTCTCTTAGTTTCCACTATGCCCTTTGCATAGGTATAATTCAAATCAGAGGTACTTCTTGAAGAAGATTGTCTAATATATCCAGTATTTCCACCATGCAATAGCCATTCATAAATCATGAATGGGGTTTACACCAGAAGACGATGAGCATACTTGGATCTCCAAGTCAAGAAAGTCTGATCCATGGGCTTTCATGATCCCCTCCTCCCTCTTAATGGTCTATATGCTCAGGCGCTCAGCCATTGCTAACCAACCTTACACCCTGGCTAGTACGTCGTGAAGAAAATTATCACAATTCTACGGGCCTCGACTAATCTCATTTCTGGGTATGTAAAAAGGAGAATTTCTAAGGTACCCTTACCCTAATGATTTTTATAGGGAATTGAGTTGGCAAATAAAAATGTCAAAATGAGACGACTTATAAGCAATGAAAGTAACATACAGTCAAAACAATTTCATGAAAATTAGAGTGAAACGAGGCCATTGAAGAGCACAAAAGAACCTGATCTATTTGGCCTAGCATAAACTGTGGATAAAAAACAAAGAACAGCAATCAATACATACTTGTCCATAACTTTTGGCACACCCAATTCTGGCATACCATCATCTTCAATAACATCTGAAGCACTACGTTTCATCAAACAAGAAACAAGCCCAATTGATTAGGAGAAAGGTTTGGGTCACATTAACTCTCAAATTATGAGCAATCCACAAGGTACATCATCTGATAGAACACCCAGGTCAACATAAATCCCAAATGTGCAGAAACTAGTATTTGGATATTCATTTGCATATTACGATCACAAAAATAGGAAAGAGAATTTTATACAGAAATAAGGACAAAACCCAAGTCACTCAGAACTTTGGGGGGATGAAATCAAATCTGCAGTGGTAAATAATAATAATAGTAATGAATTAGCAAACTTAAATGTGCATGTGCACACAGAGACACCACCATCAAGATATGCCATTTGACCTTATGAACCATGACTTAGTGTTACCTCAGTTACCCATAATGAAAAGAAGCACTCTTTTTATCACACTTTATTTGTTTCCCTGGAAACCAACAAAAATAAGTAAAAGCAATAATTTTCACGTGTTTTTAAAAAAAAAAAATTAAAAGGAACAGCATCAATGATTAGAATAACACTAACAGCAAGGAAAAGAAGCTACTAATGAATACTTCAGTGGTTCAGCCAGGGCAAACAAAAATTCCACAATATATTTTAGTTAATTGCACATATGTCATAAAAGTAGAATCTTGAACTACTTTCATCACAAGGCATTATAGTTCAACAAAGACGTAATTTCGTGTGAGGAACAAGATCCTATACAGCGTATCAGAGTAATACTCACTACTTTGTGATTCGAAATACAGAGTATAAAATATCGCATTACATAACTGAAACATCAGCAGTTTTGAATTTGGCAGTCAACAAGCTTTCAAATTCAAAGAAAACGCTGAATTATTGAAAAAATGGCAATGGCCACAGAAAAATTTGTCATCATGCTACCTAACTCTTACATTTCAAAGTACATCAGACTGGCCTTTCACAGTATCTTATGAAATGAGCACACATGCCATCCAAGCAGAATAGTTTCATCACAAGGCATTACACAAACGTCAGTAATCATGCGAGGCATTTTCATTCATGAAGCTATGTGGCAAGATATAACTGCAATATCAGTTTCAGTCACAAAGCTTTCAAATCCAGAGTACAGGCACAATTATGGAAAAGATGGATTTGAACAGCAAAAATTTATAAGTATACTTTTTCTCTTAAATTTAAAATTTTACTTTGATATTGCATCCTAATTTTCTATCTACAATGGGACTTGTGATTCAAGCTTCAATACCCACACAATCTAAATCAACAAATGAATCAAGGTGAGCATACCAATTAGCTTCAACCATCAAAGGATAGTTCAAATGATCCTCTTGTGTAAATCATAATAATTTTATCCTGTCATCTGAGTTTCTCCATTTTTCCTTGGGGATGGGCGGTCACTCTCCGATGTAAATGGCTGGTACCCAGCAGAAGTAGACAAATTTCCCGAGCCACTACTATTCGCATATCTCTCAATATCGTGAATCTCTGCTACAATAGAAATAGGCCGTTCCGGGATTGAGGGAACTTGCACATCTGTTTCCAATATCTTCACAACCTGATCCATTGTTGGCCTAGCATATAACTGCGGATGAGAACAAAGAACAGCAACCAACACATACTTCTCCATAACTTCAGGCGTGCCTAACTCCGGCATACCATCTTCAATAACATCTAAAGGCCTCCCTTCCCTAACCAACGACCAAGCCCAATCAGTCACCAGCGAGGTCTGGGTCTCATTAAACCCAATGAGTGCCTTCTTCCCACTCAAAAGCTCAAGGAGCACAACACCAAAGCTGAAAACATCGCTCCTCTCAGTTAACTGCCCATACAACGCATACTCCGGAGCAACATAACCCATTGTCCCAGCCACCCTTGTGCTCAAATGGGTCATTCCCTCGGGCGTAAACTTCGCGAGCCCAAAATCTGCCACCTTGGGCTCAAACTTCTCATCCAACAGAATATTACTTGCTTTGATATCCCTATGAATAATAGTCGGTTGCGCCCCATAATGCAAATAAGCCAGCCCCCTCGCCGTCCCAATCGCAATCTTATGACGTATCGGCCAACTAAGCTTCCTCTCCGTCGACCCAAAAAGATGGTCATGAACACTTCCATTCTTCATCAAATCACACACAATAATCCTCTGGTGACCTTCAAATGGAGTAGTTGCAGTACAATACCCTCTCAAGGCAACCAGATTCACATGCCTCACGCTCGCAATAACCTCCACCTCGTGCGCGAAATTCGCGTCGCCGGCGACCGAGCAATTCTTAAACCTCTTCAATGCAACTTCAGACCCATCTGCCAATATTCCCTTGTACACATTCCCATATCCTCCCCTCCCAATTATGTGATCCCTAGAGAAATTCCTAGTGGCCTGTTTGATTTCATCGAATGTGAACCTAACCACTGTAGTACTCCCATGAATCGACTCCAACCCCGGAACCAAACGCGACTCAACCCTCACAATCTTCCTCTTCTTCTTCCTCTTTTCCACGCGGCGCCGCCACCAAAACCAAAGCCCACCACCAACGACCACCAACCCAACACCGCAACATATCAACACCACCAAAATCACGACCTTTTTCCCCCCTTTCCCCGACCCACCCGACGTGAAATCGAGCAAGAACAAACACTTGGCGGTCCCTGTATCCGTCGGCCCAAACTGATTGGCGAAAGCGGCAGCGTAAATCGAAGGGAACGCCGGGCAATCCGACACGTTCCCAATCGAAGGACCGGTCAGATACGACGCCTGCAGGTTCGACAAGCTCGTCGTGCACGACGCGCACGGTGAGTTGTTCTCGAGCGACTGGTTACAGCTACTGACCACATCTTGAATTGTCGAATCGGAGACGACGGCTTCGAATTCCGCTCGGGAGCTGATGTTCATGCACCCTTCGGAGATCCAGGGGGTCTGAAACCCGCAGGTGGAACGGATGTTGAAATTGGGGATGAATTCATTGGTTAGGTTTTGGTACGCAGTCCAGCACGACTCGGACGAGTTGAGTGGGGGGAGGAACAAGTCGGTGGTCCGGAGGTACTCGGACTGGACGAGTCGGAGGCCTTGGAGGATGTACTGACACTCGGTGGTGACGTCGAGATTCGGGCGGGCGGAGCTCTGGACGAGTTGTCGGAGGACGGTGAAGTTGAGAGGGCATGGAGCGACGTCGTATTGGGCGAGGGATGGGGAGAGTATGGAGACTGTGACGATGAGGAAGAAAAGGAGGGACATTTGGGAATGCTTAGTGTTTCATGGAGGTGGGAGAAATTGTTGTTAGGGTCCGTTTGGGAAGATGATGGCATGGGGATTAGGGGGAGCTTTTTGACTATAAACCTAGACTCTGTCAAGTGCGGCAGCCAGGTTGACAGTTGAACACTGAAGACAACCAGAGGCAACTTCGAAGAAGGCTTTATTTTTCGAAAAAGCTGCGATCCAAATAGAGACCAACCACTCCATTTGCAAATTTTTATTTTTTTATAAAAGTTATTAAATTTTTGAAAAAAAAAATTAAAAAATTGGATTTACCTACTCCCTCCACTCCAGGAGCAAAAATTCATGTATAATCGATTAACAAAAATTAAAATAAAAAATCAGTTTTGATAGGGTGGGTCCACCAATTATTGGTCATCCTCTAGAAGGCTGCTGGTCAGAACATGCCATTGGAGAACTTTCAAACTGGTTCTAGCTTGAAATAGGCAATTTTTTTTTTTACAACAATTGTAGCCTGAAGGGATCTTGATCTAGTTATCGAACAAACAAACAAAAAAATACGAAAAATCTTGATCTAAGCCCCTCTCATAGCAGGTTGTACGAACCTAGCTCGTGTTCTATTCTTGTTTCCATAGAACCCAGAAAACAAAATACGCAGTACAAAAAACAAAACCAAACTACTTCAAAAAAATTAAAAAAAAAAAAAAAAAAATCGGCTGGTTTTAACTGGTTTTAGGAGCATGGACACCAGCCTGGAAGAATATGATCTTTGCGTTACCTCTTCTTCTTTTTTTTTCTTTTTTTTCTTTTTTGAATAGAAAACTGATGTCCATCATGTGATTTTTAATTTGTTATCATATCATATCCATTCTCATCTCTCGAATAGATGAATTTATAAGACCTATATATGAATTGTGAGGGAAGTGGGAAGTGAGGCAACAAAATTGATTGAATGGACAGCACTTTTCTTTTAATTTTGCAGTACATAATAAAGTTTGATCAAATAGGTCCATTCATCTTTCAAAGTCTTCTGTTTAGTTGATTCTTAGGCAAAATTAAGGTTGGTTTGGTTCCATGCATGACTCAATCAATGCCAAACTGCTGATATGCCAGTCAGTATCTTGCCTCGTAACTCTGTGACCCAATTATGTTTAATTCTCTTGTCCAAGAGACCACGTCACAAAAAGATAATAGTTTTTTTCGCAGCGCCCAAACCAAACTGGTCCTTATGGGCCCAACCCAACTCGCCTAAATATCCATATGTTTAAGGCTTTTAAGCTGGGTCTTAGGTCAGCCCAAATATCAAAATTACTTCTTTGCAATTTGTGAATAATTTGCGAATGGGTTATACTTCTTGTAGAGATCATATCGGTGTGGATATGGGGTGTTTCGCACGAGACCATTTAAGATAATAATCTTAGTTGAAATCTCGGTGGGTAAGATGTAGGAATTAGGATAACTTAATCATTATTATTATTTTTTTTTTTTTTGAATTGAAATCTCGGTGGTAAGATGTAGGAATTAGGATAACCTAAATCATTAATTTTTTATTTTATTTTATTTTTTAAATAAAAATTTGCATGGGAGTCAGTAATAGTCAAAAGAGTATATCCATATCAAAGTTCAAGCATGGAGTATGGACGAGACCGTGTATGTTCGAATTCAACAGATAAACCCAAACTCCTAATTAATACTTTTCTAGCCTCTCAATTTGACCAGTAAGCCCGCCTCCAGTAAGTTTGACATTCAATTGGCCGACAATTCCCTATAAAATTTGCACGTTATAAAAGCTTTAAGCTCACGTTTTAAACTCTATTCTCAATATAGTTTATTATAAATATAAATTTTTATTATTATTACATATCAGATCCATGAGCCACTGGCAGAGCCAGGGGGGTTTTGGGGCACGTGCCCCTATTGGCTTAACCAATTTTTTTTTTTCTTTTTTTTTTTGGGGGAGAGATATTATCATTTGATAACGATTTCTCAACATAATGTCAAAAAGTAGAAGATGGTAGTTATTTTAAAGTATATTTACAGTCACTTTGTAATAAGTTGACAAAAATATCATTTCTTTTGGTATTAAATTGATAAATGATTACTAAAAAGTAAATTTTTCAAAAAAAAGCTTTCCAAAGATTTTAGTTCCCAATTCTCATTTTATAGAATCACAACACAGTGCTCCCATTAGAGATAAATTCTAACTCCACCCTTACCACGAGGGATATGTTAATTATGTCCATCTCCAATCTCCAACATGGAGACAATAATTTTTAGTCTACAATATTCCCACAAGTTGGTTTGCTGGTAGAAAAAAGCTATCAAGAGGCTGTCCCATGGGTGTCTTGATGGGTTTTTTTTTTTTTTTTTTTTTTTTTTTTCCTATTTCAAGATATATAGCAAAATTCTCAAAGTCTCCCACTATTATTATTATTAGATAGAGAACCTACAAGGGTCACACTTCGAAAATTTTGTTCTAAAATGTCACATAGCTTGATTTCCCCCCCTTTTCTCTACACTGCAATCCGGCGAGTTTGGCCTGGAATCATCTACTTTTGGCCATCACGTGGTCCACTTGAAGGGCTAGGAATACAGAGGTCATACGCCTCAATCTCTGGTCTAGCTTTGAGTTGAATCTACCACTGCTGAGCTTTGGGCAAAAATTTGCCAAGGTCTTATGATTGCCTGGGATGCCAATATCATAACTTTGATAATTGAAGCAGATTTGAAGGCCTCCATAAATCTGATTTCTAAGGCTGATAGTCTGATACTAAGATGGAGTGATCATTGAGGATTGTTGGGCCCTGCTCACCCAACCTTGGAAATGGAAGCTACAGCATGCTCTCTAAGAAGGAAATCAGTGTGATGATTTCTTTACTAATCTTGGACATTCGACTAATTTGGATTCTCCCACTTTGGGGCTTTCTAGTTTTCTTGTTGCTGATCCAGTGGGTGCTTTGTACCCCTATGTTAACATATCCAATTTCGATTAAACTCATATCAACCGAAATATTTGATGTAATAAATATGATGACGTAGTATGTGTCTTAAACTTAATATATACATGAAATTATCTGAAATAATTAAGAAAAAAAAAAAAAGGAGATCTCATAGCAAGAGGCATGAGGGCACCCTCGTCGTAGCCGGACTCTTGGAGAAATGTAATCAACCATGATCATATTAAGGAATCTGACAGCTTGCATCACCATTATTAAATGTCCAATAAAAAAGAATCTTAAACAAACTAACAAAGTACAAGTTATTGGTGTTATGGTTGTTTCAACTCAATAATCAAATTTATAAGAACTTTGCTTATTGTTGAGATGTCTAGGGAAAGGAATATTGAACTTGGAATCTTCCATATACGTACCCTTAACCTGAACTTGTACCAACGCCAATCGCCTTTGGACCTAATGGTATGTCTAATTCTAATAAAAAGATGAGGTTTGCGAAAATCTTTGTTTAAAATGAAAAAAATAAAAAGCCTAAACCTCTTCCAACGAGATGGCCTATATCCCCCACAAAGTCTTACAATCTTGGAGTAACTATATTAATCTTATATTCAGGATACCATTTACAAAGTTCCTTGACCCAAATCTTTTAATTCTTCCTGTGAGCATTGCAACTAAATCCTCAAATTGTACCCAATTACCATAATTTTTTGCTGACTTTTTCTGCATCATATGCATGCAAGCATCTAATACTCAAATTGTTCATACATTTTGATGAATTGCTATTTCCAATCAAACATATATGATATATCCCAAAGTCTAAACAATTTCTGAATTTTTGCAAAATTTCCAAATTCTTGCAAAGAATTCGGGATGACAGCACATCAATACTTTTATACTAACACGTGCGCATTGCCCCTTCTTCCTCTCAAAATATTTCTGAATTTTTTTTTTAATCCAGAAAAAGAGCTAAAAGCATAAAAAAAGAACAAAGAATCCCAACTAGGTTAGCACCGAAAGTACTTATCATCATCTGCCTTCAGCTCTAGATTTTATTAAAAAAAGAAAACTAAAGTAAATAAGTAAACATAAAAGGAGATAAGAAAACAAAAACCAAACTATCTGGTCTTTGTGGCTTATAATGCCACAATCCAGCTCACATAGAAAGAAATAAAATAAAAAGGCATTCGAAGACTCTCCAACAACAAGAAAACCAACTTCGACAAAGAGCTTAAAAAACAAATCTATAAAAATGAAGCCCCAACATATCTCTAGCAAATTATACCGTAGCCAATTGATGAATTTGAAAATCCTAAAATTTTCAACATGTTTGTGAGATTCAACACCTTTGCTCGCTCGTCAATCAAAACCCGGAACCAATAAATATATAAATTTATTAATTAAAACTATTATAAAAAAAAAAATAGAGAGGAGCAAAAGTTGTGCACTGTATGGCATTTCTTAGAGATTCAAGATCCATGAGAAGACCCAACCGACTTCTGCTGGTTTCATCATTCATCAATCATGATATCACCCCACTGCTCATTGGGTTGCCATGGCTCAGCTACATGCACATGTCCATGCATGAGATACACGTTTAGTTAGTTAGTACATATGCATCGATCATAAGATCCATGCATAAATCAACCAAACCCACCAAAACTACTGAATTAATTAAATCAAATATTTTATAGGTGCATATATGGATCATTGGAGATTCAAGATGATTGATCGTTCACTGTCTTGATCCAGTGGGTTACCCACTTACCCCTATTGGAAAAAAATGTCACCAACAGAGAGAGACAGAGAGAGAGAGAAAAGGTTGTTGACATGCCAAAGCTATCCTGATAGAATAAACTAAACGTAAGTTGGAAATCAGCTACCAAGAACCAACCATAAATAATTATGTGGACACACACTGCTTGTCTCTGAATCAAACACATTCAAAAAGGTCACCTTTATAAGTATTTTACAGGTAGTCCACATTGATAAAAGCTTGCAAAGTAAGATACGATGAAGAAAGCCTGCGTATAGGACAAAAATTTGACAAAACCCATTACCATTACTATTTTATTTTTATCTTCCTTTTTTTTTTTTTTTATTGAAGATTGGTATGATTAGTTACAGCGATCGCTCAATTTGTGGGTGAAGAATGCCAATCAACGTCCATTTCTATTATTGTATTACTTTCCAAGAAAGCGTGAAGATTTTCATCTAAGATTAGTGGTTGCATTAATTACGTAGAGAAATTGTTATGAGATTATTATAATTGCCGTTATGATTTGATTATATATGGCTCACGGCATCAGCTATAGCTATATATTCTTCTTTCTTTTCTTCACCAATAGTGTAGATAGACTCTAGGCTCCACTAATTTTACTAAAGGTAACGCTTATTTCACATCAAGAAACGCTAAAAATGAATTCCATTGATTTTAACAAAAAGTGAGAACTCTAATAAAAAAATCTTTTGTTTCTTCAAATGTAATCTATCCTAAATTTTGAACTTTTTATTTATTTATTTATTAATTAATGATTAGGGGCATTTCAAATCTTACTTTCACTAAGATTTCGGCATAGTCTATTCCCTTAACGGCCCGTTTGAGATATCTTATACATAGACAGCAAACTCTACGAGAAGTTGAAACGAGAATTTTTTTATGACACAACCAATACCTGAGCGCTCAACGAACCCCGCAAAGACTAAATTTTATACTTCTAACATATTTCTTTTAAAGAAGTGATATTATGCACCTAAAGATGGATAAAGCTTTCATGCATATGTCATCATCGAGAAAATAAAGAGACAAGGAAAGGTTAAAAAAAAAAAAAAAGGAATTTCTGTTGCGGAAGCTTCAAGTGATTTTGACAATTCTAAGTGACAAATTTTGAAGGTCCCCCATCTAGTGGGACATTTGAAAGATTTAAATAAATTGGCCAAAGAATCTAAGTTAGGTATATGGAGAAATAATTGACATCTTCAACATTTTGTTTCAGTACGCTTGATTAGAGTAGGTATAAGGTCGGATTCAAGTGGGTCAAAATCAAGTGAAATCAAGACATGTTTGGTATTGTTCAATCCAAATCCGACCCATTTTGGACGTTAGAAAGTATGTCACATGAAATTGTTATAAACAATAATAATTTGGAAACAAGAAGAAAATAGTTTGATTAAATCAACTTAAGAAACTCAAGATCATACGAGTAACGTTACTCATATCATATAAAAACCAATAAGAAAAACAGCAGCCTAGGTATTATAAGTCTAATATATTCACTTTAATCATTGTTTGGATCTAAAAAACTATGGTCGAAAAGTAAAGGGAAAAGCTTAAAAATGCTTATGAAGAAAATCCATATGTAAGAAATTTTTAATATTTTCGTTTTTATTCTCTCATGCTTCTCGAAATCTAATAGTGTCTTAATTAGAGTTTTTTATGAAAATGCCAAACTTAATATTTTTATTAATTCGTTTTTACTAGTTTGGGATACTGCACAAGTTTTTTTTATTTTTTAGTCTCACTAAGAAATAAAAGATAAAAAATAAAAAATCATCAAATTTAATAACCATCTTGAACCGACTAATGTGGTCTAATACTTGGTTCATTTTGACCAAAAGGGCCAAGTGTCAAATTCCAAACGCTCTTGGAGCCCACGTGCCACTTCGGAGTAAGACCAGAGAGTCGTCTCTGACCAACCAAGTCATGTACGAATCAAAATACATCCTTAAGGACCTTGTCTTAACGGTCTTTAAGATCACAGTATCCACAATTTTTAATTCGCAGCCCAAAAAAAAAAAAAAAAAGAGCCGACAATTTTCAATTTTTTTTATCTTTATCGACTTTTTACTAAAAAAAGAAAATTCATCAACCAAAAAACAAAAATTTTTAGAGGGAGAAAATAACAGATTTTTCTGAGCAGTAACCTGTGGAATGTAGAAAAGGGGGTGTCTTGAAGGCTTGAAGCACTCTAAGAGTACCAGTGAATACATGCTCACCTCTCTCTCTCTCTATCCTCGTCTGGTTTCTCTCTCCTTTGTTTTTCCTAGTCTCTGTGTGCATGGCAGATCTTCGAGAACCCTCAGCTTCCCCTTCATGGTACGTCCCTTATTCTTCTTGCTTCCTTATTTGGTAATTCGTTATGTATTTATTTATTTATTTATTAAAAATATTATTGAGTTTCAGCCAATGGTTTTGATGAATTTTATGTTTCTATTCGATAACAGTGCTCATGTATTGATTTTGTTTCAAATTGTTAATGTTTTCTGTTCTGGGTTCGTTCCGATTCCGTTTCTCTACAATGGGTTGTTGTTTCTTTCTGGGTTTGATTCGTTGCTCGCCATGTTTTCGAGATGTGGTTCCTTATTTCGAAAATTATTCAATTTCTCTATTGATTTGAATAAGATATCATTCTTTTCCATAAACTCGTTTCCTTTGCACATATGATTTATGGTTTGCCTGTGGCGGGCTGTTTGTAATCTACTCTTTTTATTCATGGTTTGGCCTATTCTTCACATTTTTGGGGATGATATATGCAGGAAAAACAGTAAAAATTTGGGACAATTACTTATTGGCCATAAAAGATTGAATCCTCTGTTTTCTGCCCCTGTTTCAGCTCAAGGTATGTTCTCCCAAGTCCCAAATTTCACTTATTTTTCACTGAATTCCACATTTCTGTGTCACAATTTCTAGCATGATCATGGGACAATTTTTTCTTTTTCTTGGTAGATTTGCGACCATTAGATACGGGGGAGAAGGTAGATGTGTGCTCTCCTAATGGAGTTCTTGAGGACTTCTTAAGGAGTGAGGAATCCGAAACAGTTTCTACAAAATCAACCACCTCGGACTCTGAAGCTCAAACAAATTCGAAACCTACTTCTCGTTGGCGTGGATTTGTCGAACTAGTAAGAAGTAGATCAATGAGACCCTTATCCACATTGGATCCTCTCAGTGTCCTGAAGCTCTCAAGAAGAGAGAGCAGAAGTATGAGAGAAAATGCTGCTATGGCATCGAACACCTTCCTAGATAATGGTTCACACCTTTTCAAGTCTTTGTGGAAGAACTTCACTCTCTCGGAGCTCCAAACTGCCACCAAAAATTTCAGCACTGGTCAGTAATTTGCTTCAATATTCAAATTCACAACTGGAAAAATGTCTCCCTGCTTAAAATAATGTAACAAAATACAACCATTTAGAGATTGTGTGTATATTTCAATTATGGCGTGGCATGGGATGACAGAAATTTCAACTTTGTTTTGGTGTAGAAAATTTGGTCGGCAAAGGTGGTTATGCTGAAGTTTACAAAGGGTGTTTGAAAAGTGGGCAGCTTGTAGCAATCAAGCGGCTAATTCGAGGAGCACTCGAAGAGAGAATAGGGGATTTCCTATCTGAGCTGGGAATTATGGCCCATGTCGACCATCCTAATACTGCTAAATTAATTGGTTATGGGGTCGAAGGAGGAATGCACCTTGTTCTTGAGTTTTCTCCACATGGGAGCTTATCTTCTCTGCTTCATGGTCAGTTCATCATTTCCTTACATAAATTCACCAGGGTCGATTTTCGATTAGATCTTTTTGTTCATTTTCTTTGATGTATTTTTTCAGGTTCAAAGGAGAAATTGGAATGGGGTATTAGGTATAAGGTTGCATTAGGGACAGCTGAGGGTTTACGCTATCTTCATGAGGGTTGTAAAAGGAGAATCATCCATAGAGATATAAAGGCTGCAAATATTTTGCTCACAGAGGACTTTGAGCCTCAGGTACCCTTCAAATCTACCTTTCCTGAACTTCCTGATCTTTCATTAAATGTTATAAATTAAAGAGCTTGGTCCTTCTCCCAATAGTGTGGCAGAGACCATTGAAGCATTGATTAAGATCTTTAGGTTAGGTTGAACTCTGTCATCCTTTAATGCATCTCTAAATGAATGGGGCCAACCCTAAAGTAAAATTTATGTTTATTTTGCTATAATTTTGGTGGGCTTTGGACTTCAAAGAGTAACTCAATTCAATTCAGATTTGTGATTTTGGGCTCGCAAAATGGCTACCGGGGCAATGGACTCACCACACGGTATCCAAATTTGAAGGCACATTTGGGTTTGTGACCCTAACACTTCCCATCTTTCCTGTAATTCACTAAAGATTTGGCTTCTAAACCTTTTCCCTTCACTTATGGCCACTGCAGCTATCTTGCTCCCGAGTACTTAATGCATGGCATAGTAGACGAAAAAACTGATGTTTTTGCCTTCGGTGTATTGCTGTTGGAACTAATCACTGGGCGCCGAGCTCTGGATTACTTGCAGCAGAGCCTTGTCATATGGGTATGTTTTTTTTTTCCTTTCCCACTTATCACACAATAGAGCACATACGCACATATATGGACAGTAAAATATTGTATAGATGGCCAATGGTTCAAATTTTTCTTGTTAATTCTAGGCAAAACCCTTGCTTCGCAAGAATATGATTGGAGAGCTTATTGATCCTTCTCTCGGTAGCGACTACAACCCCCAGCAAATGAATCTTGTGCTACTGGCTGCTTCTTTATGCATCAAACAGTCTTCAATTCGACGACCTCAAATCAGCCAGGCAAGTGCTATTCTTAATTAGAATGCCAAAGTTATATAATAACAGTAACAATATAAAGTTTGTATAAAAGGAGACTTAGGGTGGATGTTGAATATGACCATAATGGGTCAAGTTTTTGCGATTTTCTAGGCAGAAAATCAACCTTATCATATGATTTAATTTCGTAGTGCTACCAACTTAAAACTTGGCTTTCAATCTTTTTGGTCTGTTTGTACTACATATGGAATATATATGTCAGACCACTTTGTAACCCATTGAACATATGAACAGCAAGTTGATTTGCATTTGTGAAAATGAGGTGCAGGTTGTACAAATTCTAAGTGGCAACCTTGGTGGCTTGGAGGGCATGAGAATACGTCGAATGCCACTCTTCCAAAAGGCTGCTTTCTGCACAGACCTCTTTGATACAGAGGAGGTCAACTCGACTGAGGATTTTAATGTTCTTAGTCGACACAAACAGCTTGCTTTGGGATTTTGATGGAGCTGATTTCTGACCACTGTTTTGTCGATAAGCTTCTGATATAAGTTTTGGGAATTGGGGCTCTAAAACTTCAGATTCTTTACAAAGCTGAGATATACGAGTTTTTACATGTATCCTCATTCAATCCACCTCCAGAGGCATGTCAAATTGAACCGAAATGTGGCCATGTGGGAATAGCTAGGAATGTGGAAAGAAAAGAGTATTTGTACATAATGAAGAAAAGAGAGAGAGAGACAGAGAGAGAGAGAGAGAAGAATTTTGAATTAAAAACCTGAGGATAGGTTAGTTGCATATGATCTTCATTAAGTTAGTTTCATGAAATTGTAAATGGAAATATCAAAAAATGGAATTTAAGAGTTGGGGTGATTTTATCATCCTTTGTATCAGCTCTCATCAATCAATAGGTGTAACGACATCACTTTTGCCCAAAATAGTATTTCTTTTTCTTTGGATACTCATACTTCAATATCACATTTCAATGACCAATCACTCGACTCCATGGTATAGAGTAATGTTTCTTGGTATGTCAAATTCGTTTACCATTATGAAAAAAGAATTTAGAGGAATTTTAGATTGGTTGGATTATAGGAAAATAATTACATTTTAATACGAATTACGAATCTTAGATTGATTGGGTTACAAGAAAATAATTACATTTTACTATGAATTGCAACTAACTTGACTAAAAATGTAATTATTTATCGTAACCCGGTCAATCTGTAATTCTTTAAAAAATAAAAGACAAAAATTCCATTAATTAATTTATAGAATTGAGAGGACTCTCCACCTTCAATAATGTAATGATCAATCTAGAAAATGAAAAGGTGTGACTTTGATTTTAGGATTAAAAATTTGAGGAATATTATAGGTTTTATTTGGGTACTAAAGGAATATTATAAGTTTGAATTGGCAGTTCGAGCAGCACTTAACGTGTCGTGCTCTCCCCTCAACTTTGAACGCAACCCACAGTGTCGGCACGGAACTCCACGCCCCAACGGCATTATCCTATCAACACCCATTTCCCAAACGTTCCAAAGAATTGGAAAAAATGTTACAAAGTGAGCACCCCCGTGTGCTTATCATGAACCCTCTCTTATTTGTACACATTTTTAGCACGTGGGTCTAGTTTAGGAACTTAAAAAACTGGATCAGATTAGGTTTGATCCATAACTGTTATCTGGTTTTTAAATAAATTAAGTTACAGTAGGATTTGAAAAAAAAAAACTGTATTTATGTCTTGTTTCTATAACAAAACTGAACTAATTAGTAGAAAAAATATATTTACCAAACAAGTGCAAAATCAAAACTGATCAAACTTATCTGGACTAGGTTTTCAAGGTTTGTCCAAACATCCCTATGTATCATGAAAAATAGAGGGAACACACGTGCTGAAAACTCCACCTTATCCACTTTAGTTTCAAACAAAAACCAAAAAATAAACAAGTGCATGAATCAAGTAGGGGGACTAGAACTTGGGTCCAACTGAACTGCACATTAAAATTGCCTGCTTCCATTGATGCCTTGTGCCTCTTCGGGGAATTTGTTGAGAAAAACATGCATGAATTATCACCAAACCAAAAGATGTCTTAGCCGCCTCTTAGGGCTTTGGAGCTAGGGATTTACGCTTTTCAATTAACTTTCCTTACTTTCCACAACATCTTTTTCATAATAATGGGGCTTTGGATTCGAGAATTTAAATTACATTAGCTTTCTTATGTCCCCTTTTATTTAGTCAAAATTAGGATAATCAGAACAAAATAAGATTTCAATAACAAGCAATGATGAAGAGAGAAGAAAGAAGAAAAAAACCATTGTTGCTATGGTGCTAATGCTAATGGGCAACTGGTGGAGTCAGGGGTGGGGGAACGTGCCCCCATTGGCTTCAAACAAATCTTTTTTAAATATTTTTTGGGGTAGGTTACCATTTGATAATTATTTACCAATATAATGCCAAATAGAGGAAGATAGTAATCATTTTTAAGCATATATATATAGTTCATTTGTAATAATTGATACAAAAATTCTTTTTTTCGGTATTATATTAGAAAATGATTACCAAAAAATAATTTGTTTGAAAAATATCTAAAACTTTCGATTCCTACTTCATGTAATCATACCACAATGCCTCAATTAGAGATAATTCATGACTTCGCCCCTATTACTTGATAATTGATCGGTCAATTTTTAAGTTAAATACAAACTAGCTCTAAACCAAAAATACCAAATCTGAGTTGCTATGGTTAAAATTCACAATTCTCCGTTGCAAAACTCTAGGTGGGTAATTGTCTAAATGGCCTAATTATTTTAAATTACCCTAGATTAGGCTTACACAAGTAATTTACTTGCTCCCTAGCCAGAAAAAAAAAAATGCAATTAAGTTGCTTTCTATCTTTTTGGGCTTTGCACTCAAAAGTAAGCACGTCCTATCATCCGAGCGTGATGTTTCGGGAAAAGCCTGAGGAGTTGAGGTTGATATATGCACCACGACCAACTGCCCAAGTGTCAATTTCTAAGCCTCATGACTGCTGCTGCTGCCTTCATTTTTTTTAATTTTATTTGATGGGATTTCGATCTAGTGTATTTGATGTTTGACCTCACTATTCTCCAATTAATATAAGATTTTGGATTCCATGTCGAGTTGTTATATTGTATTAAGATAATTTATACTGTTAGATATTTTTTTTTTTTTTGGGATGATTTTATTTAAAAATTTAAAAAGTTATTTATTGAGATAATTTTAGTTATTTTAGTAATAATTCTTTTATTTTTTAATTCAAACCGTTTTAAGATGATTGAATAAATAGCCGAAAAAAATCTGAATTCTTATTCAATCCCTCTCTATTTTCACAATAAAAATTTTTATTTTCAAAATGATGTTGGACTAGAAGGGTACCAAATTGCCAATGCACAACCTAATAATATTCTGTCTTCAAAGTGATTATTTTATTCTTAGACCAGGCCTAAGCATTAACAATAATTAAAGCTTGGTTTGGCTTGATAAGCCGTGATAAGTAGCACATAAATACCCTTAAAACCACATAATACAGTTGATGATTAAATGTGTTTTTTTTTGGGGGGAGAAGGCACAATTAATTTGAAATGACAACACCATGCACGTTGTAATCATCAACATCTGTTTACAAAATATGTGGTTGTTTAGCTCCTGTTGTTTTCAATTATAATAGAAAAATACATCATTTCTAGCTCAATAATACATTCCAATTGGCATCAATTAGTACTATAATCAAGACTTATTCATAATAAAATGACATCATCTTGTATTTCACAAAGTTTGTGTGGTATGAGGGACTTCTCATCCATATCACTATGAGTAGTCTCATTTTGCCGACATTAAAATGACCAATAAACTATTCTATCACCACCCTAATTATATTAGTATTAGCATCAATAGTATATAAATTTAAGTCTTATTGGTCCATCTCGGGCAATCAATTTTAAAAACATATATCGCATTATTATATTTGTTATATTGAGTTGGCCTCACAATTACAAACTTTGCCTAAAATATGTTGAAATGACTCCACACGGACCACACCTACATATCAAGATTTATGCAATGTCTCGTAAAATAAGAGAAAACTATCAAAAGATAGTGTGTGCTTTGAGATTCATGCAATGTCTCATGGAATAAGAGAGAATTCATCAAGAATTCAAGACTGCCCTCATCATGGCTTTTATCAACCCAATTATCCGAATGAGCAGCAAGGAATGAAGATCAATTTGGGCAGAACTCAAACTAAGAAAATGCAAACCAAAATCAGTGATCGGCCGAAGCCCAGTCCATCACAACCCCAAATTTGCAATTAATACCCTTTTCTTGAAAGTGGGAGCCCATTTGTAAAAACAAAATGACCTTTCAAATGACTCGCCATAATAAATAGGAATTATTACTATGTAACATATCACTTTAAAAAAAGGGATAAATTACTTTAAAATCCCCTCTAAAATCTCATAATTACAGATACATCTCTTCATATTTCTGAAATTACATCAAGACCCTTTACTTTACAAAATAAACCACAAAAGACCCCTCCCTCTAACCTCAGTCCATTAATCCGTTAAATCACTCTCAATTTTTTTCAAAATACCTAACTACCCTTATTGAATGACAACTTTCATGTTAAATGAACATAACTTATCAGTTCAATACATTCATCCAGTACATTCGTTTTTTATTTATTGATAAACAATTAAAAGATAATATATATATATATATATATATATATATATAAGAATGCCAAAAAACTTAAATTTTTTATCTAACTGATGCGGGAGCCGTTAGATTTGCTCATTAGAAACAATTATCTATTTAATTGATGTGCAAAAAAAAAATAATAATAATAATTTGATTTGTCAAGTTGTCACCTTATTTGCCACCTCTATATATGCATCCCCATTGTAATAATTCTTTTCATTTATTTCTGCATATCAGTAATGTTACATAGCCCTATTTTTTTGGCCCAAATCTACTTACTCAAATGAGGTGGTAACTTCGCAAATCAATTTTTTATTTTTTATTTTTAAAATCAATTAAAAATTTAATTAGATAAATAATTATTTCTAATGAGCAAATTTAACAGCTGCCACATCAATTGGACAGAAAATTTAAACTTTTTAATATATTTTTTTTATATATTATCTTTTAGCTGTTTATCAATAATAATTAAAAAATTCAAAAGTACTAGATGAATGTATTGGACTGGTAAGTTATATGCATTTAACATGGAAGTTATTAGGCACTAAAGGTAGTTAGGGTATTTTGAAAAAAATTGAACATGATTTAACGGATTAATAGACGGAAGTTAGAGGGAGGGATCTCTTTGTGGTTTATTTTGTAAAGTAAGGGGTCTCAATGTAATTTTAGAAACATGAGGGGATATATCTGTAATTATCAGATTCTAAAGGAGGTCTTAATGTAATTTAGCCTTAAAAATAATAATCAAACTATACACATACATATACACACACGTATGACTATGATCAAGACATACTTTTATATACAATTTCTAATAACATTTCTCTGGGATTTATATTTTTAGACACTCTATTGTTCATACATACCACAGTTGCTAAATGTCACATTGATTAAATATTAGTAACTATGATTCATAAGCTCATATTTTCTATTAGCAAAATAAAAAAAATCATATTTGTTGATGGTATGATAGTTTAGTGACATTATTGTAATTTATTAAGTGTGTGATCTTAGGTTCAAACTTATGAAAAAACATTGATACTAATTTGTTGATTTTATGTTCAAATTTATAGAAAAACATTAATACATATTAGTTGATATTTGTAGAGTTAGGGATAAAAGTAAATTTAATTGATTATAAAAAATAAAAAATCACATTTAGGAATAAAGTTATTTTAATTTATTGATTAACTTTAACATTTGATAAACATAATTGGAATGATGAATTTCATAAAAATAAAAATCACGTAAAAAATGGAGACGTGTTCTTGACCACATATGTATGAATGTAGGATGGTCCAGTGGCATATAATTGATGTGTGCTTGAAATGAATCCAGAGTCCAAACTTAGCTTCGGCATCGCGTTTAAGATATTCCATTCCCGCACTTGCGTGTTGTCATCCACACCTCAATACCACCTCCATTTTCCCCTTACATTTCGGCATTTCGAAAAAACAGGAAAAACAAAAACAGCGAAAGCAAAAATATTTTTACTTCCAGCCCAAACAACACGCGGAGTACTTTATAGGGAGGAAAGCATTCTACGAAATCTCAGAAAGCAATATATATATATATATATATTATGTACATTGAGAGAGAGAGAGAGAGGCTTCAAAGGCCTTCAAAGGTCAAACCTAAGAAACTCTGACAACAACAACTACAACAACAACAACAACTATTGCGAAAACCAGAAGGAAAACGTTTCGATTGTTTTGGAGTTGGTCAGATTACGATCGTGAAATCGGATGATATTTCCGATCGCCGGCGATCGGAGATGTTCTGCAGCACTGGCGGTGGAGGTAGAAGTGGTGGTGGTGGTGGAGGCGGAGGGAGGTGGTGGTGGAGGGGGTTTTGGTGAGTCGGTGGAGGAAAGGGGCTTGGGAGGTGGAGGATGAGGAAAGGGAAGGGTAGGAACAACGGCTTGTTGCCTAATTCACTGAGGATTATCTCCTCGTGTCTCAAGACTGTGTCGACGAATGCTAGCACCGTCGCTTCCACCGTCCGGTCTGCGGGCGTGTCCGTCGCCGCTTCGATTTCCGCTGCTTCCGAGGATCATAAAGATGAGGTCTTTTTCATTAGTTCTTCTACTCTTCTGTATCATTACTTTCCTATATGTCGAAGGTAGTTTTTTTTTTTAAAAAAAAAAAAACTTATTTTGATGTTTTTGTTATTGCTTCTGTTTTTTCTGCAGTTTTGATTGACTAATTCGAACTTTAATTGTAATTCTCTTGATTGGACCGTCCAAATATAATATATGGGACCTTAATTAAGTTAACTTTGCGGGAAAAGATATAAACAAGAAGGGAAATCTAGGAAGGATGATAATTTGACGCAAAGAACCTAAGACACTTCGTTTTGAGTTGTTCCCCCTCCCTTTTTTATATAAAATTCCAATGAGATTGTTTGGGAAGTTTCAGCTAGTTTACGAACTAAGAAGTTCTGCCTCGTGATTTCATGAGAGGAATAAATCGTAAGCTAATTGCACTAGCTTCATTAATAGCGCCCCTAAGTATTGGCAATTTCATGTTAGTTGTACTTGTTTCATAGATTAGTGAATTAGAGAAGATGGACAGAGAGCTTAGTTCATGTTAGTTCTTGAGTGCTTCATGTTAGAAATGTTTGGGCCAGGCGGTTTCAAGAAGAAGCAAATAGTTCACAGCAGGCCTTTTGCTAGTTTTTGAACCCGACAATGGGACATTTGAGAAAGTTGAAATTTGAAGGTTTCACCTTGTGGAATTACTATTTCTGCATTAAATATAGAAATGTGACAAATTTCGGCATGTGTACAACACTTCTTATTGGCATACAACTGTTATAATTCTCAATATTTATATAGAAATTCATAGGATTGAATGGTAGGAGAGGAGAATGATGAGATTAGTGATTAGGATCTTTAGGTATGGATAGCCTTCCTCACTACTGGAGAGGGGTGGGCGACAATGGTCAGATCCATTTACAGTGCTGAGAATGATTATGAATTGATATCCTTCCATTCCCATGCAAGGGTGTATTCAATATATATATATATATATATATATATATACTTTGAGTCAAAAGAAAAAAAGAAAAAAAAGAAAAAAAAGAAAGAAAGAAGTGAAAATCGTAAACAAACCAGACATGCAAGCCCAAGGCATGATAGAAAAGCTACTAATGAAGACCAGATTGGGATGGTTTACTCATAAATGTCAAAATTGGGAAGAAATATACTGAAAAATATGCACAGAAATATGGGTGCTTGAGAATTGAAAACAATGCAGCAACATTCCTCTTGCACTCATGCACTGTTAATTCTTCTTCTTTAAACCCATTTTTAATATAAAATGAATAGGTTTATTCTGTAAAGAAAACATATATTTATTTTTTACTTTAATGAGGTGATTGGTGTGCGTTGTACTTTCACTTTATACAAAGGATGATGGTAAGAAGTGGAGAGATTAACAATCATTTTACTGTTGGGAGAAGATGCTAGGGATCATAGGCCTCATAAAAAAAGTTAAAAAAAAAAATGCTAGGGATCACAGTTTTAAGTATCTTCTTCAGGTGGCATATCAGCCTGTCCCAAATATGAAAGAAATTGGGTGTAGTGGCTGTTGCATATTGTGAATAGGGGAATGTGGCCGTGAATTTAAATTATAATGTTTACTTAAATTTTATATAAGTTTTCATGTTGGTTTGTCTAACTTTTATTATTATTATAGTGTATATTTACATCTAATATTTCTTAGGTTCCATGTTCTTGTCTTACAGTTTCTGGCTGTATTGGTCTTCAATACATTCAACTTGTCAAAATTTTGGCAAAATTTTTGAATGTATTTTTGTGTTTCAACAAGTTGTTATGTTAAGTGTTTCTAAAATTCTATGTCGTTTCTGCTATGCTTTCCTAAGCTATTGATTTTTGGGCCAACCAAAGCATATCACCAATTGAAGCTTTGAGCCATGACAATTGCAATGGAGATGCTAGAGAGAGAGAGAGCACTGACCTAGACTGTGAGTATGAAGGCACTCTATTAAGGAGATAATGAATTTTGATATAGGATTTAGAGAGCTTGAAGTGAGGAACTTTTAATTTATTTTTATTATAATCAACGGGGTATGCAAATTGGTAGTGATGTGTTGGAAGACATATTAAATGTGATGGTTTGGTATACTTCGATGTACTTGGGTTTCGACCTTTTTGGTAATACATATTACTTTACTTTATCAAAAATAAAAAAGAGAAAAGAAAAAAGAAAAATAGTGATATGTTGGAAGACATCCTTTCTATGCATATTAATAGTGAGGTGTTGCAAGACATCCTTTCGTATTCTTATTTCATTGGCTCTGGATCAACTGTAGTACAGGAAAAATTAATATCCTTTCAAAGTCTTACTTATTAGTTCAGATGAATTAAAATTTTACAAGCAATAACATGTCTGTTACTGGAGATCAGAATCGACCTGCATTTTCCCCTAGTCTGCAGCTTGATAAATGTTGGCTTCTTAGTCCAAATACTTCTGAGGATCAGATACTTTTTCAAACCCCTATTTGATTTTGAAGTTATTTTCGATCTCTTTCCTTAAATTCTTTTTTGGCCCATTTATATCATATTTTTTACTCCTAATAAATATTCTATATGATATTGTTACAGTGAATTCTAATAGTAAATATTGGGAATCATTATTTGATTAAGAATTTTTATGGTATTACGACGTGCAATTATTTTTTATTTTTTATCCTTAAAATGGGATGTTCTATGTAATGATTTTTACATTTAGTTGATTTAATTCAATTCAACTGATTGACCAAAAGAAAATAAATAATAAATTGCAATTGCATCTTACGGGGATGTATACTGAACTTCTATTGGTGAACAGGTAACCTGGGCTGGTTTTGACAAACTAGAGCTTGGTCCATCTGCCTTCAAACGTGTTACTCTTGCTTGGTTATAAGAATGGCTTTCAAGTCCTTGATGTTGAGGATGCCTCAAATTTCAGTGAACTGGTTTCGAAGCGTGATGGTCCAGTTACATTCCTACAGATGCAGCCCATCCCTGCAAAATCTGATGGTCATGAAGGATTCAGAGCATCACATCCTTTACTGTTGGTTGTTGCGGGCGATGAAACCAACAGCTCATGCCTGGGTCAAAATCGTAGCCATTTGAGTGGGTTGGCCAGAGATACTAATTTGGAGTTTCAATCAGGAAACTGTGTCAACTCTCCTACGGCTGTTCGGTTTTACTCTCTTGAGTCTCACTGTTACGAGCATGTTTTGAGATTTCGGTCAGGCTGTGTGTATGGTTAGATGCAGTCCTCGGATAGTAGCTGTGGGTCTCACGACACAAGTAAGCATTAGCTTATCTGAGACATTTATTAGACTGGATGTAGATGGTAATAACCGTCCTCAATAATGAGTATGAGCACCCATTGTCACGTGCAGAGTTTGGAATTAGTGATATGATATACTATGGACAAAATACTGATGAAATGATTTTAATCATCTCATAGATTCTCTTTCCCCTCCCCCATTCACCCTTTGGAAGTCCATTGTGGGTTTGGATGAATTTTAATTATTAATTGGTCTCAACTTTGTGGGGTCCTTTGTGCTACTTAGGATTGAACAAGTAGTTTCTAACTACGTTTGTATGCTGTACCTATCAATCATGATATTCATTTAATGAAGGAGTGCCTTTTATAATATGAAGATTATGTACTTTCCTCTTGACTAAGCTTTCTTGTGGTGCCAGGACTGTGATGACTGACTAATCTTCTAAATTTATGGTGGCAGATATACTGCTTTGATGCACTTACTCTCGAAAATAAATTTAGTGTTCTCACCTATCCCGTTCCTCAGTTGGGAGGACAAGGAACAATTGGCGTTAATATTGGTTACGGTCCGATGGCTGTGTCTCCAAGGTGGTTAGCTTATGCTTCCAACAACCCAATGTTGTCGAAACACTGGCCGATTAAGCCCACAAAACCTTACTCCTTCTCCTGGTGTTAGTCCATCGACATCACCGGGTAGCGGTAGTTTGGTGGCTCGTTATGCAATGGAGTCTAGTAAACAGTTGGCTGCTGGGATAATCAACCTGGGAGACATGGGATACAAAACTTTGTCTAAATATTATCAAGAGCTGCTCCCTGATGGATCTAATTCTCCAGGTTTCATCCAGTTCAGGCTGGAAAGTTGGCAGGCCTGCAGCAACAGAAACAGATAATGCAGGGATGGTTAGTAAACCCATGTACTTTGGTCATAACATCTTTCATGCATGATTACCATTATTCGTTCGTTTAGGCATTATGCATTGAAATTCAACAATCCTTCAACACCTTACTTCTTGTCTGTTGTTTGGAAAAAGTGGATCCTGGAATAGGTAGTGGACATTTCAATTGCTGTTATGCTTGCAGCTGTGAATATGGATGCTTTGTCGATAAAAGTACCAAAACATCATTGAAAATGCTTGGAAATTTCTCTCTCTCTCTCTCTCTCTCTCTATGGTGCCCCAATTATCAGGCAGGAGGCTGAATATGTAAACAATTATGGAAATTTCCCATACTATAATCAACATTGCGATGAGAATGATATGCAGCCTAAACCACCAGCACAGACGGGATCTAATGTTTTTTCATTGAAACAAATGGGATCTAATGTTTTGTTCATTTTTGGAAAGTCAATACCTCTACAAATGAAATGGAATTGAGATATGAATTATATTTAGATAGTTATAAAAGGATATTGCAAATGTTCCTTTATGATTTATCCGCTAGGCCACAAGTTTTGGGGCTTTGTTTGAGAATGTAATCTCTTATTCCTGGTCAAAATGGTTGATTGCAGGTTGTTGTTAAGGACTTTGTTTCCCGAGCTGTTATATCACAATTCAGAGCTCATACCAGTCCAATATCTGCGCTATGTTTTGACCCAAGTGGGACCCTTCTGGTTACCGCCTCAGTATATGGGAATAACATTAATGTCTTCCGGATTATGCCATCTTGCCACACGCAGTGGGTCAGGCACTCAAAGCTATGACTGGAGCTCTTCTCATGTGCATCTTTACAAGCTGTATCGTGGGATTACTACAGCTGTTAGTAGATCTTTGGCTGTCAGATGTTTATTGTTCTCTGCTTTTCTTCTTCTTCTTCTTTTTTCTCGTATGGTCTATGCTGATGGATTTTTTTCATTTAATGTGTATATATTTGACAGATCATCCAAGACATTTGCTTTAGTCATTATAGTCAGTGGATCGCTATTGTTTCATCCAAGGGGACTTGCCATATTTTTGTTCTATCCCCGTTTGGTGGTGATGCTGGCTTCCAAACTCTTAATTCTCAGGTTGAGGAGCCCTCCCTATTTCCTTCTATGTCTTTACCATGGTGGTCTACTTCATCTTGCATCATAAATGAGCAATCTTATCCACCCCCAGCACCCGTTGCCCTTTCTGTGGTGAGTCGGATAAGAAATAGTAACTCTGGATGGCTTAATACGGTTAGCAATGCTGCTGCTTCTGCAACAGGAAAGGTCTCCGTGCCATCTGGTGCTGTTGCTGCTGTTTTCCACAATTCCCTATCTCGAAGTCTTCAGCATGTTAACACTAAGGTTAATACCTTGGAACATCTGTTAGTTTATACTCCATCAGGTCATGTAATTCAACATGAACTCCTGCCATCAATTGGAGCAGAACCAAGTGATAGTGCTTCTAGAATTCGGTCTGGTTCACTCGTGCAAATACAAGATGAGGAGTTGAGGGTTAAAGTTGAACCTGTTCAATGGTGGGATGTGTGCAGAAGATCAGATTGGCCTGAAAGAGAGGAATGTATTTCAGTGGCTACCTTGGATAGACAAGAAGCTGCCGAGTTAATTCCGGATAAATTAGATTGGGAGGATATTGATGGAACAGATTTTCTGGAGACGGGTAATAATGTCAGGGAAAAGAAGTTGGTGAATAATGATTTGGTAAAGCCCCATGAGAGATCCAACTGGTATCTATCCAATGCGGAGGTTCAAATAAGCTCTGTGAGGTTGCCAACATGGCAAAAATCTAAGGTATTTGCACTCTCAAATTTGTGCTGTCCCTCTATTTTGTGCATTTTTTTGTTGTAATTCATTTTTTTCTATTGTCATAGATTTGTTTCTACATGATGGATCCTCCAAGAGTTCACAGTTTTGGGGGTGGAGAGTTTGAAATTGAAAGGGTCCCTGTTCATGAAGTTGAAATAAGACGGAAGGATTTATTGCCAGTTTTTGACCATTTCCATAGCATTAAGTCAGGCTGGAATGACAGGTAATCACCCTTTTATCTATAGTTCCTTGCAGATTCTGGTATCTGTGTGTTATGTAGTTCATTGACTGTTGATGTTCAGATCTTGCTGATCTGGTGAAGTTTTATATTCTGCTTGTGGAGTATTGGATGTAGAAGGTTGTTCTAATGTTACTAGGGAAAAATGTTCTTTGCTGGATAGTTTAACATTAAGCTTTTTAAAATTTGGTAAAGAACCCCGATCTTTAAGTATTTGGTTAAAAGGGAGTAATGAGTGAAAGGTAAATAATATTATCACAATTTAGTACCTCCATTCTTTCATAGATACCAAAGAATCCTACCATGGAGTTCTTCATCAACACAACACCAGAAGGCATGGGCAGCCTTAAGTAGACTTGTTAACGGATTGGGTTTGGATCAGATTAAGTGTATCTGAATCCGATCCAATAATCCAATGGATCAATAAAATACAAATCCGTATCTGAATTTTTTATTTTCGGATGTCCGATCTGAAAATCCAATCCGATCCAATAATCTTACAATATGTATAGCTAACCAAAATTTGGCACGAATTTTAGGGGAGGGGGGACTTTTTAAATTTTTTATAAGGATAAGAAATATATTTTTAATTTGAGAATAAATCTCAACATTTTCACTATATAATGTTTATAAGAACCATAGATATATGGTAAACTAACAATTAATAAAATATATAATCTATTATTTAATTCATCGAAGCAGATTTTTATCGGATTGGATTAGGCAATATCCATATTTGATTTGTTAACTATTGGATTATCGGATTCAGATTATAAACAGATTAACGGATCACAATTCTCTTATCATATCCTAATTATCGGATTGGATTTGGATCAAAATCCAATCCATTGATAGGTCTAGCCTTGAGGTTGCATCATCAACTGAGGGTACCTCTCCGTTTCATGTCAATGTCATGTTGTCACATTATTTCAAACTCTTGGTGTGGGATTTTGTTTCACAAGTCTATCCATTAGATGTTGTAAGGGAAATTTTTGGATTTAGATTCATTGGTAATGAGTTCAAATCAAGTCCTAATTTTTCTACATGTGTTGTGTTCTTGCTAATGTATTTGCAGGCTCCAGCTTGGCTTCTGTTGATTTTGAAGATACTGGTTGCTTTGATCCAATTATAGGATTTAGCGTCATTGATAATTCTAAAATGTTTCTAACAACATGAATTTTTATTGCTAATAATTTGAAGAGACTGCTCTGTATGTGTGTTGCTTGGCCCCACTACATATTGAATGATTGCTTGGTTTGCATTTGCAGAGGGCTTGCTGGGGGAAGATATCCTTTAACTTCGGATTCAGAGCCTCACCAAGCTAAAGGCAAGTTCACTGAAGAGACTGTTATTTGTCACTCAAAGCCGGCATCACTTAGCTCTACTGAGAGCTCAGATGGGGGTAAGATATTAGTTGTATTTATCCTTTGAAAATTAATCACAGCTCCATTGGTACATGAGAGGATTAGATCTTGGTAAATGAATTGGAAAACTTAGTCACTCTTTGCATGCAGGGAAATACCATGGTCACTTGATTGATGGCAAATCTACACTTTTTTGAAATGCTGAAAAGTGGTTTCTATTTTTATTTGTGGATGCCATTTTTGAGGAAATAGTCTGAACATATTAAATATTACTATATCAATTATGCAAATTCTTCACTAATTTAACTTACCAACATTTAAGTCATGTTTATGCGCAGCCTAATTCAATGGCATGAGTTACAATTTTTTTTTTTTTTCTTTCCCATCACAGCAATGGTTCCATATGAGTTCCCAATTTTTAGTTTTTGTTACAATGTTTGCATCATTTTCCTGGTCTTGGTCCAACCCTGAACCTGGGACTCTTTTTTTCTTTTTCTTTTTTAATTTTTTCAATTATTGATTTATTCAGGATCATCAAGAAGAATTGAGAATTTGCTTGATTTGGATCAAATACATTCTGAGAAGTCTGATCCACCCAATTGCCAGATTCCAGATGAGTTTTACCAAGAAAGAATAAGGAGTTCTATTGTTGAGCCTTCCATATTGAGCCTGAAATCCTTAACCACTGCATCTATGCCTTCTGACCTTTCAAAAAACAATGATTCTCACATTGACCATTGTTTTAAAAATGGTTTGTCCTCATTAGAGCCTTCTGCTGGAAGAGCTATGGCTGATAGAGTCCCATCTTCAAACTCTGGTGTGTTGAGTGAGGTCTCTATGTTAAATGCTGACCATTTTGATACAACTATAAATGCTGACCATTTAGATTCAACAATGAACGCTCTTGCGATGGGGCACACACCTCCAACCTTGCACAATCCAGTAGATTTTGGGCAGTGTTTTCAGGAGGAATATTGTAAGGCATCAGATCTCAATGGAAGCTGCAGGTCTGATGTTGGCAGTGGCAACTGTGAGAGAGAGAAACTTGGGGAAGATGGGGAGAATGATGAAATGTTCGGTGGCATGTTTGCTTTTTCTGAAGAAGGTAGAAATTTGAACCTTGAGTTGCAGCCACACTTCATCTAATAATGGCTATGGTGGTTGCAAATAACGCTAATGTAAAGATTTTGCTGTTAATTTATGTGTGGTTCAATTCAGCATGCCTTTTGCTGCAGGTTGATGATTGCTTCCCCAAATTTCGCTAAAATTGCTGGATTTATGCCGTTCACGGAGTTATTGCATTCAGAATGTTGTAGAGTTTTCGTCCAAGGTCATTGAAGATAGCAATGTCAGCATGTATCTTCCAATGACCGATGTGCAACTGTTCCCTCAGTCTGCATGGAGGAGTGGTGTGTGAATGGCAAATCAAGCCAGAGTGCTGCCGAAAGTCTCCGATTATCTTTCTTTCTCTCTGTCTCTCATATGTACATTTTGTAGATTCCATTCATAAATTCGTGGGGGGTGCTAGCTTTGGGGCAAGGGAGGTGAGTTTGAACTCTTGGTAGAACCGTAGAAGTGGATTTGGGTTTTTGTTCCCTGTGTTGAACTCACTATCCAGCCTTTGTGTACAGAAGATTTCAGTGTGAAAAAGTTCTCTCCAAGTTGTATAATACTATTTTTTTTTTCCTTCCTTCCAGAAAAAGAAAAATGAAAAAAAAAAATGGAAAAGAAAAGTAATGAAAGAACATGGAAATAAATGTTTTTTTTTCCCCTTTTTTCCTCCTAGTTTGTTGCTAGACATAAATGCTAATTTTTTTTTTCTATTTTGTTGCTGGTGGAATGCTGAATACACCTATGCCCTTGGTTGGGCCATTGAGACGTGCTGCCATTGGTTATAGACTCGGTGGTAATAGATCCTGGCTAAGTGACCTCCTTTTGAAATCTTTTTAAGAAGGGATGATAATATATTGTAATGACCCAACAAAGCAAGTTTTGGGTTTGAATCGAAAAGTATATCAAATGCAGTTTGTCGATTCTGAGCGCATAATAAAGTCACAATCAGCTGCCCAATTAGTCATATTGCGTGCATGAGATTAACGTTGTATTATATTACCCCGTATCTTAAAAGCGTATGATCGGCTGGAATGGCCATTTGGATTGGAGGGTTGGGAAAGCATGACCTCATGTCTGTGGTCTTTAGAAAATGGTAGGGCGAAAGGCAAATTTGTGGCTGACCAAGGTATCCATTTAAAGGATCCTTTATTGGACTATAGACCCATGGCTAACAAAGGGTACGATGCTAACAAGCCAACCACAACAATGTGTCATCAAGTGAGTCAAAAAGATGTTATAATGCGTCTGCTCTTTGTTGACGGATCTCTCTACCTGAAAGGAAACCCTGCAATTTTTCATGTGATTGTATTAGTTTTGACAATCTGATCTGTGATTAGTTTAGCTTTAGAAACTCAATTTGGATCTCTCCTCTTTCTTTTTTTTTTTTTAGAAATGAAAATATTTTGAACAGAATGGCATGTGACAAAAAGTGCTAAAAATACTGGATAAATTCAGTTATTTCTCTTATCACCCGGTTTGGCAATAGTAAATTAAAAATTGATAAAACGAAATTTTGATTTTTTGTTTTGAACTTAAAAAAAGATTGTAAAACCCAATGAATATATCCAAAATTCCTCATAGCACTTGTATACTACGTGAATTTTTTTATTATAAATTTTTGCGTTAAATGACAAGAATAAACACAAAAGCCCAATAAAGTTGAAACAAAGACTTCCAAAAACCTCATTTCTTTTAATGGGGTAAAACATACCACTAAACTCAAAAGTCATCAATGTGTATCACTTCAATGGTCAAAAACTTGTTCAAATAGGTTGATTTTTAAAGAAAAATATATATTAAAAAAAAAAATTTTGATACCCATAATAAGTCCATATCAGACTAACAGAGTGATCTCTCGTGCTTACTATGCAAAATCTAAAAGACTACTTAAAAACGGGAGGAAAGTACTCCTGTGTTTCAGTGAGCCGATAGCAACAAATGTAAACTTTGTGGGTTTCCTCTTAATGCCATTTAGACCCCACACGTAAAATAGTGAATTAGTGGGATCAATTTACCAAAAAGGAAAAAAAAATTATTGGTGAGATCAAAGGGAAATGTACGGCTGTGATTCTGTGAAGAGCGAAGGGTGACTCTCAAGGTTTAATCGGTGAAAAAACCCCCCACAAAGGCAGTATGTTTTGGATTCGCAGTAAACTCTCCGCTTTTGGAAAGTCATTGGTGGGTTTGCTCCGAATCATTAATCTCATCAAATACCTTCCAATCCTAGCGTAACATATATGTCTATAAGTAATGGGTCTATAAAGATCTGGGATTTTCACAGTATTTTTTACTCAATCTAGGAGTGATAAGGTCCACTATTGGGAGAGAGAAAGAGAGAGAGAGAGAGAGAGAGAGAGCAACCATGGATGTTGTTGGTCAGTTGCAGAGACAATTCGTAGACTACACAGCATCTCTGTATCGTGAGGTCAGTTATATTTCCCACAAAACAAAGCAAAGTGATGAATGATTTTTCAGATGGGTTTTGCCCTGTTAGGCTTTGTTTGGTTGCTGAGAAAGCGTTGGAAAAGGGGGAAAAAAAAACTAATTTTATTTTCTTTCCCTGTTGTATCACAAAACACGACAGAGTTATGAAATCATTTTCAGATGGTTTTGGTCTGTTACTCTGTTAGGCTCCTGTTTGGTTGATGAGAAGGTGCGAGAAAAGGAAGAAATCAAAATTTTGAATCTTTTGCCTTTCTTTGTTTGTACTAAACCATTTGTCATCGGACTTAAAAAATTCTGTTTTCTTTTCCTATATTTTCTCAGCGACCAAACGGAGGATTAGTGATATTATTAACTTTTGTTGCTTAGTTTATTATTATTATTATTATTATTATTTTGGTTTGGAGGTTTTCTGATGATGGGTTCTTTTTGGTGGTGAGAAGGGATATTTGGATGATCAGTTTACACAGCTTCAGAAACTGCAAGATGAGAGCAACCCAGATTTTGTGGTGGAAGTGGTGTCCCTCTTCTTTGAAGATTCTGAGAAACTTCTCAACAATTTGACCAGAGCCCTGTGAGAATTTATCTACCTTTATTGCTCGTCTTTCCTTATGTGATTGAATTTAGAGAGGATCTTACTGGTTTCTTTAATTACTTTGACAGAGAGCAACAAAACGTAGATTTCAGACAGGTAGATGCCCATGTTCACCAGTTCAAGGGTAGTAGTTCCAGGTATTTACAGACCTATCTATCTCAATTTCGTAATTTTTCCTTCTGTATTGATTTAAATACCTGATTTGGTTCTCTAATCTATGTTTTAAGAACACTTGTAAATTTTTAAGGAACACATCGCGCTTGTACAAACACACATCTATGTGCATATATATGTATATATATACTTTGATACTACTGTGCTGTTTCCGGAAATATGGAACCAGATCTGAATGTGGGTTTTACTTAAAATTGGATTATGTTGGAAAAAAATTCAGTTATTGTTCAATGGCTAAGTGCTTGACAAATGGGTTTTTGTGGTTAACAGCATTGGTGCTATGAGAGTTAAGAATGTGTGCGTTGCCTTTCGAAATAATTGTGAAGCGCAGAATCATGAAGGGTGAGTTTGATTAAATCCATATTATAGTTGTTTTTTTTTTCCCCCTAGCACATCATGTAATATTTGGGGAATATTTTCCAATTCCTTCTTAGTTGCTAAAAAAATTCATCAACTGATTTATGAATAAGTTGACCACAAATACTGGCAAAAGTATGTCCAGTTATGCAACTTACACTTTGGTCAACTTCCATCCAAGTCATGTGAGGTGTGAATCTTGGAAGAAATAATTATAATTTTCATTCCACCGTGATTTGAATTAAAAGTCTCTAAGTGTGTCAATATTTAAAGGGCCATGTCATTAACTAGGGTATAGATTTCCATTTATTGTTTGTGGAGTTCTTAATGTATTTAAATATTGGGATTTTTATTTTGACTCAGCTGAGATGGGACATTTTGATCTTTTAAATGAAGGGCAAGAACAGTTTTACAAACATTCAGTTGCTCTGTGTCTGGAATTAAAAGGCTTGATATGTAGGCATTTTTGTCTAGAAATAAGATTTTGCAAGTGATGGATGGAAATTAATGTGAGTGCAATATTTGGATATTTTGGATGTGATATATAATTATCTAAGAAATTGACTGATGAATGAATTATTCACTGAACCTATGTATGTGTGTGTGTGTGTGTGTGTGTGTGCATCTCAAGAGCCTTTTGTGTATATTCCACTGAAAACCTTCGTACTCCAATTGAAAATTGGTATTCTGACCATTTCTTGCCACAGCCCCATTGCCCATGTGATTTGAAAGCAGTGGCATCATGTGTGGTCCCATGGTAATATGACTTGTAGTAATAATTGTGCTTTTATTGCAAGCTAACTATGATGAATGATAGATGTGACCATAGTTGACACACTTGAATGTGAATGACTTGGGAATGTTTGATGCAGGAGTCTGAGATGTCTGCAACAAGTGAAATATGAATACTCTCTTTTGAAGAACAAGCTTGAAACTCTGTTCAGGGTAAGTACAGAGACATTTTGTTGAATGAAGCTGGTATTTTCCAAGGATATTTATAAACCTTCGAAGGAAAAAGTTTTATGTAATCAATGCTTGTATTCCACAGGGGAAATTATTTTTGGGTCTAAAAAATTCCGTAAAATATTCTTCAGCGAAAAAAAAAAAAATCTCGTCAATATTAACAGCCTTGTTGAAAGTCTTTTATTTTTTGTTTTTTTTTTCTTGGATTTGGAAATTAGTCTTTCAGCCTCTGCCTGTTTGTAAACCTGTCTTTGTTCCGCACCCAATGTATCATCTCTCCCCCCCCCCCCCCCTCCCTCTCTTTCTCTGTGGTAAAAGAAGCGTTACAGAAATTACTGTTACTTTTTTCTTGGTTCAATTTTTTCTCCTTGAATGTTGAAAAACATCATCTAACAATTACTTTGAAAGACCCTACTTTTTTGTTTGAAGATGAGTTTATTGGCCTTTGTCTCAGATTTATTTATTTTACTCCTTTTCTCTGTTTGGACAATGTAGCTGGAGCAACAGATCTTGGCAGCTGGCGGGTCAATTCCTATAATGGAATAGATAGAATTGATGTTTATCCCCTACTGGCAAAAACTGGGAGAGAGTGAAGGGTTGATTTTACAAAGGGAGCTTTTATGAGTTCTTTGCATTTGAGAGATTTAGCTGCTTCCAAGTTCCAACTACTGATGGAATCTCTTGATTTGTAAATATAGAGCTTTTATGAGAGGATAGATATATTGTGAGTGAACATTTCTACCTCATCTGCTGCCCAACACTCTTTTTCGAACATAAAAGCATGTAATACTTTTTTGCTGTCCGTGTTTTGATTTTTTAGGGGTCTATGGCCATAGTTTTTAGTTGTCATATAGCACTTCAATCTTTGACTTAATCTGAGATTCTTAAATGTTTTGGTGTTTCTATATACATATACTTTTGGTAAACATGCATTTCACATATAAGCTGCTGGTGGAACAGGGATCAACATTTTATTAGCAGTGTATTTGTAGTCTTTTTTATTTGGATTGGAAACCCAATATCATTTTGTAGCACATGGTATTCATTCAGTTTGTCCTTTCATAACAAATCCAAGATTTTTTTATTCAAAAATTTCGAAGTCTTTGCACAGAGGTTCTGCGAGGTTAACTCCTAGCTTCCCAACTGGTTGCTGTCTCATGTTCTGCTTGTTATGTGCAATAATGTCTACAGGAAGAAGAGGGGAATGTAGTTTCACTTTTCTCCTCTGCAGGAAAAAACTAGCCGTTTCAGCTAGGTTTGTCAGTATGTTATTAGTTTAATGGGTTCAAAAGTATTGTTTGTTTGCCAACAAAATTTCATTTATATTAGGGGCCTATGCCTCTTTATCAAGAAATTGAGTCTCTTGAGATTCTTTTGTCACTATGAAATAGCATACAAGGAAGCCACTTCTCGGCAACATAGAAGATGAATAAGTTGCATACAGCATGTATATTTTTAGAAAAACGACTGATTATGGAAGTTGCATTCCTTCGTTTGGGATGACTATAGTATTTGTTGGGTGGTAGCTTTTGGACTTTTGGAGACATTTGGGCAGCCGAATATATATATATATATATATAAAGCAAAATTGAAATGCCTAAAATATAGAAAGGGGGTGCCATCTTTAACTCTGCAACTCTCTCTTACTTCTTTATGGAAGGGTGTTCAAATAATTTTTCCTTCAGTCTAAGAGATTTCTTATTTGCTTATGATTCTTCCTCCAAATCTCTAATGCAGTAATGCCACCAAGGTGCAGCATGTCCAGGCATAAGAATGAGCCATGTAGCTAATACAGAAGGCAAAGGCAAGTAGGGCTAACGGGGTTATAGCTCTGATGGCATGTCTCCTCCTTTAAGGGAGAGGGTTTGGGGAAGATTGTGGTTTAACTCCTCCTGGTGTGTGTGTAAGAGGAAGGGGGGTTATGGCAAAGGGCTGCCTTCTTTTTTAGTCCAAGAGTCTATTGAGCTCTCCTTTGAACCCACCCCCACCCACCAAAAATAAATAAATAAATAAATTTTAAAAAAAAATTTGGAGAGGCGAGTACAGGGTGGTGGAGAATTTTGGTGTTAAAAGGGAAGGATCCCAGGATCTGGTAGTGAAATTCGTAAGCTACTATGATGCCTGAAATGAACGCATTCGGATGCTGTGAATCTTTGGGTGTTTGAACTTCTGGTTTTAGTTTGGTATCACAAAGTTCCCTCTGCCCTCTTGGGCCTACTTTTGGTTGTGCCTTTTAAGTCTTATAGCACTAGCTTTAAGATCAGGGAGCGGTTATTAGCAACCCCCTAAAGGTTAAGCCACCCCCACCTGATATCTCCACCCCCCAAAAGTATATACCCACCCCTTTAAAAGTCTAAAATACCCTTCACCCACCCCACTCTCCCCACATGAGATCTAGAAGAACACTCCGGCACCCCCATAGCAGACTGGCGAGCAACGACGACGGCAACGGCGACTACCCTTCTTCCTCTTCTCTCTTCTTCTCCTCTTCTTCCTTTCTTTCTTTCCTCCTTTTCTTTTCTTTTCTTTTCTTTTTTTTTTTTTTTTTTTTGTTCTGGTCAAATCCATGTGTGAGGCAACGGAGGGTTTTTTTTTTCAAAACCTCCATTTTTTCCTACGAGTGACCACTCTCTGTCCTTCTTCCTCTTCTCCTCTTCTTTCTTTCTTTCTTTCTTTCTTTCCTCTTTCTTTTTTTTTTTTTTTTTTTTTTTTTGCTCTGGTCAGATCTGTTTGTGAGGCAAGGGAGGTTTTTTTCAAAACCTCCATTTTTTCCGGCGATGGTGACTGTCAGATCTGGCCACATTTGCTTGCTGACGGGAGGGAAGAGGAGAAGAAAAGGAAAGAAAAAAAAAGAAGAAGAAGAGAAGAAGAGGAAAGAGGAGGAAGGCCGACAGGAGGGAGGGGAGGGAGGGAGCTTTGCCGACGAGAGAGGGGTGCGGGAGAGGGTTTCTAGGAAGGAAAGAAAAAAAAAAATGAAGAAGAGAAGAGGGAAGAGGAGGAAGGAAGAAGAGGGTGCGGGAGAGGTTGCCGGTGGGGTGGATGCCGGAGAGAGTCGCCGGAGAATGTCGCTGGAAGAGAGGTGTCAGAGAGTGGAAAAGGAGGGGTGGGTTCAGCATTTTGGTTAAAGAAATAAAGCCCTTTTTTGTCATTTTGCAGCATCATTCTTTTCATTAAAAAATTAGGGGGGGCAACTTAACCTTTTTTGGGGTTGCATTGTTGCAATAACCGTTCCCTTAAGATCAACCGTTCTGGGCTTTTGCCTTTTAGTGGCTGCTCATGCTTTTTCATTCAAGCTTAGTCTCCCAATGCAAGCATAGGCTTTCACTTGCATTGGGCTAGGGTGCAATATTGTTTTTTGGTAATATAGGGTGCAAGGTTCTAACTATATGTAAGTTTTGAAGCCTAGCATCGTTATATTAGGACTGACTTTTCACAGTAAAACAATGTGTTGTGATATGGAGGAATGCCCAATTTCAGTTTTTAGTGGTTTTTTTTTTTTTTTTTTTTTTTTTTTGGGGGGGGGGGGGGGGGGGGGGTGGGATTTTATAGGAGAGCAAATGGGAGGAATTGAAATCACAAAATGCGTATCCATTTACTCGTTAATCGTTCATATGGAAAAGGAAATGCCCCTACATTGATTTTCTTGCTAATATGGGGAATGAGTTGAGCTCCATTTCCAATTGTTTTGAGTCCCCTCTGTAAGGCCTTGGCCCTCTTTTATCAGCTTACCTTCCTAGTGTGGCCCATCTCCCTCTGTGGCCCTTTTGGGTGCTTCCGATCCATTTATACCCTAAATAAATAACAATAAATAAATAACCGGAATACCAGATCTCCCAGAGCAAAAAATTTCCAAGTAGGTGTAACACGGTTATGACTACTCTTTCTCCTTAAAATAAAACTTTAGCTGAAACCCATAATCCTATTGGAACTGGCCAAATTTGGATGAACCTAATTTGATTATTATTTTTTATTTTAAAGATTTTTTTTTCTAATTTTTTAACATTATTTTGGTATTTATATTTTAATTAAATACTATATTAATATGAGGATGTTGGGGGTGAAAGTGATCGATTAGGACGTGGCCGAATTCAATTTGGCCCACGCCCTACTGCCTACCTACTCTAGTACGCAACTCTAATTCATATGGGTAGACATATGGGGCAACCAAACCACAGCTCTTAGGCTAAATCTGTAGGTGAGAAATCAATGCCATGACACAAGGGAGTAATCAATGGAGAATTTATCAGTGTCTCAATGTACTAGTGGAGAGAATACATGAGAACGACATTCAGCATTCTTATAGCATTTAATCCTCTTGTGTCAAAATCATCCTCACCAGGGAAGGAACATGGTGTTATCATTATCTAGGGTTTGACCCCTTTAATGATGACCAAAATTATTAAGTCGCTTAGGGTTGGTTTGGCCAGTGTTGTCCGAAAACAATTCTTCGAAACTCGTGTTTAGAAAACAACTGTTGTATAAATTTTGACAACACTGTCGTTCTCTAGTGGATTTGTTCTTATTGAACTGCAAATTAAAAAATAAAAAATAAAAAATAAAAAAAGAACAAAAACATGGAAAATAAAAACCGATCTGAAAACATATCTTTTTAATTAGAAAAAAAAATTCCAAAAAAATAGTTTTCAAAAACATGATGTCTAATGGGACTCCGAGAACAAAAACCTATTTTGTAAGATGGAGAAACAAAAAACCTATTTTACGAGAATATGACCAAACAAGCCCAAAAAAGAGTGAAAAAAATTACTAGCATCTTCGTAGAGTAGTTCTCATCTTATTTACATTTATAAAAGGAAGGGGGGTGGGGGTCATTTGTAATGAAATTGGCGTAGCTGGATGAAAAGGACTGCACATGAATGCCATATAAATAGGCATGATGGCTGTAGAAGACAAGAATGCAAACTCCCAAATATAATTGTCTAAAAAAAAAAAAACTCACTCTATAATGGATAGATGGAAGGGTATTTGGGTTGTTGGGGTTGGTGAAATAAACACACATCCCAATGCAATTAAACGCAGTTGGGTCCCTAGCTTTGAGGATGTTTATTGCCCAGAAACTTGTAAAGTAATAATATAGGTACAAGCTGGTGAACAGTCATCAATTTTGGCGGGTGCAATTTTAGAAGCCCGATTCAAAGGATGTTAACCTAACGTCTGGTTTGTTTTATCAAAATCAGAATGTAATCGAATGAGATTTTAATGATAAGTTATGATGAAAAAAAGAGAGCATTTATTCTATTTCGATTCCTTCTGATTTTAAGCCAAACAAACCAATCATCACAACATTTACCATATCTAATATGTATTTACGATTTTAGATTTATAAAACTGCTTTGTACACGTAACTGTTTATATGATTTTCTTGACACTTTCTATCCGTTTTGGCTCAATTTGTCATTTAGGTACACTTCCCCATACCATGTTTCATACATCTGTCAAAATTTCGCACTAGAACCATGCCTAAAATGACTTTTTTTTTTTTTTTTAGGCTACGAAGACCATTCATACACTCTCATTGAAAATGAAGAACATGTCTGAACCATTCTTTGATTTTTCGCAGTCTGATAAACCGCCTTTTGTTCCACATTTATAATTCAAACATGTTTTTTTTTTTTATGTAACTTATTAGGGGTGTAGACTTCAAACCCTAAGGATTGAGGAGTATTCAACTTTTTAAAATTTTAAATTTTAGTTCAACCCTATAGAATTATTAGTCCTCCTAATACATTTTTTTTTATATAAAATGTTGAGGAGATTTGAACATCCAATGTTCTCTTTACAAGAGGAGGAGAGATAGCATCAAGTTACAACAAAAGACAAGTAATAATGGAAAAACAAGTGATCATTGATAACATGGTGTAGGTGGTTCAAAGGCGTGACTATTCTCAACCTCCCCGACTCATAAGAGTATTTAAATCACTTCATCGGAATAGTGTGGTCTATTTTGCTTTTTACGAAGATGATTAAATCATTCATTTTTGCCTTGATGTGATGCACTCTAATTAAGAACCAAATGAATGAAGAGGCTCATTCAGAGTTCATAGGCTACTTGATTGTCCAGAGAACCGAGAAAGTCCTTAATCTTCATTCCCCCTTTTAGTTAGTGTTCTTTGTTCATTAGGTAAATATTGGATTGTCCCACATCGCTTGTGCCTTGATCCTGTTTGCTCCTTATAAGCCTGATATAAACTTCATCCATTAGATCGGTTTTTTGTTATGAGTTAGACCCAATTTTACAGTAACAACGTAAAATTGAGCTATGCCGTTTGCTTTACCATTAAGCCAATATCAACCATATTTGGCCATAAAGGTCTACGATCTTTTCATTTAGTGCTGACAGACCGGCCAAGGTCAAGGTTCAATGGGCGGTGGCCATATTTGAGCTCATTTAATGAAGAGGGTTGAGTGGTTAGAACTTAGAAACACAGGCCAAATAGCCAAGAGAAGTCCACATCTGCGGGGTGAAAAAAAAAAAAAAAAAACTATTAAAACAGTGGAATGATTGCTTAGATCCTTGAAAACTTGGAGGGAAGGAAAAGGAGAGCTAATATATATATATATATGTATACATATAAATAAGGAATTTTTTCTAAAATTTCCCATCTTTTGGGGGCTATTTTTTTAGGAGTAATGCTACTCTTTCTAATGTTTTCATTTTATTTCATTTTCTCATTGATTCATTTGACATTTTAAGTATAAAGAATCAACATCACATCATTAAAATCATATTTATTTTGAAATAATCTGCGGACATGACTTTCATGTTGGGTAAAAAAGAGAGGAAAAAAAAAAAAGAAAAACGTTAAGAAGCATAGCATTTTCCTATTCATAGCACCTTTTTATCATTCCAAATATGTTGAATGAGATGCGGAAGATGGTGATCTTTTTTTTTAAAATTTTTTATATTTATATTTTGCCTTGTTCTCTTCTATTATTTTGGTGGGTAAAGTTAATTTATTCACACCAAAGGGAAAACAAGATAACAATACCACATAAAAGGCACCCTTGCCAGGACAACAAACCGCTTTCCTCAATTGATGTGATGATCGATGACAAGTTAACAGACAATTAATAAGAAAATTAAGTCTTTTTTATTTAATATATATACCACATCGACTAGTAGATGAATTAAATAATAATAAGAGGTGATTATGATAATAATCTGAATAAAACATCAGTATTTTTCATTTTGTATTATTATTATTATTGTATTGGAGGGACTTAAATCTTTCATTACTTATAACCCACTCGCCCCACTCCACTATGTCCCACACCATACCATTAGGGCACAAAGATTGATAAAAATATAAACTCCTTTTATCTCTCTCTCTCTCTCCTTTATGTTTTTTGGGTAACATTGGTGGGACTCGAACACTTAACCACTCATAACTCACGTGACCTGGAGACTATTAGACAACAAAGATGGGGAAAACATCAAGTCCTTTCAAATGCAAAGAAATCATCACATTCTTCATGATCTGGGAAGGTTATTTCCTAAGGATCCTTCCAAGAAGGAACCCCTAGCCTTACGCATCTCTATCTTATCAACAAGAATGACTTACGAGCTTATGATAAATGAATTAGTGAGGTTCATCAGTAGTAATATTTGCAGCTTCCACGCTTGGTCCCACAAGGTCCTAATTCCCCCTTTTCGAAACACCAATCCAACCCTTCAGCTAAAAATGAACATTTTGAGTCTTCAACTAAACATATTTACCAAATAACACTATTTTAGAATCAATATAATTTTGATAACATGACTAATATCTTAAATTTTGTGCCCAAAATAATTGAAGTAAAAAAAATAAAAATAAAAATGCCACACATATGAGAGCACCCCTCTTCAAACTCTTTTTTATATTATATGATATTACTCTAGAAAATGTTTTCAAAAAAGATAATGTCTAGAATTATTGAACAAAAAACCTCAAATTTGGATGAATCATTTTTAAAGAATAAAATTCAACCCTAAATCCCACCCCCTCCCTTTCAATGTCGTTGTTAATTGGGATTTGGGGCCTCATACTAGGAAAATAGGAAGTGGACCTATCTAGCACCTCTACTCACGTGCAAAGGGTGTGATCAAGAAAGGAGCACCCATGACCCAACTGCCCCCCCAAGTTTCCTGTGAGTCTAACATTTGTGGAAGGAAAGGGAGATCAGAATCTCAGTCCACACCACAAAAAACAACAAGTATTTGATTCCACGACCACGGACAGCTGGCAGCAACCTCCCTCATAACCTCTTTTTTTCTTTTCTTTTCTTTTTTGGTAAACACCTCCCTCATAACCTCTCTAAGGCCAACCGTGCCCTTCAAGGCGTCAACCGGCTGTCTCTCTTCCCGGGAGACAGCGTTGACTGACGACGTGTCACCTCCTTGTTGTCGGTGAAATTAATTGCATGCCAGCTCGTTCATCCTATCAAAACTAAAGCTCCCTAGTTCATGAGACTGCTTGTTGGCTGGTGCCCTTCTCTCTTCCTTCTGTAGACTGTAGGCATCGACCGTATGGTCACGTGGTTCTCGTCCCAACCGGTTGAGCTGTCACCCGAACCTGACGTTCGAACTCTCCACGTAGGCTCGGACAACCGTTTGCCCCTCCAAGCCAAATCCCAATAAAGAAGCGAAAGAAAACAAATTAACAGTAAAACCCACAAAATAAATAAATAAATAAATAAAATCACTTAAGCCCTGTAATTGCAGTAGAAGCCAGCAGTAGTAGTTGTAGTGATTGCGCCTTCTGTGAGAAGCCAAAATAATGAAAAGGCGAAACACACACACACCACAGCAAAAGAAGAAGAAGATTCAAGAGGTTCCTTCTCTCCCAAGCCATCATCTTTTATCTCTCTTCACGCCCATCTTTGGTGCTCCTCGGTGCTGATTGTTTTCACCATAAAAGCTTTCACGCCTCCTCTTTCCCACGAGAAAAAACGGTGAGGTTCCTCTCTGTCCCTCTCAAGAAACAGCTAGTATTACCCAAAAGCCGGTTGTCTCAGCCCCGTATATAAAACCGGCCACACTACAACACTTGTTTTCCCCTTAAGCTGATGAGAATGATGGTGAAGCTAAGACCACCCTTTTCTGCTTCTGCTATTGGGTTTATGTTTTTGTTAGTAGTGTTTCATTGTATTGTACCCACAATTGCAATGATGGATCCTCTTGATTTCTTGGCTCTCCAATCGATTCGGAAAGGGTTGGATGATTTGCCCGGATCGAATTTCTTCTCATCGTGGGATTTCACTTCCGACCCGTGTAACTTCGCCGGGGTTTACTGTGATGGAGACAAGGTTATAGCGTTGAACCTCGGTGATCCTAGAGCGGGTTCGCCTGGTCTGACTGGCCGCCTTGATCCGGCTATCGGAAAACTCTCTTCTCTGGCAGAGTTCACCGTCGTCCCCGGTCGAATCATTGGTTCTCTGCCACTGACATTGTCTCAGTGTAAGAACCTTCGATTTCTAGCCGTTAGCCGGAACTTCCTCTCCGGCGGAATTCCGGCGTCTCTTGGTCAGCTTCGCAGTCTTCAAACGCTTGATCTCAGCTACAACCAGCTCACCGGAGAAATACCCCGGACGATCGGAACTCTACCGGGGCTATCTAACGTCATTCTCTGTCACAACCGTCTCTCCGGTTCGGTCCCTTCCTTCGCGTCGCAAACCCTAACCCGGCTCGACCTCAAGCACAACGATCTCTCCGGTTCGCTCTCACCTTCCTCTCTCCCTCCTTCACTCCAATACCTCTCTCTCTCCTGGAACCGCCTCACCGGACCGCTGGACCGGCTCTTAACTCAGCTCGACCGGTTGAACTATCTCGACGTAAGCATGAACCAGTTCACTGGCACCGTTCCGGGCAGGGTATTCACATTCCCAATCACGAACCTTCAATTGCAGAGAAACTCATTTTCTGGTCCGGTCCAACCGGTGGATCAGGTTACAATCACGACCGTTGATCTTAGCTACAACAGGTTGTCTGGTCAGATCTCGCCAATGTTCTCCACGGTTCAGAACTTGTACTTGAACAATAACCGGTTCACCGGTCAGGTACCGGGAAGCTTCGTGGACCGGTTATTGGCTGCAAGTATACAGACACTATATTTACAGCATAATTATCTGACGGGGATTGAGATTAATCCAACGGCTGAGATTCCTTTGAGTAGTTCGTTGTGTTTGCAGTATAATTGTATGGTTCCGCCCGTACAGACGCCATGCCCATTGAAGGCTGGGAAGCAGAAGGCGAGGCCGACTACACAGTGTGTGGAGTGGAAGGGGTAAAGATTGGGAATTCGCAATAAATCAAGGGTATGATGGTAATACTGGATACAAAATAGTTTTTTTGGAATATTTATATGTTTTTGTTTGATTCATTAAATTTAATCTTTGTGATTTTGTGGGTAAAATGATGAATAAAATATGAATGTGGATATTAAGCTAATTGAGTGAGTTGTACCTTGCAAGTCTCTATTGAAATATATATTGAAGTAAATTTTTTTGGGAAAAAATGGTTGGTTTTTTTTTTTTTAAAATCTATATTTGACCCCCTTTTTTTCATTTTTTTTCTTCTTCCTGTATTATAAGTTCATTTGTTTTATCAGAGCTATTTGCATGTGGTGACTAGGGTAAGTTGTTTTACAAATTTATCTAAAACCTAACACATCCTATTATCTGATCATGAAAATGTTTAGATTTGGGATTTTGAATTGGAAATCCAGGACCATTTTTCTTTTTCTTTTTCTTTTTGGATGTTTACATGCCGGCTAAGCCACGGACACAAGTAAGGCCACTATTCACTTTGACAAAATTTACCTTCTAACCAGCGTCACGCAGAAGTTGAACTTGGAATCTTTTATTTCTTGAGAAAATAGGAATAATTAAATTTGGGAATTAGTTAAATACGATAGTTTTGGAATTTGTAAACTCGATAAGATGGCTAGCCCCCATTTATAGTGCAATAAAATGCTTGACGGAGATTGGAATGATACTCTTTTAGAGTATACTTTAATCATAATTTGCTCAGAGCCTTAGAGGTAAATTGAAGGATTTTGACATGAAATAAGCTTTGTTTAGGCTTGTGAGCAAGCTTGAATTTGATCAAACTCAGACAGACAACCTTGGAGAAGAACAGTTGGAGCTAGACTCAAGCTCAAGCACAGCTCATGTTTTAATCCAAATTGGACTAAATTAAGTTGGTTTCTATTTTTATTGAATGAAAAAGAAATAAAAATTTCAAAAAAATAAGTTTCTTTCCTTTTAACCGAGGAGGAAGAGAATGGGAGTTGGGGAGCTAGGGAGAGGTGTTTGTGAAATTATTGGGTCCTCTGCTTTTCGGCTTTTTGTTTGCACGGGCCTGTGGAGATTAAATCATTCAATGGGACCATATCTAGATGAGTGAACCATCATTCATCTCGCACTTAGAGAGCCTCTTGTAAAACCTTTCACAAAGTTTCAGGCCATCCCAGATTTGCCTTTTTTTCACAGACAAACCATTACAGCTAAGTAACAAAATCATTACTGAAAATTGGTCATTGATTGGTCAAAAGGCACTGGGAAGTCAAAAGGCCAACATTGCTCCAGTGTTTTTAGACCATAATAGAGGTTCCATTTGGTTGGTTTGAGGGCAATCTGTTGTTTAACTAAATTTTCCCTCTTCATCATGTGCCAAAAGTTTGACTAGACATTGCCCAAACCTTACCAGAGGTGGTTCTCCCTACCTATAAATTTTTTTTCTTTTTATTTAATTTTCTTCCATCAAGGCAATAAAATACATATGCTTATCATGAGATTTCTCTTTCTTGCATTCATTTATAATGTGTTTACTAAGCTACGTACATATCACATCTGTAGGTACTTTTGCATAAATCCAATGGCAAAAATTTTACCAAATTCACCATTATGTAGATACACATGCAATCGAAGTTCAAGTTCCTCTCTTTTGAACCTATGCTCACCCAGTTAACCGCAAGCCACGCATCTAGTCATGTTTAATTGCACTTGGGCCATGTTTGTTTGTTGGAATGGAATGAATGGAATAAAATCACATTTCAATTCATTCCAAACAACACGTTTAGATGAGGTAATTAAATGAAAATGGAATGAAACAGTAGTAGTGAATTGTAATAATATTCATTCCGCAATGTTTATTTCAATCTCATTACATTTCAGACTATTTTGAGTATGGAATCAGATTCCTTTCGCACTCATTTCATTCCAACCAGACAAACATGGCCTTAGAGTTGATATAATGAAATAAATTGGTCATCTGTCTCAACTAATGTGTTATAAATGTAGGAATTAATGGAAAAACTCGTGGTTAGCATTACAGGGCATATTCTTTTTCAATCATTGATCTGCTTCCTTACATGCTACAGATGGAAAGGTGTACCAAAAGGGCAAAAGGTAAAAGATGGCAAGGAGATGTGACAAAATTGGCATTAGGTAAGGTTAGATGGTATTGAACATGGGGCAAATGGAGAAGGTGAACTCCCTTATGTAGGGTCCCGACCAAAAAAGAAGAAAGAAACTCCCTTGGGTAGGGTTAGATGGTATTAGACTTGGGGCACATGGAGAAGGTGAACTCCCAAGACTTTTTCCAACTCATTTGTCGTCTGATTAGTCCGGTAACTTGGTACCTGCCAGAAGATTAGACCCATTTTCCATATTAACCTCGTCTGACATTGAAAGCCAAAATACTAATATTTAATTTAGTTCCCAATGCTTCCTTGAGAGTGTATATTATGTAATCCTTCTCATTTTCGTAGTGTTTGTTTGGATGATGGGAAATTGATTCCCTAATTAGTAAAATAGGGCAAAAGTTAGAAGGGTAATGTTAGAGATGAAACTCCTGATTTAGGAATCTTTTAGACTCTATTTGATTTGCGGATTTTATTAAGGAAGAAAAATAAAATATAAAAAATTGTACTTTTCTTTATTTGGTTGCAATGGAAAATTGGAAGAAAAAGAAGAATTTGAATTATTTTGGCTTGATATGTGTTTACACCCTAAAAATATCAAATTTTATTATTATTATTATGTGTTGAATTTTGCAGGACACTTGGCAATTATGAAGAAAATGCAGCACATGTGGCATAAGTTCATCTTTGGAGGTTACAAGAAGACAAGTGGAGCAATTAGAATGAAGGAGTTAGTACCTGCAAGTTAGTGGGAGTTATTAGTGGTTTTAGGAAGTTATGAGTAGTTTTCTTGTAATTCTATAAATAGGCCTTGAAGCCTTCATTGTAAAACCCCCTCAATCAATCAAATTATCAATTTCAGACTCCGGTCTCAAGACTCCGGTCTTTATCTTAGGAGTAGTTGGCCCTTAAGGCAATCTAATTCAAAAATCCAAGAACGTGTGCTCCTTCTTGGTCAAAGGCGTGTGCACCCCTTTGCAATTCAGACGACGCTTGCAGATCGCATATTCAAATCGTTGTAATCGGACTTGATCCCATTCAATTTTACCATCCGTGGTGAATAGTGGAATCAACCCACATTACTCGTTTGAATGATCAAAAGGTCAAAATCCTCGAATCACACGGCGAATATGAAGTCCTCTTCAATGAGGCATTCGAACCATTCGCACAAATCGCCTAAGAAAGGCTGGCACGCCCCGCACTCCATTTCGACCTCAAAGTGCCAGTGGGAAATGTTTTTTGGGGAAACATTTTTGGCACGCTCGGTGGGACGCCGTGTGATTGAATTTAACCCCAAAAAGAAAAGAAAAAAAATTGCTGTACATGTGGGGGTGCGAAGACAGAGGCCAAATATGGCCAGTTACTCACTGTTCTGACGCAAAACCCAAGGCCATGAAGGAATTTTTGGCCAGGCCAAATTCAAACTTGAGTATTGATTTGGCCAACCAACTATGGTTAAAATAAAAAGAAACTACCGTTTAAACTATGAACTCGGGGGGCTAGGCCAAAAGATGGCCAATTACCAGACCCTCTAATGGCCTCAAGAAAATTCCATTTGGCTTCGTATGGCCTTCAAATAGCTCTGTTTTTAAAGGATGAAGTAATTCCATTTGTCAGTTCAAACCAAAAAAAAAGAGGTTTGAACCAATTCTGGCAAGGATTGATGCATTCCTCCATGCCATATTCTGATGGGTTGATAGTTTTATTCTGCCATCAAATTGAAGGAAGTGGATAATAACTTCCTCATTTGAAAATTTTGGAAGTTCCTCTGCAAAAATATAAACCGTAGGCCATGGGGTTGGACAGTTTGTTAACTGGGACAGTTATCAAGGTGTCCACAAGATTGAGGCTAATTTAATGGAAACGGTTAAAGGGCATAGAGAGTGGTCTTCTTGTGATAAAAGCGAGCAAATGGTTAGTTGGCAACGGCTCCGTGAAGAAAGCAAAAGTGAAGGCCGAATCATGAAAAAACATTGCAAATGCAAGTGCAGAAGAAGTGGCCAATTATGGGACTGTTTAAACATAAGTTGGCTAAATTCACTATATCGGCCTTTAATTTTTGTTCCCTCAGGATTGGCCGAACTACCATTCATAACCTCAAAACACAAGTTGGCCGAAATAATTATTTTGGCCTTTATTTTTGTTGTTTTTGGTTATATACTCATGATGGCCGAATTCACTATTTCGGGCTTTATTTGTCTTATTTTTTGTTATGGCTTGGTAGTTGTCGATCCTACCTATATATGTACTTTGAAAATGGCCAAGAATAGATATATATATATATATATATATATATATATATATGATGGTTAAAATTAATTCGGTCTATAGTCTAGTTAATTGGCTGATCGAAGTAATATATTTAATTATTTGGCCAATAACGCACAATTTGGCCAAAGTTACTGTTTTGGCCACAAACATATATACCAAGCACATATTTCTACACACTATATAAACACAATTCGGCCTTAGAGTCTCATCGGCTGAAGTCACTCATTCGTCCTCTAGTTTTTGTTGGTATACCATTTACATGATGGCTCTATTATGGTCCCATCGACCAAAGCCAATACGTACGTGGGTAGCAATTCAACTTGGGTGTGAATTTAGAAATGAGTCAGCATATACATCTATGTATCTGTCATGCTTAATATTCTGAATCAGCTTATAACGTTGTTGGTCGAAGTCTTTGCTGACCAATAACCCATTGTTGGTCAATCATTGTTTGGTTGAACTGTTTTGGCCGAAGTCACCTACATGCAAGGTTATTTTACAGCTTACTCTTTTTTGGTTGATTAGATGTGGCAACATTGTTTTAGTGAAATCGACCAAGAAAAACCAAATTCGGCCAATAGCTTTGTTTCGGCCTATAGTTTCTTTAGTGCCACTCATGTGAAAACACTAAAAAATTGAGCCAATATTGGCTAATCGGCTAAGAGAAAATTCAATTTGGCTTTGTTGGCCTAAGCTATTGTGTGGCCGAAGTCACTTTTTTGGCCTATAGTGTTAATGTTCGATCTATATGATGGCCAAAAATAATAATAATAAAATAAACTACGGCTCTTTAAAAATTTCGGTCATCATTTCTTCATTTTCAAAGAGCCGGGGGGGCTATGTTTACACCCTAAAAATATCAAATTTTATTATTATTATTATGTGTTGAATTTTGCAGGACACTTGGCAATTATGAAGAAAATGCAGCACATGTGGCATAAGTTCATCTTTGGAGGTTACAAGAAGACATGTGGAGCAATTAGAATGAAGGAGTTAGTACCTGCAAGTTAGTGGGAGTTATTAGTGGTTTTAGGAAGTTATGAGTAGTTTTCTTGTAATTCTATAAATAGGCCTTGAAGCCTTCATTGTAAAACCCCCTCAATCAATCAAATTATCAATTTCAGACTCCGGTCTCAAGACTCCGGTCTTTATCTTAGGAGTAGTTGGCCCTTAAGGCAATCTAATTCAAAAATCCAAGAACGTGTGCTCCTTCTTGGTCAAAGGCGTGTGCACCCCTTTGCAATTCAGACGACGCTTGCAGATCGCATATTCAAATCGTTGTAATCGGACTTGATCCCATTCAATTTTACCATCCGTGGTGAATAGTGGAATCAACCCACATTACTCGTTTGAATGATCAAAAGGTCAAAATCCTCGAATCACACGGCGAATATGAAGTCCTCTTCAATGAGGCATTCGAACCATTCGCACAAATCGCCTAAGAAAGGCTGGCACGCCCCGCACTCCATTTCGACCTCAAAGTGCCAGTGGGAAATGTTTTTTGGGGAAACAATATGATTTTATCTTTTCATTTCATTTTCTTTCCTCCTCATTTTTTTTCCCTTCCTTTTTTTTTTCCTGGTAGAATCCATGAACCAAATAGAGGGTTAGACTTTGTTTGGATCTTGGAAAGAGTGAGGAAAAGGAAGGAAAAATATTAAAATTTGCATTAAAATGGATTCCTCCATGAATCATTTTTAAGTTTTTCCACTTATTTTCCCTTGATTTTTCCAAGATCCAAACAAAGGCTTAACGTTTCTTAATCTCTAAATCCCAAACTCTAATAAAACTCACTCTTTTTATATCGGGGTCAAGTTTTATAATTTCAAAATTTCCTTTCAAAGAGGCTAAAAGATGCCGCTCCAGCTACAAGTCAAAATGAACTGAAAACAAATGCTTATTGCTTTGGTAGCTGAAGAGGAAGAGTCAAGACCAACGGTAACAGTGTAACACTCGTACAAGTTTTGGAGTTTATCAATCTTTTGTACTCTAGTCAATTATTTAAAAATTAGGACCCCTATAGATAAACCAGTAGAAAACTCATGCAATGCCAGGAGCCTTTATGTATAAATAAAAGTAATGTTCAAGTGTGGGATATCCTAAATTACATCGTTTAATCACAATTGTCTGTAGATGATATGTGTGCATTTACGTGTGCGCATGTCGTTTATAAACGGCTATAATCGTACAGGATATCCAGAATATCCCACACAATATCATAGTTTTATATATATATATATATACACGCTTAAGGCTTCTCTAAGAAATTTTTGTCGACAAAGTAAGTAGGGGCCCTCATTGTTAATGTTCCCTAGTTATTATGGGGGCCACTTCATTATTTTATGGCGTAGAGCTTCATTCCCAAGTAAAGAGCCTTCATTTTTCTTTATGCTCCCCATTGTTTATTCTCCCGGTCTATTAGAAAAGGTACTACTTGCACTGTTAAGGATACAAAATGAATTAGGGTAATCTGCCAACTGTTTTGTCATGGACTCATGGCCTTTTTGGACAGTAGGTAAAAATTGCAGTATAATGTTACCACAAGGTTTAGGGGTTTGTTTTTTTCGATAATTTCATAACAAAAGCATTTTAACAGCGCAGTTAGTTTTTAGTTATTTATTTATATGGCGAGCCACATACGTGTACAAATGCTAATTAATAATTTGGTGTTGTAATTTTGATAGGAAACTCACATGTGATCCCTTAACAATATGGATTGAAGCATGGAATGGAATATATGTCATGATAATGTACAAAATAGGGAGAGCACAAAGAAAGTTCCTCATGGAACTCCACAAGCCAAAAGCATCCAATCCTTATTGATCTTCTAGGCAATGGACAAATTCTTGAAGTGAAACGAATACGAAGCGGAACTGTTGCACCACCAGTCCATCACCATGTACTTCATGTCAGACCAATGACTTGCCCCGTTTGTCTTGGGTAGAAGCCATGCTTTGCCATGAAGCTTAGATGCAAAGACAAATAATTATACTAAGTGGGCTATTTATTTATTTATTATTTTTCTCTTCTTCTCTCTTAGTACAAGTTAAGAATATTAATGGTTTTCACAATCATCCAAAGCGGGCTATTTAGCAGTTCACCCTAAAGTTTTTAACTTGTTTTGACATGCATATTAATGTGTTTTTTTTTTTTTTTTTTTTTTTAAGGTTAAGGAATTTATTTATTTATTTAGTTATTTAAAAAAATATAAAGGAATGTTAGATGAACCACTGCAGATGATTAGGCTGGAACCCAATGACAGGACTTAAAATCATCAAAACTAAGAGTCACCCGAATCATTGGCCTTTTTCTTAGTACCCCACAATTCCAATATCTCTTGATTTAGAATGCTAGCTTAATGATGTATTCATGCAACACAAAATAAAACAGTATAATGAGGTGCTCACAATTAAAAATGTGAGGATTGTTTACCAAGGAACTAAAAGATGAATATCATTGCTTAGGTTCTCTTGATTTAGAGTATGCTTTTTAGCTTTCATGGAAACATAGACCCACCATCAATTAGGGCTTCCATTAAGTAGGGCTCCCTTATCCACTAGATTTAACTTTTGACAAAAGCTACAATGAGAATGCCCTCATGGTTATTTCAGGAGATCGCATGAATTTCAAGACTTGCACTCTTATCATCTGATTGATGAGAGGCAAAGACTCCACATTCAAATTTTCATCATAAAATGATACGGAGTTTATTCAAATGCGCCCATTATAATTTAATGTTCTCTCATTTAACAATGTATGATAAAAATTCTCGATCCGTTTTGCTTGACATGCATGAGCCCATTTAGCATATTTTTTACTAAATTTATATATGTATGATAGACTTGATTGCATAATGCATGTCTTGATACGCTCACTGAAAAATGGGACAGCTGTAGACATAATCTTTTCTCTTTCTTTTTTTTTTTTTTTTGCCTTTTATTTATTTATTTAATTTTTCTTTCTTTTTGGGTAAGAAAATTTTTACTTTTTCAATTGATTCATAATTAGGCCACATAAAGAATTGTAGCAATCCTATGTTCAATTTTTTAGGATGGGTCCGACTATTGCCCCCCATTTGGATTAGCCTCCTAATTTTAGGTTTTTAAGGTTTTATGCAAAATATAAAAGGTTTTTACGAAAACTAATTGTTTTTTATCCACTAAAAAACATTATTTTGAACAACTTTGCAGAAGAATGTTTTTCCAAAATCTATTGTTTATGTAGGTATTTTGGCAAAAAATGAAATAGAGAGTATAAATAGTTAAAAAGTCTATTTTAACGATAAATTTTGGAAAAACTTTTTTTTTGAAAAATTGTTCAAAATGATGTTTTCTAATTGATATATTTTATAAAAAACCTTAAAAACCTAAAACAAGTGGGGCTGATAAAAATGGGAGGGCACAATAGCCGGGCCCCGAAGAGGTTTTGTGTGGCCCATTAATCAAAAGCCAGAGTAGCAGTACTTGGGAAATGGGCCTATCTTTGTTTTGTGTTAGGCCCGTTAGTCTCCAGACCGTTTTCAAGGACTTAACCCGCCTAGCGGGGTGGGGTTGTATTCTGACTTCTGAGTTTTCAAATGGGTATTACTTCTTATACAAGGGTAAAAATGTAACTTTACAGTAAAATTTTTCTTTTATTTTGGGATTTGACTATAATGTCGACCGTATAACCATTTTGGGGCGGTTTTGCCAACTCAATTTAATTTGCACCCCAAAATATTTAAATTTACGAAGGTTTTATGAAAAATATAAAATATTTTTATGAAAATTGGTTAGTGGTCTATTAGAAAACATCATTTTAAGCAGTTATATATAAATTTTTTTTTACAATTTGTCATTTAAGTGAATTTTTTAATTTATTTACAATTTATGATCTTTGTTTAATTTTTTGTCAAAAAATCCACTTAAACGATAAATTTTGAGAAAACTTTATTATGCAAAGTTGTTCAAAATGATGTTTTCTAAGAATTAACAATATAATATGTCTTAGTTTTCGTAAAACATTTTATATTTTTTTAAAAACATTGAAAAATTAAGATACATGATGGTGCAAATAAACTAAGGGATGGCCATAACCTCCCCCGACCATGTATTTGGAATAAGTAATAAGAATAACTACAAGAGGAAATAAAATTGAGGGAGGCTATTGCCCTTACATAAAGTACTTTAAGCCCACACTTAGTTTATAATTTTTATGGTTTTATGAAAAATATGAAAGGTTTTTACGAAACTAGTCAAGTTGTCTACTAAAAAACATAATTCTAAACAACTTTATAGAAAATTTTTTTTCCAAAATATGTTGTTTAAATAAAATTTTTAGTCATTTACAATCTTTGTTTTATTTCTACAAAATGTTTCATAGAAATTAACCAAAAATTCTAATTAAATGACATATTTTAGATTTTTTTTTTTTAACAAAATTGTTCAAAACGGTATTTTTAAGTAAACTATGCAATTAATTTTCATAGAAACATTGGATATATATATATTTTTTTAAAACCTTAAATGGTGTAAACTTAGTGAGGTTTAGAATATTTTAAGAATATTTTAAGTGATTGGCATTAGCATGACCAAACAAAATTTCACGCTGTCAGCAAAATACTATTCCCTCCTTCCCTAATCCGATTTGCAGAAAAATAGACGCAGGTCGCCATGGCTAGGGTTTCAAGCAAGCACGGCCGTGATCAAGCTCTGGTATGTTTCCGCTCTTCTCTGTTTCATGTATGTATATTTGTGTGTGTATATTAGATGATTACTGTTTCTGCTCTCTCTGTGTTTAGTGAATACGACTCCGTGTGTGGACGTGATACTAAAGCTAAAGGAGGAGGAGGAGGAGGAGGAGGAGGAGAGGAAGAAGAAGACGCGAAAGTGCTTGCCTAGGGTTTTGGTGGAATAGGTAATTATGAATCTAATACTGATTGTTTCGTTCGTCTTACTTGTATTCATTACCAGCCAGTCAGGAATCGGGTTCTAATCTCTTCACTTGAGCAAAAAATAACTTGGCTGGAAATCAGTCATACTGATTGTTTCGTTCGGCCAATACCTGTTGTTTTTGAAAAGTACGTAATTTCGCTGCAGATTAGTTGTGTCATTCTACCTGTAGTTTGTTAAAAATCAGAAATTTTGACATATGAGAAACCCTTTAGATATATATGTGTATCTCTGTTTTTTATTTTATTTTATTTTATTTTTTGCTTTACTGAAGGATAATGGGCTACAACTAGGCTTTTTGTGGTAACCCGACTTAAGGTTTCAACATTTAGAACTGTTAATCATTATTTTTTATAGGTCTGCATAGGATCCTTGGATTGCAAGCGTGTTGTTTCAATCAGTTTTATTTTCTTATGCTTTCAATATTGCACGTTGTAACCGTGTGTTCTAATCTCCCATGCTATATTTTTTTGGGTATTTGCTAATGACATCAATTTTTACTATGCAGAACATTTTTAGATTCTTGGGAGTTGTTTCTCTGGATTTTACTTATCCACTATTCCATTGGCAAATAAAAGGACCAAAGAAGAATAAATCAGTAATGGCATTGATAACGGAAATATTGAGTAATCTGCTGTCTAATGTGACACATTTCTCTAATCACAATGCACTTCTGTCCCCAATTTCCAGTAATAAGAGGAAGTGTCCGTTTGCAATTATGGGTAATGAAGGAAGAAATTCAAGGTGGATGCCAACAACAATGACATGCTAGTTGCTCTTGTTCCGAAAGTCATGGAGCTTATAATTCAGAAGCTTGATATTGTGGATTATCACAGATTAAGTGTAGTTTGCAAATCGTGGAGATCCGTTGCCATTGCTGCAAAGCATAGCGCGCCAATGCTTCTCATTGTGGCAACTACCGTGGCTTGTGCTCTCCTCCAACAAAGATGATCCCCTGGATGCTCATCATGGGTTTTTCAGTCTCTTACAAGGAAAAATTTTCAAGCTAAAGTTGCCCGAGATTCATGATGCGCAGTTTTGTGGGTCCTCCTTGGGGTGGTTGGTGATGGCAGACGGGATTGGAGATAATTTTCTTTTACATCCATTTTCAAGGCTTTGAATCCAACTTCCATCCTTAACTACAATTCCTTCCGCTTTTCACTATATGGAACAGTGGCGACCGGGTCCAGTATATATTCGTAGGGCTGTGCTGTTGTCACCCGTTATTGTCACTGATATTACCTCTACTGCAAGTGACCCTGAGGCGGTAGATCTGTGGCAGACAATTGCGTTGTGGCTCTTTATGGAAGAACTGGTTTGTGCTTCTGTAAACCAGGGCGTTAGGCTTGGACTGAATTGAATCAGGCTTGGACGGATTTGGATCAGCGTTTACCGATTCTTTTTGAGGACATTATATGGTACAATGGTCAACTGTATGCCGTTGACAATTATTATGATCTCATACTCTTTGAGTTGGGTCTTCGTCCAAGAGGCACCAGATTGAACCTCCCATGTCCAGCAGGCTATGATCGCGACTATCGTAAGGGTGACCGGTGTATCTACTCAGTGGAATCTTGTGGTGAATTGTTGATGGTAGTGAAAACTTGGAATTGTAATAGGGCTAGGTTGCCCAATCTTCCTCGTTATGTCACTACTACATTTGCCGTATTTAAATTAAATCCTAGAGGTCATTGTTGGATTAAGGTGGAAAGCTTAGGTGATCGGATGTTATTTGTGGGCGCAAGCAATGGCATCTCTGTCTCTGCAAGCTACTTCTTAGGATTTAAGGGAAACTGCAAATCTTACACATGACTATTTCTCCGATCTCAAACACATGATCGATTGTCCGAAAGCTGCTGTTTGTGTGGGTGCTTTCAGCTTGGAGCATGGGAGGGTAATGTCTTTCTCCCCAGCTGATTCTTATTCACCTCGGTGTCTTCCCATCTGGTTCATGCCTAGTCAATTTTAGTGTTTTTATGTTTCTAAGAACTAAAATGAGGAACTGGTTTTAAAGAGTTGGATTTTTCTTTCTATGATGGATCATGGAATTATAGTTGCCTTTTCTTGCGTCGACTACTAGGGTATGGATGATTTAGTTTTACGTTTCCTTCCTTTTCTTGCCATTTCTCGCTCAAGCAAAACGAGATTGGGCCTCCAAGGCCCAAAACCGGTTGGACAAGCGGCCCATCCCCGCAAGGGAATGGTTATTGCAACCCCCATTCTTATCACCCCACCCCATCCTTTAGGTTTTTAAAGTTTTATACAAAATATAGAAGGTTTTTATGAAAACTGGCTATGATGCCCACTAGAAAACATCATTTTGAACAACTTTGTAGAAGAAAGTTTTTCCTAAATCTATCATTTAAATATACTTTTTAGCCATTTATAGCCTTTATTTCATTTTTTGCCAAAAAATCTACCTAAACAATAAATTTTGGAAAAACTTTCTTCTGTAAAGTTGTTCAAAATGATGTTTTCTAGTAGACTATGCGATCGGTTTTTGTAAAAACCTTTTATATTTTTCATGAGATCTTAAAAACACAAAAAAAAAGGGGGTGGGGTTATAAGATTGGGGGGTTGCAATAGCCGTTCCCCAACGACAATCCTCAAGTCCACAGGCCAAGATATCAGATCATCCAGCTCAACAAGTTCTGTTGCAATCTCCTCTACAATCCTCCAATGTCATGACGCATGGGCGGGAAACATACGTTGAATGGGTCCATATTCCTCCCGTGATGCTAATAATGTAACCGATTTAAAATGAAGGCTGAAAGGGCAAGATTAAGAATTAGGGGTGGAAAATTTCATATTTGGCAGATTGTATTCATGTCGTGTCGAAACACGTGTGTTTGAGTATGTGTCAATCCGATACCTGATACTATCTATTTATAGTCATGTGAACCTTTCAAACATGAACACGCCCTGATTATTATTTTTTTTTATTTTGGTAGAAACACGCCCTGATTATTGAATAGTTAACATGATAGGCATGTACATGTAACCTATTTAATAATCAGGTCATGTTAGGTTATGTCTGAGAGTATTTATATGAGGGAAGAATTGTATCAACCCCGTGAAGGTAAAATTCTTCAGTTTCGTGGTTTTGTGTGGCCCATTAATCAAACTTCAAAACGCCAGTGTAGCTACTAGCTTTATTAGTACGGGAATGGCTGTTGCAACCCCCATTTTTATCACCCCACTCCTTTCCTTTTGGTTTTTAAGATTTCATGAAAAATATAAAAAAAGTTTTTACAAAAACCGGTAGCTTGGTCCACTAGAAAACATCATTTTGAAGAACTTTGTAGAAGAAAGTTTTTCCAAAATCTATCGTTTAGGTAGACTTTTTTTGACAAAAAATGAAATAAAGACTATAAATGGTTAAAAAGTATATTTAAATGATAGATTTAAGAAAAACTTTCTTCTACAAGTTCTTCAAAATGATGTTTTCTAGTGGATATCACAGCCGGTTTTCATAAAAACCTTTTATATTTTGCATAAAACCTTAAAAACTTAAAAGATGGGGAGTGGAGTGATAAAAATGAGGGGTTGCAATAGCCGTTCCCTATTAGTACTTAGGACATGAGCCTAGCTTTATTTTGAGTTAGGCCCGTTAGCCTTCAGACCGTTTTCAAGGACTGACCCGACTGACCCCGCCACGATAACCAAAATATATAAATACAAAAAATGGATGGGCTTTCGTCACCGGTGAGAGTGAGTGATTGATCTTGAGTGAGCAATGAACTAATTGAAGTCGGGTTAGAGAGAGAGAGAGAGAGAGAGAGGAGAGATGTAGGATGGGTTAAAAGATTAGAACATGTTAAACTGAAAGAAATGGGGGTGCTGATTAATTTGAGGGGTGGCAATAGGCGAGCCCTAATATTTATTATCCAAACTATTTGTATAAGACCCAAATCTGTGACTAAAAGATATGAAATAAGGATGATGGGGAGCCATTGGATCAAAAGAGATATGAGGTTACAAAGGTGTAAAAATAAAACTCTTACACCGGTGTAAACCGATCCCTCCCCTATATATACATATATCTTTGAAGCACATTCCATCTAGAAATATGAAACATGGAAGGGTGAGAAATTCTTGGGATCCTTCAGGAATTTCATATAATGGGCAACATATTTATAGCATCATTCTTCAGGAATTTTATAAATTGAATTAAAATCGCAATCTTCTCAGAAGTAGTTTATTTATGTACAACTGCATTTAGAGAAAATTAAAATTACAGTTTCATATACCATTTAGGCAACAACTTTTTATTTGATAGCAGAAAATAACTTGAGCACCATTTTATTTTTTAAACATAATAAATTTACAACATATTACCGTATAGATATTTCAGACCATCAGAAGTCGTCTTCAATACCAATGTCACTACCATACTTGCTTCTTCAAAGGGGCTGGCGGTTCTTCGTTCCCGAGGAATTCCCATTTCACGACCTCCCCATCCCAAGAAGAGCTAATAAGCATTGGATAATGGGGATGCCAACTACAATCTCTAACAACTGATTTATGGTGCTTAAGTCTTGCGACTTGGGCTCCACTCACCTACAAAAGACCAAAAAAAAGAATTACCCGAGTTACTATTTAATAAAAATGGGTGTGTGTGTGTGTGTGTCACCCAATCATAACCTGTTGTTTCTTCCAACACCCTAGAAAGTATCAACTTTTTTAGTGTCCTCAAAGGAATATATATATATATATATAGCAGATCTCCTACATGTCCCACCAAATGGTGATTTACAATATCTTTTTATGCAATCCACATGCACAGTGCAAGAACTCTGGTTTGCAATGATGTAAAGATGAAGTATCCAGATCCAGAAGAAGCAGTAATAGATTTCATTCCATACCAAATCATAAATATAAACACAAGAATCTGCAGATCCACTGTAGATGTACTTCTGACCAGTGCTGCAAAAAATAATTCAAGAAATTCACATCATGTTAGTTCAAGTTTAAAACCAGTTTCAGTACTATCAAATGGGTAGACAGCATCTAGACACAGCAAACCAACATTAAAACTAGGAGAACGACTAAAGCTGGCTGATTATTGGTGAACTTGGGCCCCTAGGCAAGTTATGCAGAAGTTTTCTGCTCATTCATCATTGCAAATAGAGGGCATATACAGGATGACCAGATTAACTTGACTTGAGCAAAGCATTCTAATAGAACCAGAAAAGTTTCTGTAGTTCATAAAAAATCCTGATTAAAGTTTTATACGAAAGAGGCTATATAGATAGTGCTTACCTATATGCTGGGGAGAAGTAGCAGCGAATGAGAGTTTGCAGGACAGAATGACCTTTATATGTTGCCAGCGATTGATCACATGGGTGTTTCAAATCCCTTGCCTGGCGTGGGTAGTCCCTCCATCTATAATCCCATTCATAATCCTTAGGCACTGGATTGCTGGAATGAAGAAAAAAATAATAATCAATCTGTATATTTTGGATGAGTGGAAACCATACTTTGGAACACTTTGATCCAATTCATTGGTAGACTCTGGTCAATTTCAGTCCTAACTCAAGCCTCTTCAAGGCCATGCTGATTTCAAAAAAAGAAGCAATTACAGATAAAGTCGGCCTGTATGCTTCACAACATATGTTGTGATCAATGTGATACACAGCATGTGTGCGAACAGATGAAAAATACACAAACAAGAGTATTTAGTTTCTTTTCTTTTCCTTTATTTGGATAACCCACGAGAGTATGTAGTTGATGCATGTAAGAATGATGTGCTTATATTACACCATAAGGGTGCATGTGTTTTCCTTATATTATAGTAACGAGTCCGTCTCATTTTTCATGGGATCTGAAATGAGTCCATTCCATAGCATGCAAAGGATTAATTTTTGGGATCCTATGTTTGATCAAGTATTTTTACTCTTGTTTGCGGTGATGCTTCCATGTGCTGTAGCAACTCCATAGTAATGGATGAACTTTTGCATTCAAATAGGGGGAGAAGATATGGAAAAATATCTCTCCATGAGACTTCCAAACAAGCCCCAAGAAGTTTGTTACCATTTTTGTATTCCATCATTCTTGTCGTCTAGTCTATAGAGCTAATGCTTACTTCTGATTCAATTTCCTAGCAATCTCCCCATTCCACTAATTGCCTCACTGTCCACTTTTAAGTTTTAAATGAACCTCATGGCACAGACAACATAGCCATCCCTGCCCGATCAGTGCTCAGATATATCATGCAAAAGAAATTATTTTTATAAGATAAGATTATAAATATAGAACGACCAATACTTTTAAAGGTACAAGTTTTCTATATTTATACCCAGCCAGTCATAAAAGTTTAACTGCCAAAATTTATGGCAGTCTACTGAGCTTTCTACATATCTTACAACCACAGCATGATTGAGTGTTCCCCAGTTCCCAATTAATATAATATACTTCTTCATAACCTATCACGGAAGAAAATCTAAAACATGCATCAAATGATTTAGGTTACTTTTTTATAAATAGAGCAGGATTTCTATAACGCTATTGGAAGCTTGAAAGTGGGCATACCAAGTAACATTAGAGGACATTCTTCTGATATCCCAAAGTTTGATTGCCTGATCTTTACCATTTGAAATAAAATAACGGCCATCTCCATGGCTGTCTAGAAATGTAATGCCTTCCAGGTGTCCCGTCAGGACCCCTGCTGACTTCCCTTTTGCAATAAAGCAACGCCTGTCCCACACCTATACAAAGTCATAAGTTATGTTGCATTTCTTCATTAAATAAAACATTACAAAAGAAATTTACCTCCATTGCTCTTTTAGTGTGGCATTAAGGCCATTCAAATAAAAATGCTATTTTACCAAGCTGTGGATTGGGACTTAAAATTGACGATATGGGTAGATCCCCCACAGCTTCTTAAAATTTGACAACGACAGATTAAACACAAGATCTTCAAAAGATTAAAGGATCTAAAATGACATAATCTAACCAAATGCCTGCAGCCAAAGAACACTCAAACTAACCATTACTATTTATTTTTGCACTTAGGGATCTATATAGCACATCGAAGAGTGCCGTAGCATCAAATCACAAATTCTTAATAGTCAAGCTCATGACATGAGACTCAAATTTTTGTCCTGGTTGTCACTTGTCTACCTACCAACTCTCCTTTCTCAGGCTTAGTACAAGTTTTGTAAAAAAAAAATAAGTCATTAAATACAGGTGTAATTACCCTATTCAACTACCATGAGAATAATATTAAATTTTCAGGCATTAATTGATGACTTCCCTGAGATATAATGTCCTCGAATTTTCAGTTGTGTTAAATACAACCCACAAAAATGAACACTAAATAGGGAAGAATAACATTCTATAGAATTATGATGAACAAGATAGATTATAGGTATAAGTTTTACCTTACAGAGATTTTAATCAGGAAAAAATAAAATAAAATAAAATAAAGTTTTACCTTACAGAGATTATCATCACTCCCAGAGTATATAATATGGCCGCTTTCATCGGCAAAACATACTGTATTAACGTCAGACTGCAAAAGAAACCCAAATCAGACTTTGGAACCTTTGAATTCAGAACATCTACAATTCACTCAGAGAGAGCACACAACATTAGATAACATGCTCTTCCTTCAAAATAAGAACAAATGGAAAGTCCAATAAAATAAAAACAAAGAAAACAATCTAATTCAGTGATGAATCGGTAGGAGTCAAGTGAAGGGCTACCCACCTCCACTCCCTTTCTAGGTCTTTTTCATTACTCTTTTTACATCCAAATCACTTTCTGCTAATAGCAAACCTTAATAGAGCAAAAGTGTACTTTAAAAAGATATATATGCAGCTACACCGTATAAAAGCACAATTTTCTAAAGTGAGTTGCACCTCTAAATGACCAATGTAAAGCACAAGGTAACATCATCAATAAGCAATCAAGATGAAGGTAGATGGAGGGAAAGCAGGGTGAGGAGTGTCAAAATGAGGACAAAAATAGATGACGAAAATCTCTGTCAATGTTTTTTTTTAGGATTTTTGTAATTGGAGGCTCCTTAAAAAAATCTTGGATTACTATTGCTCTATAGTTTTTTTTTATTTTTTTATCTCTCTTTTTATTCAATAAAATCTTTACCTTATCAAATATATAGATTGCTTTTAAAAGAGCTAAACACTTTCACTTTCACCCATTTTCATTTTCCAAGTTTCTTTTTGAAGCATATTTGAAAATTTCTCTTCAAAGTGTATCTAAATATTGACATCTATAGGACTTTCAACTCAAGGAATGTCAAAACATGTCTTCCTAATAATAAAAAAGCATTTGAGCCAAAATAAGTTATATAGTAAGGTAGGAAACAAATTATAGCCTTTGGTGCTTAAATATAGGGTTTTAGACGTCAGTGACTTGTGGGATGACATGTAAGTTAGCCAGTATCTAAGATACCAGGTGATTAACTTTCTGAGGATTACGGTTATAATGGTCATTTCATATTTTCATTACAGTTTCTTCCTTTCTTCTCTGACTCTTGGTTCTCAGACAATGACATGTTAACAGAGCAATTATGGTACCACATAAGTCCAACTGATTGGAGGAAACCATCAGGAGCACACTAAGTAGAACAAACACATTTTCCAATAACTTTTAATCATAATATTAAGTGGACAAACTCTAAGCACATAAGAGTTAATAATTGAGCAAACTGACCCTGATCTCAGCATATCAATCAAACCACCAATTGTTTAACAGTTTCTCAACTTTTTCAGTGATTCTGGATCTTTCATTGTGATAATCATGTCAATAATCAGAAACTCTAGAAATGAGGACTTCTTCATGAATATTATGGAAAATATATCATTTGAACCTGAAGCAAGTAAATTTTCTATCAAGGACCATGACTTCTCAGATTTGCAGAGGAATTTGAATACAAGAGGAATATATGTAGGAAACACAAATGATTTTATATTTACATTTGCAACATTCAACCAAACAATTTCTCAAAATGTTATCAGGATTAATAAAATGTACCATGTGTGCTGAAATTCGTAGGGAACGCTTATTTGCATCAAGATCATAGACATATATTGAATCATCGCTACTTCCAGCTACAATTTCACGCCCGTCAGTTGAAAATTTCAGAGAGAAAATTCCAAAAGAGTATCCCCCTTCATCATCAGCAGAAAAATCCAGACCATCATGGATCTCCTGCATAATAAATGTGCTCCAAATGTGAAGCCATCATTCTGTTATGGGGAAAAGACAGAACCCGCATAAGAATGAAAACAAAACAAAGAATTTCTGGAATTTTGTATTTGCATTTACAGTAAGGCTCAACCACTGAGCCACAGGGTCCTGAGTTGAGACTCTCAAGGCATCAAAAAGTCCAATTAACCATTTGCACCCTACTCAAGAATGAGGAAAACTTAGGTGCCTTATGTGAAGAGAAAGGGCAATTAAACAACAACAAATGGTAAAGAGGGTGCAATAGGTTTTGCTGACACTCACCATTCATGATATCTTAGCAAGAACATCCTCTTGGCGAGAGTTAGCATGCTACAAAAAAAAATTAACTATCCTATTCGCCACATTCACTTCAGTGTGAAAAATGCAGGACAGAGACATCTTAATGTGAAATCATCTAAAACAATTGGCTTCTTGGCCTGGCATATCTTATAACTATGATTGCCATACAGTGGTTTTCAAGCTCATCAACCCCCAATCCCCAACCACATACACATGGATGGATCATGCATGACATGTGCCCCTCGGTACATTTACATTCTTGATAGACCCAACAAGCAGATGAAACCTTTAAATCTACACATTCAAGCTGCAACATTCCTTCATTCTTTCTTTTTCTTTTTTGGGTTCACGTTCATATCAGTAAAAGAATTTTAGAAATTTCCAAGGTCATTAATAGAAGACAATGGGACAGTGGAAAAACAATTATACTACAAAGATAACATAATACACCAGAATTTCTTTAGAATATTTGACCAATAACATTATATACTGGCAGGATGCAAGATTCTTCTTTACTTCCGTAAGACACAGTAGCTCCTATTAATTATACATCCATTAAATGTCAAAATTAACAAAATTTGTAATTTATACCGTAATGTTTGCAACAGACTCTGTTGCAGCAGATCCAATAGTCAACAATGTGGACGATAGGCGACATACTGGCATAAACCTGCAATAGCAATATCCATTTTGACTGAGAATGAGATACATTGAAGGAAATGATACAATATATAACCTGGCCACTGGGAGACCATACATACAAGAAATAAGTTCTTATCAATCTGGAGTGATAAATTACACCATAAAATTAAAATATTGCATTATTAAATTAATTGTCATATCAAACTGACTGTTATGCATAAAAAGAGGAAAATACATGTCAAGGTTCACAGAGTTGGCAGTCATCTTTTGCAGCATGATAATACCGTCACAGATAGGGAGTTTGAGACAACCGAGATTCCCGATTAACATATATCTCTATTCCAAAAAACCATGTGCACGTGGGTGAATAAACCACAAAGAACATCAATTCTATATCTGAGATTTGCAAGGAAGAGATCTAACTCAATATTCTTATCACAGCGTTTTATGATTTTAAAGGCTCTATTCATTCCACTTGCAATAAATGAGTGCTAACTCCAATATCTTTTGGAAAGTTCCTCCAAGCAAAGACACACCTCATGCATCATGCATTTGATTGTAGAAAAAGAAAGATCATCTATAATAATTATCTTTTAACACACAAAAATATTGAATCATGAAGTGCATTTTTACATGCATATTCAAGTTACACAATAAATGAACTCACAAGATAGCGTTGATCTGGGGAAAGAGATGTATCAGTGACTGTCCATCGCAAGCTTTTGGCGAGAATGTTCTTTTGAACTTTCCATCCTCTATCCACGTTGTATACTCTAATGTGTCGTCCCTGTTTAAAATGTTACTATAAAATTTTATTAAAAGAAAATACTCAAATTAGATATTATTCAAGCTAAAACAATTACCATACGCAAAAATAAAAGTCCACTTTGAAAAGGTCAACAACCACGTTATTCCCCACTCCAATTAAATATCGTACCTGAAATCCAGCAATAAAAAGAGAACCATCAGCTGAAAACTGGGAGACATAAGCCCGGCTTGTCATCTGGTCCAAATGCAAAGGACCATTGACTGGCAAATATCTGCTTAGAAGATGACAACAATCCGCTGATGAGAACCTCCCCCTTCTTGAACAATTCCCTTCTCGACCTGCCAACATCTTCACCGTAGAAACAGGCAACTCCCGCTTCCCAGGCATGACTTTGCTAAAATATTCATGGGGGCCTGATCTAAGCTTTGTGAGCTGAGCAATTTCATGATCTAGATAGTATGATGGTTCGTATGGTCTTTGACTTTCACCGAATTCATATCCATCATACTCTTGGGAATCTATCTCCAATCTACTCATGGAATAACCCATTTCGTTTGATGTAGCCTCTCTGGCTGTAACAAACATTTTAGTTCAAGCCCACTGAATAAAATTTGTAATCCAGAAGCATTGAAAACATTGTTGACGCTTCATATCACTCCAATATGGGTTCTGACCATGTGAATTCTGCAAAGAAAAGCTTTTAGACTTGAAATAAATAAATAAACTGGTTTCTTCTTCTTCTTCTTCCTTTTTTTTTTTTTTTTTCCTAAGGCTCTGGTTCTACCAATGACTAATTAAAATAAAAGAAAATTAATCCTACTGTGTTTGATAACTTAATTGGAATCAGCTCAGTTTTTTTAAGTACCATCTGGTTACCACCTAAAATGTACTTTTCTTACATTTTTTTTAGCAAAAATCAAGGCAAATTTTGCTTTCCAAAGCAATAAAAGTACTTCCAAGAATGAAAATCAGATGATAAATCAATTCTAATTTCCCATACATGGGGAAATTGCATTTTCTACAGAAGCATTGATCAGAAACAGACCAATCCTGCAAAATCTCATAATTTCTAAATCCCAATAAATGTGATAATTACATTTTCCTCATCCAAGTCAAGTTTTTTTCCCCAAAGGGAGCCCACTCCGACAGCCCAGCTACCAGCTAGACACCAAGATGGACAATTCCCTTTCTACCGATGTCATATGTGATAAATTACATATCCAATTGATGAATTAATCAGGATCAGATCAAGCCTACCAACAAACTGTTTGGTTGCCAAGAAATCAGCAAATAACGAAATAACAAAATCCTGAAAATTAACAGTTACAGGTGTTTAGTTCCTAATCAAACAGAAACCTGAACCTAATTCGGTCAAATTGTACAAAACCTAACGGAGTTGATTAATTCTGTTTTCCCGTGGAACTCAAAACAACGAGGAAAAAAAAAAGTAAAGGTTTCAATTCCCCCTTCTTATTCACTTTTCCTCCATTTTCTCGGCAACCAAACAGAGATTTAATCCAATCATATCCAAAATCCTTATGTACATGAGAATTACAGTTTCTCCAGACTAAACCCTAATCACTCCAAATTCCAACCTCTTCGGTCCAAAACCTAATCACTTTGAGATATATTCAAAGCAGCACATACAAAATGGAAATTACATACATATACAAATACATACATATGTGTGTGTGTATATATATGTGCATACAATGACAGACAGACCAAACGAAGAAGGATCTCAGAACGATGATAGTGCGTATATGAATCTCACCTCAGTTGCAGATTCAAGAACTCGAAATACTTGAAATTCAAAGAGAGAGAGAGAATTAAGCTACTGGTGAGCAATGAAGGTGTGGATTTTCAATGAGTAGTGGTCGAGACGATGTCATCGTGGCTTGTGTTGTGAAGCGTCTGTGTAGAGACTCGAGACTTGGTAATTTGTAAGCGGAGGTGGGTTGGGCTTCGTATTCGTGGGACAGGGTCTGTTTCGAGTCACAATTAACTCGCCACGATGGGGCCATTTCGGTCTCTTTGCGGGAAAAATCTTGGGGTTCCCAAAACGGCTCTTTTTGTACGGTTTCGTTATGTGGGTGCGGTTGGACTAAGGGATACGTGGGATATCCAAAATCCAAACGAGATTTTGTTTGATTGTTTTCAACCAACTAATCTATACAACTATATAAAACCAATTCTTTTTGTAATTAAATTACATTTAAAAATACTAAAACATCCTTACAAGTTAATAAAATTAAAAAATGATTTGATAATTTTACTAATTTTAAAAAATCCATCATAACCTGTTTCTCCTTAATTCTCTCTCGCATACACATGTAATTTAAGAGACTTAGAAACTAACATACCAGTTTTATTAATGAAATTGAAACTTGAAAAATTATGTTACACACACATCGCGTGTGCTCGATTACTAATTAAATTGGTGTGAATACACCACGTGTATCCAAACAATAATCTCCATATTTCAAAATTCATATGTTCTTGTTTTCACCTATTAGTTTTTTAAAAAGGAAATAATCATGAGAAATTTTTATACAAAATTTGCCTTTAAAGCGAAATTTCTCAAATTCTTACATAATTAAAATCCAAGTTTAGCAGGTTAGAGTTGGAATTTGCAAATTTTTTATTAGAATTTTAATTTAGAACTAGGTAAGTCAAATTCTATATATAAATTTCATCTACTTATATGAAATTTGCAAAATCCCATCTTTAAAACAGATAAACTGCAAGATTCCATTAAGAAATTCCAACTTTTAAAAAGTTTAGCCAAGTGAAAACTAAACAATGTTGATAGTTACAAATTTTGTACTCAACAATCCTATCATTTTAGAAATCCATGGTTTCTTCCCAGATTTCTCACCAAAACATATTGTAACTTTATCCTAGTTTTGCCAAGGGAGTAACCCTAGGTAGCTTTGTTACGCCTATTCGGCTAGTGGGGCATTAGTCATAGTTGAAATTCATCACAGGGATATAAAATAAAGAAGAGAAATAAGAAATATTGAGAGAGTTTTGTGTTTCTTTCAATCTAACCACGCACTCTTGTTAGTTGGAAACACCCATTATTGAGGAATAAAGCACTTGATGTGTATGGTTCATATCGGTGTAAAAATAATTCCATAAAATGTGAGCATAGCACATAAGTGGTGGCCTTTGAGTTATGAGAAATGTATATGTCTATTATATTGAAGAATCTCACCTCATTGGTAGAACAAGTATTGAATGCCTTTAGTTTAGGACTCGGATTTGGTGCAATTTTGTATTTTAACTTCATCGTGCAGTAGTCGTTGGATGAGTGACATGTTATAAGGGGAATGCAAAAATAACTGAGATTTGTTCTATTAGTATTTCATGGCGTTGCGCAGCTCACGTGGCCAATTCTTCTCTCAAATTTCAGCCGTTTCTGTCTTCTCCTTACAACATGTGGCTTATCCAATGGCTACTATACGGTGAAGTTAAAAGTGCAAAACTGCACTAAATACAAATCCTTTAATTTAATACTTGTCTACAAAAGTCAAGGGTATAGTAGATTATGTTGATGATTTGATTTTGACTGGAAGCTTGGGTTACTTAAGCCATGCCGAATTTGAGTTAATATAAGCTTAATTGGTTGCAATAATATTAACTATACATTGAAGTGTTCTCATTTAACAAATGAGACAAATGCCACAAAACTACTGTACCGACTATCAAGTATCAAGACTCCCCAAACCAGTGCTATGCTCTAATCCCACACGGAGTAAGATTCGCACTGGTCATGATTGACACCGTATCCAAACATTCTCAAAGTCCCCAGCCATCCTCCGCAGAACCCCTCTACCACTCTCTCTAAACCCTAACATGTCACCTCCGCCTTGGTCTCCATACAATGAAGCGAGTCTGGAAGATCTCAGACGCAGCCCAAGCAGAGCTACCATTCTTCCATAGACGCTCTGCAAAACCCAAAACCCTAACAGCACCAATACCCATCCTCACCAGACCTTCAACTCGCACACATATACGCTACCTATACACCCAAACCACCCCTTGTATGTGCCCTAACGCATTTCCTAATATTATCGGATTGTTTTCGGATTACCAGGTGTCGTATTGGGAAGCCAAAGCCAAGGAAGATCTGAGCAAAAAGGTGTCGGTATTGAGAGATGAATTGGTTCAGGATGTTGAGGATTCTGACAGGATTGTTAATGTCTTGGAGCAGAAGGGTGTTTCGTTGTTTCGGAGTTACAAGGATGGGTCCGCTTTCGTTGAGCTGTTGAAGCAGCTGAATCCATGGCCTGGCTTAGCCCTAGAGGTAATCTTCTCATTGTAATCCTGTACATTTTTGTAATATACATGCAAAATATGATTTGATGTAGAATTTTTTTGGGATATGGGTATTCATCTGTGAATGAACGTGCTTTTATTGTCTGCATAATTATGGAGTTTTCGAATCCGGTGTGTTCATTTTGGATGAGCCAATTGTGTTCTACGTAAGGTATGAGGTAAATGAGTTGTGTTTTTGATTGGATTTATGTGGGTTGCTTTGAGTTTTATAATAATTTATCTGCGGGTTTTTTGGGATCACACTGAATGAATGCATTTCTTTTGATTTGGTGATATTTGCTTATTACGCTAAAACCTTGGTATTACGTGTTATGTGAATCACAGAGGATTCAGGATTGGTTCAATTTTGATGGGATGTCCAAATGCCCCTTAGTCTGTGGGAAAAAGAAGAAAACACTTTTGATTAATACAATTGTTTCTTTAAAAAAAAAAAAAAAGAAAAAAAAAAAAAGAAGAAGAAGAAATCACGTGACATTCTAATAAAAAATTTGAGGAAACATAATAAACTGCATGATATAAAGTGCTACGGAAGAAAAAAAATTTAACTCCAGGCCACTGATGTTTGTTTTTGTTCTTTTTTGGAACCCCCTCCCTTTCCATAGCAATTATACTAAATAAAAATACTTATTTTGTTACACTCAGGTTTTTAATTGGAGAAGGAAACAGGTGGATGGCAGTTCTCCCATGACATCAGAGGAGTATGCCAAGGGTATAAAACTTGCTGGTAGACGTAATAATGTTGATCTTGCGGCTGAGCTTTTTACGGAGGCTGCTAATAAGCAAATTAAAACAGCATCTACTTATAATGCATTGATGGGTGCTTTAATGTGCAATGGCTTTGCTGATAAGTGCCAGTCATTGTTTCGGGACCTAAAGAGGGAAACAATTTGTAGTCCTAACATTGTAACATACAATATTCTTATTTCAGTATTTGGTCGCTTGATGCTGGTGGATCACATGGAAGCGACTTTCCGGGAGATAAAGGATTTAAATCTCTCCCCTACCGTGAGCACATACAATAATTTGATTGCGGGATATGTTACGGCTTGGATGTGGGATAGTATGGAGAAGACGTATATGATTATGAAGGCTAGCCGTGTCAAGCCTGATATTAACACCCACTTGCTAATGATTCGTGGGTATGCACATTCAGGTAATTTGGAAAAGATGGAAGAAGCTTATGAATTGGTTAAATATCATGTAAATGACAAGGAAACTCCTTTGATCAGAACCATGATATGTGCATACTGTAAAAGTTCTGGGATGGATAGAGTTGAGAAAATTGAGGCACTTATGAGTTTTATTCCAGAAAAGGGTTATAGGCCTTGGTTGAACGTGATGTTGATTAGAGTTTATGCGCAAGAGGATTTGGTAGATGGAATGGAGAATTCAATTAATGATGCATTTGAGCATAAAACCTCAGTGAAAACTGTTGGCGTGATGCGTTCCATTATTGCAAGTTATTTCCGATGCAATGCAGTGGACAGGCTTGCAAATTTTGTGAAGCGTGCAGAGTGTGCTGGGTGGAGAATCTGCCGCTCCTTATATCACTGTAAGATGGTCATGTATGGATCACAGAAGCGCCTGGAGGAAATGGAGAGTGTCCTTAATGAGATGGAGAAATTTAACGTAATCCGCTCGAAAAAAACATATTGGATAATGTATAAGGCCTACTCAAGTTGTGGTCAGAGACATAAACTTCAGCAAGTATTAGGATTGATGTGCAAGCATGGGCATGAGATTCCTTTGGACGCCTTTCCTTCCTAATGCACCCATTTATGAAGCAGCATATGTTGTGCTAAGAATTGCCAAAGGAGCATTTAGCTAATAATGTTTGGATGGTTCATTACATCTGTAAGGAGTACAGAGTGCTAATAGTTTAAAGGTACAGATCTTGTTCTCTCATGCTTTTCGTTAACTGGCTTTTATATGTTAACCCTTTTTTGAATCATGTCTTCAATAGTTCAAATCTTCTGGAGGCAGTGAATTTAAATTAGAATATTACGGTTTCTTTTGTAAACTGCTCTATCACATGACTATAGATCTTTTGGTGCCCAATGTTATTGGTTTGTTGCCTACTTGCCACATGATACTTGCAGTGGTGGAAATTGCCTTTTTGTTTTCAGAAGTTGCATGCGGGGTAGCTTTATGTTTTAATTTACATATCTGTTATAAATTAATACCTTCTACACATTTGAGCAGGTTGCATTGGTGCCAATGTCATTGAACACATTTTATGCCTCTTCATCACTTGCAATCTTTATAGATCGTTGAAATTTGACAATGTTGGAGGATTCATGTGGACCCTTCGTATCTTAATCCTTTTTATGCAGGAGGAAAACAAAACTCTTTGCCACTTTGATCACAAACAGACTCGCAGTCATCACATGCAGAAGCACACTTTATAAAAAGTTAAAAACACATGCACTGAGCATTTCAGTTATGCTAAGTAAAATTTTAAAGAGTGTCTTATCCCAGCTATTTGCAGTTGACAATATTGTGTCCCGTGATATCAACCTGTTATGCCATGTGAAAGTTCACGTCATCTAAAGTATGGATGGGATTTTATATCTCTTCTTAGTAACTCTATTATGCCCCCTTGGTTTTCCTTCTTCATCTCCCCCTTAAATCATCACATAGCAGTTAAAAATTTTGAATTTACTTTATTTATTAAATATTTTATTCCGACTTATTACTTCTAAGTTCATTATGATTATTTAGTTCTCCTCCAACATAGGCTCACTAAACATTCTGGTAATTTAATCAAATAAAAATTACCTGTTGATTATGATAATTACCTTCAGAACATTTTTCAGCCTTGATGGATATTATTTAGATAGATTTATATGAAACTTTGTTGCATAAGATATCCAATTTTTTTCATTTAATGAAAATTGCTTGTTAAATTTCTTGTATCAGGATCTGTATGATAGCTAAACTTGGATATGGACTCATGTGATTCCAAATAGTCAAGATTGCAATATTTTTCATTTGAAAATAAAAAAGTAGGCCCTATAAAAGTAGGCCCATGTCGATCCATACTCATCTATTAGAACCCTAAGCCCGTTTTGGTGCTAAGATTACTTCTCGATTACTTCTCAACAAAGTTTATCACTTGAAAGAATTGAGCAATGAACATTGATCTTCAGAGAAAAAAAAAAAAAAGGGGGGGATTTATTTTGTCATTTTTTCCTTCACTTGATCTCAATAATACAACATATTTATTTAGCCCATCCATAATACGAAAGAGACTTCAATTACTCTGTTTGATCTAGAACAGAACGTACAAATATTCCTTGAATATCTGGAGTTGTAGAAGTAAAGATTACTTTCTTATCAGTCAATGAGCATCTTGTATTTCATAAAAATTGGGGGCAATATAATCCTTACGTAAGGGCCACCCTATCCAACTTTCAGGCATTAAGATACGTTTCAGGCGTGGATGATTATCATAAGAGATTCCCAACATATCATAAGATTCCCGTTCTTGAAAATCCGCACTTTTCCTTAACTAAAAGTTGGTGAATTTTGAAAAAGATTTGGATTTGTTCAAATTTGTGTTGGTAGGTCTTTGTTCTATAATTAAATTTGTTGTCAGCAGTTACTTTAATGGACTTTATTTATAGTTTAACCATTGGTCCCTATATAAAATATAAATTTTTTTATTGGATGTCTTTTAACCATTTGATGCATTGTATTTGTGGGTTTCAGTTGTCATTCTTAGGTTATATCACTTTTTCAAATTTTTTTTTTATTCCCTCATTTTTTTAGTGAAACAATGCCTTGAGCCCCTTTATTTATGTATTACTTTTGTCATATATTCCATCTTATAGAATGTGTGAAATACTGACAAACATATTTGGTGTCAAAGAAGATTGTGATTATTTGATTGTATGGTTTCAAGGAAAAAAATGTTGTTTTCTTTAATAGTATGTACTAAATTCATAAAGTAGGCATGTGTTTCATGCCCTGGTTTTGTGGATTATGTAAACTCAACTCAACTCAACTAAGCATTAATCCCAATTACGTGAGGTCGCCTACATGAATCCTTTTGTGGATTTTGTCATTCATGGAAAATTTAGTGCCCTTAAATGAAGCACATTGCGAGCATAAATACCAGTACTTTCTGATTTGCGAGGCATTTTCACCCAAACGTCACAATTTGGGTATAGGGCTTCTAAGTTAATTGTAGTGTGGTTTCTTTCCTTTTCTTTTTGAAGGAGAAAATGAAAGAAGAGAAAAGGAGAGAGGAGAGAGAGGGGGCGGGGTCGCTCTGTCTCCATTCGAATCCTTGACTTGGACTTTGCAATTTACATTCAAATCCAACAATCTAGAAAGAGGGTAGGTGTAGATTTTGTTAATGCATGTTCCTGTTATTTCTTCTGTTTTTATTCCAATCGTAATTTCTTCTCTTCCAAACCAAACTTCTGATAAGAAGTCATAGGGCGATTGAAGAAACCAGGGTTAAATCTTGACATTTTGGATCTTTTTCCCAAGATATATATATTTTGCAATAATTTTTTAATCGCTCTGCTATCATCTCTCTTTATCTGTGTGTGTGTGTGAAGCTCTAGCCATGATACTAAAATCATGCTGGTGGAATTCATCCGTCAAATTCTTTGGATTTTTAATTTCATGATTTGCTGAATGTATCTGCCACCAGCCAAAATTACAAGAAGCATTCTCCTAGGATAGAAATAATGACCAAAATATTATCCTAAACATGTTTACTGTGTATCATTTTTTATGAAATATCATTTTGGACATTGAAATTTTCTGTTTAATGTATATTTGTCAAAGCTGAACCAGGAATGTAGGATTTTTCATTCTTGAAACTGTGTTTAAAGGTTCATTCATTTCTCTAATTTATTATGTATTTGATTGATTACTCATTTTATTGCAGAAATCCTTATATACATTGTATGATGGACCATGGCTACCAAAATGCTGAGTGCCTGTGGAAAGTGAAATAAAACTTACCCAAACGTGAATAAGAGGGAGTTGCTTTCCTGTGCAAAACCCCTGGTATCATGTGGACTAGATTTTGTAGAATGCTGCAAGCTCAGAGAAGAGAGAGAATTAATGCCTGAGATTCTTGGAGTAATAAGTTGGGAAATATGATTTTGCTAGAGCTAATGTATTTTTTGTCATCAGTCACATACAAATCATTCCTCAGGCTGGATGTACTGCCTCGAGTCACATCTGAAACAAGCTTGATTATCAGTCCGAAAGTCACATTTTCCTGTGCATCAGTGGTATTAATTCCTCGAGTGCTGGAGCTCTTTCCTAGACGTTTTGTTGTAAACTATTACAGGTGGTATGAACTAGTGCTACCAATTCAATTCATCATTTTTTTTCCTTCCAAACGTGTTCTGTGTTTATTTCTCATATTAACTCGACTATTTCCATTGGTTTTCACTCAACACAGTTGTAAAATGCAGTATGAAGGTACAGTACATGCATCACAAATTATATGTACAAGGTAGGAGTCCTGAGGGGGGCCACTTTTCGCTGTAGGATAGAAAGCTCTTGTGATTTTTTCCCTGAGGCTTTGCAAAGGATGGAATTGGTTTACTTTCGGATTTTTGGTGTATTTATGAGGGGACCTTTTTCATCGAAGTGTTTAAGTAGCAAGCACTGTTTATCTGTAACACAACCCACTACTCAGGCCAGATCGGCCTGGACCCAGATCCTTGAAGCCATATACGTAATGCAATCCATTAATCAGGCTGGGTCGGCCTGGACCCAGATCCTTCATATAGTAGTTCTGTAGTTGAAATGGACAAAATTCAGCATCTAGAAATTCTGGCATTCGTGACTGTTCGTTTATAATTGGACCAGTCTATTCACTTGGGTCACTTGGGACAGTTGTTAAAAACTCAACTACCGAATTACATTTTTTAATTATATATTTGATTAGATTTGATTTTTTAATTCACCTGGACAGTTGTTAAAAATTCAATTACTGAATTAAAATTTTAATTATATATTAGATTAGATTTTCATTGCTTATGAGTAAAAATAAGCTTAACTCAGGAAAGCCCTGTATGGCTGTGTTCCATCCACTTTTGGGACTCTTTGGTTACACTAATCTTGTTTCACCATTCATTGATTCTTAGGGCTTATATACTTTGTCAGATTATGAAATATCACCCCTTTTTCCCTGCCCTCAACCCACGTTTTTGTCTGCTTTCTTTCCTCTTTTTTGTTGTTTTTCACAAATGGCCTCCAACTTGACTTAAATTACTCATCTCTAGTAGTTTAGTAATTATTTCTTTAGTACCAAAGAAAAAGGGGGTTTAGTAAATTGATTGGTCAAACAATCTGAGATGACTTTTTCGTAACTCGTCATTAATTGGTGCTGCCGGGCCAGCTTCTCGTGCCGGTGGCCTCCATTCATTTCTTCCATCTTTTATAGGTAATTGTCCCTTCCCTGACTTCCCGTAATTGCCTCACCCCAACTACCATGGCTTGTTTTTTTCTTCTCTCTTTCTTTACTTTATTTTATTTTTCTCATACAATAAAAAGTTAAAATGCACGCATAATATATGGTTTTGCAAATGACACTTGGCAAACAAGACTGAGAAATGTACTAAAACTTTTAGGAAGCACGTTTAAATAAAAGTTTAAAAACATGAAGAAAACATGTACTCTTCCGTTCTAAATCGACCATCCCTTTTAAAGAAACACATTTTTCAAGAAAAAGAGAATATCTTTTTAAGAATATTTTAAGAAATGAATAAAATAAAATAAATGATACTAGTATTTGAAATTAGATAATAATTTTGAAACATCTCAAAAAAAAAATTTAGATCACTTATTTAGGAACGAATGGAGTATGAGACAAAATTGCGATAATAATGCCTGTGTAAATTTTGTTCCATATTTAATTTTCTTATATGGTTTCCTTTTGCCATTTTTAATTGGTTTTCCTCCAAATGGCCCCTTCCTGTTCCATGTGTTTATCCTTTGCCACGGTTAATCTCCATTCTGGGAACTATGGGCTGTGGTGGGTGCAGCCATATGGTAAAAGGATGAGGGCAAAAGTGATGTGTGGTGGTGACCAGTGGGTCTGAACTCTGGAAGACTGTGTGGACTGTGGACACGCATGATCCCTCCCCAGCACCAAAACCCAGAGGGAAGACGGACCCATTATTGCTTGACTTCAATTACGTAAAAACAAGGTCTTTGTTTAAGCTTTGTCTTTCATGGTGGTTGAACTATGTATCCTACTCGAGTCCATTTCTGTCTTATCATTTCTGCACAGGCTGCTGCATTCTTCAGGATAATTCATTTCACGCATGTGCACTTGACTGTATATATTGAATGGATATATCTTTGTATATATATATTTATATCCTTGTGTGTATGTAACTATACATATAGAAAATGATCGGATACGGATCGTTACAGATGGAATTGCACGGCTCTTAGTTGTGCAGCCTGAGATGGGAGATTATGTTTGCACCCCCAAAAAAAATAAAAAATAAAAAAAACCTCTCATACTACTACTCATAGAGTGTGGAAACTCTTTTTGGAGTGCTTATAGTATTTTCCTATAAGATTGGTGGAATGTGTTTATTATGTAAATTATCCTTCAAAGGTTTAAGTAACTCTGTAAAACAGCCCCAAGCAAAACATAACAATAATTCTACGAAACATACATAGTTCCCTTTTCCCTTTTTTTTTTGGGGTAGGAAAGCATAGTAAGGGTAATCAAACCTTTGGTTCGACTAATCTTCTAGAATCTGGATAAGGTTAATGTTTAGAATAAACTTTTTGGATGATTGACCACAAGAGGAAGTGAGAAGTTGAATAAATTTTTTTTTGTTTTATAAGACGTTAGTCCAAAAATCATTAATTCAATAGTCTCCCACTTAATGTTAGACATAGTTCCATTTCACTGTCTAGATTCAAGTAATCTTATAAAACAATCCCAATCAAAAAAGGAAAAAATAAGAAATGAAAAATTGAAAACTATATCAATAAGACAGTTTCATTTCAAGGTCCAAACTTAAGTTGAGAAAGCCCTCGTAATTGGATTTTACCTATTTTAAAGTAATAAATAAACCAATTAAAAATCAATTAATCCCCTTTTTCCCTCAAATTCTCTCGGGTAACAACAATTAACTTAATTGTTGTATTTTGTCGAATAAAACCCTTGATTTATTATGATTATTATGAGCTGGACGGTGTCGGTTCAGTTCCACATGATAATAAGAACAACCCTCCCCCCAAAAAAAAAAAAATAATAATAATAAATAAATAAGTAAAAACTCACGAAAAGAATCATGGTGTGAACGCACAAACTGCAACTAATGACCCACACAATAGATTAATGCCAAACAAGAAGGTGCTGACCAAACAGATTAACAAATTTGTCCATAATCGAAATTAAGAAAGAACCCATTTGGGGACAATGACTTCATGGTGTCGTATTAGAGAATAATTTTCAAACCACGAACAACTAATTAATAAATGGACATGTCGTAATAAGACATAAGAAACGGTAATAATCCAAACAAGAAAGTGTAAAACAAAAATTTAAAAGTAAACTTAAGCACCAAGGCGTGATTAATTTTTTTTTTCCTTTTAAAATTTATTTTGGGTTGATTGACAAGATGCAAACTAAGCATATATTCTAAGCAAAGGCCTAGAAAGTCAATTGAAACATGGTTCCACGTCCTTGTCTAAGCTTAGCTGTTCCTACCATTTAGTGGGCATTAAAACACTTTTCAAAAGCAAAATCAAAGGGGCATATGTATCTCTACAAAATGTGTTTTCTCAAAGTGGTCCCCTTTAATACATCCAAAATTGCAACCACTAGTTAGATGGGTTCCCCTCCATCAAAACAAAGCCAATTCTTGCAATTTGCAATTATCCCAAACTCCAAACAACCCCATCTAGAACAAGCAATCAGGAGGTGACAAGAATTAATCAACTCGACGTCAAACCGATGGCGAAATCCATGATTCCGACCCTTGTCCAATGATTTCATTCTCAAAATTTGTGATGCCCTTTTGGTGGATGGGGTTTGATTTGAAATTTTCTGGGCTTTAGAGGGATTTGATGGTCCTCCACGACACATGCGGTCTCGTGCCTGTTTTTAGGTGGTTGATTATGGAAAACACACACTGTTTTTTTTAATTAATTAAGAAAAAAATTGAAAAGGAAATAACATTCGGTGTCGGCTTTATGTGGTGAAATTGGGATTATTAATCCCTAATGGGAAACATAGAAAAAAAAAATTGGAAGATCAAAGTGGGATTCAACTATTTGCCCTTTTTTATTTAATCAAGCAGTCGGGAGATTATTGGCAAATCATGGGCGAAATGTTCAAACAAAATAACATTCGGTGTCGGCTTTATGCGGTGAAATTGGTATTTTTTTAATCCATAATGGGATGCAAAGAAAAAAATGGAAGACCAAAGTGGGATTCAACTATTTACCCATAATGGAAATGAAATTTTATCACATGTGAAATGGGGAAACATTGACAAAACATAGGTGAAATGTTACAATGAAGACGAGGACACAGAGAGGTAAAAAAAAAAAAAAAATTCTTACAGATGGAACAAATACTCCATTTGGATGCTGAGGAGAGTAAGAGGAAACAAACCATATTTGGAAACACTGCCACTTGTACATAAATTTAAGCCAGAGCCATCATAATTAGAAAGTGCAACCTTTAATTTTTCACTAACAACAATTGCTTTTGAGGGTTTCCAACTACCAACATGCATCTTCTTAAAATTTATTTCTGTTTTCTGAAAACACATTTTTGAGAACAGTTTTTAGAGTGCAAAACCAAACAGGCATTCTTGTTATTTTCTGCAACCCTCTCCAAACCGTTTTATGAGAACATGGCGCCCAACTAGGTCATAACAATACCCTTTTCCTCTTTTACTGATGAACAAATCAAAACCCCAATACGAGGATGAAAAACGTTGAGCAACAATAATCTGAGTTTCTCAAAAAGACAGTTTCACCATCATTTCTGTTCCACAAATTACCAAGCCTAGAAGTCCAGCAAAGGCGTATACGACGACCAAAATTTCCGAAAACAATACATAGATTGATAGTGTTAGAAAGAAGATAAATCCAAATGAGAAGTGACGAAAAGTGAGTAAAAAAGCAAACAAAATCTATATATAATTCCACAGCACAAGTATAACATACAGGTTCACAACACCATGGATAATTGGATATAATCCAGTTCATATTCTAAAATTAGTGCTTATAATAGTAGCAATTTTACTGAAACCAATTGATCAACCACCAAACATCAACCCCACACTCCCGTCCCCCCCCAGTTTCTTCATGGCCGGAAGCTAAATGGGGTAATTTCCAAATTTGGTGGTCCAGCCGAATCCCATCGAATGAGTCCCAATTCTGTCGAACCGCTGAAATCGGACTTTCGAGATACCATTACGCACCTTGAAGGACAAAGGCAACTTATCTCCAGACCAAGAACAACCAGTCCCCAGAGCTGCAGAACTGTCATATATCATCACCGTTACAAATGGTAACACAGTAAGAAGTAGTACTACACAATCTTATAACTACACACCATCACTGCAAAAGGGAAGAAAAAAAAAAACCCGAGTGAAATGTCAAAAGCTTCTGTTATGTATGGCTGGCCTGTAGGTAAGGTTAAGTAAAAAACTATAAACAGTTAGAATTCACGAAGTTGTTTATCTCCTCCATGAGGCAGTAGAAATGGTCATTGTTTGGCAAGAAGTAGAAGCCGATTGTCGCCTGCTTTAGATAAAGGAGTTTCACATCATGGCCAGCATTCTGGAGCCCTTCAACATATGCCAATTGCCAGTCCTGGACAAGATCCAAACCGGCTACAACGACGAGACTTTTGGGAAAGTCGAGTCCTTTGAGGCTTTTACCATTGGGACCAAAAGGATTACATGCTGGATGGTCTCTATCTGCCCCTTCGGGGAGATAAGCTCTCCAATACCAATCCCTGTCTTGAATTGTAACGAAGTATTTTCCATCCAATCTCTTCTCTGACTCCGTTCTCTTTTGCCCGGCAAACATTGGGTGAAGAAGTATATTGCCCAAAACCTCAATATCTGATTCAGCTGCCCTTGCTGCAACATGGTGAGCAATGTTACCGCCGGAACTATCCCCTGCCAAATATACGTAAACCTTGGAATCCTTCCCACTCTGAAGCCATGGCCTTGATTTAACCCACTTAAGAGCTGTCCATCCATCATCGTATGCACACGGGAATCGGTATTCAGGTGATCGGCGATAATTTACCGATACCACAACAGCCTTGCAATTGCTCACAAGGCGGCGGCAGAAAGTGTCGTAGATAGCACTATTGGCCGTGGAATGAGTGAAGCTTCCACCATGGAAGAAAATTATGACGGGGACGATTTCGGTGGTGCTCAAGGGCTTTTCGAGCTCTACCATGCCCCACTGAGCCTCATTCTCTGGGGCCGGCTGGTAAATGCGGTTAAGGAGACTAGTGGCTCGATCAACGACATCAAAGGAGAAAACCCCATCTACTGGGATCGTGTTGGCAGGGACTTTTCGGTCGAGGAACTCCGCCAAGTCGCGGTTGAAAGTTCCGTCGGGACGGCGAAGGAGATTGTAAGCTAGCTTGAAATTGGAAATGAGAATCCATGTGTTGAGTGGAACCACCCTCTGCATAAGACACAGATTCAAGGAATTAGAACTAATCATCAATTAAAGTTTTATATAAACCGGTGAAACTTATACGGCTAAACATTAAGAACTCGATTGATCAAAATTTTTTAGATGCTCAGGATGGAAAACAGATCAAAGATTGAGAGGGAAACCTAGAAAAACAACAGGCGAGCAAAAGATTGCTCGAAGGAGACTGTAAAATCAGTAAGAAAACAGAAAACATAGAATAATCAGCAATAGGTAGCCCCAAATTGCACCCAAAGCACTTTCGATTAAAGGAAAAATTCAACCTTTTCCTTCAAATCAAACTCAAAATTCCTCAAACTTCCAACTGCTTATACCAAGATCTTAGCCAAAAAGAAAACCTTACAGAAAGAAACCCAGAACCCAAGATAGGAAACATGAAAATAAAGAACAAAAATCAAACAACCCATCAACCAAATCATAGTATCAGCTCCAAATTTTGATAAAAAAAAAGTCATTACAAGTATGTTCAAAATTTTATAGAACATTAAAACAAAGGCCAACATACAACTCTTAACCCTTCAAATGAAGTAAAGTTTCAACTTTTAACACCTAATCAAAGTCAAATTTTCAACTTTCATACGACAATAAACTTAAAAACCAAAACGAATAAATTGGGAATGAAGAGCACAAATGAAACAAACCCATCAACCAAATCATCATTTCGAGTTCATATTTATTTTCAAAAACGAAAGGATTGATAGAAAAAAACTAGTACCTTTGATTCATTGTGGTTGACTTCATTACTACCAGCCATAACTCAACTCCAAGACCCCCAAACCCAAAAACCGAAAAAAAAAAAACAAAAAAACAAAAAAAAACAAAGGCTTTAAAACCCAACAGTGATCTTCCCAGGGATTAAACTTTTATTGCTCATAACGCTTCAAAACGTATGAGAACAGGAGGAGCAATCTCTGTTGGGGTTGATTCCTCGTTTGGAGTTCTGAACAAGAAGAGACACTTCTTGTTCTGCAAATAAAGAACAGAGAGGACTCAGACAAGGCAGATAGATCGAAGATACGAGAGGGAAAGAGGAGAGAGATAGAGAGAGGAGGAGAGGGGGGTGAGAAAGGATAAAGAGGGAGAAGGCGTGGAGTCAAACGCTAAAGAACGACGGTGGTGGACGGAGACGAGCGAGACGACAAAGGGCGGCCGAAATAAACAGTTTGTGTGGGTCCCACCTGCTATATAATATTATTTATTTATTTGTGTCTGTGTTATATATATGATTTGTACTATCTCCATTTCTAGTCAATTTTTCCTCCATCCCAATTTTTATAGACTAAAAGTTGGCAAGTGCTATTGTCTGGCCTCATATGGCTGCCTCCAAGATCAATTCTTTATATTTCTACTAAAAGAAAGAGAGTGTTTTTTTATTTGTGAATAAAATAATGCTATCTTTTCTCTAATTTTTTGTTTCACAAACATATATGTATACATATATTTGTTTATGTATTTGAAATTTCGTACGCAATCCAAATTCAGAGTGCCGAAACTCAAAATTATAAGATGAATGCGAATAATGTTGACCCTGTTATTTTTATATTTTCATAAATTTTATATGTTTATTGTTAGAATTAACTTTATTTTCAGTCAATAACGATTTAAAATAAAATTAGCATTAGAAGTTTTGTGTTGAATAAGTGAAGTTGTCATTAGGGAGGTACCAACTAGCACATGGTGTAAAGAGATGACAAATAGAATGTTATTTTTCAAGTTGCACATTGGTTTAAATATAAAAATGTTGTGACTAGTCATGAACTCGTGATAATAGTATTTATTTTGCTAGCATTGCATTTCAATTAGATTGCAATCCTGAATAATTTGAAATGAATTTGAGATTGGAACCTTAAATTCAAAAGGCTAATTGAAAAAAAAAAAAGAAAAAAAAAAAAAAAGAGAGGAGGAAAGAAAGGGCAACCATTCTTTATGATTGGGTTAGCCAAATTAATATTTGATCTACATATAGATAAATTTCACACAATATTAAAAAAAAAAAAAAAATCAAGTTTTGATTATTTCACCATTTATTTAGATTCTAAAAGTTGCAAACGGTATGACTCATGCTATGGCAAGATAGGTCCTTAACATTGGCTTCTTGGACTTTCTATCTTCAGATTCTCTTCATCTAACAGTCACGAACGCATGCTTGTTAGATAAGTGTATATGAATAGTAGCTGCTTAGGCTTGTTTGAGGTTTTTGTTTTTTTGTTTTGTTTGCTGCAGCAGTTCTTTATCTTTGATTTTTTTTTTCGATTTTATGCATATCTTATTTAGCAAAAAAAAGATAAAAATAAAAAAGTGCAAGGAATGAAATAGTTGATTTGGTTTAAACATTCAAATTAAAACTTACTATATACTATACGGAGTACTAAAAGTGAAAATGGAAAAAAAGAAGAAGGTGGGGTTGGGGTTGTGGGAGATGAGAGATAAATGGTTGTGGAAAGAGTAAAAACAGGTCTGACAATAGCTGTAGCCATAAGAATTTTGGGGAAAAAACAAATAAAAAGCGGAAGGAGACAAGAGTTTCCTGCGTGCGGCCGACGCCAAGGCACGTGGCGACAAAGGGTTCCGTCTCAGACTCTTTTGCCAAACTCTGGTCAATGACCAAACGGCCCTCCATTTTCCCTACCAAACTACGAAAACGCCATGGAGGACGACACGTGTTTTGTCATTTAGCGGGAGGCGCGTGACGGCATGTCTTTTGTCAGGGCCTGACGGTGTGGGGGGAAGCCTTTTCCTGGGGCCTTCTCGGTGGGCTTTGGATTTTGTCGTTCTCTACCACTCCCATCGTGTGTGTAATTAACATTCACATATAAACATAAATAAATAAATTTCGAAAAATGATCACCTGCATCACGTAGCGCATGCGATATAGCAACCGTTATCATTCATTAAGCTTGTGACAAGTACGTGTGAATAATCAGTAATTGCAATTTTTATCGCTCTTCAACTCCTATGAAAAAAGCTAGATTTTTGAAATTTTAACTTAAATATTTTTACGAAAATGATGTGGCAACTATCATATCAATAAATTATGAATAACTATTTTTCTCATAACTTTTTTTATTAATTTGTTAACCCGTCGTTTGGGTAAGAGGATTAGAATATAAAATTTAAACTTGAAACATTATTCCTATGTATACATGGGAAGCATTATTGCAAATGTTGCACGTTTTCACAAAATATGGACAATAAAACATGATGTTGCACATTTTTATTCCCAATGATATTATAATTGTCGATTTAAGTCTGTATTTATTAATCTTGAGAGGTGGATTGAGAGATCTTAGGACTTCTTGTAATAAAGACATTTTGTAATAAAGACATTTTGTGTTTAATTCTCACTATTCTTTCTCAAAGTCATCTTAATAAACTTTATATTGTAATTATCTGGCGCATGTGGGACAGGAAGACTGCATGTGTGTAGATGGATTAATTAAGCTCTAATATAAAAAATAAAAAAAAAAGGTCTATATTTATTGCTTTTAGTCATGCATGTGTGATTAATAGTTCTGATTTATATCACAAATAAAAATATCCATTCGACAATGTGTAGATAAATATTTTATATATGTATATATATATGCACAGTTGCACACATCAAAAATCAAGCACAATTTCTATTTTTATATATAAATTTGGTCATAAGCTGATTTGTTAGATAAAACTTGAACAATCGGTTTTATTAAAAGAAAACTACCGAATTTTATGGATCTAATGACCTCAAAATGATATCAAAATTGTGTATAAAAATTTTGTTCCTTTATTTTGATCCCAATATAAAGATATATACAATTTAAAAATAAAATAAAAGGAAGAAGAAAGGAAAATTATTTGCCCCCACCTTGCTAATGAAATAATTATTCAAAAATGCAAATCGTGACCGTTGAGCAAAACTGTATAATTAATACGGAGTATCTTTAATTTCATTTATAAATACCTACAATTTTCAAACCCAAAGAAAAAAAAAAAAAAACCTACAATTTGTGTCGCAAATGAATTCTCATTTTGTGATATGGTGCACGTCACCATCCATGTGTAAAATACATATCTATATCTATGCCTGTATACCACCAAGCAAACACGTGGCACCCTGGTGTCACTCAACCTATTTCAAGGGTCCCACCCATCCGTAGTCTTATTCTCAAAGGGGTTGATACGATGATCACTCTGTCGTAGGACCCACAAAGACATTATGTCCTAAACGTTTGCCACGTGTTGTCCTTTGCTACTACACAGAGCTTTTTTTTATACACACAACAAAACTGACTGATTGATAGATAGATTTTTCTCGAGACAGTTCACGATGGGACCCACTCGATGAGAAGCGGTGTGCATGTATCAGCCGTTGGTTTTGCTGTGTTGGTATCGTGACAGCCCTCGGTTTCGCTCTGATAAATGATTAAAAAGAATGGGAGCTATGATGCTGAGGGGAAAAGTTTGATAAAAGGAAATAAGAAAAGAAGGTGCTGCGTACTTCGCCTGAATACAGACTTGTTATGTACTTCAGGCTAATCAGGACCGTCCATTTTGTCTCTGATGGTAGAAAAGTCGTACCAATATAGTAATCCTAAGATTCCTTAGATTCCAGTCCTTTAAAAGGGCAAAACCAAAAAAAAAAAATAAATCTCAATAAATAAATAAAATTAATTATATTGGTGATGATGTGCAGTCTTTATCCAATGGGGTCGCGCCGCTCTATCACTATTCATGCGTATCTCCTTTTTCTTTTAGTTTTTTCAATGTGGGTTCGGTGGAGGACCCGTGTTTCTTTTCTTTTCTTTTTCTTTTTTTTTTTTGATTAATTATTAAAGATATCTTAAGTCTTATTTTCGTCGAGGTTTCGACCCAAATTATTCTCCTAACGGTTCGTGTGAAATGTTCTATACCCACACAATTAGCGATTTCTGCGAGGAGTTGAAACGATAACTTCTGGGGAGTACACCCAGGACCTAACCGCTCAACCAACCCCACAAGGGCGACCTGTGTTTATAATTCAAAAGAAAAGATAAAAAGAAATGTGTGAAATTAATGTTATAATATTTGAATTAGTTATTAAAATGTTGGATTTTTTGGAAATTAATATTGTAACTAATGTTGGAAGATCAATTTATAAAAATTGGAATTTAATGTGAAATTTAAATTTATATATAAGATGACGTAGTCCTTATTTTGACCATTCAATTCATTTTTGTATAAATTTTTATCATATTCTTTGTTCAACCTTTCAATTTAATGTTGAATGACTATTGAGGGTATAAATTTCAAAGTGTTCCCACTATTTTTTTGTCCTATTTCACTTTACGTTACATCATAACATCATGACACATCACGTGAGACATAATTTAACGAATAAAAATTATTTACACATTAAATAATCTTGAATGTGTTTTAAATATATGTATTTTTTATATCAATGTAAAAGAGTCAAAGAGAGGATCCAAAGTCATCACGAAGAGTCCAAATGGAGTATTCAGCTTACACATCTCAAGATTTACTCCTTCACACCTCAAAAGATTAGATACCCTTTTGAAAGGTGTGTGATCGGATTAGGTCTTGCGTGTGCATGTTTCAAACAATTGATAGGAAAAAAAAGGAAAAAACCCTCCAATTCACAACCTCCATCTCTTGAGAGGAAAGGGACATGCACCATGAGGGGCTACAAGGTCTGGTGGTGGTGTCCCCGCAACTTTAGTCTATAAAGAAACTTCTGGAATAGTTTCCATATATGTTTGAGAACGAAGGACAATGATGGATATGGATATGAGATGGTGGTGAAGAGCTGATAGGTGGCCATAACCCATCACTGAGCAGGAAGGATTTTTGTAGTGCCCAAGTCGTGACAAGCTTGTTACTTGTTACTTGTTAGAAGGGGACAAATGTGGTGATGGGATGTTAAAAGGAAGAGCTACTACTGGTGGTGGTGGTGTTTACAACACGGTGATGATTTAATGGTGGGAGTTCAAAGGCCAAACGGCCAATGAACTAGCTAGCCATAAATTTGGGTACTTGGCCTCCCTAAGAAATTAATTAAAGAAGTACTCCCTATTTGAAAGCTATGCTATTATGGTCCGTGTGGTGCTGATAAAAGGTGGTTACAGTTGGGTGGTGAAAATTGTGTCATTGACCACACCACCAGATAAGGGACTTCCTCATGGGAAAAGGTGAAGCCCATGGCGAAAGATGGCCCTTCTTTCACGAGTTGATATGACATTTACTTCTTTTGTTAGACCTTAACTTGAGGATTGCATTTATTTTATTAAACAAAAACAATAAAAAAGAATAAAAAATGAAATTAGCCCATGTTTTGGACACAACTTTATTAAGCATACCTAACTTTAAATTGATCAAAATATGCTTTTTTTTTTTTGTTGGTTGATCTTTCGGTCCAATAGCATGTCTTCAATTATTTCAATTTATCAGGGAATAAAGTTCTGTTCTTTCAAACGGTTTTGCAAAATAGTAAATTTTAAGAAAACTGAAAGACTCACGTACAGATCCTCAAGAGATATGCATTAGATCAAAGCTTATTACGATAAAATGATTTAAAACTTAGTCCCACGTGATTCGATAAGCATAGGAAAAAGGGGAAATATATTGGAAGCTTATGCTATTCTAACCCCAGATACAACCTGCCAAGTTTCATCTCTTATCATCATCTTGACTAGGTTATCAAATGGAAGCATCGCATATTCGCATGTGATATTCCCTTTTTTTATCATACTTATACCCACCAAAATACGTATTTCCCTTCGAATTTCTACCTAACTTTTCGTGCAATTTTGTCGGTGTTGCTAAGAAAAAAAAAAAGGTAGATAAAATAAACCAAAATTATTTTACTAAAACGCTAGTGCTTGCAATTTTGGACACATCTATTGTCGCATATGAAGGTGGCTAAGCATGTGACACGCACACCCCATGCCAAACACATTACCGTGAGACACCCACCCTCCCTTTCGTTCTTTCTTCTTATCTTTTCTGTGCGTCCCTCTCATCTATTGCTCATGTATGCATCCTTTAGGACTTTATATTATATTTCTTTTTTTTCCAATATAACGTGCGGCCCACAAAGTTTTTTGGCTTCTAATGCATTAGGTCAACAACCAAGAACAGCTTTTGGCTTCTTGTGCCGATTGGGTCAATCCCACCAAGTGGAAAAAGCTAGACTGATATTACTTAAAGCAATTTTCGAAAACTTGTCTCTCTCTCCCCCTTCTGTCTTGGTATGGTTTTCTCTAGCCGTTTTTATTTATTATTTAACATGGTTTTTATTGAAGGAATCCTCAATGAATTTACGCAAAGCACTAACTTAATTGATGCGAAATGGGAACTTTTGAAAATAATGAAATGATCATAGTATTTTGTTTTTAAAATGTGACGTAAGGAAGTAACTTGCATCGTCTAAATTTCTTATTATTTTGTTTTACTTTCTTAATGATTCGTCAGATTTTATGCCATTACATTAGTTGTTGCCTATAGCAAGCAAGCGACCATTTCAATTGTTGTAACGGTAAATACTTGCCCCAACAACCCCACCATTAAAATCCCTATAATATAAACTTTTTTTAGAACTATTGCAGCACAGTACTCATGACAACCATATAAGTGAGAAAGGGGTTGGGATTCAATTTTGATTGTTGGCGGAAAAAAAAATAAAGAAGAAAAAAGCGTAATTTTAAAGATAACAAAAACTACACAAATCAACTTTACATTTGAAACAACGAAATTGCTTTGATCACTTTTTCCTTTCATTTCCGACAAAAAAAAGAAAAAAAAAAAAAGAGAAGGTATTGGAATTGCTGCATCCAATAGAAAACTGACGATTATTCAATGAGAAAAGAATATAAATTTTTCTTTTGAATTTGCTGGCTTTGCTCCTCCCTTCACCTCCACTGAGCTAACTTTTTAGTTAGAAGCGAGGATAAAGGTCTAAGACTCTAAGACAATGAATGAATATAAGCCTATTAGGTGATTGGGTTCTTTCTTTCTTTGAATACAACAAAGCTATCGCATGTGTGACAAATTATCTCGACAGATGCTCTCATCACTTTGCATTAAAAACATGGTTGATGCCTTTCGTGTTAGGTGGGTCTACCTAGCTCCATACAAATGAAAGGTGCTGAAACATTTTAATGTGACAACAAATCATCACAAGTGTCATGAAAAAAGCATCACACTACCCTGACTCGTCTACGTACCCTAGCTTACAACCATGGACTTGTGTTTGCTTGAGGGTTTATATATCAAACTCGCACTAGTGAAATTAAAAACACTAGATCGCATGATACTTCGTGTCACCTTCTGGGTAGAGTATTTATTGATATTTATCTCTCTTTTTTCTTTTTCTTTTTCTTTTTGATATATATTGGATAAGAGTTGAATCCCAATCACATTTAATTTGGTTGCATTCACATCAGTCTTCCCTGATCTAGACTCTAGTGTGAATTCTTCTCTTTTCTATCTTTTCCTTTTCTGGTGGAAGCCTCTAGAGTGAATTCAAAGGTGATGACTCTGACTTATGCAGAAGTTTTAGGAAATAGACAAAAAAGACTATGCCTTGTTTTTCTCATGAGATGGTTTAAAGATCTTAGAAGGACCACACACAGCCAAAAAAAAAAAACAAAAGGCTTGCCAAACATGGATAATATTAAAACCCACTATTACTCATCTCTAATAAGTTAGCCAATCTTTTATGTTTTTCCAAACAACCCAAAGAGAAAGGACTATCGGATGAGGTGGTGGATGGCTTAGATTAAAATTTGAAAAAATTACCCATTGAAATCATTTTGGTATTTCCAGTAATAACTTTTTTATCTTTGAATTTGAGCCTTCCACCATCTCATCCAACGGTACTGTTCATTTCAATGCGGTGCTAAATTTTAAGAATTCAACCCCAAATCCTTACTCACCCCAGAGAGCTAACAACCCTAATTATCTTGTATCTAAGGAAGCAATTTTTATTAGTTATAATTGTCTTGTTCTGGTAGTGAATTATACTAGATGTGGGTTCAATGGAACCTAATGAACCCCCGCCTGGCCGCCACCCCCCAAATTTCTTAGTCAATGTTACAGAATTTCTTTAATTTATTCCCTGATTAGTAGTGCTTATAGAATATTACACGGTGATATTCATAACTTAATCCCAAATGAGTTTTTTTTGCTAATCAGAGCATGTGTTAGTTAGCCAAAAGTAGAATTTTTTATATGCACCCCATCTGTTAGTGCTTTGATACAATAAAGTGAAGAAATCCCAAAAAAATTGAAAACTCAGAAAAAAACACTCCCCTTACTAGAACCTTTCAAGGGACCCCATCTGCCCTTTGAAAACCCAAAAGGGTAAAGCTCCAAGTCCAAATTCATTTCACCTAAAAGCTCTTTGGGATTTCCATTTTTTTAAAAAAATTTTTTTTTTATAAAATCCAATGGTAAGACATTGCGCCGCATGGGCCGCACCATCACATTGTTACATGAACCATCCCGTATAAAGTCACGACTCTTGTCCCTAGATGATTTATATGTCATATATTTTTGGACTTGGATTATGTGGTAATGGATTGAGTCAGAATACATGTTATTGGATTTTAATTAGTTCCAAAAAAAAAAAAAAAAAAAATATTGAATTTTCATTAGTATAATCAGGGAGAGCGATGACGACGGTAACAATGATGCTAAGGATGATGACAGCAATGAAAGAAAACAAAGAAAGATAACAAATAGGACAACAATGATGGGGTTCCTTTGATGAAGAGCATTGCCTCAATGGGTGTGTGCGCGCGCATGTATGTATCCTGGAAAATTATCAGCCTCCCATATGGCAAGCCAACTTAATGGGAAACTCATTTCTGAAAATATATAATAATTATCTTAATATTTTTAAAGATATCTGTTTCAGGAAACATGGCCTCATAGGGTTTTTTTAGTGTTTGGGAGAAGTGGATACTGAAAAGGGAGGGATTTTTGAAAATGCTATATGGAAAATTGCTTGATTCAATCATTTAGATCATCTGATTTCAATGGGATCATTTGTTGATTTATTTCTCCAAGTGCTAAGACTTTTGATGGTGACTAAAATAGGATTTTATAAATGTTATGTTAGAGGGCAGCATGCATATTGCATATGTAAACTATAACATGCCAATTCTCTCCCTCTCTCATAAGAGAGAGAGAGAGAGAGAGAGAGAGATGTGAGTGTTTTTGTGTGAAAATATTTTTTTTGGTACACTTGATGTGAATATAAGAATTATGATTGGACAGGACTGTCCAGTGCATTAGAGAAAAGTTGTCGTGGTTATGTTAAAAATGGATGTCAATTTGTAAACCAATTCTAGCAATATTTTAAAAATTTTAAAAATTAAATTTACCCTCTCTCTCTCTCTCTCTTTTTTAATTGAGTAATAATTTAATGTTTGTGGCTAAGCATGAAAGACGAGTTTTTTTTCTTTTTTTTGGTTTAATGGTTAGGGTGTCTAGGTTAGCTTGCGCGCACTTTAACTAAATCTTTTTCTAGACAATCTTAAGGACGCACTTCCTCATATCGGCCTGGTACATTTAGGAATTAATTCCTAGAGTGTTCCCAAAAGAAATCAAATTCAGATTGATAAAATAAAGGGACTCTTCTCCTACCAACTGGATTAACTCCCTTGAGTTGAAAGATGAGTTTTGACTTCTGAACCTGGCTAGGTGGTATCTTCCCTCTCATTAAATATATAACCTGTAAGTTTAGGGCAAATTATATTTAAAACCAGGGGACTCGTAGCCCAAAGAGACCAAGAAATAAAAAGGTCGCCGTTTCAAAGCCCACTTATGCCGGCCCAAACAAAAAACAGGGGCTGGTACTGGCCTAAGGTTGTCCTTTATTATCTTTTTCAATGAAGGGAACGGCCTTAGCAACCTCCATTCTTATAACCCCATCCCTTTCCTTTTGGTTTTTAAAATTTCATGAAAAATATAAAAGGTTTTTGCAAAAACTGATCATTGGTCCTCTGGAAAACATTATTTTGAACAACTTTGCAGAAGAAAGTTTTTCCAAATCTATCGTTTAGGTAGACTTTTTGACAAAAAAATGAAATAAAGGCTATAAATGGCTAAAAAGTATATTTAAACGATAGATTTAGGAAAAATTTTATTCTACAAAATTGTTCAAAATGATGTTTTCTAATGGATATCACGGCCGATTTTCATAAAAACCTTTTATATATTTTGCATAAAACCGTAAAAACCTAAAAGATGGGGGTGAGGGATAAGAATGGGGAGGTTTAATAGCCGTTCCCTTCAATGAATTATTGGGTCCAAGCTCCTACAAGCCCATAGTATGTCTATCCTTCTAAGCTTTAGCTCAATTATTTTAAGGGGCTTCTATTGGCACCCTAAGGCCTTGTTTGAGAACTTCAAAAATTAGATTAGACTAGATCCAGTTTATAATTGTTATTTAGTTTTTAAATAAACTAACTCACAGTTGGTTTGAAAAAACTATGTTTATGCTTATTTTTAGAATAAAGTTAAATTGTTTAGCTGGAAAAAGAGACTTACCAAACAGAATGAAATCAAAAATTGGCCAGACTTAATCTTCAACTGACCAGGTTTTCAGGTTTGCCAAACAGCCCCTAAGACTTGTCTTTTTATCCTACCATTTATTTTGCATTTTAAGGTTTTATGAAAAATATAATTATTTATTTATTTATTTATGAAAACTGACCATACAGTCTATTAGAAACATTATTTTGAACAATTTTGTAAAGAAAAGTTTTTCTAAAAATCGTTTAAGCAGACTTTTTTGACATTTATGAGATAGATATTGTAAATGGCAAAAATTCTACTTGAACGATAGATTTTGGAAAATTTTTCTTTTAGAAAATTGTTTAAAATCATATTTTCAAGTGGTTAACACAATTTTTTTTTTTAATAAAAATTTTTATATTTTTTTATAAAAGCTTAAAGTATAAAATAAGTGGAGATGAAAAGTAAGTCTTGAGGATGTTAATAGAGGTTCTTTTATTTTAAAGTGTTGTGACAAGCTTAGTTGGGCCCAACATTATTTTAGTGCACCCCTCGGTAATGAGTCTGGAAATTTTTTTTTAAAAAAAGTAATAATAATAATAATAATGATAATGATAACCACCTTATTTGCTGAGAAGTGCACGAGGTTTCGAATTTCTGAAGATCATCCGTATGGGTATCCCTTCTAAGGTGAAATTTTATTTTAAATAATATTTTAAGATTGAAAAAAAAAAAAAGAAAAAAAGGTAGTTAAAACAAAAAAAAAAAAAAAGTTGCTTTATTGCTGAGAATAGTTACATTATCTCTTATATTGTCTAGGAAATCACGTTGGTCATGTGCAGAAAAGACGAACGACTGCAGCTATCCGCGGTAGCAAATTTAAAAACGAAATGGATTAAGACGGTGAGAAAAATACTTGATGTAAGACTTGTTTGAGTAGAGAATTGAAGGTGCCTGATCTGAAGAATGAAGACTTGATCAGCCTAATTGGTACATAATTGTTATGAGACAAACCCGATGGGGTAGGATTGCCTATGCGATGATGCCCTGTATAATTATTGATTTATTTCACATTTCATTGAAATCTCACAGATGTGGACACTGGAAGAATGAAGACTTGATCAGCCTAATCGGTACTTATTTCACATATTATTTATACTTAACTCTGATGATCCTCCAACGACCACTCCGAACCCCACCCTCCAACAAAAAAAGGAAAAAAAAAAAAAAAAAAAAAAAAAAGGCGTCATGGCAGCATTTGGAAACTACGTGGAAATGAAAATGAAAATACTCATTCTTATATGGGTAGGTGATTTTTTTTGTTTTTTTGATAAATAATAGATTGTATTGATCAAAAAAAGAATACAAATTAGATAAGGAGTTCAATCAAAAAGTCAAACACAGCAAAAAGCTATACACGACCAAAAAAACATGATAAGGAGCACAGACAACCCTCTCTAACAAGATCAGAGGCAAACCAAAACCAACTCCAAAACACCTCAAAAGGGTAATGTTTTCTTACCCCACATTTTGCCATATACTTTGCTTTACTACTGTATATTTGAGAATATTTCATTTTTTAGGGTTTAATCATATCAGTGGGTTTCACAATTTTATCCTCTCAAATGCACATAATATGATAAAGTATAAAACAAAATGTGAGACAAGGTAGCATTATACATAGCATTTGACATGGGTCAAGTCTTCTTACTGAAAAAAAAGAAAAAAGAAAAGAAAAAAGGAAATGGGTCAAGTTTTTCTTTGTAGTTTTTTCACCCCAAAAAAAAAAAAATTTTTTTTCTTCATTGGTGCATTAGGGACCTCTCTTTTGATTTACCTCACTCTATCTTGGATCTCATTGGGCCTTCCCTTATCCAACACTTTGTTAATGGTGAAGACTGCTTTACTTGGATTGGGTAAAAAAATGGTGACTTTTGCTCCAAATCTGCCTACACCATTATTGATGACCCTCTTTTTAATGATATTCCGAATGACCTTTGGGAAAAATATGGAAAGTCAATAGTATTCCCAAAATTAAAAATTTCTAATAGCTTTGTTGTCAAAGAAAGATTGTCTGTAATGATGTTCTTTCTAGAAGAAACATCACCTTCTCTAACCTTTGCCCCATTTGTTTTAATGCATCTGAAACTGTGCAGCACGTTTTGAGGGAATGTGAGTATGCCAAGGATTTCTAGAACTCTGTTGATCCAACCATTAATATGAGTTTTGGTTTACCTCTCGAAACATAGATTCTCCATAATATGGGTAGGAAAAATAGGAATATGAATAGATTCTTACCTCTGTTAGTTATTTTTCTTTTTAGCTGTTAGGCCCTATGGCACAACAGGAATAAATTTGTGTTTGAGCAATATTTGTTAATGCCTAAGGATAATTGTGAATCTATGTTGATTAAGGCCATTGAATACTTCTATGTTTATTGGAAATTCAAGTCCGCAAGATTAACCAAGCAGGTTATGGTGAGATGAGAACCTCCTATCAGTCCTTTTTCCAAGCTCAATATAGATGGTTTTTCTTTGGGTAATTCGGGGAAAGATAGTTTTGGGGGGTTAATTAGAGGTCATATAGGTCAGTGGATCAAAGGCTATGCTCGCAAGTTGGGGATTATGTCTAGCATTGAAGTGGAGATGTGGCTCTTCATGATGGCTTGGACATTGCCTTGAAATGTAGCATAAGCAACCTTATTGTGGAGTTGGATGCTAGTGTGGTGGTCTCCCTATGCAAAGTTAGATTTCAAATGCTCACCCATTGAGTCCTATTATTTGTGATTGTAGGTGGCTAATGAGCCGGTTTCAAGAGATCCAAATTCAGCATAGCTTTTGGGAAACCAACAAATGTGCCGACATTTTAGCTTATAGGAAAACTTTTTTTTTATTCTAATTGTATTATTTTTTATGATCCTCTTTATTGGATTTGTGAACAGCTTGATCCTGATCTAATCGTATGGGCGTTTCTCACCCAGGGATGTACCTACCTCTAGTGTTTAATTTCAATATAGTTTCCTTTTTACCAAAAAAAGACAAAAAAATAGATAGGGGATTTCCACTTTCATTGTGGGGTAGACTTCCTTCTCTGATTTTTTTTTTGGAATTTGATTGATCAAGTACGTGTCCGTCCAAGACGAATTGAGTTCAAGTGAAAGAAGTATTGTCTTTACTTTAAAGGTTCTTCTAATACTCTAGGCCATGCTCAGGGTTCCAGATCATCAGGTTGCAGGCCACCATGCCCGTGATGGCAAGCTTGGCCCCTTGATAGATGGCTTGGGGCAATTTTACATGCCTCTTCAGAGTAAGGAACGTGGGTCCAAGGAGGTGGCCTTTTATACGTCTTTATCTTCTGATGCTAGGATTCCGGATCACATCTGCAGGTTCTTCTTCCCTCTCCTTCATGGTACTCAGCTTGTAGAGGCATCTAATGGATCTGGCTTGCATCCTCACCTCGTTTTGCAAGATCTCACCTCAAATTGCCTTAATCCATCCGTCATGGACATTAAGATTGGTTGCAGAACATGATACCCGGAATCGTCTGAGGATTATATTAAAACATGCCTCAAGAGAGAGAGAGAATCCACGAGTGTGGCCTTGGGTTTTAGGATATCTGGGTTGCAGGTCTATGAAAGCGAAGAAGCAGGTTTCTGGAGGCCTGATAGGGAGCGAGTCAAGAAGTTATCTGCTGAAGATACTGAGTTAGTTCTGAGGAAGCTTATTTCTTCTAACTCAGTTGGGGATTGGGACTCGGTCCCTGATTGTTCTTTGGCATCAGCTGTTTATGGTGGTTCCACCGGATTTTGGCCCAACTGCTGGAGCTAAAAGCATGGTTTGAGGATCAAACCATATTCCATTTCTATTCTTGTTCGCCTCTTTTGACGTACGACAAGGAATCGGTGCTGAAAGAAGGGAGTTCGGGTGCACAAGTCAATCTTATTGACTTTGCACATGTCGTGGAAGGCAGAGGTGTTATTGATCATAACTTCTTGGGAGGTCTCTGCTCTTTGATAAAGTTTATATCGGAGAAACTAAGCAATCTGGATGAGTCCACAACAAAAGCTTCTTTGCTGGATTCCAAGGAAAACCGCATTTGTTCTGAGAATTGGACTAATAAATAAACCAGTAGTCACATTTTTAGTCTTCTCTTCCCTTACCTTAACCTGCTGCTTATAACATTGCTCTGTTGCCTCTCTATGGGATTTTTGGAAATCTAATTCTGTTCTGGATTGGACTATTTTATGGGGTCTGTACTTCATTGAGATTGAATCTATTGAATCTATTGATTTTGATTACTTGTCAAACAAATTCCTGCACTTCTGGCTGGAAAGTCGGGATACTTCGAAGAATCTGGTAATACCCCTAACAATCAAGTTCTGGTTTACCCATGTTAATATTTCTTCATCATTAATCAAGCCATGGCTCATCATTTTTGGGTTGGCTCTATGTTTTTGCTTAGAACAACTCCTTCAGCTGCATGTATGAATGTATGATTAAAAAAGCATGATGTGTGAGGAATGAACCAATTATCTAGTATTGACTGTTAGTACAGTGCAGGCTGCAGCGATCCGCGCTATATAGCCCATCGGAAACAGCCGCTTTTAATGTTACTTTTAATATAACGGAAAGCGTATTTAATAATAACGATGGCGCCTATCGGAAACAGCCGCTTTTAAAGTACTTTTAATATGACGGAAAGTGTATTTAATAATAACGCGTTTTACGTAAATGAAAGCGTGTTTGATAATAACGCTTTTAATATAAAGGAAAGAGTTTTTGATAACAGCGCTTTTGATTTATTTAAAACTTTGGAAAAAGGGCAATTAAAGATCACGCTTTCACTCACTCATGTCACACTGGTGAAAACTTTCCCCAGTGTTTTAAATTCAAATAAATGTCAGCAGATTGAATAATGATATTCATCTAATTGAGTTTGCTTGACCAATTGTTGCTCAATTGGACCAATTGAATGGGGAATCCCACTAATCTCTCTTTCTGAAATGGAATCATTTGTTCGTATCTGGAATGGAATAATAATCATACGATCAACTTTACACATCCTAGTCGGCTAAATTTGTTTTATTGTTCTTATAGGCATAAAACCAACAAAAACAGCTGCTGATATGGACTGGTCAGCTGGTGACTATCCTATCTTGCCTAAGAATCTTCGTATTTTGTAAGGCTTGTACGAACTTAGCTTCTGCTACAGTTAAGATCCTCTCTGCTACCCCAATTGAGTTGGTGCTAAATATATACCCCCTGAAAAGTGAACAAATTTTCCCTTTAAAAAAAGGAGCAGAACTCCTTTGCATCTCCATAAATTTTATTGTGATGGTCTCGAAACTTTATAACATGGTTTTCAGGCTTGCGTGATAAAATTGGCATACTTGTAGTGCTGCTCATTACTGCGTACCCAAATTATGTTAGGCAATTGAAGAGAATTTTCATGAGCTACAAAATAAATCAGAGAAAAGGCACGTCTGGCCATGTTCTTAATGAGACTTTTTCTTCTCAGAGTTGCAGAAAACAGAAAAAGAAGTGTGGGAAATTTGTTTGGCAGCATGTTTTCGAACATATACAATTTATTTATTTCTGGAAAACCCCGTTTTCAAGGTATGCAAAAATGCTGTTCTTCATCAACATTAGTTTTATGTTTTCTATTCAAGAAGAGCAAAACCACATGACATCTCAAAATTTATTGTCACTTCCTGAAAATGCATTTATGAGAACTGTTTTTCAGTAAAATGCCCTAATTAGCCTGTTGTTTTTATAGTTTAATTTCAAGTAAATTGTTCTTCATTTTTTTTTTTTCTTTTTTGGATATCATAACCCTTAAAGGAAGACCAGGACATGTTCTGCTAGGAAGACCAGGACATGTTCTGTTTGCTAGGTTGACTTTGACATGTGACAAAATGAGTTCCAGTGTTGATCAAAGAACTGGAATTTGGCACTTAAAAATTATGCTCTAATATCTTTAAGCCGCCATTGCTTGACTTGGCTAACCTACTATAAAATTGGTGAAGTCTAGCCCTTGTGCCCTTACAACAGGTCATTCATGGTCCATCCAACTCTGCTGATCCTCCAACTACCACCACTCGAAAACCCAAAAATGAATTGGTCAAGGCAGCATTTGGAACTACATGGAAATGAAATTACTCATTCCTACATAGCATTTGAGATGGGCCAAGTCTTTCTTCATATAAACAACATCATTTGTAGAATTTCGAGACATTATTCTATTACCATCTTCGGTGATCAACTATTGTTTTGATGCATTCTCTAGCAAAAGGAGAAAAATTGTTCGCTCTGCGCTCACCGCACGCTCCGTGTTCTGTGGTCTTCACTCCATCATAAACTATGCAACCAAATGTCATAATACAACATGGGAAATTTCGTTGCAATGTGATCTCAAAGACAAAGAGCTCCCTGGTCTATTATAATTGGCAATGGTTTGTCATTATGTTGAAAACTATTTCATAACCACTTGCCTTATTTAATTATCTTTGGAGAAATCACAAGCTAATCTATGATTATAAAAGTAATCACTTTTCATTTTGAATTTAATATTTCAAAATGCAGCTTAATTGCTAGATGTGACTCACTCCTTGTTTGTCTCATTATTTTATGTTTGTGATTTTGCAGTTTGGCCACCACCACTTGTGCTTCAAGTGGGTCATTAGCTGTTTTGGCCTTTGGGAGTGACATTGTGCCCACGGCATTAGATCTTTGGACCTTTGTTGCAGCTTCTCATTGATAAAAACATCTTGTACTATGTCTTATCTCTGCCCAAGATTAGCCCCATCATTTTTCCCAGCTGCCAATCAAAAAGACAAAAACGTACAAATACATTTGGTTGGCCCAACAATGATTAACATTTCCTTAATTTTTGTGATGTTGGTGATACCGCAATTGACGGACGGATACAATTAAATATTTGAAGCATAAATTGGGATTAAGGCATGTATTAAGTCATCATTCTCTAAAAATAAAAAAATAAAAATCGCTTTTGGGAAAGAAATTGGTGTAGCAGACTATTAATTTGCTGCCCCAAATATAACCAGGTCATGAAAATAACAGTTAGGCGTTGCCTTTGTGGACTATTTGTTTTCTGCCAGGTTATGTTAGAACATGTTTGAACAGGAAAACCATAGGAAACAAATGAAAGAGAAACAAATGAATAGAAATTTATCTTTTTGATCTGTTAAAACTTGTGAACAAACATGAATTGCTCTCTGCTTATAGGCCAGGGATGGTTGAACATGCGAACCACTAGTCAAGATTCTCTTCTAACCAATCAACCTCGGCTCATTAGAATAACAAACACAAAGATCGAAGTTTTAAGCAATCGAACACAAACACAACAAATGACTTACTACATTAATTAAACAATGAGGTTTGTCGGTAATGATCAATACACAGTGGCCCATGAGAAATGACAATAAAGCCTATTAAAAGTAGAGACAATTACAATTATCGACATAATACGTTAGTAAAATGCAATAAACAGTCATCTATGTCCAATTGTCCATGGAACCCCCTACATCCAAGGTATTTTTTATGAACGAGTGATGGGTATCAATGAAGCACAATGGACCGAAATTTCATGCATTTCTAGTGTAGAAGACATCTTGGAAAATTATATTCTATCAAATTCATCAATCATCGGATTTTTAATCAAAGACCAGGGGCTGGATACGTGTAATAATTGACAAATTTTGGAGGCTCAAGAACGTTACATTCAAGGAATTGGTTAACTGAGTTACCAAGTTGGGTGTATCTACGCCCAATGGCCTTGTATCCTAATGGTATCTCTCTTTCACTCATAAAGAGAAGGTTATGGGCTCAAGCCACGATCCTGAAAAAATAGAATTGAAGGACTTATCATATGGGGTTTGGATGCATGGTTCTTGACACCACCTAGAAATAGAATTGAAGGACTTAACCTATGGGCGTTTGGTACTTGTTTTGGTATAATAAATTAATAACAATATTGACTTTAACAGTAACCTTGACCCTAATTATACATATGGCTGCTTCTTTTTATTTTAATTCTTCTGATATTTTGATATTAAAATATTTTGTCTTCTCTCACTTAAAAATATTAGTAGGTCTCCTTCCATACCAAATGTTCTCAATTTTTATGTTCTTAATGATCTTAAACCGTATTTTAATCACCAATTGGACAGTTATTAATTGGGTTGGGTTAGTTGTAACCATCAGATGGCTTGCCTATCAAATTTGCTGAAATAACAAAGATTTCTCCAGGATTGGTATCATTCAAGTTTTATACTTTTTTTCCATGTTGATTTTTGAATTGAGGAAAAAACCTATGGTAAGTCAAGCACCCCAACAAACCACAAAAATACAAAAGTGAACTTTTAGGCCCTAAGGTATTTTTTATTTGGTGTGACGAGGGGGCGAAGGCCGAACAAAACAGAGAGATTATACCCTAGGGAGTATTAGTTGAAATAATATTCTCAAATATCTCATATTATGCCCACAGCATATTTTTCCACCATCTCTACTTCATTTGGGTCATTAGCTGTTTTGGCCTTTGGGAGTGACATTGTGCCCACAGCATTTAGATCTTTGGACCTTTGCTGCAGCTTCTCATTGATAAAAACATCTTGTGCTGTGTCCTATCTCCGTCCCAAGTTTAAGCCCATCATTTTACATCACTAGAATGCAATAGACAGTCATATATGGTAAGTCAAAGATTAATTGTGGGGGTTCGTTTTAACCAGAAGATGCTTGCCTGTCATATTTGCTGAAATGACAGAGATTACTTCAGGATTGGTATCATTCAAGTTTTCTATTTTTGTGCATGTTGATTTTTGAATTGAAGAAAAAACCTCTGGTAAGTCAAACACTCCAACGAACCACAAAAAGACAAAAGTGAACTTTTAGGCCGTAAGGTATCTTTTTATTTGGTGTGACAAGGGGTGAAGGCCAAACGAAACAGAGAGATTTATTATATCCTATAGAGTATTTGTTGAAATAATATTCTCGTGGATCCGCATACAATAGTAAGATTATATATACTCCCTATAATTTTCAGAGGGTATATTGGAGAATAACATCCGTAAGATGAGCATGCAGAGTCTGTCATCCATGCAAAAGTTAAGGTACTGAATAAACAAATTAAGACAACTAATCCCAATAATTTGAGAAAAAAATTTCATAAGATGTGGGGTCCACATCAGCATGGGATCACAATTAATTGGTCAAAAATCGACATCATAAGGGATCCATTACTAGTTAACCAATAATTTTACATGGCCCCGAAGAGGAAATACAAAAAACAACAGTAATTTTTTTTTTTTTTTGGCCAAGCAATGAGTTGTCTAACCTATCAAAGCTTAACTACAACCAAAGTGGACTGGTGGAATCTTTAGGGGCTCTGTGACACGAGATTTGGATTTGGTATAGAATTGATAAAATTCAGCATCATGCTAAATTCATCCATACCGTTGGATGAGCGGTGGGATCGTTTAGATTAAAATTTTAGGAAGTTATCTATTAAGGTTATTTTAGTCATTTCAATAATAATTTTTTTTACTTTTAATCTAATTATCCAACCCATTATTAAACGGTATGAATAAGTCAACGAATCCAAACTCAACACAACCGGTCAACCCAGACCGCCACATACGGTCATCTCAGATCTTCACGGGCTGTCTGCCTCGTCCAAAGAGTCAAGAAGCAGCCGTTATTGATATCTTTGATTTTCACATTACTGCACAAAATCTTACCTTACTTTCTAAAGGAGACGCAAACTTTGACTTACTCTCGATCTCCTTCATCTAATCTTCAAAAGTCACCATTTCTCTCCCTCCTCTCTCCTTCCTGTCATCATCAAAAGTCACCATCTCTCTCCTTCACACCACTAAAATATACTATACATATATATATATATATTATAAGGGAACTATAATATTGAATACATATAAAATAATTGTACAATCTTGAAAAAGAAAAAGAAAAGAGCACATCACCGTCTCCATTCATCTTCTCCATTTTCATCTTCATCTTCATCTTCAACAAACAAACCTTACTTTCAGAAAAAAGGAAAAAACCCAGCATGGATAGACTGGTGATTTCTGACGTCAAGGAAGTGGACATGACCTTCAATAGAGGCCAAAGGTGCGGCACAACTTTCAGACTGACCAATCTCATGCACACCATGCACGTAGCCATCTCTCTGAACACCACAAACCCTTCTTTATTCTCTTTCACCCACCCCTTCTTTATCCTCCCACCTCTCTCCACGTCTTCCTTCACTCTCCTCCTTTCCCAGCCATCCGATCACCCTCCTCTCTCCTCCCCTCATGACTCCATCACCGTCCGTTCCTCCATGCTCCCTACCGGAAAAGCCCACCAAGAGGATCTCCGCCGCTTGTTTTCGAGGCCTGGGCCTCATGTCTTCAAGGATGCCACCATCCCCATCTTCTCTGTCGGACCACATGTTGTCGAGCACTTGCTTTCTCATTCTCCTCCTCAATCATCCTTTTCGATGAGCCCAGAAATTGCTTTCCAGCTAAAGAAAGCGATCTCTGGGTGCAGCAGGTCTCAGCTCACGTCGTTGCTGAGACCCGCTGTGGTAAGCAGAAATTATAATTTCCTTGACGCCTTAATTGATGCCGGTGGAGATGTGAACTATAGGGACTCGGACAGAGGGTCCGTTTTGTCGCTGGCTGTACGAGCAGGGGAAATTGATATTGTTAAGATTTTGATTGCTTCTGGGTGTACTATTGATAACTCGATTGACCGGGTCTTGCATGACGCGGCGGTGGTGAACCGAGTCGATTTGATGGAGGTTTTATGGGCGGCTTTCCGCGAAATTGATGTGAATTTGGTTGATTTGGAAAATCGAACTGCTCTTCATGTAGCAGCGGTTCAAGGGCATGTTGAATCGCTTCGATTCCTAGTTTCAATTGGAGGGAATACTGATATTTCGGACTCGAATGGATGGACCCCGCTGCACTATGCTGCAGCAGAAGGGCATATAGATGCTGTTGAATTCTTGTTGAATTGTAGTTTATATGTGAAATACGCTGTGACTAAAGAAGGAAAAACTGCTTTCACCCTCGCAATTGACAACGGGCATTCTCATCTGTTCGATTTGCTTCAATTGGGCGATGTGTTGCAGCGAGCGGCGAGGGTGGACGATGTTCATGGGATAAAGAGTTGCCTCTCAGAAGGGGCTAAAGTGAATGGAAGGGATCAGAATGGATGGACGCCTTTGCATAGAGCTGCATTCAAGGGTCGACTCGAGAGCGTAAAGCACTTGCTTAATCACGGAGCTCAAATTAATCTTGTTGATGATGCTGGTTACACGCCGTTGCATTGTGCGGTGGAGGCAGGGCATGTGCAGGTTGCTCTGTATCTGATTGCTCATGGGGCTCGAGCGAATGTGAAGAGTCTTAAAGGTTTGCTTCCTTTGAATTTGGATTGTTTCAAGAACCATCCTTCCCTTTTTCTTCCGTTGAATTGCGAGAAAGAACGAGCTTGAATAAAAGGAAGCAGACTCTGTTTATTGTATTACTACTTCGTATTATGTAATCGGAATCTGTATATAGTTGTGATTTCTCTCGTGCGTGGTTGGGGTGAGAGAGAACGGTTTGTGTTCCACCCCCAATCATACTGTATATCCAATTTCGTGAAGCCCATTTGGTCCCCAATCTTCAACTCATGATTGTGTATACTTTGGGGATTCCAGTTTACTTGTTCATGAAATTAATGGGTTGGGATTTTGTTTTAGTGTTAATTTTTTGGTAATTGCGATATTGATAGATTTCTGTTTCCTGTTTCTATTGTTGCAATCATGCTTCTTGATTTTTGATCCCATGAGAGATTTATTGTACTGGATTGCCTTCCAGCTTGGATTGTATCTCTTAATCCTCCTCCTCCTCCTCTTGTTCTTCCTCTGTGTAAAATGCAAGAACAAGCCTGAATTGAAATGGATTTTCAGGCTATTGAAGTATTACGCTTGAGAACCTGTTTATACTTTTGTGACATACCTGTTAACCTGTATCATGCTAATGATATTTGGTTGGGGAGAGAAATTGCAGGTCGTGCTTCAACTTCACCAATTTGCCTATACGGGGTGCTTTCGTGCTGATGTGCACTTCAATTCCATGCTTTGAACCCTTTTTTTTTTTTTTTTTTTTTGTGAAGATTATGTTTTGCCTCTCCATCAAAGCAGTAGAAAGATTGTTTCATGTTTTCCATTGCCTCTGGTAATCCATTTTTTAAAAAAAATTTTGAATTATGTATTTATTTAAATTCCATTGCTTTCTTATGTCATGATTGAGTTACATATGAGCAATGCTTAGGAGTTGGGATCCTATAAAAATCTCATCCCCTTACATAGGGATTCAGATTTGCTCAAGTTGGCCCCCAAAATTGGACGCTCAAGTTGCCCGCGCGATGGAGGCCACGTGGACAGAAGCAAATCCAAGGGCTTGGATTGAAAACGGATGAGGCTGTGCAGAATTGGCTAACGCCGTTAGGGGGGATGGAAGTGTATCAGGAAACGGTGCCGTTTTTACCTGCAAAAACAAAACCAAAAGCAAAAGGTGGGGAGAGGGATTCCAAATCTGATTTTGGCTCCTCTTCTTTCTCTCTCTCTTCTTCATTTTCGAATCCGCTCCTCCTCTCCGGCAAAAATAGATCTGGTGTGGAATGCCCCCCCGACCGCTGTGGTGAAGCTTCCCCCCGCCGGCAACCTCATTCTCTTCTCCATGGGTTTTAATTTTTGCCATGGGTTCGGTCCGAGAACACATGAAAATGGAGGCAACGGTTTTCCGGCATCTGACAATGGAGACATGGGTCATCCTAAGTTCCTAACTATCTCCAATGACCCGTCACCGTTGGCTGCTGCGAAGCCATGACTCGTCAATCCGTCATGGCTGCGTTGATTTTCCCATCGACGGTGTTAGGCATTGATCCAGGAGACCCATTTGCCATGGCTGACGCTCACTGCTCGCCGGCGCGTGAGCCTGAGAATGGAAAAAGAAAATACGATGTTGTATTGAGTTTGCCTCCATTAACGCACCCATTTGGATGATTTTGTATGCGCTGCAACAAATTGTTTGGACAGATGGGTGTGATGATCGAGGATGGTGGAGATGGAGTCGGGATGATGCACTTCCATCCCCCCATAACGGCGTTAGCTAATTCTACACAGCCTCATCTGTTTTCAATCCAAGCCCTTGGATTTGCTTCTGTCCACGTGGAGTCCATCTCGCGGGCAGCTTGAGCATCCAATTTTGGGGGCCAACTTGAGCAAATCTGAATCCCCTCACGTAGAGGGTAAAATTCACATGCCTGTGAATCCCATCTAAGTTTAGGCCCCACTTCCATGTGGAGAGCATCATGGCAAAGTCAAGAATTTACAAGCCATAACCTTTTACAAGCCAAACTGTAATATCATATTGGATCGAGTCAAATAGTAAAATTTTACAATTTCAATTTTTGTAATATTTACATAAACAATATAGATCTTGTTTTAAAGATGTTAACTAGTAAGTTCCAAAAATATAACTTTTTTAAAAAAAAAAATGGATTTATATATTGCAAGTTATAAGTTTTTAAAAATTGGAATATTAAAAACCGAAGTTAGTTAAATAAGGTACCCTTAATAACAAAAAAATAAAGTGCCCTTAGTAACAATAAAGATAAATCAAGGATTTCCAAAAAAAAAAAAAAAGGTAACTAATTGCTATATAAGCTTTACTCCATTGACTAATTGAATTTTAAAAATCCTTACTTGATTAATTGCTAATATTTTACCTAATTATAGACTAATTACCAATCACCATAGATGTCACTTGGGTGGTTCATGCAAAGTTGGAAGCCCAAATTTTTATCCTAGCCTGCAAACAGAAATAAAACACCAATCCCATAAATATTCTTCTATACTTTATCAATATTGTATAATCTCTAAGCCTCCTAAAAAAAAAAAAAAAACAAAACAAAGGGCAGCATTTTTTTTCATTCAAGCATTTTAACAAACAGTTGGTGACATTACTCTTCCCCTCAACCTTTGTGAAGACGATAAGAAGGAAAAGAAGAAACTTCATAAGAAAGAGCACCTAGAGCTCATTAATGCAACTCAACAAATCAAAGGGCAGCATATAAATACATATATACACATACACGCGCGTGCACGAACTAGTTACTTAACGAGGGATTTAGAAATTTCAAAATGTTGATATTTCATTCGGTCACAGTTTGATATGGAAAATTAAGTACATAAAACTAATCTAATTTCACATGGATAGAGGAAAACCAACCTGATGGCAGCAAGAAACGTTTGCATAGAAGAGAGACCTAGAAATGATAAAAGAGGTGCAATCATTGAACGATGATTTCAAGCAACTTTGGATGAAGCTTAGTTGAGGAATCGTTGTGGAAGACGTGCTCAGTGCAAGCTAATATTTCGTGGGAACGATTGTGGGTATTTGAAAATTTTTTCTTTTTTCAAAACCCATTCCATGGTTATGGTAATTAGAAACCCACGTTTAATCACGTTTAATGTGGGTTTGAGATTCCTATAAAGTTGGATATCTCATACTGGCAACTCTAAATCCGGGATGGACCGTGGGAATGGAGCATAATTTAGTTGTCCAAATGTAGGTGATGGGCCATAATGGGAATCATATTTCCATGCCTACCCTCCTATTCCTACTTACTCGACGCACCCTTTACGAGGGAATGATGGATGGAATGGAATGGTGATTCTATTCTTAAAAAAAAATAAGTGTTTGATTAGACAAGAAAATGAAATGAAAATAAAAAGTGTGTGGGATATTCTTGACCAACGAATGAAATCACAACACGTGTAGCTTTTCGGTGGCACCCTCGGTTCGATGCCCTCGGGTTAACAGGCCCTCGGGCCACTAAGTAACTCGGTTCGATGCCCTCGGGTGAACATGCCCTCAGGCCACGAAGTAACTCGATTCATGCCACTTTCGGGAAGGCCTACTCTCGGTTAAATGAACTGCTTCGGACCGCACAAGCATATGCCCTTCGCGTGCACCAAATTTGTCCTATTTCCCAGATCCGATAAGGGAAATCCTGCCGGGGTCAGAGCACGCCCCGGAAATTGGGTCAGGGGATACAACTGTCAATGATCAGGCCTGTGACCCCAAAATATCCGTGATCCAGTCTGAAACCCTCATCTAACTATGGTTAGCTCGGAACCCTAAATTGACCACGGTAAGGTCCAAACATTGTCCTTACCTGGATCCTAGTCTTTGCCTATAAAAGGAACACTATTCACGCCAAAGAGGGTAAGTTCCCTTGACACAAAACCCTAGAGATTCTCCTCCTCTTTTTGCTCTCTTTCTCTCAACACTGAGACTGACTTGAGCGTCGGAGGGTTTTAGACCAGGAAGCCCCCGGTCTCCCTTGACGATCCTCTTTGTTTTCAGGTCATTGCTCATCGCAGCACCTAGCATCACTGCTCATCGGAGAAGCCCAACACTTCCGTACGTCCGGGAGACATCTCAGCCCCTATAACTCGCTCGGGCCGTAGTTGGGCGGCGTTCCGGATCTTCGGACCTCCTCTTTCGAAGCGCTCCGCCGACTGTCCGAATTTTTCCCTGTACAAAAAGTAATAAGTGAGACCCATTTTTAATGATTTTCACTCCTTAAAAGTAGGAAATAGCCATTCCTCTTTATATGAGAATGAATGGCTACTCCTTCTGAAGAGGTAGTAGACCCTCACAAAAAAAATAACCATTTCATTATTTTTTGCTACCAAAACATTTACTTTTTTTTGGAGGAATGGAATAATCATTTCACCCACTCCAATTCCATAGTACCAAACACAACCTTAAGGTTGTGTATGGATTGAGAGAAATGGAGAGAAAAGAAAATGATTTTCTTCCCATTTCCCTTATTTGAATTGTTAAGATAGGAGAGAAGAGAAAGGAAATAGGGAAAAATGAAGAGAAAATGAGGCCCTTTATCTTTCTCTCAAAATTAGAGAGATTTGGAGAGGAATGGAGAAAAAATGAATTATTAAATAATGAAATGACAATTATACCCTTATACAATTTTTGTTTAATATATATAAAAAAAATTATATAATTATGATTACTTTCTCTTCATTAATAAGATCTATTAACCAAACAGGATGGAGGGAAAATTATTCTCATTTCTTCCTTTCCCTCATCTTCCTTTTCTCTTCTCTTCTCTTCTTTTCTCTCTCTCCATTTCTCTCGATCCATACACAGCCGAAGTTACTCCCAACCCCACCGTGTCACCGACTCACAAGTCACAAGAAAGTCCTCTTCTTCTTTACAGGGGACTCTCCATTGTCTGGTCTCCTAAACCTAGAGAGAGAGAGTCCACCACCACCGAAAAAACATTGTTCCAAAAAAATCTGCAAAAATCTCTGTGCGAGTGCCATGGCTTCTAGCAGTACCCGAGAAGAATCCTTCACCTTGTCCTCTGCCCTTCCTCCACGAAATTATGATGTTTTCTTGAGTTTCAATGGCGCGGATACACGAAGGAACTTTACTGACCACCTCTTCGCTGCTTTGACCCGTGACGGGTTCTCCACGTTTAGAGATGACGACGAACTGCAGAGAGGAGAAGGAATTGGGCTCGAACTGATGAAAGCAATCGAAGAGTCAAGAATTAGTGTTATCGTATTCTCAAGAAACTACGCTGCATCTCGTTGGTGCCTCGATGAACTCGTGAAGATCATGGAGTGCAAGGGGCATTTCGGACAGATAGTTGTGCCTGTCTATTACGACGTTGATCCGTCCGATGTGCGGAAACAGACGGGCAGTTTCGAAAGAGCTTTTCGCGAGCATGAAGAGCGTTACAGGGGTCGTGGAATGGAAGGCAAGGTGCAGATGTGGAGGGCTGCGCTTGTAGAGGTCGCTAGTTTGGCTGGATGGGACTTACGATCTGTGGCCGACGGGTATTTTTAGCTTTCTTTCAGTTTTTTTCTTTTTTCTTTTTTGGCTTTTGGTAGGAAAATTATTAACACAACCATTGAGGCTTAGATCTGCCTAAATCAAGTATAATCAGAAGATCCCTTGATAGTTATCGGCTGCCTATATCCTATATTGTCTTCTCTAATCACATTGATGCAATCTGTAATGAACATCTTTTCCTTTAGGAGTATTTTTTTTTTTCACCATTTAATTTCACGGCTCACATACTCAGACTACGTCCCAGTGACCGCAAGGGCATGTTTGTTTGTCTGGAATCAGAATCAATTGAATGAATTTAAATCTCTTTAAGTCTGATTCCATTTCATTCCGATTCCCGCTGATTCCGGCCAAACAAACATGCAATAAGGTTGTATTTTTCAGCCGGGAAAATTACTTTCCTTGCTCTCTAAGCTCTGATCATAAGGCAGGTTTCCCTGGAAGCAAGACTTTCTGCTTATTAGAGCTATATCACACCAAATTTTACTGAGTCTTTCCTGCAATTAGCTGATCATTGGTTCATTGTGATCCCTTATAATTAATGCCAACATCCTTCTGTAGGAGCCTCCCAACCGCATGAAGACTTCTATAAAGTTCTAATTTTCATTACATAACCTTAGATTCTGCTCATTTGCTAAGCAACCATCCGTATATGAGGTTCCTGTAGTTATTAATTTTTGTTTTTATTTTTAAAGAGGGGCTTGCAACCGCAAGTTGCTATTTACTTACCAAATATAAATAAATGAAAAATTAGAAGAGAATAAATCTCTACTCGTTTGCTGGTAGAGTAGTTTCGGAAGGGTTTGGTTAATCTCCAGTGGGTTTCCAGCTTTATCGGAATTAATATCTTACCATCTCAGATAAAATCAAGATTCTCTTTGTAACTTTCCCCAGTCCCCCATATTTTTGACTGTCAGTCTGGTCTACACTTCCTCACATAACGTGGAGAAAGTAGGATACAAATGTGATTGTGTACTTTAACTAGCGTTGTAATTTCTTATACTCTTATGGTATTGTCTTCCAGTTTGATGCGTCATTTCAAAAACAATATATTTTTGCTTCCTTCTCTTATTCTGGTCAAAATTTGGCAGGCGTCAATCTACACTTATTGAGAAGATTGTTGAAGGCTTTTCGAATAAACTAATTCTCCCATTAAATGTTGCTAAATATCCAATTGGCCTAGAGTCTCGTGTACAAGATTTAAATATGTTGTTGAGCTTGGGGTCAGGCGATGTTCGCATTGTTGGGATTTGGGGGATTGTTGGAATAGGTAAGACAACAATTGCCAAAGCTCTCTATAACCTAATACATCACAAATTTGAAGGCTGCAGCTTCCTTTCAAATGTTGGAGAAACTTCAGAGCAACCCAATGGTCTAGTGGGTTTACAGGAACAGCTTCTTTCTGATATCCTAATGAATGAGAATGTAAATATAAGCAATGTTGAACGAGGAATTAGTGTTATAAAGGAGAGACTACGGCATAGAAGGGTTCTTGTTGTTCTTGATGATGTGGATAATTTCTACCAGTTAGAGGCATTAGCCCTAAGGCATGATTGGTTTAATTTGGGAAGTAGAATCATAGTAACGACTAGAGATCAGTATCTACTAAAAAAGCTGGGGGTGGATGGGGTGTATATGCCTACATTATTATCTCCCAATGAGTCTTTTCAACTCTTTAGTTGGCATGCCTTTAGAAAAGACAATCCTATAGAAGACTATGTGGAGCTTTCTCGGGGAGTAGTGGATTATGCTGGAGGGCTTCCGTTAGCTCTTGAAGATTTGGGTTCTTTCTTGTTTGGCAAAACCATCCCTGTATGGAAAAGCACATTGGAGAAATTAAGAGTAATTCCTCATGATGCAATTCAAAAAAGGCTTAAAACAAACTTTGATCCATTAAATGAGGAAGAGAAGAACTTATTCTTGGATATTGCTTGTTTTTTTGTTGAAATGGATAAAAATTATGCAATCAGAATATTGGAAGGCTGTGGTTACTCCCCAAACATTGGACTTGCGGTTCTTTCTGATCGATGTCTCGTTCGAGTTGATGGAGACTCGTTGACAATGCCTGACATGCTTCGAGACATGGGTAGAGAGATTGTTCGCAGGCGAACATCGTGAAGAGCCGGGGAAACGTAGTCGATTGTGGTTTCATGTAGACGTCCTTGATGTGCTGAATAATCACACGGTAAGATCCATATGCAAGAATTATTTTGTTCGTATGTGAAGAGTAGGTATTGGGTTAAGGTCTTAAGGATGCATGATCATACAAAATTATCGAGCTTACAATTTATTTGGCCCCTAAGCATATTGTAGCATAACACAATGCTAAGGGGAGAAATGCATAGCACACTTCCCTCAAATGTGCACTGCAATGCACCTCCCCATGTGTCAGTGTCATTCAATGAAGGGATAGAGCTTGTTTTTCATACACATTTCTGTCCTCACCAATAAATTTTATATTTTTGCTCATGCAAAACTCTTTCGTATTAGGGAACAAAAGCAGTTGAAGGTCTTGTCTTAAACTTGCCTAAGTCAAATGATGTACAAGTGGATGCACAAGCATTTGCAACTATGAAAAGATTGAGACTAGTTCAACTCAATTATGTATACCTAAGTGGAAGCTATGTACATCTTTCCAAAAGATTGAGATGGTTATGTTGGTTTGGGTTCCCTTTGAAATCTATACCATCAGACTTATTTATGGAGAAAGTGGTTGTGATTGACATGCGCTATAGCAAGTTGAAACAAGTTTGGAAGGGAAGGAAGGTATAATGTTGTTTTTACATCTTTCCAACTTTGATCACAGTAATATATATAATGTGCATATTAATTTTCTTTTATTTTTTAATAGCAGATTCTCAACAAGTTGAAAATCCTTAATCTCAGTCATTCCCATCACCTAACTGAAACCCCAGACTTCTCAGCATGCACCAGTCTTGAGATGTTGTTTCTCAATGATTGTTCAAGCTTGGTACGAGTTCACCAATCTATTGAATGTCTCGAAAAACTTGTTGTTTTGGATTTGGAAAGCTGCAAAAATCTTAGGAAGCTACCATTAGGCATTTGGAAGTTGACATCTCTCCAAAATCTCTCTCTCTCTGGCTGCTCAAAATTAGAAAATCTGTTGGGATTTAAAGAATCACCATCAAAATCATGGTGTTCACTCTTCTCATTTCAGCCAGACTTCAAAGAATCACTATCAAAGTCTTGGTTTTCACCCTTCTCAATTTCGGCATTTCCAGTGAGAAATCTTGATTCCATCGGTGAAGCCTCTATAGAAGGATTAATTTCCTTAAGAAGATTAGAAATGGCAAACTGCAATTTGTCATATGTACCCTCCAAGCTTGGGGATTTAATCTCATTAGAGTGGTTAAATCTTGAAGGAAACATTTTTTGTACCCTACCAGATAGCATCAGTCGCCTCTCTCGGCTGAGGAACCTCTCCTTACGTCAATGTGCAATGCTTCAATCACTTCCAGAGCTTCCAGTAAATTTAGAAATAGTGGATGCAAGGCATTGCACCTCATTGAAAAGAGTATCAATTGGATCTGACTTTCGAAAATTGCCACTCTTGTACTTTCCTTGTTGCTACAAGTTAGTTGGGAACATTCTTGCAAGTAATTTTAGAAAGTGTCTCCTCCAGAACCAGGTCCTCTCTCTCTCTCTGTGTTTTTGGTTTGATGGATCAAGTGTTTTTTTCATATAACCCATGATTTGATGAACAGGAACTGCGTGCAGTTGGTGGATTTAGCATTTTATTTCCAGGGGATGATTTTCCTGACTATTTCAACTATCAGAGTGTGGGATCAGTTTTATCTTTTATTGTGTCAGATCGAAAGATCCGAGGGTGGACTCTGTGCATTGTTATTGCAGGCTGCGTAGATATAAGGGCTGAACCTGATGCTGCTATTGTATGCCCTTTGCTCTATCAAGTCAAGAATAAAACCAAGGGCGTTGAAAGGAACTATGGACCAGCATTTCATGACCTACCATTGCATCGTCAAAATCATATGTGGCTCTGCTATGCAACACAACATTATCTTGAACTTCAGATGGAAGTGGGGGACGAAATGGAGTATTCTTTTTTTATTACTGGAATCTCGGTGAAGAAATGTGGGGTCAACCTGGTTTACGAGAATGATGAGAAGAATCACCCGACCAATAATCAAGCAATGAATCAATATTCCTACCCTTCGTCTGCTGATGTGATTCTTGATAAAGATGATTCAGCAGATCAAGGAGCCACTGATAATACGATAGTTCGTCATTCGAATGTACGTGCGCCTTTATTTATGTCTGTTTGTGTATTATGCTTATCTGTATTTGTATCTATATTGCTATATGCAATTAACATATTGTAGGAGCAATGTGCTTACAATTGGAAAGCCATTCTGTGTATAAAGATGCCAAAACACGTTATGTCGACCCTTGTAGGTCAGTGTTTGGTGATTTAAGTATTTTTATAATCCACAAACTCCAAAAATTGTGTCATGTAGAGTGTCTTATAGAGTTATAGTTTTTATTTAAATTTCATTTTATGTATATATATATTGGTAAGATTCTTAATATTTTTATTGATCGCTCATGAATATCAGTACATGGCATTTCCTTTTTCCTCTTTTACTTCTATAGTTCTATAGCTGTTGGAGAGGTGTTACTTTCCCTATACACTCTCTCTATTATCCCATTCTCATGGGATTTTTTTATTTTTGGTGGTAAAGTAGAAGAAATCATTAGATAAAAGGGGGTGCTACACTATTAGGCAGATTAGAACACAGAGCTGCCCGAGCCTCTTCACGGGCCTCTTATATCATATGACGGGGGTTTTTTTTTTTTTTTTCATTGTTCACAGTAACTGTTCAAGACACAGCAAAAGGAACATGTGTTTGCTCCTGCATCTTGGTAACTAGTTAACACCTCAGAGTCACGTACTTGGGAGAATCCAAACTCACCTTCTAAATTTTTTTTTGAAAAATATATCCTACTCAACTGTCTACAACTTCTCTAGTACCTCACTTAATGATCCACCTGAACGTCCACCAAATGTCAGCGTTCACCAAACCAAAGGAACCCTCGACCTCCACAAACGCTGGCCAAAACCATCGGACAACCAACTCCACCCACAGCAAAATACGGCATCCGAAAGCCCAAAAAGCTTATTCAAGCACTGCCTCCTCAAAGCCGCCTTCAAACTCATCCAAGTCCACCAAAGCCTAAAGTTTTCATCCGACTTTACTTCTTCCATCTATAACCTCAACGACAAAATAAACCTTTTATACTTTTTTTTTTTTTGGGAGTAGAGTGTGTTGTGGTGGCGGCGCTGCCACTGCAAGTCTGCAACCTCTCTAGTTTTTTTCTTTTTTCCACCCTAGATAAAAATAGATTACATCATATCTACGTGATCCAACCACATGGCATTGATATTAGCCTTTTGCCGTCATCACGTTAGAGATCTAAACTCCCAGGTTCGAACGCCATGGAACCTGAGGGTTTAAGAAACTTCTCAGCCTCCTTTGCGTTCAGACGTTGGGACCAACGTCCAACATTCAAAACGTAAAGTTGGTTGAGATGTTGGAAAACTCTCAGATGACTTATCTTTTAGACGATGAGGCCCTTCGTTCGAATGTCAATTAGGCAGGAAACCACTCAATAGTGCGAAAATGCCCACCTTTTGGCCCCTTTTCCCACCTTTTCCAACCTTACGTATAAATATACTCGTATCTCTTTTCTCTCTGTGCCTTGTGTACCTTAAAAAGAGAGAGAGGGATTATTTTAGGCTCATCGATTGAACCTTCTACAGAGATTCCACCTTCAATGCTTCATCTCGAGCTCTGTATGACTATCTCCTTTAAGACTTTTCATTTTTGAGAAATTAAACCATCACATTCCTTAACCTCAATAAAGGTTAAATCTTGTGAGAATTCTTTTGCCATCCACCTCACCTTCGAAGGAAGTTGTCCAAGGGGTTGCTTGGAAGCCGCTTGTGGTCTTGTGGGCCGTGGCTTGGGGATAGAGTCGCAGTTTAGAAGTGGATATCTACCACTTCAACAGCCCGCGTAGTTTGCATCCGAAGTCATTTTGACATCGTGTAAGTCATTGAGTCGAGTTTTGTGAGTCTTCTTTTGATTGTGGATTTGGTTGCTTTTGCCGTGGTTTTTACCCGTCTTTGGAGTTTTTCATGTGTATCATGTGTTTCTCTAATTGGCGTTATTTCGTTTAATATGTTGTGTTGAATGTGGATGATTGATGAGGTTATTGGCAAAATTTTTATGGAAAACCTATTCAACACCCCCTCTCTCTTAGTTACATTGTAATCCATACAAACTCGGATTTTTCGAGATCCAATACTCCAGTCATGTCTATGCAATTTATGGTCGTGTTGAAACAGATTGTTTCTCCAGGATACGAGGATTTCCTCAAATTTGTTGGAGAAAATCCTAATGGGACAATTACTTATACATTCACCTTTCTGGAAGTAATTTCCAAGATGGATGTTTTGACTACAAACTTGTACAAGTTTGTAGTAGTTTATAATAAAGTTAATAGTCAATTTGTTGCAAGTCAATAGTTAGGGATCCTTCTTTTTATATATATATATATGAGTAGGGCTATTTCACCCATCTATTTCACCCATCTATTTCACCTATATTTTCCTATCCATATATGAAAGTTTTTTTATTTTTTAATACTGGACCCCACATGATATCTTTTCACTTATCCAATTTTGACAAATTATGTGGATGATAAAAAATGATTAATAAAAGTAGGTGAAGTAGCATTTTTTCATATATATGTAAAAATAGTGCATCCACATATGGTTTCTATTTCAAATGCAAACTACAAAAACGTATGGGAAATATCCATGAGATCGAACAGTCATATCCTGCTATAGGTTTGTCTACAACTCTACATTGTTCATGGGTTCAAAGACACTTTGATTGGAGTGTTTTCATCTAGCCTACCTCCTAGTTACCAATCCTTATATATATATATATTATTATGATAGATTATAGTTTATAGATTATATGCTAGATGCTATTTGGGGTTGGATGTGGACCTTGGAGAGTGTTTGCCCCGGTGAGCTATAGTATTTCAAATTTGTGACTTGTTAATGAGAAAAACTTTTATGCAATTGTAATACGGTTGATATAGTATCATAAGCTAATGAGAGTGGAGTAAGGTGAGATAGGTTACTCAATAACTTCGAGATGACAAGCTATGCCTTTTTTTAATGATGTGCCAAATGCTTGCTCGCAGCGTTTTTTGTTTTTTATTTTTGGGTTTGGGCTCGCAGCATTATTCATGAGTCAAACTATGTTAAAATGCATAGATCACTGACCATAGAAAAGAAAAAAATTGCATGGATCAATTTCCCTGTGACTTCCAAAAGCACCCTAGTCCCACTTGGACCTGCGAGGGTGCATTCCGCGTGCTTTCCAAATCCGTATTTGAACCCATTGTTGCCACTGGTTCTCATATTTTTAATACTTCCTCTATCCCACAAAGTAAGGCCAAGTTTGAAAATACTCGGAGTTTAAGAAACGGTCATCGTTACATTGACTTGTCATTAACTAAATTCTAACTTTCCAAAAATACCCTTAAACTTTTTTGTATTGGGTTTTGTATTGAAAATAATTATTGAAAAAAACAAATGGAAAATTATAATTTGACTTTTCAAAGTGGACAAACATTTTGAGACAAAAAAAAGTAACAAAAATAGCCTATCTTAATGGGACGGAGGGAGTAACATTCTTGAGGGATATCCACTCGCAAAATTTAAGTGGTGGAACAGAAATTTCGAATGAATTATACTTGCATTGTCACAGTTCTGTCATTTTAATAATCGAGAAGGGAAGACTATGAAGTTTCACCTGGTTTTCCTGCCACTTGCTACCTCTCTCATTGGTGAGTAAGTCATTTTCCCTAAGGGCGCTGCCAGATATACCAAATATGTTACTTCTCTCCCTTCTAGGGTTTGGGTTGGGCTTAACATTAGGCGGAGCTGTGGTTAAGTAATTTAAGGCCCGAGTTCGGGTTGGGCATGTGTGAACCTGTCTATTTATGTAATTTTGGCCGGACCAATTCCGACCCCTAACAAAGTAACAATATAGACAGAAATGTTCTCCTGAATTCGCCTACTACACCTTCATCATTTTGATCTCTGTGTAAGATCCATGGCTTTTACCGGTGCCCGAGCATCATCATCCACCTCCTCCTATTCCCTTCCACCGCAATATTATGATGTTTTCTTGAGTTTCGTAGATGATGATACATACACGAACTTTACGGACCACCTCTACGCTGCTTTGGTCCGTCGCCGGGTCAACACGTTCAGAGAGCAGGATAACATCGAGAGAGGAGGACAGATTGCGCCCGAACTGTTGAAAACAATCGAAGGGTCAAGAATTTCGATTGTTGTATTCTCAAGGAACTACGCTGCTTCACGATTCTGCCTTGATGAACTTATGAAGATCATGGAGTGCAAGACCGCCATCCAACAGATTGTCCTTCCTGTCTTTTATGAAATTGATCCGTCCGACGTGCGGGCACAGAGGGGGAGTTTTGCAGAAGCATTTTCCGAGCATGAACATCATTACAAGGGTAGTGGGATGGAAGGCAAGGTGGAGAGGTGGAGGGCTGCGCTGACAGAGGCCGCTAATTTGTCTGGATATGACTTACAAAATATGGCGGACGGGTAATGGTTTGATGACTGACTTTGATACATAGTTAATTAATGTTTTCTCTTATACTTTAGTGGCATGTAAATTTTACCCCATGTTTATTTCCATTTTCAATACTAATCTGAAAAAAGTTTATTTTGCTTATGTCTCTTATTTTGGTTGAAATAAGTAGGTTTGTGTCCACGGCTATTGAGAGAATTGTCCAACAGATTTTGGTGAAGCTTAATGTCGAATACTTACTTGTTGCCAAATACCCTGTCGGCATAGAGTCTCGTGTACAACGTGCAATTGAGTTGTTAGAGTTGAGGTCCTCTGTCGATGTTCGCATGGTTGGGATTTGGGGGATTGGTGGAATAGGCAAGACAACAATTGCCAAAGCTATCTACAACCAAATCCATCTTCAATTTGAAGGCAGCACGTTCCTCGCAAATGTTAGAGAAATTTCAAACCAACCCAACGGTCTAGTTGGTTTACAAGAACAGCTTCTTTCTGATATCCTACTGAAGGGCAAGCGAAAGATAAGAAATGTCCATCAAGGAGTTGAGGTTATAAAACAGAAACTACATCATAGAAGGGTTCTTGTTGTTGTTGATGATGTCGACGATTTGAGGCAGTTAGATGCATTAGCCATAGGGCGTTATTGGTTTCATCCGGGAAGTAGAATCATAATAACAACTAGAGATGAGTCTTTACTAAAGTTGGTGGAAGTAGATGGGGTGTATATGCCTAAATTATTATCTCCCTACGAGTCTCTTCAACTCTTCAGTGGTCATGCCTTTAAAGAAGACCATCCCATGGAAGGCTATGAGGAGCTTTCTTGGGAGGTAGTGGGTTATGCTAAAGGGCTTCCGTTAGCTGTTGAAGTGTTGGGTTCTTTCTTGTTGGGCAGAACCATGCATGAATGGAAAAGTGCATTAGAGAATTTAAAACTGATTCCTCATGATGCAATTCAGAAAAAGCTAAAAATAAGTTTTGATTCATTAAGTGAGGAGCAGAAGGACTTATTCCTAGATATTGCTTGTTTCTTTGTTGGAATGGACCAAAATTATATAATCAAAATATTAGATCGTGATGATTTCTTTCCAGAAACTGAACTTGAGGTTTTGTCTCGTCGATGTCTTGTAAGAATAGATGGAGACCGGCTGATGATGCATGACCTGCTTCGAGACATGGGTATAGAAATTGCTCGCAAAGAACACCCTGTAGAGCCTGGGAGATGCAGAAGATTGTCGTTTCATAAGGATGTACTTGATGTGCTGACAAGTTACGAGGTAAGATCCATATGCACAAATTATTTTGTTAATATGTGAGGCATACATATTGAGTTAAGGTAAGAATGCATGATTATACTAAAATTAGTAAGATTACAATTTGTTTGGCTCCAAAGCATATTGTAGCATAACACACCACCAAGGGTACAAATGCATTCAAGTCTTCCCTCTGATGTGCACTGCAAGGAACTTCCATGTACATTATGCAATTAAGGGACAGAGCCTGGATTTTGTACTCATTGTTGTTCTCACTCATTAATGTTAAATTTTTGCTTATGCAACACTCTTTCTTACTAGGGAACAGAAGCGGTTGAAGGTCTTGTCTTAAACTTGCCTAGGTCAAATAATATACAAGTGGCTTCACTAGCATTTGCAAAGATGAACAGACTGAGACTGCTTAAACTCAATTATGTACACTTAAGTGGAAGCTATGAACATCTTTCCAAACGATTGAGATGGTTATATTGGTTTGGGTTTCCTTTGAAATCTATACCGTCCAACTTATTTATGGAGAATGTTGTTGTGATTGACATGCGCTATAGCAGCCTTGAGCATGTTTGGAAGGGAGGGAAGGTATTGCATTGTTTTTACATGTTTCCAACTTTGATCATAGGATATTTTATATGCTAATTAACTTTATTTTATTTTTTAATAATAGATTCTCTACAAGTTGAAAATCCTTAATGTCAGTCACTCCCATCACCTAATTGAAACCCCAGACTTATCAGGATGCCCAGGTCTTGAGATGTTGTTGCTCAATGATTGTACAAGGTTGGCAGAAGTTCATCATTCTATTGAATGTCTCAACGAACTTGTTATATTGGATTTGAAAAACTGTAAAAATCTTTGGAAGCTACCACCAGGCGTTTGGAAGATGACATCTATCCAAAATATTTCTCTCTATGGCTGTCCAAAATTATTAGAACAACTGTCAGAATTCACAGGATTGCCATCAAGACCATGGGTTTCATCTTTCTCATTTTGGGCAGCACCAATGAGAATTCGTGATTTCATCAATCCTTCACAAGCCTCTATACAGGGATTAATCTCCTTAAGAAGATTAGATCTGGCATACTGCAATTTGTCATGTGTCCCCCCTGAGCTTGGGAGCTTAATATTATTAAATTGGTTGAATCTTGAAGGAAACAACTTTAGTTTCCTACCAGCTAGCATCATTCAACTTTCTCAACTTAGTGACCTCTTTTTAAGTCAATGTACAAGGCTCCAATCACTTCCAATGCTTCCATTAAATTTAAAAATGGTGGATGCAAAACATTGCAGATTATTGGAAAGAATATCAATTGGATCAGATTTCCGAAAATCGCCATTCTTGTACTTTCCCTATTGCGACAAATTGGTTGCGAACATTCTTGCATGTAATTTTAGGAACAGTCACCTCCAGAACCAGGTCCTCTCTCTCTCTCTCTCTCTGTGTATGTGTTTGTGCACACGCTCTTGCGTGTGTGTCTGGTTTGAAGGACTAGGGTTTTAAGTTCTTACAACTCAAGATTTGATTGAACAGGAATTGTCTGCAGTTGGTGGATTTAGCATTTTATTTCCTGGGGGTGAGTTTCCCGACTATTTCCAGTATGAGAGTGTGGGATCAGTTTTATCTTTTGTTGTGCCTCTACTTCCTGATCAGAAGATCCTTGGGTGGACTCTATGCATTGTCATTGCAGGTTGCATAGATGAAAGTATTGCTGAAACTGATGTTGATATTGCTTACCCTTTACTCTATGAAGTCAAAAATAAAACCAAGGGCTTGAAAAGGTATTATGGACCAACATTTCATGACCGTCCATTGTATGATCAAGATCATATGTGGCTCCATTATGCACCAAAACATTATCTTGAACTTCAGGTGGAAGCTAGGGATGAAATAGAGTATTCGGTATCTTTTACTGCTGATACTCAAATCCTGGTGAAGAAGTGTGGGGTCAACATGATTTACGTGGACGATGAGAAGCAAGATCAAGCAATGATCCAATATGCCTCCTCTTCATATCGGGATGTCATTCTTGATAAAGATGTTTCAGCAGATCAAGCAGTTGTTGCAAATAAGGTAGTCTGCCATTAATATGTACGTGTACGGTTATATATCTGTGTTTGTTTGTTAAGTTTATGTGTATATGTATGTATATATCCATATGCAATTCAACATATTATAAGTGCAGTGTGCATATGATTTCAAAGTTGTTTTCAAGTATAAACCACGTTTTGCTGATTCTTGTAGTTCATCATTTGGTAACTTAAGTACTCCCAAAATCCAAAAACATTGTATATAGTGAAATGTTATATTTTCTATTTAAAAATCATATATTTATGTCTTTATTGGTCATTCATAAGTTTTGATGTAACCTACATGGTATTTGATTATTTTTTTTTCTCATTTATGTATATAGCTGTTGGAGGGGTTTATCTCCTCTTTCTACTTTCTTCTCCATTATCCTTAAAATCTGTGTTCATTAGAGATTTGTTGTAAAAATATTTCATGAATTGGTGTTTGTGTGGGGCTTTGGTTAGTATGAAAGATCTCCTTTTATTCTCTCTTTTTCTTTTTTTTTCTTTTTTTTTTTTTGTGGGGGGGGGGGGGGGGGGAATTACAGATTGGTCGGGCTACTGGTAAATAAATACAGTTAGTAGTCATTTACTAGAAAGTTAGTAGTAATTTGTATTTTTATTTTATTTTTTTTAATAGTAAAAGGTGAAAGAATAGTTCGCTATGTGCTCACTGCACGGCTCTGTGTAGTAATTTGTATTGAACTGTAATTATTTTCCCATAGCCCAACCAGTCAAAAATTCCCTCTTTTTTTTTTTTCAAGTTAATCTTTCCTTCTTTATTTTTCAATATTATTACTTGATTGTCTTGAGTTCTATTTGTTTTGATTGTTCTGATTTGTGTGTGTGTGAGCACGCAAGTGTGCATGTGTGGTGTTTTTGTTGTTCTCCCTTTGTGTTATCAGTCATTCTTATCTGTCTCTGTATGCTGACTGAATTTCTTATTCTTTCACAGATTATGGTTGGAGGTAGTGAAAGTGATGAACCACTCAACGATCTGCACCATCTATCTTCAAGTGTGGTAAGCCATCTAGTGCAGCGAAGGGCAAACCGTAGTTATTGAAAGCGATGAGCATTCTCTTGCATGTAGGATGAGACGTACCAGAGGCATAGTAATTAAGGAGCGTGATTGAGGAGCCTATCATTGCAAAGGTCCCAGATCCTCCAAGAATGGAGAAATTATTCAGCATAAGCAGCACACCATGCCATATATAGTTAGGCCAAACTTAAAAATGTCTAACTAGTAAAGAGGATAAATATTAGGTATCCTAACTACCACTTAAAAGTGCTACATGGATCCTAGCCATCACTTAAAAGTGCTACATGGTGTGAATCCATCACTCTGACACATGACATTAGCACGCTGCATGCTGTACCGGTTACATGGAATAATTTCTCCCAAGAGGGAGAGGCTGGTGTTAGACTCACATGGAGATGGGGTTCCTCATTCTTTCTATTCCTGATCATCCAACTGCTTATGTGTGAACTATCAAGGTATGGACCCTCCTCTCCTTTGATGTTCTTCCCTTATTGTTCCTAGCAAACTACTCGCATTATCCCATTTTCATGGGATTGGTTATTTAGATGTTTATATATAGATCAGATATGCATACGAGATATAAATAAGAGAGAAAAAAGGCAACAAAAAATACTCACTCTCTCTCTCTCTATATATATAGATATATATTTGCTACCATCTTCATAATTATGAGTTTTTTTATAAGTATTTTATGAATCATTTTAAGTCATTTTGGGTGTATGAGCGATTTGAGGTTCATGGGAGAGTCTTAGTTGCATAGGAGGTTGCCTGGAAGATAAATGTGTCTTGGTAGTGAAATGTTAGCAAACCAGTGCAGCAGTGGAAGTATCTTCTCTCAGGAGAGCACATCAAGCTTGTCTTGATCTAGGAAACAAGCTTTTTGGGACTCTAAGGCTATGTTTGGTTTGTTTGTTTGTTTTTTTTACCAAATAAATCAATAAAACTGATTAATCGTATGTACTTCTTAAAATAAAAACTGATTAATCATTTGGTTAATAATAAAATAAGATTTATTTATTTTTTGATGAAGTAAGTATTGTATTGAAAAAAAGGGCAAAACCCAAGTACATAAGATATATACAAGTGCTTGCCAAACTGAGAAAAACAGTAAAAAACAAAACCCCAAACTAAAGCTTTAGCATATCAATGAAGCAAACAAAAAGGGGTTGTGGTCATTAGTGTAACTAAGAAACCACCAAAAAAGAGTCTTGACCATAGAAGACTTGAGATCAAAGATTGAAGCTTTTTTATCTTCAAAAGTCCGAAGGTTTCTTTCTCTCCAAACACACCAAAAGAGAGCATGAGGAGCCATATCCCAAACCAACTTAGCTTTTTTGTTATTCGACTTGATCCTCCAACTTGAAAGAAGGTTATGAGAATGGGAGGGCATGACCCAATGAGTCCTGAAAAGACTAATGATAAAATAAGATTTTACCAAAATCATTTAAGGAAAAAAGTATCAAATCACAATCAAGTGGGAACCTGTTTTTATTTTAAGTGGAGACTAATTCCACTTAAATTTCTCATTTTGGTTTGCAAATAGTGGATTGTGATGATGGTGAAGATTTTGAATATGTCAGGACTTATCTTTACTCTTTTGATCTTTTTAATAAATGATTAATATATATATAAAACTAGGAATTTAGCAGAAAGTGTTTTCTTTTTCTTTTTCTTTTGAATTTAAATTTTATTGATTAGTCAAAAATTATTTAAAAATAAAAAATAAAATAATGAGTATTATTAAGGTCCTGTACACAGGAAGTATACAAGGAAGCCTAAAGCCGCAAGGAGTTTAAAACTCTTGACGGGTTCCTATTAAAAAAATTCTCAAGATCACCCCAAGACAAAAGACATTCTAAAACTTGCTACTTCATAGAAGGAATATTCTTCTCTATATTCTCAAAAGTTCTCTTGTTCCTCTCTGTCCAAAGGGACCAAAAAATGGCATGCGGCACCAACTTTCACACTTTGTAAGCCTCTTTGCGGGAGCTACTGCATCGTCATGTTTCTACCACCTCTATCACTGTCATCGGGATCACCCAATGGACTTGGAATAAATCCAAGCATGAGTCCCACACCTCTCTAGCCCGGACAGTGAATTAGGAGATGGTCGACGGACTCTTCCTTCAACTTACATAAATGCACCAATTCGCAAGGTTGAACCTTCTTTTCTGCAAATTATCCAGCGTCAAACATCTTCCCCACCAAGCTACCCAAGTAATGAATGCCACCCTAGATGGAATTTCTGGGATCCAAACCTTGGTTGTTGGGAAACTACTCCAGTGAGCACCAACTAGAGCCTGGTAGTAGGATTTGATTCAGAATACCCCATGCACCCACAACTCCAAACAGTGCCATCACCTGCATCCCTTTCCACTTGAACCAAGTGAATCTTTTCAAAATATCTAACCATCTCCCCGAGTTGACGAGTACCCAATCATACAAGTTTTTACCAAAATTGACCTCCCAACTAATTGAGTCATTTCCATGACTTAAATAGTCCGCTGCCCAAGCCTCCCTATATGTTGCCATCACAAACATAGCAGGGAACTCTTCTCGCAAAGGCCTAACTCCATACCAAATGTCATCCCAAAATCTAATAGAGCCCCCATCCCCTACTTTAAACCGAATATATTTTGCAAACTCGTCCCACTCCTTTCTAATCACTTTCCACATTCCCACGCATATGTGCCCCTAACCTCTTTAGATTTTCAGTCTCCATCCTCTATTCACCAAAGTGTTTAAATCTAAATTTATTATTTAATAATTAGTTATTGTAATAGTAAAAACAACTGTCATAATCCGAACCTAACACAACCTAAAATTTTCATGAGGGATTACCTCTCCAATGATGAAGCAATGAACTAATATGCCTCCACTTTGTGTTGGGATGTGATTCTTGATAAATGTTTTAGTAGATCAAGCTGTAGAAGATAATATGACAGTCCATCAATCGTATGTACGTGTGCCGTTATGTATCTCTGATTGTTTGTTATGCTTTACTTGTATATATTTTTAACATATTTTAGGAGTCGTGTGCATATGATTTCAAAGTCATTCCGTGTGTAAAGATGTCAAAACATATTGTTTAGATACTTGCATGTCAGTGTTTGGTGACGTAAATACTCCCAAAGTCCATAATTTTGAAAAATCCACAAATTATAAGATTGTGTGATATAGAATATGTTACAGTTTTCATTTAAAATTTGATTTGATTTATTTTTTATTTATTGTTTTCTTTATACTTTTATTGATCGTTTATAAATGCAGGTTTAGGTTAGGTGGCTTTGAGATGGTGCAAATCATATACACTTATGTTATATGGCAAAAAATGACCAAAACCTTTCCATAAGTTGTTAAAGTTTTAACATAGGCAAAATATAAAAAAAGAGATGATGTTTTACATCTAAAATCTAATTATGTCCAAAGACATGAACACAAATAATGTAGTGGTCATTTGACAATTGACATTATAGTGAAAGAATGAAAATGTTTTAATCTGTTTGAATTCAAATTAGCTGTTATGGTGAAACGATGATATCAAAAATTGTTCTTCTAAGAAAATTACTCCAAATCATTTTTAACTCTTTTCTAAAAAATATCCTGAAGTGGTCTCAATCTTTCAACCTTATTTCAAAAGGACCTTAAGTGGCCTTTTATTTCAAACTTTTTCAACTTGGTTACTAAGTGACTCTAAATAGTCTTTGATTAGCCTTACTCTTTTGAAAATTTGTTTTTAAAAGGGTAAGGCATGACTAAATATACAGTGACATGGAACATTTGTTTTGAAATGGGAACTAAAATTTTTTAGTCCTAGATTTGTAGAGGTTCCCAGTATAATACGGTAATCATTCTAGGATGAGTGTGGCGGGCGGTCCAATACCTTCTCCATCCTTAATATAACTTCCTTATCCATACTCGAGTCACATTTTATCCTATGATGAGCACTTTTTATCCACAGAGAATTTCCTAATTCTAGGGTTGTTCCATTTTTGTGACACTTGTCGCCCAAATGTCTTTTCTACCATTTTTGGGGTAGCAACAAGGGGCAAAGATGAATGGAAGGGTGTTATTTTTATCAAATATTCCTTTTTGGGGTAGCAACCTTCAGGTTTTGCATTTTTTATGGAAGAAATTTTGATTGAATCACCTTCTCTAAGCAAGTATGATCACAACAATCCCTTCCTCTTAAGGTCTCTCATTTTCTCTCTCTAAAACCATATCCTCCCTGTATTCATTGTAGGTTTGTTGGTGGAAGATCCCTTTCTAGATCTATAAAAGATGTTTATATAGAGGCAAAATAGGGTTAGGGGAGAGCTCCCTGAACCCCTCTAGTCAATCGTTGCCGAAATCCCATGTTTGCATATATGGGAGTGGCCATAAAGAAATTCCATTTTAAAAATTTCTGTTTCTGAACAAAGGTTGCGTATGCACCTTGGGTTGTTGTGTATGACCAAAATATTAATTTTATAAAAATGTCGCTCAATTCCCATTTTTCCAAACCTAGGGCCTACTGTGATCATATCCACTTGTCAAAGATCATCCAACAAAGTCTTTAATAGTGCCAAACCTCATCATCGGGATTAAACGGTTTCGAAAACATCAGGCAGTACAAAATGGGGTGTCTATGAGTTCTTTGTCGTTCTCATTTTTAGGAAGGAGACATGCTCGCTGAAGGTCGGAAGGGCCAAGAAAAGATGAGACCACCGTCTATTAAGGAAGCTTTGAAGGAGGTGTTTCCATGACCATGCAAAGCCTGTTAGTAACATTACAGTCAAGGTTAGTTAGTTTAGGCCCACTTTAATAAATTTTGGAGCAGGCCTTATTAATTAATCTTGTTTAAAAGATAGGAACTGTGTTGGGGGAGCCATTACATGCCCATCGAATTGGGCTTCTTAAGCATATGGAAGGTCTACTTCAGCTTCAAGCTCTTCTTTATGTTTGGTACCTGTTGCGTTTTCAGAAAGAAACATGCTTGAAGTTGCTATGCCACTTCGGGAGGGTTACAGAAAAAGAGGGTGAAAGAGCGATGATGGAGATCATGTAGATGAATGGGATTACTTATCAGCATGGATGGGAGAGGAGGACATTTCTTGAAATGGAGGGTTTAATGGGATGAGTTTGGTGGAAGAGGGAGAGCAATTTATAAAGCAGATTAGGTAGTTTAGCCTATTTTCAGATGGGTCTGATTTATCAGATCCTGCAGAATACCTACCATTGGCTTTGCTAGACACAGATTGGGTTCTTATAGAGGCAAGGGATGGTATGGTGGGGTGCCTTTCATTGTCGAATGGTAGGGACAAAGAAGCGGAAGTCTTGGATTGGGTTTTATCGCTCATTAGAGGCTTGAGTAAATTTTTTCCGTTTTGCTATGATGGTTACGAGGACGAAATTGTGAATCTTTTTTCAGCTATTAGAAGTAGATGGAGAGATGAAGGGGATATCTCTATAAAGAAGAGAGTAGTGAGCTAATAGGAGAGGAAGATGTGTGAATTGATGAAATTATAATGCTCTATAAATGATATTGGAATAGTGGAGAGTGGGGTGCCAATGAGGGGTGAGGAAGGGGCGCAAAGTCGAAATGGTTTCTTCATGAAGATATGGATCCTATCTTTGAATTTTAGTTGGCTTAATAGTAGAGAGAGAAGATTTGGCGTAAATTTTGCTTTTAGATTTTTTTTTTTTAATTTATAAATTTTTATAACAAAAAAACCCTTGTGCAAACCCTTGGCTTATGTAAGACCCCACAACCCATAAGATTCAGCTAAGACCAAGGCCCATGAGAACCATGGAAACATCGTTTAGGTAGCCCCGAGGGGTTAGCAAGAGTTTCAAAATTTTGCTTTTAGTTATTAGAAGGTTGATGTGCTTGTGGTACAAGAAAAAAAGATGGAGACCATTAATAGAGAGACTATTAGAGATTCGTGGGTTGGGAATTGTGTGGATTGGGTTGCTTTGGGAGCGAGGGGCACCTGGGGGGTGTTATCCTTCTTATATGGGATAATATGGTGTAGTGGATGTGGTTTCTGGAGCTTTCTCTATTCTTTCCTTTTCAAGAATGTGGACGATATATTTTAGTGGGTGTTGTCGGTAGTCTGCGGGCCTAATGATCATGTAAATTGGAAGTTCCTTATTTATCTTTTTGGGAAATTGGGTTTTGGAGAAAAGTAGCACATATGGATTTTGTGGTGCATTTCAACCCCGTCATTCTCGATTTTAATTAATGGAAATCCGTATAGATTCTTCAAAAGCACTAGAGGCCTATGTCAAGGTGATGCTTTATCCCCTATTATTTTCATTTTGGTTATGGAGGTGTTCAAGGACGAAGCCAAGAATTTAGTGTAGGGGAGGCGAACTTTGGTTGATTTGTTAAACTTCATCCTAATTTAAAAAGGATGTGGGAGTCGGTTATTAAAAATGTTGAAAGAAGGCTTAGTGGGTGGAAAAAGGGGTACCTCTCCAAAAGAGGTAATGTAACTTTGATTCGAATTACTCTTAATACCATCGTGACACACTTAAGGTCTATTTTTAAGATTGCAAGTTCGGTAGAGGGGTATGGGTGAAGAGTTTAAATACCATCTCACGGATTGGCATATGTTATGTTTACCTATAAAGGTCGAATGTTTGGGAGTGAAATCCATGTTATGTTTGAATCAAGCACTTCTTGGTAAATGGCTTTGGAGGTTCGAGATGGGCAATGGCGGTTTATGGAGAGATGTCATGGTGTGGAAATATGGGGTCAGTAATGGAGGGTGGTGGTCAAGGGTGGTGAGGGGTTCTCATGGTATGGGTCTTTGGAAGGCTATTATATAAGTCCTTAATGTTTTTACTATAGAGGTAAAGTCTCTAGTGGGCAAATATGGGTGAGTTATTTTGGATGATGTATGAGGTGGTGAAAGCCTATCCTCATTTGTTCACCATCATTGATAATAAGGAGGCTTAGGTGAAGGATTGTGTTATTCGGGAAAGTGGCCTTTTGCATTCAAATGTCACATTCCATAGGCATTTCAATGATTGGGAATTGGAAAATGTGGTGAATTTTTTTTAGAAAATTATTATAGTAAAATTTCTTTGGAATTGATTTATTTCCTAGTGTGGCGTAAGAACGGGTTATTCTCAATGAAATCTTATTATAGGGAGACCTAGTGAGACGGTGTTCTACCTGGTGAGCATTTTTGGATTGCTTCGGTTCCTTCAAAGGTTGCTTTCTTTGCATGGTTGGTTGCAAGAGACAAATGCTTGATTATGGATAATCTTAGTAGTAGAAGATGGGTAATGCCCAATTGGTGTACTATGTGTAAAGAAGCGGTGGAGTCGGTTTACCGCCTTTTTCTTCATTGTCATGTGGCTTGGAATTTGTGGGTGCTTAATTGCCATCGTTTTGGGGCCTAGTGGGTGTTACCCTCTTCTACTCATGACCTTTTTTTTTTTTTTGATAAAGTAATGAGAGTATTATATATAAAAGAATGGATTCTTGTACACAGGAAGTATACAAGAAAGCTTAAAGACCTAAAGAGTCTAAGAACTCTTGAAGAGGTTTCCTATTACAAAAATCCTTAGGATCTCCATAAGCAAAAAGACATTCAAAAACATGCATCTACTCATGACCTTCTTTCAGGTTGGTGCTTAAAGGTGGGAAGAAAGGATGTAAAGAAGGTTTGGAATTTGGTTCCGCATGCCATTTTTTGGGGCATTTGGATAGAAAGAAACTCAAGAACTTTTGAACAGGTTGAGATTTCTTAAGTTGTACTCAAGTCCTTATTTGTTAGAAATCTTTTTGAATGGTTTAATAGTCAACCTAAGATTTAAGTGGGGGACCGTTGCGGTGGGTTGCTGCGCTAGTCTCCCTGGGGGTTTAGGTTCCATAGGTGGGTCCAAAGGGCTTTGCTGTGGGATGGTTCCACCATTATCAAAAAAAAAGAAAAGAAAAAGAATGGTTTAATAGTCATACTAGTGGGCTTTGTCCCTCTTTTTTTTCTTTTTTCATTTTTTTTTTTTTGATAACGAGAAAACCACCCCATAGCAAGGCCCTTTGGACCCACCCATGGAACTTAAACTCTCGGGGAGACTAGTGCTGCAACCCATTGCTACGGCCTTCCACTTAAATCTTGGGTTATCCTAGCGGAGAATTGAACCTATGACCGTGCGCTTAACCACACAATCAAAAGTTCGCCTTTACCAACTGGACTACCCAAGGGTGGGTTTTGTCCCTCTTTTTTTCATTTTATAAATTCTCTTGAGCACTAGTTGGGGCTTTGGCGAGTTCTTGTTTATGTCTCATGTACATGGGCTTGCCCTATTTTTAGTAATACATATTTATCTTGATTAAAAAAATAAATGGAAGACTGAAAATTTTCTGGATATCTCTGCAGTCAGTGGTACTCAAAGGGTCTAATATAGAGTGAAAGCTGTTAGGGTGCAACTTGGGCAGGTTGAGTGTGAAGCTGACAAGCTGTTAATTTTGTATTGTTGTAAATTTTAAATGAAGACTATAACAAATAGAATGCAATCATTTGTTAATTTTTGTCCATGGGATGCCACTGTGAACGACTATATACTGCAATGATTTGTCAACATTCTACATTAAGTTCGAAGACTTCAGTTGGAGTGTTTTCATCTAAGTCTGTCCACCCTCAAGTTATCAATTCTGATGTAGATTATACCTGGTGCTATTTTGTCTGGAAAGTGTGCTTTCCCCAGGAGCTGCAGTAGCTGCAGTGTGTCTATTTTGTGACTTGCCAAGACTGCTTGCTCAATAATTTTGAAAGGATTGATGAAGGGTGCCTTTTTTAAATTATGCCAGGTGCTGGTTTGTAGCATTATTCATGATTCAGCTATGTACAGTTCATTGTCGAGACATATTCTCTGGTGGCTACTGATCTGTTAAGAGATGCTTGCACTATTTTCATTCAGAAGACATCCGTCTTGAAGACTCTAGAGCATTGCTTTGCCGACCTTGGGCCTGCAAGTTTCAACACACAGAGAGAGGGGAATAACTGTGCCGATTTCTTAGCTAGAGATGGTCATAATAGAAACTGTAATTTTCTGATTTTAGATGAGCCCCTGATGGCCTGAGTAGCCTGGTTGTATCTGACTTTATGGGCGTTTGTAGCCCAAGGCCTGGTGTATACACTCCCTTCTGACCAAAAAAAATAAAAATAGAAAACCTATTAAACTTTGTAACAGTGGGACCTGCTAGAATGCTCGTCGTACTTTCCTAATCCGAGTTTGACCTGCTGGATCCTAACTTGCCACTAGTTTCCAAAATTTAAAAGCACGGTTCGAACATATCTACTTTCAAAATTTAATTAGAGGCCCAGAAATTTCAAGGGAGAATGTTTTTACATTGTCACATTAAGAATGAAACAGGGTTGATTGTCCTGATTTTATTGCAACTAGCTACATCTCTCATAGACTCATAGGCAATGAGGAAACACTTTTAGTTAGAGGAAACACTTTTTGCACCCTACCATCTAGCATCAATAACCTTGCTTGACTTCAGCTTTCCCGTTTAAATCAATGTACAAGGCTTCAGTCACCATCCTTGACCTTTTCTGGTTGTGACAAATTAGTTGTAAACAATATTGCAAGTAATTTCAGAAAGAATCTCCTCCAGTATCAGGTCTTCTCTCTCTCCTTCTCTCTGTGTGTGAGTGAGTGATTTAATGGACTGAGGGTTTTTGTTCTTATAACTCAGATCTGATGGAACAGGAACTGTCTGCAATTGGTGGATTTAAAATTTTATCTCCTGGGGATGCGATGCCTAGCCTTTTCAACTACCAGAGTGTGGGATCAGTTTTGTCTTTTGTTGTGTCCTTACATCCAGATTGGAAAATCCAAGGGCGGCTTTTATGCATTGTTCTTGCAGGCTGCATGGATGAATTGGTTGCTGAAGAAGTTGAATATTTCAATTACCCTTTGCTCTATCTAGTCAAAAATAAAACCAAGGGCTTTGAAAGGCGCTATCAATCAGCATTTGATGACATACCAGAATCGACCCTTCAAGATCATATGTGGCTCCACTACGCACCACAACATTATCTTAAACTTCAGATAGACCCTGGGGATAAAGTGGAGTATTCCATAATTGTTACTGATCATACTGAATTCCTGGTGAAGAAGTGTGGGGTGAACTTGATTTACGATGGTGATGAGAAGGAAGACCAAGCAATGGTCCAATATGCTTCCTCTTCATATAGGGATGTCATTTTTGATAAAGATGTTTTAGCGGATCAAGTAGTCGATGAAAATAAGGTAGTCTGCCATTCATATGTATGTGTACAGTTTATGTCTGTTTGTTTATTAAGCTTATGTGTATTTGTTTGTTTATATCTGATGCCAAAACACATTTTGCTGATCCTTGTAGAGTAGTACGTCATCGTTTGGTAGCTTAAGTACTTCCAAAATCAACAAAGATTGTGCATTGTAGAATTTGTTATATTTTCTGTTTAAAATTTCATAAATTTATGTCTTTATTGGTCATTCAGAAATGTTGGTGACTTAGTGTAAACATTGGTATTTAGTTTTTTTTTTTTTTCCCTTCTCATTTATGTATATAGCTGCTGGAGAGATGTAACTCTTCTATCTACTTTCTCCGTTATCTTAAAATCTGTGTTGTTGATTAGAGACTTGTTGTAAAAATCGTTCATGAATTGGTGTCTTGGGTGGGCTTTGGTTTAGTATGAAATATGAAAGATCTATCTTTTTTTTCTTCTTTTTAAAAAAAAAAAAATTCAAGTTTTGATGTGTTTTGTAATTTGATTGTTCCGATTTTTGGTTTTTTATTTGTTTTGATTGTGTTGTGCTAGTGTGCTTATGTGGTGTTTTTGTTCTCCTTCTGTGTTACTTGTTATTCTTATCTGTCCTCTGTATGCTGACTGATGTTCTTATTCTTCCGCAGATTGTGGCTGGAGGTACTGGGAGTGATGATCCCACTCAACGATCTGCACCATCTACTCTTAATCATGGTAAACCCTCTAGTGCAGAGAAGGGCAAGACCGTAGTTGTGGAGAGCAGTGAGCATTCTCCTACCTGTAATAGGAGACGTACCAAGGGCATAGTTATTGAGGAGATTGACGTTCACCACTAAACTCTCATTTCATTTCATTCTGATTTCCCCCAATCCGGCCAAGCAAATGTGCTGTTAATGTAATAAGTTTGATGATGTACCATGTGTCTTGAATTAAATGCCTAGAAGCTCATGGCACGAGAAATGTAGGCACCGTTCACAGGAGATAGATTTGCTGAAGGATCACGCTCCCAAGCCCCTCAATAGAGAACAACATCGTTCTGGCTTTGGTGAAAGAATCAAATGATCAGACGCTTTTTACGGCTCCATCCCAATACCCCTACCAGGCAGCCACCATGGCAATCCGACTGAAACCCAACCAAACAACAAAAACCCGGAGACTCAAAACCAGCACTCCCCTATATAGAACCCAACCCAACCCTCACTCCACCATTCAAAGAAACTTCTCCCGCCAAAACATAGTCTCATCCTTTTCAAATTCCAAACAATGAGCTCCACAGCTTCAATCAAGGGTGGCCTGAGGCAAGCCCAAGTCTACCGAGTAAAAATCTTCAGTTCGCAGCTGGCAGTGTCACCCGGTTCCTCAAAACCTGCCGCTATGCTGAGTGTGTGTGCTCCGGCTCGCCAGTCTACCTCTCTGCCATCCTCGAGAAACTTGCAGCCATCTCCATTTTATCTCATTTTCCCGGAAAATTTTGATGTAATTAATTGGTTTTGGTTTTGGTTTTGGTTTAGGTTCTTGAGCTTGCGGGAAATGCTGCGAGGGAGAACGAGAAGAGTGGGATCGTTTAAAGGCACATACAGCTTGTGGCGAAGAATGACAAGGAGTTGAGTATGTTTTTGGGGTCAGTGACGATTCCGGATGGAGGGGTGCTTCTGAACATTCATCAGACTCTGTTGCCGAGAATTCCGCGAGATTGGGTCTCTCTCAGAAGAATTTTAGGGGTTTGTGGGTTTGTTGTTTTTAGTCGAATGAGAGACTGGTAAAAAATAGGATGGTTTTTATTTTGTTGCCCATTTTTTCTTTTGATGGATGATAATGTTGACGATGAAGTTTTACATGTGTAGACTGTAGTTTGTGTTTTTGGTCAGATTATCATCTTTATGTTTTTGTACCATTTTTTTTTATTACTAGTGGTATGGTTTGATATCAAATTTTGGTACTACGATTGTATGGTGTGGGCTCAGTGTCCGCAGTGCCCTTTTTTTTTCCCCAATCCCTGAAATTTTTTGCCGTGTTCGTCGTGACTGCCAAGTTCTTCGAGCTCAAAGAAGACGACACATGTAGTTCCTGCTTTTTAGAACTGAATCGCATCTAAATTTATCAGCGTTACCTGCAATTAGCTGACCATTGTGATCCCTAGCGCATAATATTGCCCATTGCCTATGATGACTTGGACATTGAATCAAACACCTCAAAAAGTGCCTCAATAAATTAGTTATTGTTATCTACCATTGCATATCCTTATGCTATTTCATTCATCTATTTTACCCATATTTTCGCATCTATTCATATGTGACAATTTCTCCTTATTTCATGTTGGGCTCACATGTTCATTTTCACCTATACATTTTTGACACATAAGATGGGTGGCAAAATATGGGTAAAGAAGCATTTTCCTTTTTTTTTTTTTTTTTTTTTTTGGTTTCCCAAGGTATCCCTAAGCTTCGCCCAGGACTAATCCTCCGAGATATTGTCGGGCGCCAAAACGAAGATCTTTTCTAAAAAAATTTGTTGTATCTATAAAGGTTCGAACCTAAGAGAAGCATTTTCCTTTACCAAAAAGAAAGAAAATGTAGACGAAAGAAAATCCTTATTTGTTTGCGCTTTGCATTGGTTCCGATGGGTTTGCAACTTTATCATAGGGTGAGAACTAATGCCTTACGTACTCAGGTGAAATCATGACCCTAAGTTCTATCACCTTTTTTGACCTATCTCTAATCACACACTTCTGATTGTCAACTTATGCAATGATGTAGCAAGAAGAAGATAATCAAAAACTCATTCGAACATAAGTTTAACAAATAAGATGAAGAGAAGACCTTAAATATTATTGATGAAAAGGGGAGTTACCAAGAAAGGACGTGGAAATAACCACATCATTTAATTAATTTTCCACGATACCCAAATCTATAATATTAACTACATGATATAGATAACATGTTAAAACAACAAAAGTGATATTAATTACGTGTGTAAAACTGTTTTAAGAAGGATTCTTAAAATAAAAAATAAAAATAAAAAAGTGTTTTTTCATGACGTTAATGTGAAAAGGGGGGGAGTAACTTATACTTTGACTGTGAAAGTAAAAGTGTGAATGGAGGAGACCCCACAATTATACCTTCCTCACTAGCACATCTCAAAGGCAATAAATTCATCAATTTGATTTCTTTGAGTGAGGACCATGGCTGCTACCACTCCCCAAAAAGTGACCTTCACCTCGTCCTCTTCCCTTCCACCACGAAATTATTATGATGTTTTCTTGAGTTTTAGAGGCGAGGATACCCGCAAGAACTTTACCGACCACCTCTATTCTGCTCTGGTCCGTCATGGGTTTCGCACGTTCAGAGACGACGAAAAGCTCGAGAGAGGAGAAGACATTGCGGTGGAACTGTTGAAAGCAATCGAAGAGTCGAGAATTTCGGTTATCGTCTTCTCAAGAAACTACGCTTCTTCGAGATGGTGCCTTGATGAACTGGCGAAGATCCTCGAGTGCAGGACAACCTTCAAACAGATGGTTGTGCCTATTTTTTACGACGTTGATCCGTCCGATGTAGGGTCACAGCGGGGGAGTTTCGCAGAAGCATTTGCCAAGCATGAAGAGCGTTACAAGAGTGGTGGGATAGAAGGCAAGGTGGAGAGGTGGAGATCTGCGCTGACAGAGGCAGCTAATTTGTCTGGATGGAACTTAAAAAATGTGGCCGACGGGTATTACCTCTTTCTTTTTTTAATTATATTTTTTAAAAGATTAATACTTAATAAAATCGAGGCTTTTAGATCTACCTAAAACAAGTATAATCAGAAGATCCGTCGACACTTATTTTAAAAAATAGAAATAAATAATTATATATATTATTCAATTGCATGATAGTTTCTCATTCATATTAACCCATAAACAAAGCTTGTCTGTGTAGAAGGCTTCCTAGGAGACTAGGAGTCATTCTGGAAGGCAGTATAGAAACGCTTTAGAAATTTCTTTGAAACTAAAATTTTAGTTAATATGAGAAAATAATTAAGTTGTAGATGCCTGTCATGAGTATCGACAGATTCATGGCACTGAATTAATTTTTAGTATGTGAAAGATAACAAACCAAGTTGTTGTTGGTATTATTATTATTATTATTATTTTTTCCTTCTAATATATAGAAGCTGACAAACCAAATTGTAAATTAATTCGTTCTCATACCTAATTACCTATGGTCATCCAAAACAAGGAAATACATAATGCACAACTTGATCAAAGATATTATTAAAATTAAATTCCTAAAGATTAGCAGATTTCCTACCAACACCCAGACCTAATTTTCCCCTCATTTGTCCTTATGAGAGAGAGAGAGAGAGGGAGAGAGGGAGAGCTTCATATTGTAGGCATAGGAACAGAGGATGTGAATGGGATATGTAATTATTTTCTTGCCTTACACTGAGTCATTCTGCTGCCATATCCATAGGTTACAAATTAATGACCAAGAGTGAAAGAGGGGTAAATAATGTTCTAATGTTGCTCAAATATATATTCTTCAAAATTAGTTCCAATTCTTTTATTGCTCAAGTGATATCACCGTCTTATAAGGAGGAAATTTCGGGTCCGAAACTTAACCCAATAAAGGGGTTGTGGGATTTCGGTTACCAAAACCGAATTAATTCGCAGTCTTTATGACTTACATTAATCTTGTTGGTTCGTGCAATCGTACATTGCACTTGCCATTTTATCAATGGCGATCTCTTCCACGCTCTTATTACACTTGATTAGTGGTTTTTTTTTTTTTCAAATTTATTTAATGAGGAAACAAAAATTGTGCATTTGTACTATTAGAAAAGTCCCAAAGAAACTCAAAAACCAGCAAGAACTGTACAAAAGGAACCACTAGGAGGGATAAAATGCCATTAAAACTCCTCCAGAGTGTTTTCCCCTCTTTAAGCTAGGACTTCGGCCTCTTGATTGGCGGATCTATGGTCCAAGAAATGGAGGACATCAGAAGAGTAGAAATGCCCAAAATTTCAAGAATTCAATGGGAGTACTTTGAAGAGCCTTGAGATCCATTTGAGAGCATCACCTTCACAAGCAAATTAGTTCATCCTCAATCCTTGACTTCTCTAAGGCAACTAACAAAGCCATATTCTCAACCTTTATAGTGAATTCCATACCCCAAGAAAGTGAAAAGGAAAATATAATTCTACCATCGTCATCTTAAAAAATACCGCACTCCTAAGTGTATGTTTCTCCACCTAACATTAATAATTTCAAATGATATAAATAAAAATATATATATTTGGTTTAGAAAAGGCTAAAGATAAGAACCCTCCTGTGACTGATTGAAATATTACTAAGTCCACTGAGTTTCTGATGCGAACATTATTATGGTAGTCTTTGAAAAAAAGTACCTTAAGCTATTTTGAAAACCATTTACCCCTAATCTAATTATTAGAGAATAGTTGAGGGTTAAACTCAGTTTATTTATCATTTCTTGTAATTCTAATAGCCATGAATTAAGTACTAGGTCGTTATTGCAAAAAAAACAAAATTAAATTAAAAAACAAAAACAAAAAAAGAGTAACTAACTAGATTGTCCTATACCATTCTGGGCACTGACTGACAAAGGAAAGACTGAACAAGTTCAAGACTGATACATTGCAATGTAACAAAAAGGAAGATAGTGAGCCGCAGTAGAAGGTTTAACTTGGATTATATTTTGCATACCCATAAAATGTTTCTGGATGAGGCACTCTGAATCCTAGTGCCCCGATACAACAAGACCCTAGAAACATATATATAAATGGAATAGCACACATCCTTCAGAATGTTAATTAGAAAAATGCATCAAAAACGCCATTGGGGAACAAATGATTCCTTATTCAGTCCCGCATTGTTTAGATTGTGAAGCCATTTTGTGCTTCTCCACATGTATACTTGATGTGAGGAACAAATGTGATTGTATAGTTCTTTCTATGATTTGATCCCTTTATTTAGCTAGCATTGTAATTTCGTACACTTTTGTGGCATCATCAAATTCGCTTCATGTTTAATTCGATTTTCATGGGTTCATTTAAACCATCTAACTGTTATTTTTCTTCCCTCTCCTTTTCTGGTCAAAATTGGTAGGCATGAGGCAAAATTTATTGAGAAGATTGTTGGACACATTTCGAACAAACTAAATCTCCAATATTTAAATGTTGCCAACTACCCAGTCGGCATAGAGTCTCGTGTGCAACATGTAAGCATGCTGTTAAGCTTAGAATCAGATGATGTTCGCATGGTTGGGATTTGGGGGATTGGCGGAATAGGTAAGACAACAATTGCCAAAGCTGTCTATAATGTAATACGTCTTAAATTTGAGGGCAGCAGCTTTCTAGCAAATGTTAGAGAAATTTCAAAGCAACCCAACGGTCTAGTTGGTTTACAAGAACAGCTTCTTTCTGATATTCTAAAGAAAGAAAATCGAAACATAAGAAATGTTGATAAAGGGATTGAGGTTATCAAACAGAGGCTATGGTGGAGAAGAGTGGTTCTTGTTCTCGATGATGTGGATGAATTATACCAGTTAGAGGCATTAGCCATAAGACGTGATTGGTTTCATTCAGGAAGTAGAATCATAGTAACAACTAGAGATAAGTCTTTACTAAAATTTCTGGAAGTGGATGGAGTATATACACCAGCTTTATTAAGTAACCACGAGGCTCTTCAACTCTTCAGTTGGCATGCCTTTGGAAAAGATCATCCGGTTGAAGACTATGTGGAGCTTTCAAAGAAAGTAGTGGATTATGCTAGACGGCTTCCGTTAGTTCTTGAAGTTTTGGGTTCTTTCTTGTTTGACAAAACCATCCCTGATTGGAAAAGTGCATTGGAGAAATTAAGCATAATTCCTCATGATGCAATTCAAGAAAAGCTTAAAATAAGCTTTGATTCATTAAATGACGAAGAGAAGGACATATTTTTGGATATTGCCTGTTTCTTTGTTAGAATGGACAAAAATAGTACAATTGAAGTACTAAAAGGATGTGGTTTCTTTCCCGAAATTGGACTTGAGGTTCTATCTCGTCGATGTCTCGTAAGAATTGAAAGAGACTGCCTAACAATGCATGACTTGATTCGAGACATGGGTAGAGATATTGCTCGTAGGGAATACCCTAAAGATCCTGGAGAACAGTAGTAGATTGTGGTTTCATGATGACGTCCTTGATGTGCTGACAAATCACACAGTAAGATCCACATACCTGAATATTATGTTAATATGTACATGTGTGTGCGTTGGGTTAATGTAAGAATGCAAAATTATAATTACTTACTGAGCTATGTCACTTTGTTTAGCTTGCTACACATACTGCATACCACATTTCCCTCATATATATATGCAATTCTAGGCACTTCCTCATGCATCATGCAATTAAGGGACAGATCCTGCTTTTGTACACATTGGTGTTGCCACTAATGTTATATTCTTTTCTCATGCAACACTCTTTCTTATCAGGGAACAGAAGCTGTAAATGGTCTTGTCTTAAACTTGCCTATGCCAAATGATAAACCAGTGAATGCACAAGCATTTGCAAAAATGAACAGACTGAGATTCCTTGGACTAAATTATGTACGTCTAAGTGGAAGCTTTGAACATCTTTCCAAAAGGCTAAGATGGTTGTGTTGGCTTGGGTTTCCTTTGAAATCTATACCGTCAAAATTATTTATAGAGAAAGTGATTGCCATTGACATCCGCTATAGCGGTCTGGAACAAGTTTGGAAGGGAAGGAAGGTATGACATTGTTCTTACATCTTTCCAATTTTGATCATATTATATATAATGTGAATATTAATTTTCTTCCCTTTATGCAATGTCAGATACTCAACAAGTTGAAAATCCTTAATCTTGGTCATTCCTATTACCTAACTGAAACTCCTGACTTCTCTGGAGTCCCCAATCTTGAGATGTTGCTGCTCAATGATTGTAAAAGGTTGGTAAATGTTCACCAATCTCTTGAATGTCTTGACAAACTTGTTGCCTTGAATTTAAAAAACTGCTTAAACCTTAGAAAACTGCCATTAGGCATTTGGAAGTTGACATCTCTCCAAAACCTTTCCCTCCGTGGCTGCTCAAAATTAGAAAAGATTCCAGGATTTCAAGGATCACCATCAAAATCATGGTTTTCATTCATCTCATCCTGGGCATCACCAGTGAGAAGTCCTAACATTAATCTTTACCCGGCCTCTATGCCAGGATTAGTCTCCATAAAAAGATTAAACCTGGCAAATTGCAATTTGTCATATGTTCCCATCGAGTTTGGAAGTTTGATGTCATTAACGGACCTGGATCTTCAAGGAAACATTTTTTGTACCATACCAGCTAGCCTCAGTCACCTTTCTCGACTTTTGGACCTCTGTTTAACTCGATGTACAAAGCTTGAATCACTTCCGGAGCTTCCAGTAAATTTAAAATGGGTGGATGCAAGGAGTTGCACATCATTGGAAAGAGTATCAAATATATCAAACTTCCAAAATTCGCCATTCTTGACCTTTTATGGCTGCCACAAATTAGTTGAGAACAATCTTGCAAGTTATTTCAGAAAGAATATCTTCCGGAACCAGGTTCTCTCTCTCTCTCTCTCTCTCTCTCTCTTTGTGTGTGTGCGTGGTTCTCTTATAACTCAAGATTTGATGGAGCAGGAATTGTCTGGAGTTGGCAAATTTAGCATTTTATTACCAGGTGGTGAGATTCCTGACTATTTCACCTACAGAACTGTGGAATCAGATTTTTCTTCTATCGTGTCCCTATTTCCAGAACAGAAGATTCGGGGGTGGACTCTATGCGTTGTTCTTTCAAGTTGCATAGAGAAATCAGTTGCTGAATCTGAGTCTATTTATGGTTTTTCCTTGTTCTATGAAGTCGTGAATAAAACCAAGGGCTTTACAAAGCGTCATGAAGCAGTATTTCGTGACCGTCCAATGTATGGTCAGGATCATATGTGGCTCCTCTATGGACCACACAACTGTATTGAACTTCAGATTGAAGCTGGAGATGAAGTGGAGTATACATTAAATTTTCCTTTTGTATATGATACTCATTTCCAAATAAGAAGTGGGGGGTCAACTTCAATTACGAGGATGATGAGAAGGATCACCCATCCAATGATCAAACAATGATCGAATGTGCCTCCCATTTGAATCGGGATGTCATTCATAGTAGAGATGATTCAGCAGATCAGGCTGTCGCTGATAATAGGAGAATCGGCCATTCATATGTACGTGTGCTGTTGTGTATTCTTGTTTGTTTACTGTGCTTATGTGTATTTGTATCTGTATCCCTGTATGGAGTTTAACATATTATAGGAGTAATGGGCATATGATTTCCAAGTCGATCTGTGTATAAAGATGCCTAAACACATTATGTTCAACAAAACAAAACAAAGACAAAAAGAAAAAAAAAAAAGCACATTATGTTGATCCTCTGTAGAATTGTAGGTCTCTGTTTGGTGAGTCAAGTAATTTCCAAAGATTGTCATGAGGATTATTATGTTATATTTATTATTTCAAGCTTTATTTCATTAATTTTTATTTATTGTTTTCTTTATGCTTTTATGTTGTTCAAAATGAACGCATAACCGTCGTGTTATTTAATTTTTATTTGTTCTTATTTACTTTACTGCCATTGTGGAGGCAATATGGTGAAGTACGTACTGAAACATAACTCACTCCCTATCCCTTTTCCTTTATTATTTGTTCTCATTTACTTTACTGCCATTTCTTCTTCCTCATCAATTTCCTCTTGGAAAAGTTAGACGAGCCAATAACTGCACAAGTATAAAGGTTTATTAAGTAATTAACCAACACTAATATTAATTTGGACAAAACATTGATTTAAAATATAAAATGCAAGTGGATAGGGATAGTTATTCTCTCTCTTTTACAACAACCCTATTCTGTCTCTCTAACATTTTCATAACAACCTTTTCAAGCTTAAACTTTTAAATTAAACTATTTAAAATGATCTTTCCTATTCTTATGAATTGTATACAAAATAAGCATAGGAGAGAAGAGAGAAAAATTTTATTTTAAAATAGTTTTTCCTATTCCTAAAATACTTCTTTTTTTTTAAAAAAAAAAATTATGTTTTTGATACATTTAAAGTAGGATAGAAGAGATGGGTTTAATGTGAGGAAGGTATTTAGGTGGGATAAAAATATAAAATTAAATAAAAAAGTAAAGTGGGTAGAATGGTTATTATAAAATGACAGATAGTGAATTCCCTCCTTTGGAGATTAAAATTCGTTACTATCATTTTGAATGGAATAAGAATTTTATTATTTATTTAGAATTATTTTTATTTTGACCAACCATTTAGTCATTCTGTCTTGAAAAAACCAGGTTTGGCTTCCAACATTCAATTGGCCCATGCCTAGGATTTGCAAACTAAACCTAGGGTTGGGGTGAATAGGTTATCTAGAATTTTGAAGCTTAAACGGTTAAAACATATTATCGAAACACACCCTCCACCCACTAACCAAACAACACAATCAAATAGGAAAAGCAATGTCATCACACAAGGTTTACTGTGGAAAAACCATACACCGTATTATCGCAATACATCATCCACAACATTAATAGGCCCATGATACTTAGCTAAAAGAAAAAAAAAGAGAGAGAAAAAGAACAGGCCCATGAAATGAATGCTTTACTTTTTTCGATTAGTAAGGGGGTACAGCTGCTGTATCTGTCTAAGTAGTTGTCAATAGTTGACTTTCCATGTCCATGTAGACCAACGAATGTCGTCCTGAACTGGCGAACTCCAATCCCTTTGTCAGTTTGAATCTCTCTGTGTAAGATCCATGGCTTCTACCAGTACCAGATCGGAATCCTTCGCTTCTTCCTCATCCCTTCCACCGCAATTTTGGTATGATGTTTTCTTGAGTTTCAGAGGGGAGGATACACGCAAGAACTTTACGGACCACCTCTACTCTGCTTTGGTCCGTCACGGCTTCTCTACGTTCAGAGATGACGACAAACTCAAAAGAGGAGAAGAAATTGGGCCCGAACTGTTGAACTCTATCGAGCGATCAAGGATTTCTGTCATCGTCTTCTCAAGAAACTATGCTGATTCGAGATGGTGCCTCGATGAACTGGCGAAGATCCTGAAATGCAGGAGCGCCTTCAAACAGATTGTTCTGCCTGTGTTCTACCACGTTGATCCGTCCCACGTTCGGAAACAGAGCGGTACTTATGAAGAAGCATTTGCCAAGCACGAAGAGCGTTACAAGGGTCGTGGAATGGAAGCCAAGCTTGAGAATTGGAGGGCTGCGTTGACAGAGGCCTCTAATTTGTCTGGATATGACTTGCAAAATTTGGCCGACGGGTAATTGTTTTTTGATCCCATTGTTATAGCTAGCGTTGTCTCTTATACTTTTGTCCTTAGTGGCGTGTAAATTTTACTTCATGTTTGTTTCCAGTTTCCATTGCTTATTTCCAAAGCGTTTATTTTGCTCCCATCTCTTGTTCGGGTTGAAATTGGCAGGCATGAGGCCAAGGTTATTGAGAAGATTGTGGAAGACATCTCAGAGAGGCTAAATATCAAACACTTAAATGTCGCCGACTACCCAGTTGGCATAGAGTCTCGTGTACAACGTGTAAATGAGTTGTTACAGTTGGGGTCCAACAATGTTCGCATGGTCGGGATTTGGGGGATTGGTGGAATAGGCAAGACCACAATAGCCAAAGCTATCTATAACCAAATACATCTCCAATTTGAAGGCAACAGCTTTCTCGCAAATGTTAGAGATATTTCAAACCAACCCAGAGGTCTAGTTTGTTTACAAGAACATATATTTTCTGAATTCCAAATGAAAGACAACCTAAAGATAAGAAATGTTGACCAAGGTATTGAGGTTATAAAACGTCGACTATGGTCTAAAAGGGTTCTTGTTGTTCTTGATGATGTGGATGATTTAGAGCAATTAAAGGCATTGGCCATAAGGCGTGATTGGTTTCAACCGGGCAGTAGAGTCATAGTAACAACTAGAGATGAGTCTTTACTAAAACAGTTGGAAGTGGATGGGGTATATGAGCTTGAATTATTATCTTACAACGAATCCTTTGAACTCTTTAGTTGGCATGCCTCTGGAAAAGACCATCCTGTGAGAGACAATGAGGATATGTTGAAGGAAGTAGTGTGTTATGCTGGAGGGCTTCCATTAGTTCTTGAAGTTTGGGGTTCTTTCTTTAAAGTCACTGATGTGTCTCAATGGAAAAGCACATTGGAGAGACTGAGAAAAATTCCCCCTAAAAAAATTCAAGAAAAGCTTAAAATAAGTTATGATTCATTAGAAGATGCAGAGAAGGAATTATTCTTGGATATTGCTTGTTTCTTTGTTGGAATGGACAAAAATTACACAATTGAAATATTGACTGGCTGGCGTCGCTTCCTAGAATTTGGACTTGGGGTTCTATCTCGTCGATGTCTAGTGAGAATTGATGGTGAAACTCTGATTATGCATGACGTGATTCAAGATATGGGTAGAGATATTGCTCGCAATGAATGCCCTCAAGAGCCTGGGAAATGTAGCAGACTAGTATTCCATGAGGACGTCCTTGATGTACTGAAATATTACACGGTAAGATACATTTGTATGAATTAGTTTGGTTAATATGTGAGGTGTATTAAGTTAATGTAAGCACGCATGATAATATGAAATTATTGACCTTACAACTTGTTTGGCTCTAAAACATATTGTAATATAAAACATTGGTTAGGGAACAGACATGTGCCACACTTCCCTTAGATGTGTGGTACAAGGCACATCTCATCAAGCAATTAATAAAGCCTGGCTTTACCACGCATTGGTGTCCTCAGTCCTCACCTATATTGTATTTTTTTCTTATGCAATGCTCTTTCTTATCAGGGAACATATGCGGTTGAAGGTCTTGTCTTAAACTTGCCTAGCTCAAATGATGTACAAGTGAATGCACAAGCATTTGCAGAGATGAGCAGGCTTAGATTGCTTAAACTCAATTATGTACGTCTAAGTGGAAGTTTTGAACATTTTTCCAAAAGGTTAAGATGGTTACGTTGGATTGGGTTCCCTTTGGAATCTATACCATCCAACTTATTTATGGAGGAAGTGGTTGCGATTGACATGCACAATAGCAGCTTGAAACAAGTTTGGAAGGGTAGGAAGGTATGACATAGTTTTTGTCTTTCCAAATTTGATTATAGTGTAAAGTATATGCAACTTAATTTTCTCTCTTTGTTTTTTTGTTTGTTTGTTTGTTTGTTCTTTTTTTCAATAACAGGTTCTCAACAATTTGAAATTCCTTAATCTCAGTCATTCCTATAACCTAACTGAGACCCCTGACTTCTCTGGTCTCACCAGTCTTGACACGTTGCTGCTTAATGATTGTACAAGGTTGGTAGAAGTTCATGAATCTATCGAATGTCTCGATAAACTTGTTGTCTTGAATTTGGAAAACTGCAAAAACCTTAGGAAACTACCGACAGGCATATTAAAGTTGAAATCTCTCCAAAGTCTTGATCTCACTCGCTGCTCAAAACTAGAAAACTTGCCGGGATTCAAAGGATCACCATCAGAATCATGGTTTTCACGCTTCTCATCTTGGGTATCACCAATGAGAAATCCTGATTCCATCAGTCTGTCTCCAGCCTCCCTACAAGGATTAGTTTCTATAAGAAAATTATTTCTGGCGGATTGCAATTTGTCGTCTATTCCTGAGGATCTTGGGAATTTAATCTCATTAAAATTTTTGGTTCTTGACGGGAACAATTTTTGTAGCCTACCAGCTAGCATCAGTCACCTTTCTCGACTTGAATTACTTGATCTGAATCGATGTACAAGTCTTCAATCTCTTCCAGAGCTTCCAATAAATTTGCAAGGGTTGCGTGCAAACCATTGCACATCGTTGGAAAGAATATCAATTGGATCTAACTTGCAAGGATCACCACACTTGAACTTTTTGGGTTGCAACAAATTGGTTGAGAACAATCTTGCAACTAATTTTAGAAACAGTATCCTCCAGTACCAGGTCTCTCTCTCTCTCTCTCTCTCTCTCTCACAGGGCTTGGTACTTATATAACTTAAAATCTGATATGATGCAACAGGGACTGTCTGAACTCGGTGATTTTAACATTTTCCTTCCTGGGGATGAGGTTCCTGAGTGGTTCAACTACCAGAGTGAGGGATCAGTTTTATCTTTTGCTGTGTCTCCACTTCCGCATGGCAAGATCAGAGGGTGGATTCTCTGTGTGGTTTATGCAGGCGTAGATGAAATTCAAGATTTTGGCGCTATCTTATTTTTCAAAAACAAAACCAAGGGCCTCGAGAGTGGCTATCAAAAGGCAGTTAGTGGCTATCCAATAAGCCGAGAAGATCACATGTGGCTCCATTACGCACCACTAAAGAGTCTTGATTTTCAGATGGAAGGCGGGGATGAAGTGGACTATTCAGTGTTTCTGAGTCCTCAACCGCTCCAGGTGAGTAAGTGTGGGATTAACTTAATTTACGAGGACGATGAGGAAGATTGCCCATCCAATAATCAAGCAATGACCCCATATGTCTCCTCTCGGTTTCGGGATGTCATTCTTCATAGAGATGTTTCATCAGATCAAGCGGTCGGCCTGTCGCTGATATTAAGATAGTCCAGCATTCATGGGCAGCTTTGAACGCTGCTGACATTGTGCATATGATTTCAAAGTGGGTTCTGTTTATAAAGAATTCAGGAACACATGTTGCCGATCCTCAGCGTTTCGGCACATGAGTACTCCCAAAATGTGTATGTTTTGCTCCCAAAATCTGTATGCTATCAAACATACATACATAACTGGTTAACTGCACTTCAATTTATTGGAATCTGGGTCGAACAGGCCTAATTTGGCAAGGCTGAGATGATTTTGGGCTGAATTGAAGCTATCTAGCTTCTACACTCTGGCCTTTTAATACCACTATGGATCTCTAGTCAGGTCAATAATACTTATTTATTTATTTATTGGTTTGGGGGTTGCTAAAACTAGATTTTTACCCTCGGTTGAGATAAAGACGCCCATTTTATTATTTGATAACAAAATTATTAATTAACTATGAATACTAATATTAAGGATGCCCACTTTATCATAGGCTTAGTATAATCTTTTAGACCAGATCTATCTGAGTATATATGCTTTTCACTTATGTTGATAAGGCAATATTTATTTGTCATTTAAGGAATTGAACGGTTTGAATTGTATGCATACAAGTGAAAAATGCCACCACAGCAAAAGCAAATAGGATTGTACCCAAAAAAAAAAAAAAAAAATGAAAAGGAAAAAAAGAAGAAGAAGAAGCAATTAGGATCAGCTTCGTTTCCCCTTATGCCAAGAATAGCAAATAGTAACTGATGATTCTCTCTCCACATCTAAGTCATCTCTTCTTATTTTATTAAATATTTTTCAAGTAGTAACTGTATTACTAATCTATTTTTATTTTTATATCTATAGGTTTTTTTTTTTTTTCAATTTTTAATTAAAAACCTTCACGCATTTATCTTTTCTTATTTAATTATATAATTACTATTCTTTAAAAATGTTCATGTGCAGTACACATGTGTTATGACTAGTTTACTCAAAAGATCAATAGTTACTAATATGAAAGTTGATTTAATCTATATTTTATGCATAAAAAGTTGTTTAATTAATGATATAAGATATTTTTTGAATTAATTTATCCCTCGTAGGATAGGGGTTAGGCTTAACTATTGGGCCGAGCTAGGGTTAACTAAATGAGGCCCGAGTTCTGGTCGGGCTTGGGGTGAGTTGTTGTCTATCTATTTGTGTAGTTTGGGCCCGACCAATGCAAAGCCCTAACTATATAGATAGAAATGCTCTCCTGGATTCGCCGATCCCTTCATCATCTTGATCTGTGTGTTGAGATCCATGGCTTCTACCAGTACCCGAGCAGAGTCATCTACCTCCTCCTCTCTGTCTTCCCTTTCACCACAATTTTTATATGATGTTTTCTTGAGTTTCAGAGGTGAGGATACTCGCAAGAACTTTACTGACCATCTGTACGCTGCTTTGGTCCGCCGCGGGGTCACCACTTTCAGAGATGACGACGAACTCCAGAGAGGAGAGGAAATTGGGCCCGAGCTGTTGAAATCAATCGAGCGGTCAAGGATTTCTGTTATCGTATTCTCAAGAAACTATGCTCATTCGCGATGGTGCCTTGATGAACTTGTGAAGATCCTGGAGTGCCAAAGGGCCTACGGACAGATTGCTATGCCCGTCTTCTACGACGTTGATCCGTCCGACGTGCGGGCACAGAGGGAGAGTTTTGCAGAAGCATTTGCCAAACACGAAGCACGTTACAAAGGTAGTGTGATGGAAGGCAAGGTGGAAGGGTGGAGGGCTGCGCTGACAGAGGCCTCTAATCCTTCTGGGTATGACATACAGAATATGGCCAACGGGTAATGGTTTGATCTTATTGTTGACTAGCGTTTTCTCTTTATCCTTTAGTGGCGTGGAAATTTCACTTCTTGTTTATTTCCATTTTCAGTGCTCATCTCAAAAACGTATACTTTTGCTTCCATCTCTTATTCGGGTAGAAATTGGCAGGAATGAATCAAAGGCTATTGAGATGTTTGTCGACCACATTTTGAAGAAACTAAATCCCCAATACTTAAATGTTGCTAACCACCCAGTCGGCATAGAGTCTCGTGTACAACGTGCAAACGAGTTGTTAGAGTTGGGGTCTTCCGACGATGTTCGCATTGTCGGGATTTGGGGGATTGGTGGAATAGGCAAGACAACAATTGCCAAAGCTATCTATAACCAAAGACATCTCCAATTTGAAGGTAGCAGCTTCCTTGCAAATGTTAGAGAAATTTCAAAGCAACCCAATGGTTTAGTTGGTTTACAAGAACAACTTCTTTCTGATATCCTTATGAATGAAATCAGAAACGTAACCAATGTTGATCAAGGAATTGAGGTTATAAAACAAAAACTTCGCGGTAGAAGGGTTCTTGTTGTTCTTGATGATGTGGATGATTTCTTGCAGTTAAAAGCATTTGCCATAAGGCATGATTGGTTTCATTCGGGAAGTAGAATCATAGTAACAACTAGAGACGAGTCTTTACTAAAGTTGCTGGAAGTGGATGAGGTATATATGCCTGCATTATTATCTCCCTCAGTCTCTTCAACTCTTCAGTTGGCATGCCTTTAAAAAAGACCATCCTATGGAAGACTGTGTGGGGCTTTCTTGGGAAGTAGTGGGTTATGCTGGGGGCCTTCCGATAGCTCTTGAAGTTTTGGGTTCTTTCCTCTTCGACAAAAGCATGCCTGAATGGAAAAACACGTTGGAGAAATTAAAAGTAATCCCTCACGATGTGGTTCAAGAAAAACTTAGAATAAGTTTTGATTCATTAAGTGAGGAGCAGAAGCACTTATTCCTTGATATTGCTTGTTTCTTTGTTGGAATGGACCGAAATTATACAATCAAAATATTAGAACAGCGTGACTTCTTTCCAGAAATTGAACTTGGGGTTTTGTCGCATCGATGTCTCATAAGAGTTGATGGAGACCGGCTGATGATGCATGACTTGCTTCGAGATATGGGTAGAGAAATTGTTCGCATAGAACACATTAAAGAGCCTGGGAAACGCAGTAGATTGTGGTTTCAAGAGGACGTCCTTGATGTGCTGACAAGCTACAAGGTTAGATCGATATGCACGAACTATTTTGTTAATATGTCAGGCGTATGTATTGTGTTAAAGTAAGAATGCGTGATTATATTAAATTATTAAAATTACAATTTGGGCTGCTCCAATGCATATTTTAGAGTGACACACTGCCAAGGGGTCAAGTGCATACCATGCTTCCCTCAAATGTGCACTGCAAGGAACTTCCATGTGTGTCATGCAATTAACGAATGGAGCCTGGCTTTTGTACGCATTGTTGCTCTCACCAATTAATGTTATATTTTTTTTGGTGAATAATTAATGTTATATTTTTACTTATGCAATACCCTTTCTTATTAGGGAATAGAAGCGGTTAAAGGCCTTGTCTTAAACTTGCCTAGGTCAAATGGTGTACGTTTGGAGTCATTAGCATTTGCAAAGATGAACAGACTGAGACTACTTAAACTCAATTTTGTACACTTAGGTGGAAGCTATGAACATCTTTCCAAAAGATTGAGATGGTTATATTGGTTGGGGTTCCCTTTGAAATCTCTACCATCCGACTTATTTATGGAGAATATGGTTGTGATTGACATGCGCCATAGCAGCCTTGAACAAGTTTGGAAGGGAAGGAAGGTATGGCATTGTTTTTACATGTTTCCAATTTTGATCATACTATATTTTATATGTATGCTAATTTATTTTATTTTATTTTTTAATAATGGATTCTCAGCAAGCTGAAAATCCTTAATCTTAGTCATTCCCATCACCTAATTAAAACTCCAGACTTATCAGGATGCATCAGTCTCGAGATGGTGTTGCTCAACAATTGTACAAGGTTGGTAGAAGTTCACCAATCTATTGAATGTCTCGACAAACTTCTTGTATTGGATTTGAAAAACTGTAAAAATCTTTGGAAGCTACCACTTGGCGTTTGGAAGTTGACATCTCTCCAAAATTTCTCTCTCTCTGGCTGTCCAAAGTTATTAGAACAACTGTCGGAATTCGCGAGATCACCATCAAAATCTTGGGTTGGATCCTTCTCATTTTGGGCATCACCAGTGGGAATTCGTGATTCCATCAATCCTTCACAAGCCTTTATACAGGGATTAATCACCTTAAGAAGATTAGATCTGGCGTACTGTAATTTGTCATATGTTCCCTCCGAGCTTGGGAGTTTAATATCATTGAATTGGTTGAATCTTGAAGGAAACAACTTTAGTAGCCTACCAGCTAGCATCAATCACCTTTCTCGACTTGGGGACCTGTCTTTAAGTCAATGTACAAGGCTTCAATCACTTCCAGCGCTTCCATTAAATTTAAAAATGGTGGATGGAAGGCATTGCAGATCATTGGAAAAAATATCAATTGGATCAGATTTCCGACAATCTCCATTCTTGTATTTTCCCTATTGCTACAAATTGGTTGAGAACATTCTTGAACATAATTTTAGAAAGAGTTGGCTCCAGAACCAGGTCCTCCATCTGTTTCTCTCTCTGTCTGTCTGTGTGGGTGTGTTAATTGAAGGACTAGGGGCTTTATTTCTTATAAGTTATATTATATTATAACTCAAGATTTGATGGAACAGGAAATGTCTGCAGTTGGTGGATTAAGCATTTTATTTCCTGGGGGTGAGTTTCCTGACTATTTCGAGTACGAGAGTGTGGGATCAGTTTTATCCTTTGTTGTGTCCCTACATCCAGATCGGAAGATTCGAGGGTGGACTCTATGCGTTGTTATTGCAGGTTGCATAGGTGAAAGGATTGCTGAACCTGATGCTAATATTGCTTACCCTTTGCTCTATGAAGTCAAAAATAAAACCAAGGGCTTTAAAAGGTTCTATGGACCAACATTTGATGACCATCCATTCTATGATGAAGATCATATGTGGCTCCACTATGCACCACAACATTGTCTTGAACTTCATATGGGAGCTGGGATGAGATGGAGTATTCAGTATCCGTTACTGCCGATAGTCAAATCCCCGTGAAGAAGTGTGGGATCAACCTAATTTACAAGGATGATGAGAGGGATCACCTCACGAAATGATCAAGCAATGAATTAGTATGCCTTTCCTTTGTGTTAAGATGTAATTCTTGATAAATATGTTTCTGTGGATTAAGCAGTAGACGACAATAAGATAGTCCATCGATTGTACGTACGCGTGGCCTTAATGTATGGCTGTTCGTTAATTATGCTTATGTTTATTATTTTTATATACTTGCTACAATGTTTTTAGCTCACCATTAAAACACCAATAAGGTGTGCTCTTGCTAAAATATGATAATAGTATAATTTTTTAACACACCATTAATGATGCTCTTATATGATTAAAATAACCAAAATGTTTCCATGACTTGTTAAAGTGTCATAATCAACATCGAAGTCTGCTAGCCTCAACCAATAGATTATAATATACATGTTTGGTACTGTATTAGATTGGACAGTGCATGTCCTTGCCCAAGTGACTTAAAGTGCCTCTATTTGTTTTTTTCTTTTATCGATGATATCAGGCCCATCAATGGAACAATCCTACCCCATCATATTTTTACCATTTTTTCCATCTTCTCTCACCATTAAGTTAGCTCCCAAACGTCTTTATCTTTATTTATTTATTTATATTTTTTGGGAGCCCCTAATCTTGCCTACCTCCATCATTGGTAAAGTAAAATGGTAAGGAGCCACTTTCCTATTGACATAATTGTACTGTTCACAGAGGATGGGAGCCCTAAAACTACCTACGAATTAGTTTAATTAAGGTCTCCACTGGATTGGAGAGGAGCTCACTACTTAAAGATTCTGCTATTTTTAAGACTTATTTGGTTGTCACATGACCATTGAGTGGCTCCATTTATGTGGAAGCTATCATCGTAAATTGGTAATATAGGATCAGCTTTAAGAATTAAGCCTGTTTATAACTTTTATTGTCACCCGTGATGATATCCACAATTTTCTCTTTCTTAAATTACACCATTTATAATAATAGATTTGTTCACAAAATTATGAGTCTTGCTATACAAGACGACTTCTTTCAACCGATTGAAGTGGATTATATTTTTTAAATTAACTTTCGTTAAAACTGATGGAACTTAATTATTATCTGTCGAAATTACCCAATTTTTTCTTCTTCATTTCCCCAAGTCCCCTCTGAACCCCAAAAATCAATTAGCTAACGTTCTCTCTCCTCTTTCTGCAACTCCACCCCATCTCTCTTTATACCCACAAACAAACCTCCACTGACTCTCCCATTACAATGAAAATATGAGATAATGTAGTCATTTTAACAAAAACTATTCTTTCCCTCCACATTTCCTCCCAAAATTAAAAAGATGAGAAAAAAGTGAATTAAAGATTCACCCTCCCTCGTCCTTTCCTTCCTACCAAACACATCCCAACTCTTTTCCCTCTATTTTTCTCTCCTCCCCTTTCAACATTTTAGGTAGATAGAAGGTCATAGACATTCTGATGGGCTAACACGCATTGGTGGAGTTGGCATAACTAGTACAACCTATGCATACAGACCCGTTGAAATTTCTTGCTTCCCTTTTTTTTTTATTAATATTTGTCCTCGGCTTGCGAGTCGACGCCACACTTCTCAAGAATCGTTTCTCCAAAATTATAAGTAAAGCATATTATAACAATTCAATTTACAAGGGGTTCCGTTTGGTTCTTATTAAGAAGCAAGGAAAAGAAATTTAGCATTTGCAGATATTTCTGAAACCCAAATCATCCACTTTTCCCCTACTAAGGATAGAAGATTACATACATTGTCCCGCAAAGTCCTGTGACTTTTGGGCCCAATATTTTTACTGTAGTTTTCCACGAGTCAAACGTTCTTCAACTTGCAAGACTTTCCCATTAACCAAACAAGTCTCCTCCTCCTGAATTTATCTGTGTGATCTCTTTCTGTAAGTACCATGGGTTCTACCAGTAACCGAGCAGTGTCATCCACCTCCTCATCTTCCCTTCCACCACAGTACTATGATGTTTTCTTGAGTTTCAGAGGGGATGACACACGCAAGAACTTTACAGACCACCTCTACGCCGCTTTGGTCCGTCACGGGTTTTACACGTACAGAGATGACGACAAACTGGAGAGAGGAGAAGAAATTGGGTCCGAGCTGCTTAAAGCAATCGAGCGCTCAAAGGTTTCAGTCATCGTATTCTCAAGACACTATGCTCATTCACGATGGTGCCTGGATGAACTGGTGAAGATCCTTGAATGCAAGAGCACCTTGAGACAGATGGTTGTGCCCGTTTTCTACGACGCTGATCCGTCGGACGTGAGGGCACAGAGGGGGAGTTTTGCAGAGGCATTTGGAAGGCATGAAGAGCGTTACAAGGGTGGTGGGATGGAAGGCAAGATGCAGAGGTGGAGAGCTGCGCTGACAGAGGCTGCTAATTTGTCTGGATGGCACTTAGAAAGTGTGGCCAACGGGTATTTTTTAATTTTTCTTCTTATTTATTATTCTATGATAAGAAAAGTTATTAAAAATGGACACTTCTTTAATTCTCTCTCTGGTTAGAAAAAAGAAAAAATAGCAAGATTGATGAAGCTTAGATCTAACTAAAACAAATTTAATTGGAAGATGAGTAAAGGGGCATTTGGTTTTTTCCCTTTTGGCAGAAGAAAAAGAAAGAAATAAGTAGAGAACAAGATCAATAAGGGTTAGATGTATGTATCCCTAAACAAGTATAATCCGACAACAGATACAATAAGAAAATAGCTATTTGTTTATACATTTTAACATATTAGCAAGATTGATGAGGCTTAAATTTGCCTAAAAATATAATAAGAAAAGGAGTATTTTTTTATTAAGAAAATAATTACCAAGACCAAGGAGGAGGCTTAGGTCTGCCTAAAACAAATATAATTAGATTATCCATATATAGGTTATCATACCAAATAATATGTTCTGGTGCTTGACAGTGAGCATATGTGATGATAATCAGAATCGTCCATGTATGTCCTGCACCTGTGCATGTTGGTCACGAACAATCCCGATCAGTGTCGCATATCGAGCACCTGTCTATTACTAATCATACCAAATCTTATTGGCTCTAATACTATTGCCTAGGTTGGCCGACAATCGCTGCCTATATCTCATATAATTTTGGTTGGTTGTTGGGACTGGAAATGAACACAGGACCGCTGAAGCAGCAACAGAACAAACCACCCAACACCCTGAGCTGGAAAATCGTCAACAAGAATTAACCTTAGAGCTAGAGGTGGGGGATCCTACTCAGTTCAAAGAAAGAGAACCTTCAGAGTAAAAAAGACAAACAAAAAAAAAAAAAAAAAAAAACCCCTCTTTTAGCTACTGAGGGAGCTCAGTAAGCAGCAAAATTTAACAGCTTCTGACTGTCACTAAAGAGTAAGGACTGAAAGATGGAAGCAAAGAACACATGCCTTTACATTTCAAATAGGCAGGCTTCCCGTAAAGCAAGACTCTCGGCCTTTTATAGCTGAATCCCACCAAACTGGCCTGACTTTTTGACTTCAAATCAAATGCTTCATCTCCATTAATTTTTAACCAGTCTTCTGGAGGAGCCTTCTAACTAAGAAAGACCATGAAATAAATTGGAAAGGACTTCCATAAAGCTTTAGTTTTCATTACATTAACTCATCGTCAGCTCATTTGCTAAGAAACTATCATTATATGAGGCTATTAGCTATATTGACTTACCAGTGTAAATCAAATGTATTGGTCCCTGTAGGATTATAATTACTTATCCTTTTGGTGCATCTTCAAATTCACTTCTCATGTATTGGAAGAGGGCATATATTGGTCCCTGTAGTATTTTAATTTCTTATACTTTTGCTGCATCTTCAACTCACTTTCATGTTGGAATTCCATTTTTATAGCTCATTTCAACTTACCGAACATTTATATTGCTTCCTTCTTTTATTCTGATCAAAATTTCAGGCATGAGTCAAAATTTATTGAGAAGATTGTTGAAGACATTTCAAATAAACTAAAGCTGGCATACTCAAATGTTGCCACCTACCCAGTTGGCATAGAGTCTCGTGTAGAAAACATCATGAAGTTGTTGCGCATGGGGTCGGAGTCGGACATTGTTTGCATGGTTGGTATTTGGGGGATTGGCGGAATAGGCAAGACAACTATTGCCAAATCTGTCTATAACCTAATACGTCTCAAATTTGAAGGTAGCAGCTTCCTTGCAAATGTTAGAGAAACTTCAAAGCAACCCAATGGTCTCGTGGGTTTGCAAGAACAACTTCTTTATGATATCCTACTGAATAAAAATCAAAATATAAGAAATGTTGACCAAGGAATTGAATTAATAAAACGGAGATTATGGTGTAGAAGGGTTCTTCTTGTTCTTGATGATGTGGACGACTTCTATCAATTAAAGGCATTGTCCATAAGGCGTGATTGGTTTCGTTTGGGAAGCAAAATCATAATTACGACTAGAGACGAGTCTTTACTAAAATTGCTGGAAGTGGATGAGGTATATATGCCTAAACTATTAGATCAATATGAGTCTCTTCAACTCTTTAGTTGGCATGCCTTTGGAAAAGACCATCCTGTAGAAGACTATGTGGAGCTTTCAGAGAAAGTAGTGGGTTATGCTGGAGGGCTTCCATTAGCTCTTGAAGTTTTGGGTTCTTTCTTGTTTGACAAAAGAATGTCTGAATGGAAAAGCACATTGGAGAAATTAAGAGTAATCCCTCATGATGCAATTCAAGAAAAGCTTAGAATAAGCTTTGATTCACTAAGTTATGAAGAGAAAGACTTATTCCTTGATATTGCTTGTTTCTTTATTGGAATGGTAAAAAATCATATAATCAAAATATTAGAAGGTTATGATTTCTTCCCAGAAATTGGAATTGGTATTTTGTCTCGCCGATGTCTTGTAAGAATTGATGAATTAAATCGACTAAACATGCATGACATGCTTCGAGATATGGGTAGAGAAATTGTTCGCAGAGAATGCCTTGAGGAGCCAGGGAAACGTAGTAGATTGTGGTCTGATGAGGATGTCCTTGATGTGCTGACAAATCACACGGTAAGATATATGTGCATGAATTATTTTGTGTTAAACTGTTAATATATGATGTCTATTGGGTTAATATTGTAAAAAATGTGAGATTATCTTAAATTATTGCCCTACATGTGTTTTGCTCCTGAGCATAGTGTAGCAAAACACACTACTGAGTGCTAAGGGGACAATTGCATGCATACCACACTTCCCTCAAAGGTGCAATGTAGGGCATTTACCCATGAATCATGCAATTGAGGGACAGAGCTTGGCTTTCATACACATCCTCAGATATATATAAAGTTCGCTAATGCAATGCTCTTCCTTATCAGGGAACAGAAGCAGTTGAAGGTCTTGTCTTAGACTTGCCTAGGTCAAATAATATAAAAGTGAATGCACAAACATTTGCAAAAATGAACAAACTAAGACTACTTAAACTCAATTATGTATACGTAACTGGAAGCTATGAACATATTTCTAAAAGGCTGAGATGGATATGTTGGTATGGGTTCCCTTTGAAATCTATACCACCCAACTTATTTTTGGAGAAAGTGGTTGCGATTGACATGCAATGTAGCAGTTTACAAGAAGTTTGGAAGGGAACGAAGGTATGGAATTGTTCTTATGTCTTTCCAACTTTGATCGTTGTATATATCTTGTGCAAGATATAACCTTTTTTTCCCCCTTTTGACAGAAGACTCTCAACAAGTTGAGATTCCTTAACCTCAGTCATTCCTATCACCTAACAAAGACTCCGGACTTTTCTGGGCTCACCAGTCTGGAGATTTTGCTACTTAATGATTGTACAAGTTTGGTAGAAGTTCATGAATCTATTGAATGTCTAGAAAAACTTGTTGTCTTGAATTTGGATAACTGCAAAAACCTTAGGAAGCTACCGCCAGGCTTTGTCAAGTTGAAATTTCTCGAAAATCTTCATCTCACTGGCTGCTCAAAAATAGAAAAGTTGCCAGGATTCAAAGAATCACAATCCAAATCATGGTTTTCACGCTTATCGTCTTGGGCATTACCAATGAGAAATCCTAATTCCATCAGTTCGTCATCAATCTCTATACAAGGATTGATTTCGATAAGAATATTAGATATGGGAGATTGCAATTTGTCATGTGTTCCAGACAACCTTGGGAGTTTAATCAAATTAAGAATCTTGAATCTATATGGAAACAATTTTTGTAGCCTACCAGCTAGCATTAGTCAGCTTTCTCGACTTGATATCCTTTCTTTGGATGGATGTACAAGACTTCAATCACTTCCAGAGCTTCCAACAAATTTGAAAAGGGCAACTGCAAACAATTGCACGTCATTGGAAAGAATATCAATTGGATTAAACTCGCGAGCATCACCTGGCTTGACCCTTTTTGGTTGCAACAAATTAGTTGAGAACAATTTTGCAAGTAATTTTAGAAAGAGTCTCCTCCAGTCCCAGGTCTCTCTCTCTCTCTCTCTCTCTCTCTCTCTCTCTTCATGTTGTACTGTTATGGAACAAGGTTTCGATCTGTACTGATAACTCAAGACTTGATGGAACAGGGATTGTCAGCTCTTAGTGATTATAACATCCTTCTTCCTGGGGGTGAGCTTCCTGACTCATTTAACTACCGGACTGCAGGATCAGTGTTATCTTTTGTTGTGTCCCCATTTCCAGATCGAAAGATTCGAGGGTGGATGCTATGCGCTATATTTGCAAGCCCTGCAGATGATATTGGTTTGGGTACTGAGTATTCTTATTATGTCCAAAATAATACGAAGGGCATTATGAAGGTCTATGAACCAACAATTGATGGCTATCCAAAAACCTGTCAAGATCTTACATGGCTACATTATGCAGCGCAACATCATCTTGAATTTCAGATGGAACCTGGGGATGAAGTGGTGTTTTTTGTAGTTATGGATGCTCATGTGAAGAAGTGTGGGGTCAACTTAGTTTACGAGGACGATGAGAAGGATTACCTAGCCAATGATCGAGCAATGATCCAATATGACACCCCTTCATATCGGGATGTCATTGTTGATGAGAATATTCTTGATGAAGATGTTTCAGCGGATCAAGCTGTCATTGAAAATAAGGTAACCAGCATTCATATGCACCTGCATATGCAGTTATGTACGTCTCTTTGTTTATTATGCTCATGTGTTTTTGTATGTAACTATATGTAAATTAACATATTATAGAAGTATTGTGCAAATGATTTTAAAGTTGTGTTAGCACATAAGGACGCAAAACACATTTTGCTAATCCTTGTATGTCCACAATTGGTGAATCAAGTACTCTTGAAATCCACAATTTCAAAGATTGTCTCATGTAAAACATATTTTATATTTGATATAAAATTTGATTTTACATTTATTTTATATTTATATTTGTATTGGTCATTCATAAACGTGGGATTACCCTACATGGTGTTTAAATTTTTTATTTTTTTTTTTCCATTTACCTTTATAGCTGTTGGAGAGATGTAACTTCCCTATCTACTTTCTTCATTATCATCAAAATCCGTGTTTTTGACAAGAGATTCATTGTAAAAATATCATGTGAATTGGTGTCTTGTATGAGGCTTTGGTTTAGGAGGAAATATCTCCTTTTTTGTTCTGTTTTTGCTTCTTTTTTTTTCCTCTGTATGATTGTTTAATTTTTTTAATTTCCGATTTTTATTTGAATTTTGTGTTTTGTTGTTCTCTTTTCGTGTCCTCCTTATGCTTGCTTGTCCGTGTATATTAACTGATGCATGTGTTCTTTCGCAGATTATGGCAACAGCTGAAGGTAATGGGGGTGATGACCCCACTCGACGATCCAGACCCTTGGCCTTAAAGCGAGGTAGACCCTCTCGTGAAGAGAAAGGCAAGGCCATTGCTACTGAGAGCTATAAGTTGTCACCTACACATAGTAAGAAACGTAGGAGGGGTACTGGCATAGTGATTGTGGACCATGTTGTTCCAGAGGTCCAAGCAGCTCCTACTGATTCTGGCTTGCCTGAGGTTGCTCCTGGTCTAGAGGCTCCCCCTGATTGTGTCATGTCCGAGGTTAAACCAGGTCTCAACGATGGCAGCAATGATGGTGACTTGCCTGGAGATGGGGTTCCTCCCTCTTATTGATTCAGAGGTGGCCATTCCAGCTGATAGTCCTTTGCTTAAAAGCTTGGGAAAACAGCCATCTTCTTATGTGCAAGCTGGCAAGGTATGAATGCTCTCTTTTTTGTGTTCTTTCCTTATTGTTCCAAGCACATTAACTACTTAGATTAACACATTTCTGAGTTTAGTTACCAAAATAGTTTAGAAAGTTGGAATTGTAAGTACTGATAATTATTTCAGCTTAAAGTTGGATATTTTCAAATTGCTGATTTTCTATTTTGGATTTGGTACTTAGAGTTTGAATTTACGATGTCCCACCAATCTGAAACCTTGGCCTGATTTTTTTCAGCACTGAAAAATGTCAAGAATATTAAAATTTTCCTTTAGGCATGTCAAGAATCTTACTTGGTGGCATGCCGACTCTGGTGTTGTTCCTTCTGAGCTTGCTAGAGATATGTTGGGGCTTCCTTTTTGTAGATTTGTCTCTTAAGCTCTTTTTTGAAGCTGGTTTTCTTCTTGTTGGAGAGTCTTCGAATGCCTTTTTATTCTTCCTATGTGAGCTGGATTGTGGCATTATAAGCCACCAAGACCAGACAATTTGGTTTTTATTTCCTTATCTTCTTGTATGCTTTCTTATTTACTTTAGTTTTCTTTTTTTCAATAAAATTTGGAGCTAAAGGCAGATGATGGTTAGTGCTTTGGGTGCCAACCTAGTTGGGATTCATTGTTCCTCTTTGATGCTTTTAGCTCTCTTTCTGGTTATAAAAATAAATAAAATAAAATAAAAAAAGGTGGTCCAAGTACACTTTTCGTTATGTTGCGTTAATAATAAGTACTGACAAATGACGATCATAGAATGTTTAATTTTAAGATAATTGTACTTAGGCTAGTTAGCTTACTAGTCCCATCCTGCTCTGCACCTATTGGAATGGGTAGGAAGTAAAATAGAGGTTTTCTGTTTTTCCATTTATTCTTTCTGGAGACAATATAAAACAGAGCTAGGGAACTTTGAAGTTCTAATTATAGTGGGTTAGGCTGAAGCCTCCCCTCCAAAAACCACCTGTTGCCTGTTTACTTAGGGAGGTTTTTAATCACTTTGTGTTAGTCAATGAGGTGGAAAGATGTTTGAAATTTTGAACCCAATCCTCATTCTCTTCTGTTTCAAACACTTCTTTCCAGCCATGCACTTTCTCTCCAGCCAATGAAAACAATCCAACCTCTCTCTAATAATCGACAAACCTATGTCTCTTGCTCCTACATATGCTACGTAATGCTTGCCAAACCCCATCTGCTTCCGTAGATTGATGTGCGAGTTGATTGATTCCCAAGTGATTCAAAGTGAGGGGTGGGGGGTCACAATACTTTCATTGAAAGAGTATATGTATTCTCGACGCTATTACAAGCATTTTTGTCAAAAGCATTTTTGTTACTCCTTGCAAACCCTGTCTCACACCCACCTTAATCAGATTTTTTTGTGATGTTAATTATTTGATGGTTGCGTTATTGACAAAAGAGTTGTCTTTCCTGTTTCTTAATTGTCATTCTCTTGCAAAATGAGAGATTGTTTTATACAGAGTGCAGAGAATTGAGTGGCTGGGGTTTGGATAGAGTGCCGACATAACTGGGTGGATGATATTAGAGTTTTAATTGCTTCAGGATGTGAAATTAATATTTCAGTTGGTCGGTTCTTGCTCGATGAATGTAGTGAATTTGATCATTTGATGAGTTGCGGTGTCTTGGTTTTGGACAACCTGATGTAAATTGAATACTGATGGCCTGGCTAAAGGGAATCCGGGTCCTGTAGCTGCTGGTGGTGTATTTAGGAATTGTAGAGGTTTTGTGAAAGGGGTTTACTGCTCTACTCTTCGTATTCAGTCTGCATTTGTTGCTGAGTTGATGGCTGTTATTTGTGGTATTGAGCAAGCTTGAAATAATGGGTGGCGTAATCTTTGGTTAGAGTGTGATTCAACTTCAGTTATCCAGTGCCTTCACAATCAGGATTATAAGCCTCCTTGGAAATTGAAGACTCAATGGTGTAATTGTCAATATTATTTGAGTCAGATGAACTTTCAATTTAGCCATATTTTTCGTGAAGGTAATGCTATGACTGACAAATGTGCTAATATGGGATTAAAATTCAACAGTTTTCAGTGGTGGTGGTCTGCCCCAAGGAAATTATGCTTCTCCTTCAGCATGACTCTTGTGGTCTACCTTCTTACAGATTTAGATCTTTAGAGGTTATTTATTTCTTTTTCTCTTGCGAGTCTTGGCATATGACCAAAGCTTTTAATTTTTTCTTTTTTATCTTGTCTTGTACTCTTACTTTATTTTATTAATAAATTCTGGGTGAATAACACATGATTTAGAACTCCCAGGATGCCAACCTAGTTGGGATGCTAGATTGTTTTATGATGCTTGAAGCTCCTTAATTTTATTTAAAGTTGATTCAGATTATAAAATTCCAACACTCCAAAAATGCCTCTTTAACAACATGAGCATATTGAAAGAGATCAATTTGCCTGGGATATCAGGATTTTCTCAAATTTGTTGGATGAGATCCTAAAAGTCTAGACTCTGGATATGGCATCCACATCATCCCATCAGGACATCTGGTAGCTATAGAGTTCTTACATGTTCTTCTTGAGTGAAATACTCCATTACTATGGAAAGCTTGCATACTCCCTTGCAATAAAAAAGTCACTCTTGCCTATACCATTGGCTTCACTTGGGTGTTCTGTGCATCAAGCTCTGAGAGTGGATGTCATCCATATGGGATGAAGAGTTGCTTTTCAAGAGGGAAAAAGTGAATGGAAGGAATCAGAATGGCTGGACCCCTCCACATGGATTCGTATTCTAAGTGTAATCTAGAGTTTGAAGCTGCTGCTAAATCACGGAACCAAAGTTGGATCTTGTTGACGACATTAGTTACACAATTCACTGCACAGTCAAGGCAGTGCATGCGCGGGTTGCTCCATATCGGACTTTTCATAGAGCTTGGGAACATTTGAGGAGTTTTACAATGTGCTCAAATCTCAATTCAAGCTTAATTTAGATCTATAATCGTCCTCCCGTTTTTCTTTAATGTCGAGAGCAAGAACAAGTGTAAGTTGAAATGGATTATCTTGACAATTGATAGGACTTATTCTTATCTATAATCCCCCTTAATATCAACAAATGACTGTCAATATTCTTATGAGTTTGAATCTGAGATCATTCATTCACTTAACAAATGAGACAAATGTCATTAAACTATTAAGCCATTAACAAGGCAAGTAAGCAACCCAATCTTTTATTTTTTATTTTTTATTTTTTATAGATTGGAGGGATTAGATCCCTAGATGTATGACTAACTAAATCCATTTTCCAACGCATACTTTGCCCTAGGGGTGGGAAAATTGAAACTTTAGGTTTATTTCTTCAATAATTCCAATGCCATATAAAGATAAACAAAGTTTGACAAAACTCATAATTTAAGAAGAGCTATTATTGAATTCACTTCCCATTTATTAAATTCCATCTTTTTAAAAATACCTTATTTTATTTTGTGTTGAGTTTTATGTTGGAAGTAATTATTGAAATAACAAAATATTGTATTAGAGAGTTAAGAAATTTATAATTTGACTTTTAAAAATTGACAAATATTTTGGTAGAGAAAAAATAGTACGGAGTAAAAATTACCAATCCTTATGGAATGGAAGGTTTACAAATATTTTACGTGATTAATTTTTTCAAAATGATGAAATTATGAAATTACTTGGAAGTCCACTTTTTTTTCCTTTCTTTTGATATGGTCGAACGGTAGGAGTCAGTGGAATCGTTGATTCTTTTCCGCGTAAACGTAAACGTCGGGTTTCGATTGGGAAAATCAAATGTAAAGGAAGCTATGTACAATGATCAACACTGAAGCATCGGATTCGGTGAGAGGTGTGCAACAGCTAAAGGACCTGTCTTAAAAGGACTTAGAAAGTAATGATGCCAGTTTCTGCCATTGATCTTTTTCCTTGTGACATCCCAAAAGCATTCCAGTCCTTAGCACCTATCCTACTGTAAATACCATGGAGAAAAACTTCCATTTAAGTGTCAGACTTTCGTGTAAGTGTGACACGATAATGTGGTATTACAAGTTAATAGGAGAGGAGTATTTTTGGTCTTATAATTTATTCATTTTTTTTTTTTTTATTGACCCATGACACCACGTGAGCGTCTTATAGTTACTTGAAAGACTCAATCAACACCATGACTTTCCCAAAAATACTCTTTTCCTTGGTGCTAGCCCCAATTGATTCTATGGCTTATAGGAGCATATATATGCACATTTTTTTCCATGTCTCTTCCAAAGAACCCTAGTCGTTGCTCTTTTCTTAGCATCTTCAAAGGTATTAGGTTTTTTTTTTCCTACTTTAACTAGTAAAATGATATTTTTTAAAAGAACTAGCTAGTTATCTAATTAAGTACTCCAAAGTTATTATTATTTTTTTAGCTATTTTAAAATTTTTATTAATAATCTTTTTTTTTTTAATCATTTGGTGGAGAAATAAAAAATGAATGATGCATAAAGAAAGAACAAATGTAATTTTTTTAACTAAAAATAATTTAGTTAACGAATGTTCATTAGCTAAATGTAATTAGTCGAACTGAGGATAACTAAAATAACTAACCATATAATTAGTCCATTAGAGAAGGAAAAAAGTGTTTTGATTTCGCTAAAATAACTAAGGAGGATTGAATAGTTAGCCCATTGAAGATGTTCTTAGTGCAATAGTGGGGAGTTTGGATTGAGTGTTGAGTTTTATCAACCCAACACTATCACGAGTTAATTCACACCCTTGGTTGAGGAATTGGATTGCTCATACTAAAAGTTAAAAAAATTGTTACTAAAATTACTAAAATGATCTCATTTAGCAAATTTTAGACTTTCAATCTAAATCATCCAAACTCCTCATCATGGGTGTGGATTAACCCAGCACGCAACACTCGGACTTGATGGTGTGCTTTTGGTTGCAACAATTTCCACGAAACTTCTGAAACCAACAAATTCTCGCACCTAGTGACTAAACTTCTCGGAATAGGCCTAGGGGTCCGGCCCCACTAAACCCTTACTAATTTTATTTTTATAAAAGTTGAGGGGTAAAGGTAGATAATAAAAAAATGAGTGAAGCAACATTTTTCATATAATAATGATGATAATGATTTTCATCCTTTAGGGTACCTATGTCTCTCTTCTCACCAAATTCACATAAATGACCCATTGCCAATATAAACAAATTAGAAAAACTAGGAGTAATATTAATCTGGACAAACGGTGACTTTAGACCACCTTTTCCCCAATGTGGATTACACAAATTAGTCCGGTTGGGGACAAATAATTACAATTAGTGATCATTTTCAGTAAAGTCAATAGTCATTGACTAGAAAGTTAGTAGTGATTTGTATTGAGCTGTCATTTTTTTTCCTTATTCTTATGAATCGTAGTCAAGTGCTCTGGATTGGGTCTAGTATATATATACCATAAAATATTCTAATAATCTCACTTTATTTAATTTTCATTAACCGTGACATCGTATAAGCCATTGCATATAAGTTTTTCTACTGAAGATGCCAGTGTGAATACTAAACAGTCATATACTGTTGTATGTAGGCCAATCTTCATTGAGTCATTCTACATGGGCTCAAAGACTTTATTCTGGGAAAGTGTGCTCGCCGGAAATCGGAATGAGGTAAAGTGTTTCTACCTTATGACTCGTCATTCGTCAGAGACTAGTTGCTTCATAGACAAATTCCTGCAGTAGATTATATGTCTGGTGTTATATAGGAATGCTTTATGCATTAGCCATGTGGCCCATGTCAATTAAGCTTGACTCACTAAAAAGAAAACGGCCTTGTTGGGACCATGGCTTCAGATTTTTCAAACTAATGGACGATTTTTTTTCCAAGGCCATATCCAACTTTTTTCTGAATTCTTGATTTTACACTGGCTTTGGAAATTTTGAATTTTCACTTTTTGCAAATCGGTGTTTGATCTTCTAGAAGTTACCAATTTTTTTTAAACCATGGTTGGGAGTTGGGACATTATCTACTGTTAAAATTTGAGCAGTAGAACAGAAATTTCAATTGAGAGTGTAATTGCATTGTCACATTTTTACAATCTAAGATGGCAGAGTAGACTTAGTTTCTTTTAGCTTTCCACACTCTTCTCACTTCCTCCAATTTTTTTAATTTTTTTATTTTTTTTTGGAGAAACACACTCCTCTCACTTGAGGCATTGGATTTGATGAGAGATGTCCGCAACAACTATAGGACCTGAGAAAAAACTTGTATGCAACAGTAATTTAACTAATGTAATATTACAAGTAAATAAAAATGAAATAAAATGAAATTATTAGAATACTTTTTAATCTTATAATTCTATTTTTTTCCGCTGCTATTAACGGTGAACCCGCATTTCCATTTTTCTTTGACTTGCATGGTTTGAGCGGTTTGGAAGGAGTAAAAAGTAATGATGCCAGTTTCTTTCTGGCATTGATCTGTTTCCTTGCATGTGACCTCCAAAAGGACCAAAAGCACCCCAGTCCTGTCGTAGTGTTTGCACTAGGACATGCTTGGGTGTTTCCTTTGTCCCATTCCGATTTTGTGTCTAACCCTCCATTTCAAGATTTTCCTTTTTCCTCCTGTTTTTACTGTGATCTTTCCATGGCAAAAAACAGGATTTTGAACCCACTATATTCGTGTTAAACACGAATGGTGCTTAGTAACCATGATTGGCTTTTCTTTTTATGGTAAATTACATTAATACCCCCTTTAGATTCTGTCAATTACATATACATCCTTTTGTGTTTTTGAAATTATTCCTACTTTACAAAATAAACTACAAAAAGACCTCTCCCTCTAACCTCTATCTATTAATCTGTTAAATCACTTTCAATTTTGTTTTTAAAATACCCTAACTACTTTTATTGGAGGACAACTTATATGTTAAATACATATAACTCATGAATCCAATACATTCATTCAGCACATTTGATTTTTTTTGTTGGTAAACAACTAAAAGCTAATATATATATATATAAATACCAAAAAGTTTAATTTTTTTTTTCAACTAATGTGGCAACCGTCAGATTTGCTCATTAGAAACAGTTATCAATTGAATTAAATTTTTAATTGATGTGAATTTTTTTTTTTTATTATTATTATTTTTTTTTTATGATGGCTACCAAAGGGTGCTTTCGCTGTGCTTTCTAAATACGTGTTTCATGCATTGCAAACTTGTCTCTACATGACAGACTCTCCGTATAATCTTTTTATGCTTAGCGAGTGAGACGGACCCTATAATTATGATTATTGCGGCACTCTCCAATTTCTAGTAGCGGAATAGAAATTACCATATCGAAATGCACTTCTAATGACACACAACTTTTTATGGGGGAAATTACTTATACATTTGCCTCTTTTGAAGTAATTCCTCTTACTCTACTAATCCAACAAGCTGTTAATGTTTAATTTCTTACTTATTTTTTAGGGTAAAATGTAGAAAACCCCCCTCTATTGTTACCCATTTTGCAGGATACCCCCACTAAAAAGAAACCCAACAAAAAGCCCCTCATATTATGCCAGGAGGTACGCCATTAACGGAGATGTTAAATGACAATTATACCCTTGTACAGAAAAATATTAAAATATTAGTTTTTGATATTTTTAAATGGTTTTTTAAAAATATAGAAAGAAGAAAGAAAGAAAGGTTGTCGGCAATGGAGATTTTCCGACTACTCTCGCCAGTTAATATCGCAATCTATGAATCCCGATGAGATCATCGCCCAGGGCACACCCTTCTTGTCATTGACCATTCCTTCCCCATCCACTGTGCACACCAATCACAACCATAACCTACAGCCCTCCCTTCTTACCATTACTGCTGGCAAGATTTCATCACCGACGAAGATGAACTCCATATTTTCAGGCAACGAGCATCAAATCTAGCGAAGGGTCCTTACCCTCCATTCCCAATCAAACCAATAATGGAGAAGCTCCACTTTTCCGATGACAAGCTCCCAATCAATGACACATCTCCATTTTTTCTTACAACGAAGGTTTTAAGGGGTAGTTGATCGATTGGCTGTTGTCTTTTATGGACCGATTTCCTCTTTCTGTTGGAGGCAGCAGAAACGAGATCTAGATCCCTTTTATCTCCGGTGGAAGCCTCCATCACATCGCATTTGGCTACTACACATGCCGCCGCCGACATCATAAGACTGATGGTAGAAGGGTTAAAGAGAGGAAGGTATTTTTGTTAGATCCCCAACCTCCATACGGCGAATCCAGATCCAGCACTCAGTACCAGTACCAAGATGCATTTGAACCAAACTCAGCCAACAACCCCAGCACAAGGGTTCACCGCATTTTGGCCTAAGCCAGAGGCGAAGTCAGCTACCGAGCCTCCATGTTTCACCAGTTAAGAAGAAAGCTTAAGGCAAAATAGGTTCGATTGATTGATCTGGTTGAGGTGTTCTTGTTGGCAACAATTTTCGACGATGCCCATTAGAGGCCATAACCAAAACCTCGACAAAACCTTCATCGGGATTCAGCTTTGAAGCCAAGCAACGCATAGACTTCATCTTTTGGAAGAGCAGATCAACAATTGCGATGGGAGTGGCGAGCACAATTAACGGTGGTTTATGGCTTCTTCCATGACGCTGTCAATGTGGGGCTTGCCCTTTCCCCATTTTCATTCCTTTTCTTAGGTGGAAGCGCAACGACGGCAGTAGCCCTCCTAACACGGGTAATAGGAGCGACGCTAGTGACAGAGCACTATCATGTGAGAGGCACGTGAGGGAAGAGAGAAAGAGAGAGGGTGAAATTAGATTAGGTCAACTATTATGCTTTAGTCAAAGGGTATTTTAGTCATAAAATGATGCTAACCATATCACGTGCCAGTCACATGATTAATTTCCGTTATTTTCCCTAACGGCAACTAGATGGAAAGGGGTTTTTGTCAACCTTACACATACACAATATAGGGGGTTTTTTTGTTGGGTTTTATATTAGTAGGGGGTATCCTGCAAAATTGGTAATAATAGGAGGGGTCATTGCATTTTACCATATTTTTTAAAACAAAAAATGCTGTTTTTTTTTTTCCTCTCTATATATATGTATAGACACAAAAACGTTCTGAAGTGGCCCGTCCCCTCATCAATTTGATCTCTTTGTGTGAGTACCATGGCCTTTACCAATACCCGACCAAAATATGATGTTTTAACCCTCCATTTCTAGATTTTTCTATTTTCCTCCGGTTTTTATTGTAATCTTTCTATGTCGGGAAAAAAAATGATTTTAGACCCACCATCCCATATTCGTGTTAAACACGATGGGTGCCTTAGTAACGGTGATTGGTTTTTTTTTTTTTCCCTCCCCAAAATGGGAAAGAATGTAATTCAATGGAGGATCCGGTGGATGTAGCAGGGTTGGATTTGAAAAATAAATTTGACAGGCTTCGTATGGATGCAACTATGGTTAGAAAAAAAAGAAAAAGAAAAGAGAAAAGAAAGAAAGACTTGCAAAAGCGCTCTAGTCCCCTGCACCTTTCCTTCTGGAAACTGTGCTTGCCCTCGTGCAGTGAGCTCCAGTGATTGGGTGCTTTCACTGTGCTTTCTGAAGGGGAAATGACCAAAAGATTCACCTCTGTTGCAGTAATTCCTCTAATCATTAACTTGTAACGAACTCACTACTGACTTTACTATAAACTATTGGAAACAAAAACAAGTTGATAGTCAAAACATCCTTCTTGGGGATCACTCCTAATAAGGCGAATGTAGTGGCGGATCCAAGAATTTATACTAGGAAAGGTGACTTTTTTTAAATGTAACCGTGTTTGTTTTGTTTGTTTTGTTTTTTTTTTTCTAACTTTATAAATTAAATAATCATTTGAAGTAGTCTTCTATATATAATAAAATTAATAAGAACAAAGAAAATTTTTTGAATTTAATAATTAATACAAAAACTTAAATATTCATATATATATATTTTTGATAGAGTAATGTATGTATTAAATAAAAAAAAGGCATAGCCCAAAGACATTAGACATATGCAAGTACTAACCAAGAGCCTTAACTAAAACTTTAGGAACTCTACAAAAGAAATAAAAAAATACCTACTAATATTAGAATACGTGACAACAAAACCACCAAAAAAGAGTTTTTACAAGAGACAACTTGAGGTCAAAATCTAAATTTCCACCCCATCAAAAGCTCTTACGTTCCTACTTTATAATTGTTCCCAACGAGTCTTCATGTTTTGAAAGTGCTGAATGATAATCTTATTATCAATGTTATCAAAAATATCTTTTTCAATATATACGACTAAACTACTATTCATCCATTCATACTGCCCTTGAAGAGTTGGAGTCTTAGAGATCAGTTTACAACAAGTCAACAAGAGAGGGTTTTAAGACTTCAAACTTGAGTAAAACATGTCATGGGTCAGAGATATTTATATAAAGGGGAAAAAAGGAAGAAAAAAAAGTAGGGGGTACAATTATAAAATTAGAGGGGTAAAAAAAAAAAAAATTAGAGGGGTCAGATTTTGAAATATAGACATATATGTATAATAAAAAAAATTTTTGAATAGGTGAGGGGAGTCAACTGCCCCCTTTGGCACCCCCCTCCCTCCGCCCTGGGCAAATGCATTGCTAATTTCCCCCTTTCTGAATACGCGTTGCAAACTTGTCTTAACATGACATGATAGAGTCTAATATCATATTTATTTATTTATTTATTAAGAATTTAAGACAGACTCCATAATCATCATTATTGTGATACTGTCCAAATTTTAGTAGTAGTGGATCAGAAATTACCCATTGAAAATGCGCTTCTAATGATAATGCACTTGCATTCTCACAATTTTATGGTCCTACTAATCGAATAGGCTGTTAATGTTTATTTCTTATTGACTTTTTAAAATAAAGATGCTATTGTTTTTTGTCTCCTCTCTCTCTATATAGACACAGAAATGTTCTGAATTGGTCCATCCCTTCATCTATTATACTGTTGTTTTTTAAAATGAAGTTCACAAGGCTTGTTTTCCTTTCCCCCCTCATTTTGTAATTAAAAAAAATAGCTACATGCCAAGTATTTGTATATTTAGCAATATGTTTTTAATTTTGTATGTTGGTCATTGTTTCTTTCATTTGACTTTTTAGGTTCATGTATAGCGTAATAGCTTAATTACTACTACGTTATGGCCAAAAAAAAGGGAAAATTTTTTATCTAGATAGCATAGGATGTGTGTTTGTTTCACTTATTCGAGTTGATATAATTTCGGAGTTACAAGAAGTCATCTATCTTTTATATTACAAACACAAGATCTTAAGCACTATTCATGTACAACAAACATGGTTAATAGAGATACTTTTTATTGATACATGTTTTAAACTGCATTGTTGAGTGAGGATCCTTTGCTTGGGTTGCTTGGGTAATCTAACAGTTGAAAAAAAAAAAAAAAAAAAAACAAGCACATAGATGGGATGGGGATTGAGTTTTTTAAAGTGTTGGATATGCCCAAATATCTAAGAAGATGATCCTGTTTACTTTTGGAATGGTAATTGCATAATGTCTAATATTGCATTTGTGAACATTAGGAAGTGAGATTGCAATAGGGGAACTGTTTAAAATCGATATTTCGTTTCTCAAATAAGTCGTGAAATGAGAATCCAATTTAATAGGACTAACATTGCGTAATAATCTTCTTATCACTTATATGAGAAATTTAAATAAATAACTTTCAATAAAATTACTGTTTTGATCCTGGGCATTGCCTGGGGTTTCAATCTATCTTTTATATTACAAACGCAAGATCATAAGCACTATTCATGTATAACAAACATGGTTAATAAAGATGCCTTTTATTGATACATGTTTTAAACTGCATTATTGAGTGAGGATTTTTTGTTTGGGTTGCTTGGGTAATCTAATAGTTGAAAAAAAAAATATAAATAAATGAGGAAGAAGAAGAAGAAGAAGAAGAAGCAACAGCAGCGCATATATGGGATGGGGATTAAGTTTTTTCTAAATATCCATGAAGAGGATCCTATTTACCTTTGGAATGGTAATTGCATAATCTTATATTGCATTTGTGAACATTAGGAAGTGAGATTGCAATAGTGAAACTGTTTACAATTAGTATTTCGTTTCTCAAATAAGTTGTGGAATAAGAATCCAATTTAATAGGACTAACATTGTGTAATAACCTTCTTGTTGCTTATATAAGAAATTTAAATAAATAACTTTAAATAAAATTACTATTTCGATGATGCCCGGGTTTCAACTAGTATATATATGTATATATATAGCGGAAGGAATCGACCCTAGATGTAAGACTAGCTAAACCCACTTTCCACCGCATACTCTGCCCCGGGGGTGGGGGGAATTGAAAGTCTGGGCTTGGTTTTTCAATATTTTTCTACTCCGTACATTTTTTGTGACGTTTTTCTTTCAAAATGATGAAGTTGTGAAATTTACGGAAGTTTCGTTTTTTTTTTTTTCTTTCGTTCTTTTGTCATGGTAGAACGGTAGAAGTCAATGGAATCGTTGTCATTTCCACGTAAACGTAAAGTAAACGTGGGGTTTCGATTGGAAAATCAAATGTGAACAAAGCTATATGCTACAATGATCAACACTGAGTCATCAGATTCGTTAGAGGGGTGCAACAGCTAAGGAACCTGTTTTGAAAGGACTGAAACGTAATGATGCCAGTTTCTGCCATTGATCTGTTTCCATGTGACTTCCAAAAACACTGCAGTCTTTGCACCTGTCCTAGTGGTCACTAGGACCTTGCTCAGTTGCGTGGGTGCTTTCCCTGTGCATTCCGAATTCGTGTTCAACCCTCCATTTCAAGATTTTTCTATTTTCCTCCGATTTTTATTTTAATCTTTCCATGTCGGCAAAAAAACAGGAATTTGGACCCACCATCCCATATTCCGTCCCATATTCGTGTTAAACACGATGGGTGCCTAGTAACCATGATTGGTTTTTTTTTTCTTCCTCAGATGAGAAAGAATGTAATTCCATGGATGATCCCGTGGACGCAGCAGGATTGGATTAGATTTCCAAACAGTCCCCTCATATTTAAAATTATGAGTAGACAGGAAAACAAAAAGAAAACTTTGATCCAAGAAATGGATGGTTGGAATATGGGCTGTTCAGCCAGGATTCACCAGATATTATTGGACCTACGTAATATGAACCCATCAACCCTCCCTTACCAGCCGATGGGTAAGGGCAAGGTCAAGAAAAATGCTATAGTTATTGGTTTCACCCACAAAATGTACCTCTCACCAGATATGTTAATGGCACAGTTGTAATTAACAAGAACAGTGAGCAACTTTGAAAATGTAAATGCCATATTAGTCGGGTTAGTTCATCTAGTGGATGCAGCCCCACTCATTAAATTTGTGGATTTCGACAAAATTATTATAATTTAATAAAATAAAATTTTAAATTATATATTATTAATTTTTTTTAAAAAAAACATTCTATTTTGGCTGAATTTGATAATTATTTGTCATTTTTTTTCTTCTTGTTTTTTTTTAATTTTATTTTTTGGCTAAGAATTATGTGTCATCCGATGGTTTATAAAATCCACAGGTAGGGGCAAACCAAAGTACAAAAGGGGAGATGGCAGCAAGCACAAGCAAAACAATTGTAAGAGGAGAAGACACGATGGAAAGGGAGGGCTCTGCAAGAAAGGATGTGACCCACATCTCATTTTCTGAAAACTCCTTCCACCCATGCTATTATTTTAGACCCGCTAGAGAAGCATTTCTCAAGTGTTTAGGCCTTGATTCCACCTCTGATAATTCTTCTTCATCCAGAGAACAAAGCAAAGAAGACTGATGTGTGAATATCTTTCTGCTAGTGTAATACAATCACAATCCTTTTAGCTTGAAAAATTTTTGTTGTACAGCAAGATGTGAACCCTATTCCTCTGGAGCATAGGCCCATTAACAAGAACAGTAAGCCAAGATCAAGGATCATGGACAGGCAAACTGGAGAGAATTTTCAGAGCCATACAACTTTTTGGCAGGTGGCACACTTATTTCAAAAATTGAGGCCCAAAATATGTTAGGTCCCTTTTAAACTTTGGGGCAATTACAGATTGGTCGGACTAGGGTAAATAATTACACATTTACTAAAAAGTTGGTATTAATTTGTAATTATTTTGCATAGTCCAACCAATCTAAAATTCCCCTGGTCTTGGATTATTTTGAACATTAGTGAGACTTCAGATAATGTTCTGCAAAAGATGGTGGCAAAAAAGAATAGAACTATAGAAGTTCAATTATTAATAATACTCGAAAAGGCAACATTGATCTCTCAAGTGAGACCCATTAAGTAGTATGTCTTGATTTTCAGAAATGCATTCCCAATAGAATTATATTTTTTATCCCCTTATATATTTTTTTATGCATTTGATATTTAGCAAGCATAACTGGCCATAACGTATATTGAATGAACATGAACATGTAATCCAACAATAGGAAAAGTGAATTTTCTAGGAAATTGTCTCCCACTAGATCAATATGGAGGAGGCCGGCCTAGAAAAGGCCCAACGAGGGCTTGTCCCAGACAGCACATATAAGAGTTTTTGGGGCCCAATTTAGCCAAAGATTCAGCACTACAATGCAAATGAAGATCTTGATATCTGCAATGAGGTCCCATTATGTAAGGTGAGTCCAAATATCCACAGAAGTGAGAAGAAATTAAGAGTTTCCTATAGCCCGAAGTGTGGAGGTCTAAAAATGGAGAAATGACCCTGCAGGTGGCAAAATAGCCTTGTATATATCTGCAATTGAAGCGTACGCTGTAATAGAAGCCTCAGATCAGACTTCCGAAGTCAGCCATGCTTGAGCTTTTCTTGTTGCCACTCTCTTAAAATTGGGGGTAGTTTTCTCCAGGACAAGGTCTTCTCTCTCTTTCTCTCTCTGCGTCTGTGTGCATGTGTTGGGTTAATGGTTCTTATAACACAAAATTTGATGGAACAGGAACTATCTGCGGTTGGTGAATTTAGCATTGTATTTCCTGGGGAAGAGGTTCCTGACCATTTCAACTATCAGAATGAGGGATCAGTTTTATCTTTTGTTGTGTCACTCCTTCCAGATCGGAAGATTCGAGGGTGGGTTCTATGAGCTGTTATTGCAGGCTCGAAAGATGAAGAGGCTCATGAACATGATAGTGACTGGGGTTGGCCTTTGAACTATGAAGTCAAAAATGAAACCAAGTGCTTTCAAACTAAATATATGCTAAAGGGTGTCGACGATCCACCATACCGTGGAGATCATCTGTGGCTCCACTATATACCACAACTAGGAAAAAAATCTCCAAATGGAAGACGGGGATGAAGTGAAGTATTCAGTACATAGTAGTCCGGCTTATGGACGCCCTGATTTCCAATTGAAGAATTGTGGGGTCAATTTGATTTACGAGGTTGACAACCAGAAGGATTACCAATCCAATGATCAAGCTAGCAATGATCCGATATGCCTCCCTTCATGTCGGGATGTTACCCTTGATAAAGATGATTTAGCAAATCAATTAGTCGTGGATAATGAGGTAGTATATCCGCCATTCATACTTCTGTTTATTTATTATCCTTATATGTGTTTATATGTAGGGTTATTTTACTGTAAAATATAATGTGGCAAACTTCTAACCATTTGGTAAGCTCAAACCATCATCCTTGCTTCAGGGAAGAGAATGGGCCAGGATGGCGACATGCCTAGCAGCCGCAAGGGGAACAACAGGAAAGAGAAAGCACGATGACAGCAATGAGTCCAGCGGCCATAAGAAGAAGAACCCCGGCTTTCTTCCATTCTTCAACGTCTCCACTCAAGTCGACGAGGATAACGATATGAGTGACGATTGCCACGAGTCCAGCACAGATAACATGAAAATGCGGGTGGATTTTCTTATTATTATTGTTATTATTTTGGGATTTTGGATGGTTATGTCATTTTTTGAGCTAATTTATTGCAACTGATGAGTCTTGGAGTTATCGGTTATAGTTTTTGTGTGAATTTCTAAGGTTTTGATGACATTTTCTGTGCTTATCTACTGAAATTAAATGCTGAAAAACTCAAGCTCTAGTGGCAGAGATTGGGTTAGGTTGCATTCCTCTTCCTTTTTTAATTTTAAGCGAAATGGGATGGATTTGATTACAGGTTTTACATAAATTGTGGAATCCTTTTTTTTGTTTTGAAATACCTAATGAGACCATGTTCCATGGTGATACGCAAGAAACCCAAAATGCTTTATTGCATTTTTTTAATAAAGTTAGCTCACTATTTTTTTATGCTGGACCTAGAACTTGTAACTCGCTTTTAACTGTTTTGACTTAGAATGGTCTAGTCACTAGTGAAATGTCTCCACCTGTTTTTTTGTTTTTAAGTTTAGCCAAACAATACAAGCACACCCACCCACCAAGGCACAGACATGGCCCACATGAAGTCAAATCCATAACTTTTACGAAACGATAAGGCCTTATTAGGTAAAACATGCCATTAAATTCAAGAACTACGAGCAGTGAATGTCTCTTGAAGGTGTCCCTTACTCTTTTAGGGTTTGGTATATTTATATTGAGGTTTTTCATTTTTCACTATGCTAAAATTGTTCGTTAGTGGGCTGGTTGGTGTCCAGGCCCAAGTGGCTTAAGACCCAAGGTCCAAGAGAGTTTGCTCTCTTATAAAGGGTTTTTACATCTCAGTTGTGCTGAAGCAGGGCCAACTATAGTGAGTTGGGTTGAACATTTAAACACTTTGAAAGCCTCTATTGACACCCAAAGACTTGCTTTTCATCCTCCACTTATTTTACACTTCAAAATTCTATAAAAAATATGCCAGGTTTTCATAAAAACTTATTGCACTATCTATTAGAAAACATCATTTTGAACAATTTTTTGGAGGAAAGTTTTTGCAAAATCTATTGTTTGAGCGGACTTTTTAGTCATTTATGATGAGGACTATAATGGCAAAAATGTATACTTAAACAATATATTTTGAAAAAACATTTTTAAAAAAGTTGTTCAAAATCATGTTTTCTAATTAGAGTACGCTATCAGTTTTTATGAAAACTTTTTATATTTTTCATAAAACCTTAAAATGTAAAATAAGTTGGGGATAAAAAGCAAGTCTTGGGGTGCCAATAAAGGCGTCCAAACACTTTTGAAGTAGGAACAAAGAAAGGACAAAAATGGTGTAATTACACTCTTCTGCCCTGTGGTTTTTCCCTCTATTTTGAAAATTTATACCCTCCTTAACCTTTTGCATCTGTGGTAATATGATGTCTACTTCGGCGACTTACCATTAGTGGGATTGAGGGAAATGCATTATTTTAGCCTCAAATTTTATGCGAAGATTAGTAGCAACAAATGCTTCTATCAAATGCTAATTAGAGCCCATCCCGTAGAGCCCATAACTCAGCAGCCACAATAGTACCCCAGCCCATAGTATGAACAAAACCCAAAAAGATCCGGATATTGCAACCCCTTCAAGTGATTTCCCCATCTTATTAATTTTAATTTTTTAACGTTTTAGAAAAATATAGAAGGTTTTTATAAAAAATGACTGCTTAGTCCACTAAAAAACATTATTTTGAACAATTTTTTGGAAAAAAGTTTTTCCAAAATCTATAGTTTAAGTGGCCTTTTTGGCCAAAAATGAAATAAGGATTATAAATTAAATGGCTAAAAAGTCTACTTAAATAATAGATTTTGTAAAAAATTTATACTGGAAAGTTGTTCAAAATGATGTTATTTAGTAGAACACGCGACCACTTTCATAAAAACCTTTTATATTTTTCTTAAATCTTAAAAAAAATAAAATTAATGAAATAGGGAGATTACTTGAAGAGGTTGCAATATCCGGACCCAAACCCAAATCCATCCCCACAGCATGTCACGAATTAATCCATTAGCACCAGCGGGCCCTAGGTTACCCAAAGTCGAACCGTCCGTGATCAATTTGGCCCAACCCTCTAGGGGCACCAACCAACATGTGTAGGACAAGTTGTGATACGGGATGTTGGGTTGCCCTCGACGGCATAAAATTCAGTGGCTCTTGCCAAGCACTCTTTGAAAATAGTATTGAGTTTTATGGTGTGACTTTTTTTTTTTTTCTTTTTTTTTTTGGGTCGAAGGTATGACCCAGTGAAAATGCTTTTGTTGCGGTTAAGCCACAGCAGCCAAGAAGTTAAGGGAAAAATTACATTCCAAGGGATACTGTGGCAAACCAAATCAGATTGGAAATTGGACTCAATCCAAATTGTACAGGCGGATAGAGAAAAAATCCTGTTTCAAATGGCTGTTTAAATGATTTTCAAGTTTCTTTGCCAAACTGACATTGATTAGGCTAATAGAAAAAAAATCCTATTTCAAATGGTTGTTTAGATGATTTCCAAGGTTTTTTTTGGCAAACTGATGGTCCCTAAGGTAGTGTTTGGTTCGGGGAATAGGAATGCGAGTTCTGAGAATGACTTATTACTTGGAAATGGAAATGGGAATGTGAGGTATTACTTGGAGAGAGATTTGTGCTTCGAGAGCTGTTAAGAGCAGAGCTTTTGGGAGTCACTTTTATACCCCTTGAGCTTTTCTTTTTGGTGGTTTTTGTTTGGGCTGTGAGGGCTTTTGTTTGTTTTTTGCTTTGCCCTTTATTATGTTGTTTGTGTTGTTTTGAGGCCTGCTGGGTTGTTTGGTTTCCTTTTTAGACTCCTTGTCCAATTTGTATTTATCTTTTTTATTAATACAATTGTTTATTATCAAAAAAAAAATATCAATTCTCACGTTTGTTTCGTAGTAATGAAAAATAGGATTCCCTCTTAACATTTCCATTCCAATATTTGGTTAGGTCAGGAAACTGATTCTCAAATATAATAAATTTCCATACTACCCTTATCTTTACTAAAATCATAATTCAAATCCATTAATACTATTTCTTCATGAACAACTGGATCTTCAATTACGACAGTGCACCTCGTCCACCCTATTGCTCGAGGAGATCCAAGACCGTGCTTGATTATGGTGGAACAGAAATGCATTGTCACACTTCTGGGATCATGACGATAGAACATGGAAGTCAAGGTTAGGTTTGGTTTTTCTGCCACAAGCCACATCTCTCATTGGCGAGGAAGTCATTTTCCTATTAACATCAGTATTTCCACAGGAGCTAGACTTCTGGTCTTTAAATATCATTATGAATTGCTGTGCGGTCTTCACTGGTCTAGAGATGAGCCCACTGGCTAACGACTCTTGTCGTCTCTAATGTGTCTTCTTCTTTTTTTAATCGTTTTAATCGGAAAATATTGTTTTTTTATTTCAATGTGTAGACCAACAAATGTCCCATTAAGATCAACGATTCCATACTTATCTTAAAACAAAAAGATCAATGATTCCATAGGATCTAGACTTCTGGTCTTTAAATATAATTATGAACTGCTGTGCGGTTCCCATTGGATTAGGAAAAAAACTAATGCATAACTATGATACGATTATTATGGTATCATAAGTCAATGAAAATAGAGTAAAGTGAGATTATCAAAATACTTTTTAGTCTTACAATATCATTTCGTTTTCTTCTAATTGACCCATGACTAGGGATGTGCATAAAACCACCAAATCCGCCAAACTAAACCAATCTACTCTATTTCGCACCAATCCACGCGGTTTGAGAGGATAGGTGGATTAGTTTGAGTGGGTTGAGTAATAACTTTGATAGTTCGGTTTGGTTGGCGGGTTGAAATTTATTAAACCGCCAATAAACTAACCCAACCCGTTTTTAATTTTATATGCATATACACACACACACATACTTTCTACAAGAAAACATGTTAAGTCATTATAGTTTTTTTAATTTCTTGTTGTTTGGTCTATAAAAATTTTGTGGGATTTGATATCATAGAATGTTAAATAGTTTGTTTCTAAAAAATTTTACTAAGAAATCAACAAACCATTATCATAGAGATTATAAAAGCATATTTTTTTATTATTTGACAATCCTCATAGAGATTATGAAGGGTATAATACAACCCATCTTATCCGTCCAAACTATTAGCTTAAAATCACAAAAAAAATAACTAATCAACCGATTTTTAATACCAGCAGTTTGCAAACCGCCTTTCATGATTGATTAATAATTTTCATCGTAACCACTCTAAACCGACCAACATCTCTATCAATGACATTATGTGGCCATGTCACACTTACATGGAAGGTTCGCTCCTGGACCAGAGATGAGCCCACTGTCTAACGTCTCTCGTCTCTCGTGTGATTTTATTATGTGGCCATGTCACACTTACGTGGAAGATTCGCTCCTGGACCAGAGATGAGCCCACTGTCTAACGTCTCTCGTCTCTAGTGTGATTTTTTCTCTTCGTTCTTATTTTAACGGAAAATATAGTTTTTTTTTTTTTAATTTCAATACGTAGAGTGTAGGCCAACAAATGTCCCATTAACATCAGTGATTCCACATGCTAGTCTTTAAATATAATTATGAATTGGTGTGCGGTCTCCACTGGACTAAAGATGAGCTCACTGTCTAACGACTCTTGTCCACTTGTCCAGTTGTCCCTAATGTTTTTTGGCTTTCGTATTTTAATGGAAAATAAATATTTTTTTAAATTTTTTTATTTGGATCGGGCACTCGGGCTATTACTGCCCTTCAATTTAATCTGCACCCTCCACTTATTATAGGTTTAAGTAAATTACACTTACACCCAGTGTGATATTTGATACTTATGGATACATCTTTTTTTTGTTTTTGAAATTACACTGTCATTCTTTATTTTATAAAATAAATTAGAGAAACACCCTTCTTTTTAACTACAATAAATAATTCCATTTAAGTGCAATATTTTTTCTCAAAACTACCAAAAAAATCACCCATAGGTTAGAAAAAAAACAAAAATAAAAAATCATCCAGTGCAATAATAATTTTTTATTTTAGAAACATGAACATAAAATAAATTTTCCATTTTAAAAACGTGAATATAAAATTTAAAAATTTGGGCAACCAAGCACAAAGGACATGAAGTAGTGTAGCGAATCTCACCTATAATTTAAAACAACAGAAAAACAAAATTTCTCCTATGATTTGCACCCCATTCTATGTCTTGTACAGTTTCCAAACATTGTGTTTTTGTGTAGGCAGAATTAAAAAAATAATTAAAATAAGAACATATTTAAATGTTGCATTTTATTGAGGGTGTTTATGTCATTTTATTTGTGTTGTTAATACCGTTCAAGGGATAACTTTGACAGGGGTTATTAGTGTAATTTTAGAAACGAGAGAGGATGTATCTGTAATCGTGATATTTTAGAGGGTGTGTAATTTAGGTTTCTCAAGTTTTATGAAAAATATTTAAGGTTTTTATGAAAATTAGCAATGATGTCTACTAGAAAACATCGTTTTAAACAGTTTTACTGGCTAGTTTGGAAAAACTTTTTTTTGCAAAATTGTTCAAAATGATGTTTTTTAATTGGTTAGGCAGTTTTCATTAAAATCTTTTTTTTTAATAAAACTTTAAAAAACTAAAGTAAGTAAGAGTACAAATAAAATTGAGGACTGGTAACAGCTGGATCCCTTTTATTTTTTATTTCAGTATGTAGTCCAATAAGTGTCTTCCCCAACAAGCCAATGCTTACCCCTTCATCAATTTGATCTCTGTGTAAGTTATCATGGCTTCCTCCAGCAACCGAGAAGAATTCTACGCCTCGTCCTCTTCCCTTCCATCACGAAGATATGACGTTTTCTTGAGTTTCAGAGGCGAGGATACACGCAAGAACTTTACAGACCACCTCTATTCTGCTTTGGACCATCGCGGGTTTCACACCTTCAAAGATGACAACCGACTCGAAAAAGGAGAAGATATTGGGTCCGAACTAGAGAAAGCAATCGAGCAGTCAAGAATTTCCATGGTTATATTCTCAAGAAACTATGCTGATTCGAGATGGTGCCTCAATGAACTGTTGAAGATCATGGAGTGCAAGAGCACCTTCAGACAGATGGTCGTGCCTGTTTTTTATGACGTTAAACCGTCTGACGTTCGTGCACAGAGGGGGAGATTTGCGGATGCATTTGCCGAGCATGAAGAGCGTTACAAGGGTAATGGGATGGAACGCAAGGTGGAGAGGTGGAGGGCTGCGCTGGCTGAGGCTGCTGATTTGTCTGGATGGGACTTACAAGATATGGCCAACGGGTATTTCTTTCCATTTTTTTTTTTTTTTGATAAATTATTAACAGAAAAATGAGAAAAATGATTATTTCATTTTTCTTTTATTTTCTTTTTTATTATTAGGAAAAACAATTAACATGACAGGTAAGATGGATGAGACTTAGATCGATCTGCCTAAAACAAGTATCGTTAGAAAATGGGTATTTCATTCTTCTTTTATTCTGTTAGGAAATATAATTAACAAAGACTGATGAGACTTAAATCTCACATGAACAAGTACAATTAGAAAATGGTTCTCTCTCTGAATCCCTTGTAGGAAAATGATTAATAAAACCAATGAGACTTAGATTTGTCTAAAACAAGTATACTAGCTCTGAAAACAAGATTGGGATTTAGTGAAATTTGGGACTTTAACTGTATGGTAAAGTTAATGCTGGATTGACGTTACATAACAAGAGAGAAAAAAGGACGGCTCGGATTCACTGGTAGTAAACCAGTTGAGACCACAATCTAGCGAATCCAAGCCGTCAACAAATCCTGATCCCTGAAAACATGTACTCTCTTTGGCGGTTGAGAAAAATAATTGACAATTTCAATGATGCTTAGATTTGCCCAAAACAAGTACAATTAGATGACAAGTATTCATTTCTTTTGGTTTTTAAGAACTATTTTTGGAAAAAAAAAAAAAAAGAAAAAGAAGAAAAAGAATGATAAGGCTTAGACCTGCCTTCAACGTAAAATCGGAAAATGATCATATTCTAGCTTTTTATTTATTTATTTATTTTGTAAGAAAAATAATTAACATGACCCTAGAAAAAAAAAAAAATAAAGGCATTTCTTTCTTTTTTGTATTTGTTAGGAAAATATTTAACAAGGCCAATAAGGCTTAGATCTGCCTAAAAGAAGTATAACTAGAAAAATTGGTATTTCGTTTTTCTTTATTTTCTTTTTTGAAGGAAAAATAGTTAATAAGACCAATCAGTTGTACATGAGTTTTGTTTTGAAGCTCTTGATGAGTACAATCCAAAAATATGATTTTTATCAAAATCGGACTTTTCAAAAAAAAGTTATTGTATTTTTAAGTTAAACTAGATATGGGCACATGTGCGTTGCACATGAATATTATTTAAATAAAAAAATTTATAAATTCTATATCTATATATATATTAAACATGAAAATCTAATTATTTATTACTTTTGTATTAATTTAACTTATTAGAATAAACGCTCAACACAATAAGTCAAAATTTCTTCAATTGTTAGGAGTTATGGAAGGAATTAGAAATTAGCTAAAACATATGCATAGTAGTGGAGGCTATATAGAATTTATGAAGTGAACATAAATTGTGTTATCTTTTTTCCTTCTTTTTTGCTAGAAAATAAACATTCTTAATTGGTTAAATATAAAACATTCTTAATTGGTTAAATATGAGAGGCAAATAAATATTTAAAATTTAAAATAATGATCTAATGGTCAATCAAAAGTGTTTCTAAAGTATAAACATTTATAGGTATTATAGATATAATATAATTTAATATATGATACAAGAGTATCTTTGAAGGAGGTAGCAAAAAAAAAAAGAAGTAACAAATCTGTCTTTTGCTACCTTACGTGGGCTGTGGCAATTTGCTACTTCAATTTGAGATGTGCATTCCAAAGGGAAGTAGCAAACATAATTATTTTATTTTTATTTTCTATATTTTATATTGTTAATGCTTTTAAATATTATCTAATTTATTTTTTTAATAAGTGAAATTGATCCCTCATAATATAGTTTTTCTTACTTTTTCTAAAAAAAAATTCTCAATTTTATTTTTATATGGTATCATCATCTAAATTTTTTTTTTGTTCACTTAGAGATTGAAAGAGAGTAGAGATCGAGATTTTCATTTTATTTTTTTCCTTTTTCTTTTTCCCCCTCCCTTCTCATCAACAACCAAATTCAAGCAAATAATAATAATAATTATCATATACATATATGACCAATTCCAACAATTTCCACGTTACAATCAAAACACATTCAAGGGTTTTCCTAGTCTACCCAAAATCTTCCAAAACAACCACTCTCAATCACAAACAAATTCAGCATTATATGAATTCTCACAAAATTTCAAGAAATACAAAATAAAAGTATAAAACCCTCACGCAATAGCCCCTTGAGATCCGGTATCGTCTCCATGATGTGGATATTTGGTTTGTGACTGCGCTGGGAAGTAGGTGTGCCTCTAATAGGCCATTCTCATTTGCTAGAGAATGAGAGGAAGAGGGAGATACAAAGTCAACGTGTTTTAGGATTATATGTATAGTATTAAATGGAGTATTTGATTTAGGGTTTTCTTTGAATTCTTATTTGTGTTCTATATATTAAGGTATGTGTTTTATAATATATTAAGGTATGTGTTTTAGAATTATAGTTTCCATATTACTATATTTCCTATATATGCAGAAGGGTGGGTAGTTGTGTATTTAAAAATTAAAATAAGGATATATTAGTCAATCAAAAGTTTTTCTTACATTCATCTTTTTATAAGTAGTATAGATATTGGTATCAGAATAGGAAACTGTTATACATTAATTGTTATATTTACAAAAATGTCATGGTCAGTGGTCTTAAGAGTCATTTTCCTTTTCATAATAAAATCAGGTTCCTTGTTTTCTTTTCTTTTCGCAGAAAAATAATTATAAGAAAAAAAAGTATAAAAAAATATATAAAAAAACCTAGTATCTCTTTTCATTTGATGGGCGAATTTTTTTTTGAGATTGATGAGGCTTAGATATACTTAAAATAATAATAAGAAGAAAAAAATGTACTCTTTTGTAGAAAAAAAAAAATTAACTAGATTGATTAGGCTTAGATCTACCTACAACAAATATAATAATTAAACTAGAATATCTTTTATTTTATTTTCTTGTTATTAATTTAAACCACCCGCCCCTAAAAAATAAAGAAAAATACAAAAATGAAAGAAAAGATAAAATCTTCATTTCTATGCCCAAAATCGTATAGTGAGAACTAAGAATTACTCCATAATATTTTGTCATAGGCTAGGATCAATATACACAAGCAATAGACATAAGTTTTTAGACAATTTTTTCACAAGTTTTTAGATAACTTAACTGTAATTCATATTTTGGAAAACTCACCGTTGGATTATATTATTTTCCGATGTAAATCATGCATGCCAAAAGTCAAGTTGATTTGAGATTGGTTGTCATCCGATCCAAAAACTTACATTTCTAATCACCAAAATCTCACATTTACGGATGAAGCAACTCTTAATCTCGGATCAACTTGATTTTTGGTATGCATAACTTACATAGGAAGACAATTTAATACAACATTGGGTTTCACAAAATATGAATCACAATAGGTTATTTAAAATATTATATAAAAAATTGTATAAAATGGGAACTTCCTAAAATATTAGGTTATCTAACCCTTTTCTCATAGTAAAATGAAATCAAGATTCAGATTTTAAAAAAGGAAAAAAAAAATGAAAAATGAAACTTCCAACATCTTTTTGATTGTCAGTGCAGCCTGTACACGTGTACTCAATGCAAGAAACAAATGTGATTGTGTAGTTTTATCATATCTATGATTAGATCCCATTGTTTAGCTCGCATTGTTATTCTGCTACTTTTGTGGCACCGTCAAATTTACTTCGAGTTTAATTTCATTTCATGGCTCATTTCAAACCGCTCATAATTTTGCTTCCGTCTTTTATTCTGATTGAAACTGGCAGGTATGAGTCAAAATTTATTGAGCAGATTGTCGAAGACATTTCAAAGCAACTAGATCTCCCATTATTATATGTTACCAACTACCCAGTCGGCATAGGTTGGCGTGTACAACATGTAAACAGGTTGTTAACATTGGGATCAAACGATGTGCGCATAGTTGGGATTCAGGGGGTTGGCGGATTAGGTAAGACGACAATTGCCAAAGCTATCTATAACCAAATACATCGAAAATTTGAAGGCAGCAGCTTCCTTGCAAATGTGCGAGAAACTTCAAAGGAACCCAATGGTCTTGTACGGTTACAACAACAGCTTCATAATGATATCCTAAGAACCGAAAAGCAAAATATAAAAAGTGTTGATCAAGGAATTGAGGTTTTAAAAAAGAGATTATGGTGTAGAAGGGTTCTAGTTGTTCTTGATGATGTGGATGAAATTTTGCAGTTAAATGCATTAGCCATAAAGCGTGATTGGTTTCATTCGGGAAGTAGAATCATAGTAACGACTAGAAATGAGTCTGTATTGAAATATCTAGAAGTGAATGAGGAATATGTACCTAAATTATTAACAACCAACGAGTCTCTGCAGCTCTTCGATTGGCATGCCTGTAGAAAAGACCATCCTGTAGAAGACTATGCGGAGCTTTCTTCGAGAGTGGTGGGTTATGCTGGAGGGCTACCATTAGTTCTTGAAGTTTTGGGTTCTTTTTTTAAAGTCACAAGTGTGCCTGAATGGAAAAGTGCATTAGAGAGATTAAAAGAAATTCCTCCTACACAAATCCAAGAAAAGCTTAGAATAAGCTATGATTCATTAAATGATGAAGAGAAGAACTTATTCCTAGATATTGCTTTTTTCTTTGTTGGAAAGGACAAGAATTGGACAATTGGAATATTGAAGGGTTGTTTTCGCTACCCAGAAATTGGACTTGGGGTTTTATCTCGTCGATGTCTTCTAACAATTGAAGGAAATGGTACGCTGGTGATGCATGACATGATTCGAGACATGGGTAGAGATATTCCTCGCATAGAATACCCTAATGAGAGTGGTAAACGTAGTAGATTGTGGTTTCATGAAGATGTGCTTGATGTGCTGAAAAATCACACAGTAAGATTCATGTCTGAAATTTTTTTGTTAAATTATTGAGTCTATAATGTTTTTGGCTTCTAAGCATATTGTAGTATAACACGCTGCCAATGGGACAAATGCATACCAAACTTTCCGAAGTAGTGTGTGAAGTTTAAGGGAGCACCTTAGACTTAGGCTCATGCAATACGGAGTATTATAATTAGTAGAGTCTTGCTTTCGCACAAATTGGTGTCGTCACTAATATTGTATTTTTGTTTATGCATTGCCTTTTCTTATTAATTAGGGAACAGAAGCTATTGAAGGTCTCGTCTTAAAGTCTGATAAGTCAAATGACGTACAAATAAATGCACAAACATTTGCAAAGATGAACAAGTTGAGATTGCTCGAACTCCATTATGTACACGTAAGTGGAAGCTATGAATATTTTTCCAAAATGATGAGATGGCTATGTTGGATTGGATTCCCTTCGAAATCTATACCGTCCAACTTATTTATAGATGAAGTGGTTGCGCTTGACATGAGCTATAGCAACCTAAAGCGAGTTTGGAAGGGAAGGAAGGCATGTCATTATTTTTTTTGCTTTTCCAACATTGATTATAGTGTACATCATGTGCAAATTTATTTTAATTTTCTCTATTGTTTTAATAACAGGTTCTCAACAAATTGAAATTTTTTCATCTCAGTCATTCCTATCACCTCACTGAAATCCCAGACCTCTCAGGATGCACCCATCTCGAGAGATTGTTGCTTAATGATTGTACAAGTTTGGCAGCTGTTCACCCATCTATTGAATGTCTTGATAAACTTCTCTTTTTGAATTTAGAAAATTGCAAAGACCTTAGGAAGCTACCACTGGGCATTTCGAAGTTGACATCTCTCCACAATCTCTCTCTCTCCGGTTGCTCAAAATTAGATCTGCTGGGGTTTAGAGGATCATCATCAAAATCATGGTTTTCATTCCTCCCGACTTGGCCATCACTAGTGAGAAATCCTGAATCCATCAGTCGCTCTATACTGGGATTGATTTCCATAATAGCTTTACATCTGAGAAACTGCAATTTGTCAGATGTTCCTTACGAGCTTGGGAGTTTAAAATCATTAGAAATGTTGAATCTTGAAGGGAACCATTTTTATACCCTACCAGCTAGCATCAGTCACCTTTCTCGACTTCATGAACTCCGTCTAAATCATTGCAGCAAGCTTCAATCACTTCCAGAGATGCCAGTAAATTTAAGATGGGTAATTGCACGTGGTTGCGAATCATTGGAAAGAATATCAATTGGATCAGATTTCCGAAGATCGCCATTTTTATACATTCCTTATTCCAACAAATTAATGGAGAACAATCTTGCAAGCTATTTTGGAAATAGTCTCTTCCAGAATCAGGTTCTCTCTCTCTCTCTCTCAATGTGTATGTGGTTTGATGGACTGAGGTTTTTGTTCTTATGACTCAATATTTGTTGGAACAGGAGGTGTGTGCTGGACGTCAATTTTGGATTTTATATCCTGGGAATGCGCTTCTTGATTGTTTTAACCACCAAAGTGTGGGACCAGTCTTATCATTTGTTGTGCCCCTACTTCCAAATCGGAAGATCCGAGGGTGGACTTTGTGTGCTTTTCTTGAAGACTCAGAATTAGTCAATAAAAATAAACCTTCCTCTGGCGCCCCTTTGGGTTATGAAGTCAAAAATAAAAGCAAGGGCCTTAAAAGGCTCTATGAGCCCGGATTTCGGGAATGCCCTTCCTACCTTAATAATCATATGTTGCTCCACTATCAAGCACGAGGTTATCTTGAACTTCCTATGGAAGCCGGAGATGTAGTGGAGTATTCCGTACGTGCCATTCGTGCTTATAAATTTCAAGTGAAGCAGTGTGGGGTCAACCTGATTTACCAGAACGATGAGAAGGATTACCCATCCAATGACAAAGCAATGATCCCATATGAGAAGGATTACCGACCTGCTTATCGAGGAGTAATAATGTATTTTTCTGTTTCAGAAGATGATTCAGCAGATGATGCCGTAGCTGATAACGAGGTAGTGCACCATTCATACCTACGTACGTGTACGGCTATGTATTTCTGTTTGTTGATTTAGCTTATGCCCTTCCTTCCTATTTTCTTCACTTACTTTTCTTTTTGTGATATTTCATTATTATTGTTCCAATAAACATGTCAATGATTTTTTTTTTATTTTAACATTTAAAATAATCTTATTCTTTCCGTCTCATAAAAATAGATCATATTTAACAAAACACGCAATTTTAGAAACACCATAATTTCACTGACTAGTCATTTATTAAATTCTATTTTTCTAAAAGTACTCTCTCTTACTTTTTATGTTTTGTATTGAAAGTAATTATTGAAACAATAAAGAATAGTATAAGAAGTTCAAAAAAATTATGATTTAACTTTTCAAAATAGATTAATATTTTGGGACCAAAAAAGTTGTAAAATTGTTTATCTTTGTGGGACAACGGGAGTATACAAAAACGTATTTTTTCAAAAATGCCAGTTAGATAAAAACGGAGGGTACGTGGGATTTCTTTACTATACAATATAAGGTGTTTTCTTTACCCTACCGAAATATAATATTGGCCATCAGATCATTTTAACTTTAAACTGAACCGTTAATATATTTTCATTTTTGTTACATAATCATTAATATATTTTAACGAGGCAAATCGCTAATCTTTTGGTTAACTTCAAACCACCATCCTTGCTTTAGGGAAGAGAAAGCACGACGACGGGGACAAGCCTGACGGCCGCAAAAGGAGCCACAGGAAAGAGAAAGCGCGATGATGCCGACAAGTTGGGTGACCACAAGCTGACCAAAGTCGACGATAATGATCCGAGTGACGTTGGGAACAAGTGCGGCTAAGAAGGTGAATTTCTGCTATTTGCATTTCAACGGGTTAAAAATATGGGTGGATTTTCTTTTTCTTCTTCTTCTTTGTCTTATTATTTTAATACTTTATTCGTGAGACATTAATTGTCCTGTTTGAAAAAACACATTTTTTGTTATAAATCCTTATTAAATGCTTTCACACTCACATTCACATTTTAACTTTCTAATTTTGCTATCACCTGTAGTATAATCATTAATTGAGTTTATCTTATCCATATCATATAATTAGTATCATAGATATGAGTCTTTGAGAAATTGATTAAATAGAGTCATTGACTTTTTGATTAGGACAATAATTTTAAAACAGCTAAAATAAAAAAGAAGAGAATTAGTATGAAATGGAAGGACTATTATTTTGTGAATTTCGAGGGTTTTGATGTCATTGTCTGAGCTAATATACTACATGCAAGTGATGAAGAATCTAGGAATTATTTGTGGAAGTTGAGGTGTTCTACGGGTTGCATGTGTAGGAGGAAATTAGGACAATGAGGGTGCATTCGCTTATACTGTTTGTGAGAATTACTAAGGTTTTGATTCATTTTTTAACTCTTATTTATTGAAATTAAATGTTGAAAAACTCCAACTTTATTGGCAGAGATATGGGTGAAAAAAACACGTATCCCTCTCACTGGACCTGGTACTTGTAACTTGCTTTTAGCCGCTTTTGCTTTTAATGGGTCATATATTGATAATTAGTTTATAACCCGTGCACGGGTGAAGTTTGTAAAAATAAATATTGTGAAAAATAAAATATATATATATATATATATATAGCATTGATTAGGTCAGTACGTATTGATATAAGTTATATTAATATCATGCATTGGAGGTTATAACCCTTGCATTGATGCAATATATCCTTTAACCCATTAATACATGAGGTACAACCCCCAATGCGGATATTGATATAATTTATATCAGCACATGCTTACCCGATCATTATCTTATACTTATATATATATATACACGGAGGACTGGTTACCTATAGCTGCCACGCGTCAACTTCTTCATTTTTATATTTATTTTTATTTTTTTTAAAATCACATGCTCAACAGTGAACTTTTTTCAAAAAATTATCTTTTGGTGATCATTTTATAATTTAATACCAACTTTAGGATGTAAGCTGTCAAATTCTCCCGATCACCAAAAGGTATTAAGTTATAAAATGATCACCAAAAGGTAATTTTTTGAAAAAAGTTCACTATTGAGCATGTGATTTAAAAAAAAAAAAAGAAGCTGACACGTGGTAGTTACAGGTAACCAATCCTCCGTTATATATGTATATAATAGATGCACATAAGGTTTTTAATGAGATGTCTTTAGAAGGGGTTGGAGTATTTTGGAAGTTAGGGTGTTAGAAAGGGACATTATGTAGGCATATATAGAAGCAATGCTATCAATTCCATTTTAGCTAGACAGCTAGTTTAATGCGAACCAAATTTTGAGAAGTGGACCGAGTGGTCTTATGGTCTCTTGTCAAGTAAAAGGTCTTAGGTTTAACTCTCACCACTCCCTCTCAAGGTCACCTTCATGGATTTTGTTTTATAATTGTCCAATGCATGGGGACGGGAGATTGTATGTACTCAGGAGGATTAGTCAGATGCAAAGCATTTGGAATCTTCTGATATTAATAAATAAATAAATAAAAAGCTAGTTTAACGCGAACTAGATAGAAAAAAGGACAGATGGCAAAACTTAGGACATTCTTTTGGACTTGTCTATTTGTACTCAATATTCTCATCCTCATAGTTTGCACAAGTGCAAATTGTAAGGAGTTGCTATTTAGTTAGACTAAATAACAATAATTAATGTGATTTAGCTCAATTCTTGTACGTGATGATTGAGTGCTTTTGAGTTTGAGTTTGGGTTGCCACAGTACGTAATTTTGGAATTTTGATAGCAAAATTTTAACTAATTGAGTGTTGGAAAACATTATTTTTGTAAAACTTTATTTTTCACAATACTTTTTTCTGGTAATTGAAATCCATATGTTTATAAGACATGTGATTTTCGGAATTTTTCTTATCTTGTGTAGATTGGTTTACATAAATGTTCAATTTTGAAAATTCTACCAGAAATCTCAACTAGAAATCAGTTTTGGTTTCTGCCATAGTGTGATGATCCTTTAATCTTTATAACCTAATATTTAAAGGATGATATTGTTGTTTTTTAATTATGTTTTTGTTTTTAATGGCGATTCTAGTTAATAAATACTCCTACTATACCCGTGTAGTACACATGCGTATGTATTTTTTTTAAAAACTCCCGTTTGCCGTATAGAGTTTAAACATAATTAAAAATACTCGTTTTTTTTTTTATAGCAAATGTATAGTTTACGTATTTTGATGTATTCCGTATTATACTTATGTTAAAATACTATTCATTGTATTGTTGATAATTCGACTCTTACTATAGTGATTGACAATATTACTGCTAATATTTAAAATATCTTGATTTTTATCTTTATTTTATTAAATCAAGATCTAATTTATAATTTATATTATAATTTCTTATCTTTTTATATAGTTTTTTTGGGTTTGTTAGAGATTAGATAATTGTATCTATTTCTTTACTATATGTCTATGTAGACCACGTTTCTAATGATTTTAAGACAAAAACTATAAAATAATTTAGGGAATGAAAATGTGAAAGTATATATAGATCAAAACTTACATACTTATTAATTTTTAGTCATCTTTTAATTAGTCATATTCCTACCTTTTTTTTAAGCAAATGTACAAAAATAAAACAAAACAAAATAATAAAATAGATTATTATTTTATATGTGATTGATTTTTTAATAATATTTTATGAATATTTAAATAAAACAATATAAAAATAGTGATTAATAATGATGTACTAAATAAAATAACATAACATACTTGCATATTTTTTGTCTCAAATTTTTAATTAAAATTCGTATTATACCCATATATGCTTGTATTTGTATTATTTCCATTTTTGTTTTTTTATGCCGAATTTTTTATCGTATTTTTGTCAAGAAAAACCAAATTATAATCCATACGTATCCCATCCCATATTCTCCCATACCGTATATTACTAACTATAGTGTGGTGAATGTAGTTCGCTAAATATAAGTTTAAGTCGACTAAATTTAACATAAGCAAATTTTTTTGAGCATTGGTATTTTTATAATCGACTAAATTGACTTTTAATAGACTAAATCCATCATTCAATCGAGTAAATTTGGCAGCACAGTTGGATGTTGACAGCTCAGGTAGTTTAGAAATGCAAAATGACAGTTTTGCCGCTCGTTCTTTGTAACTCACAATTTGCTTATTTCTTTCCCTCGTTTCCTACCGATCCAAGTGCATGAGAGAGAGAGAGAGAGAGAGAGAGAGAGAGAACACAGGTTTGGGCCTTTGGAGCTTAGATATTATAGGGATTATAGCTTGGAGCTTGGATATTACACTATTGGCTTAGACATACAGACGCACACCCACGAATCTTGCATTTCATCATCCTGGCTTAATATATTATTATGAGGTAAGTGCATTTTTCATCTTAGTAAATCATTGATATATACTTTGATCTATTGTATAAATTTTGCATTTATGTTGATTTAGTGATGGTTTTATTCACCTTTTTAAAACCATGTCCTATTTTTTGGTTGAATCATAAAGATGATGATTTTTTAAATATAATTTTTCGACTCCATGGAATTTTAAAGGAACTTCTGCAATTTTCTTGAAATACTGTAACTAATAGTGTTAATATTGTATGGAATATTTCTTCACCTTTTTAACTTTTGTAAGCTCTTATGATGGTATATATTTTATGGAAATGTTGGGTATTTAATGGGTTTTTTTTTTTTTTTTTTTGGGTAAAATTTAATAACTTCATTCATAATAAGAAAATACAAAAGCATAACAAACCCAGAACAATATCAAAGGTCCTAAACATATACATAGAACAACCAACCAGACCACTACCTTAGGAAATTAAACCCAAGTATCACTCACACAACTGGCGAAGGAGAAACAAGGGTTAAGGTCAATTGGGCATCCATAGGCATTGACTCGAGGGCGAACATCCTGCAAAAAGATAAAGAGTTAGTTAAGAGAGGTACAATTATAATCCATAATTTTACGGCGACGTGATTGAGGCTGGCCAAACTTAGTTCCTTGAAGGAATGATGGGTTCATCTGGGACATTAATGTAGTGTATTGTTGGAAAAACAATGGTTATGGATATAAAATAATGGAAGTAAATAGTGACTTTGAGAATGCCAACAAAGATAGTTCGTGGATGGTCAATGGAATGTGTATTAATTAAGTTTGCTCTTCCTGCCCCAAATGTATTGGTAAATGTCACATTGTCGTGTGATGGCCCATTTGTGGAGAAGTTTGATAGTTGAGGCTGATCTATAGATAAAGTCAGCCGCACATTCATGGGTAAATTGGAATGAAATTAATTGGACGGGATAAGTGGAAATGTAATCATATTAAGATTTCAAATGGATTTAAAATTATGAAATGTTTATCTCATGCCTTTATATTTATATGCATATATTTTACATCATTTAGAACTTTGGTGTAATTTCATGAAAAATATATCTTACTGAGCTTTTGCTTACACTATAATATTTTGCAGATTCTAACAAGGATGGGGAGGTTTCTACTTAACTGTGCTGTGATGCTTGTTTGTGGAACAATCAAATTATGTTAGGATTATTGCTTAGACAATATGTAGTTGTAGACTTTATGGTTTGTAATATTGGCAATGGCCTGAACTAGAGTTTTAACTTAAACCATGTGATGTAATATTTTAAATAGGTATATGTGGATATATGTGGAATGTAATGCATGTGATGATAATTATTGCGAATAGACAAGTTACTTTATAAATATATTTTCTTCAGGTTTTAAGAGATGTCGACAATTTAGTAAGTCCCATTTACAACTGGGACTATATCAAAATTTTTAAAAAAATTTCAAAAAATTTAAATTAAATGAAACAAACAACCCCAGTTGATTTTACTAAGCCAAATAATGTTTTATTATTATTATTATTTTGGTAAGCAAAAAATTTTATTAATAACAAAGAACACCGGCCATTGAGTAACAAATAAAAACTCAAAAGCAGCCAAACACACTACGAATCGTCCCATAGTGCCGATGTCATAGATGATGGGCAATAGTATGCACTGGGAATCATAATGACCTAAAGAACGTTAAATTGCAATGTGTTAGACGAATCTTTTAGTTAAGGGTAATCGTGGTTCGGTTTGATTTGGTTTTAGAGGAAATTTCAAACCAAATCAAAGTACTTCAATTTGGTACTTACCGAACCAAAACAAAAGCATACTATAAACCAAACCAAGTTATGGTTTTCTCTTATCAAATAGCAATGATTAGATAAACGTAATAAAATGGGAAAAATGACCATTCAAATTAAAAATAAAAATGGATTCAATAATATCATTAAACATTATCAACTAAAAAAAAACATTAAACATTGTATCAAAATGGAAACATATTAATATATGCCAATCCAAAAAATACGAATTTACATATTAAAGTTTAATATATAATATTATAATATAATTATGTATATTGCAGTTTTTTCGGTTTGGTTTGGGTTTTTTAACGCATAAACCAAAACCAAACCAAATTAATTTGGTTTTTGAAAATTGGAACCAAAACCATACCAAATGAAAAAAAAAAAAAAAAAAAAACAAAACTAATCCGACTTGTTTGGTTCGATTTGGTTAAACCATGAACACCCCTATTTTTTAGGGTAAAATACATCTACACCCCCTCTATTTACTGACTATTACACTGACACCCCCTATACTTTCTGAAATTACACTGCACTCCCTTACTTTAGAAAATAATATACATTTACCCCCATCCGTTAAACAGCCGTTAGAGTCTTTAACGTTTATTGTTGACGTCAGCCAAAAATGGGTTCAAAATACCCATTTTAACCTTCTTCAAACCAAACGCTGCGTTTAGTTACACCCTCTCCCTCTCCACCTTTCATCTCACAAAATTTTCGGTGCCATTATTTCTCTTCTTCTTCTCGATGGAAACTAGTAAACGGAAAGGCATGGAGACGGGTCGATGGAGGCGGAGATGGCGAAAACGGCGTCGGATCGGAGGAAAACGAAGGGAGCGAAACAGGGGAAAGTGACGAGCCTTCGTCGTCGGTGACCTGTCACCGCCGCACAAACCCCCACCACCAGCAAGCCCCTCGCCGCAGCTCTCCACAAACCACGGTGCACTTGTAAGCCCCCCGTCGCCTAGCCTCGCCGCGCCTAGCCTCGCCTCGCCGCGCCGCGCCGCGCCGTCGCCATCCCCTCCTACAAACGTGGCTGAGGCTATGGTTGAAACGAGATCTAAACGCCAGATCCGTCGGAGATCTGGTGGTGGGGGGAGGCACAAGGGTTTGGAGAGAGAAAAAAAAAAGAAAAAAAATGGAAAACAGAGGGGAGAAGGCACAAGGGTTTGATGGGGTTGGAAAACAGTGGGTTTGATGGGTTCGTCGGTGATGGCAGTGGGGGGAGGCATGAGGGTTTGGAGAGAGGAAAAAAAAAATTGATGAAAACAGAGGGGATGCTCTGTTTGATAGGTCCGCCATGGTTGAAATGAGGCAACCCCTCTTCTTCTTCTCCTTCATCTCCCTTTTTTTTTTTTCTTTTTTTTTTTTTTTTGAGGTCTCCTTCATCTCTTTTTTTTTTTTTTTTCCTATTACTGCATCTTCTTCCTCATCCTCCCTTTCTCTGTTTTTTTCCCCTTCTTCAATTTTTTGTAGTAAAAAAAAATCAAACAGTTAGGCTGGAAAAAATGGAGTTGGTCGGAGTAGGGTAATTTATTGGCACGCCTCCCCTTCTTCAATTTTTTGTTTTTTTTTTTTTAAATTTTTAAATTTTGTTTTTGCTTACAGAGTTACAGTGTTTGACTAAAAATGGAGTTTCTCCAATCTTTCCCGTCGGAGAAACTGTCCCCGTGGCTGCCGGCATCAACAGGCGGAGATCCCATGCCTTTGTGATTTAAACTGCTGAAACACTAAAACGACCGCGTTTTAAGAGAAGGGTATATTGGTCATTTCGCAATTCCGTTTACTCCGTTAACTAAGCTGTTCTGACAGGGGAGGTCAGTGTAATTTCAGAAAGTACAAGGGGGTCAGTGTAATAGTCAGTAAATAGAGGGGGTGTAGATGTATTTTACCCTATTTTTTACTAGGTTGAGATGGGTTTGCCGTTGGACTTAACTAATTACAAGAAACCTCATAATGTTTAGCATTTTTTTTACGTGACCCCCTTAAAGAAAAAATAGTTGCAATGTGCTCTGAGTAACTTATAAATTTAGCAATTACTACCATTGTTAATTGCCATTGTGAAATTAACGGTTGTCACATGACTTTTTTATGTCTAATTTCATGAATAATTATTAACGGTAACGCTAATTGCTCAATTTATAAGTTGTTCGGAAAAACATTAAGATCATTTTTCCCTTAGGGGTTTATATAAAAAAAGGCTAGATATTAGAAATGTTTCTTATAGTTTACCTTTAATTAAAATAGGGTTTTTTTTTAACGTGTGCCCTATAGGCACATGCTAAGTTACAATTAATGATCCCATAATTGCATTCAAAATGATGAAGATGCATTGTAAATGGTGAAAGTTGCTTGGAAAAATGTGAAAATGCTTGAAAAATTGTGAAAGCATATTTTTTCATACAGTTTAATATGTGCCCTTAGAACACATGTTAAGAAGATCCATTAAAATAAGTGAGAATAAAAAGCTGAGTTTTTGGGTGCCAGTTTAAGGCCCGATCTAGGGTCCGGAGTATGTGCGCCTATTGTCTATGGGAGCGGCTAATGCAACCCCCAAAAGGGTTAAGTTGCCCCCTATTTTTTTTAATTAAAAAAATTATTATGTAAAATTACCAAAAAGGGCTTAACCCTCACCCATCCCCCCTCCCACACCCCTCCCTCGGCAACTCTCTCCGGCACCCCCCATCGGCGACGGCGATGACCCCCTCTTCCCTCTTCTCCTTTCTTAGTAAGGCTGCAACCCTTCTTCTCCTTCCTCCTCCTCCCTCTTCTCTTCCATTTTTTTTTTCCTTCAAGAACTCCCCTCCTGTCGGTGGAAAAATGGAGGCGTCGCTGGGAAAAATGGAGGCCCTTGCCGGAAAACACACAAATCTGACCAGTAGGGGGGAAAAAGAAAGAAAGAAAGAAAGAAGAAGAAGAAGCACCGTCGCCGGAAAAAATGGATGTCGGAAAACACAGATCTGAGTAGCAGAGAAAAAAAAAAAGAGGAGAAGAAGAGAGGAGTCGCCGGAAGAGAGAAGAGTCGCCTCTCTCAGATCTACAAACTCTCACGGCCAAAATCGCTCCTCACTGCCGTCGAACTGGTGCGGCTCCTTCTCACCGCCGGCGAAAGGTAATCTCACCGGTCGCCCTTCCTCGCCGTCGCCATCGTCGTTGCTCTATTTTTTTCTTTTCTGGCCAACCTTTTTTCCTTTTTTTTTTCACGGAAAGGAAAAAGAAAGTGAGATGAGATGGGATGGAGTCGGTCGGAGTGGTTGTGATAGAGAAGTCGTCGTCGCCGTCGCCGGTCGTCACTGCCATGGTGTGGGGTGAGTGAGAGGGGTGGATGAGAATGAGGGGTAGCGAGGTCTTTGAGAGGGGTGGGTATATATTTTTGGGGGGTGGGAATAACAAAGGGGGCAACTTAACCCTTGGGGGGGTGGGGGGTGGCTTGCAATAGCCGTTCTTTGCAATAGCCGTTCCCGTTGTCTATTTATGTAATTTTGGCCCAATCAATGCCGAGCCCTAACCATATAGATTGAAATGTTCTCCTAAATTCGTCTCTCCCTTCACCATCTTGATCTCTGCGTAATATCCATTAATCCATGGCTTCTACCAGTACCCGATCAGAATCATCTATCTCCTCTTCTTCCCTTTCACCACAATTTTTATATGACGTTTTCTTGAGTTTTAGAGGCGAGGATACACGGAAGAACTTTACTGACCACCTCTACTCTGCTTTGGTCCGTCGCGGGGTCACCACTTTCAGAGATGACGACGAACTCCAGAGAGGAGAGGAAATTGGGCCCGAGCTGTTGAAATCGATCGAGCGGTCAAGGATTTCTGTTATCGTATTCTCAAGAAACTATGCTCATTCGCGATGGTGCCTTGATGAACTTGTCAAGATCCTGGAGTGCCAAAGGACCTACGGCCAGGTTGTTATGCCTGTCTTTTACGAGGTTGATCCGTCCGACATGCGGGCACAGAGGGGGAGTTTTGCAGAAGCATTTGCCAAACATGAAGCGCGTTACAAAGGTAGTGTGATGGAAGGCAAGGTGGAGAGGTGGAGGGCTGCGCTGACAGAGGCCTCTAATTCTTCTCGGTATGACATACAGAATATGGCCAACGGGTAATGGTTTGATCTTATTGTTGACTAGCGTTTTCTCTTTATCCTTTAGTGGCGTGTGAATTTCACTTCTTGTTTATCTCCATTTTCAGTGCTCATCTCAAAAACGTATACTTTTGCTTCCATCTCTTATTCCGGTAGAAATTGGCAGGACTGAATCAAAGGCTATTGAGATGTTTGTCGACAACATTTTGGAGAAACTAAATCACCAATACTTGAATGTTGCTAACCACCCAGTCGGCATAGAGTCTCGTGTTCAATGTGTAAACGAGTTGTTAGAGTTGTGGTCCTCCGATGATGTTCGCATTGTCGGGATTTGGGGGATTGGTGGAATAGGCAAGACAACCATTGCCAAAGCTATCTATAACCAAAGACATCTCCAATTTGATGGTAGCAGCTTCCTTGCAAATGTTAGAGAGATTTCAAAGCAACCCAATGGTTTAGTTGGTTTACAAGAACAACTTCTTTCTGATATCCTAATGAATGAAATCAGAAACGTAACCAATGTTGATCAAGGAATTGAGGTTATAAAACAAAAACTTCGAGGTAGAAGGGTTCTTGTTGTTCTTGATGATGTGGATGATTTCTTGCAGTTAAAAGCATTAGCCATAAGGCATGATCGGTTTCATTCGGGAAGTAGAATCATAGTAACAACTAGAGATGAGTCTTTACTAAAGTTGCTAGAAGTGGATGAGGTATATATGCCTGCATTATTATCTCCCTCAGAGTCTCTTCAACTCTTCAGTTGGCACGCCTTTAAAAAAGACTATCCTATGGAAGACTGTGTGGGGCTTTCTTGGGAAGTGGTGGATTATGCTGGGGGCCTTCCGATAGCTCTTGAAGTTTTGGGTTCTTTCCTGTTCGACAAAAGCTTGCCTGAATGGAAAAACACGTTGGAGAAATTAAAAGTAATCCCTCACGATGTAGTTCAAGAAAATCTTAGAATAAGTTTTGATTCATTAAGTGAGGAGCAGAAGCACTTATTCCTTGATATTGCTTGTTTCTTTGTTGGAATGGACCGAAATTATACAATAAAAATATTAGAACAGCGTGACTTCTTTCCAGAAATTGAACTTGGGGTTTTGTCGCATCGATGTCTCATAAGAGTTGATGGAGACCGGCTGATGATGCATGACTTGCTTCGAGATATGGGTAGAGAAATTGTTCGCATAGAACACCTTAAAGAGCCTGGGAAACGCAGTAGATTGTGGTTTCAAGAGGACGTCCTTGATGTGCTGAAAAACTACAAGGTAAGATCGATATGCACGAACTATTTTGTTAATATGTCAGGTGTATGTATTGTGTTAAAGTAAGAATGCATGATTATATTAAATTATTAAAATTACAATTTGGGCAGCTCCAATGCATATTTTAGAATGACACACGGCTAAGGGGTCGAGTGCATACAATGCTTCCCTCAAATGTCCACTGCAAGGAACTTCCATGTGTGTCATGCAATTAACGAATGGAGCCTGGTTTTTGTAGGCATTGTTGTTCTCGCCAATTACTGTTATATTTCTACTTATGCAATACCCTTTCTTATTAGGGAACAGAAGCAGTTAAAGGCCTTGTCTTAAACTTGCCTAGGTCAAATGGTGTACATTTGGAGTCATTTGCATTTGCAAAGATGAACAGACTGAGACTACTTAAACTCAATTTTGTACACTTAAGTGGAAGCTATGAACATATTTCCAAAAGATTGAGATGGTTATATTGGTTGGGGTTCCCTCTGAAATCTCTACCACCCACCTTATTTATGGAGAATATGGTTGTGATTGACATACGCCATAGCAGCCTTGAACAAGTTTGGAAGGGAAGGAAGGTATGGCATTGTTTTTACATGTTTCCAATCTTGATTATAGTATATTTTATATGTTTGCTAATTTTTATCTTATTTTTTAATAATAGATTCTCAGCAAGCTGAAAATCCTTAATCTCAGTCATTCCCATCACCTAATTGAAACCCCAGACTTATCAGGATGCATCAGTCTTGAGATGTTGTTGCTCAACAATTGTACAAGGTTGTTAGAAATTCACCAATCTATTGAATGTCTTGACAAACTTCTTGTATTGGATTTGAAAAACTGTAAAAATCTTTGGAAGCTACCACTAGGCATTTGGAGGTTGACATCGCTCCAAAATTTCTCTCTCTCTGGCTGTCCAAAGTTATTAGAACAACTGTCGGAATTTGCAAGATCACCATCAAAATCCTGGGTTCCATCCTTCTCATTTTGGGCATCACCAGTGAGAATTCGTGATTCCATTGGTCCTTCACTAGCCTCTATACAGGGATTAATCACCTTAAGAAGATTAGATCTGGCATACAGCAATTTGTCATATGTTCCCTCTGAGCTTGGGACTTTAATATCATTGAATTGGTTGAATCTTGAAGGAAACAACTTTAGTATCCTACCAGCTAGCATCCATCACCTTTCTCGACTTGAGGACCTGTCTTTAAGTCAATGTACAAGGCTTCAATCACTTCCAGCGCTTCCATTAAATTTAAAAATGGTGGATGGAAGGCATTGCAGATCATTGGAAAAAATATCAATTGGATCAGATTTCCAAAAATCTCCATTCTTGTATTTTCCCTATTGCTACAAATTGGTTGAGAACATTCTTGCACATAATTGTGGAAAGAGTTGGCTCCAGAACCAGGTCCTCTCTCTGTTTCTCTGTCTCTGTGTGTGTGTTAATTGAAGGACTAGGGGCTTTATTTCTTATAAGTTCTATTATATTATAACTCAAGATTTGATGGAACAGGAAATGTCTGCAGTTGGTGGATTTAGCATTTTATTTCCAGGGGGTGAGTTTCCTGACTATTTTGAATACGAGAGTGTGGGATCAGTTTTATCCTTTGTTGTGCCCCTACATCAAGATCGGAAGATTCGAGGGTGGACACTATGCGTTGTTATTGCAGGTTGCATAGGTGAAAGGATTGCTGAACCTGATGCAAACATTGCTCACCCTTTGCTCTATGAAGTCAAAAATAAAACCAAGGGCTTTAAAAGGTACTATGGACCTACATTTCATGACCATCCATTGTATGATGAAGATCATACGTGGCTCCACTATGCACTGCAACATTGTCTCGAACTTCATATGGAAGCTGGGGATGAAATGGAGTATATATTATCTGTTGCTTCTGATACTCAAATCCCCGTGAAGAAGTGTGGGATCAACCTAATTTACGAGGATGATGAGAGGGATCACTTCACCAAATGATCAAGCAATGAATTAATATGCCCTTCCTTTGTGTTGGGATGTAATTCTTGATAAATATTTTTCTGTGGATCAAGCAGTAGATGATAATAAGATGGTCCATCAATTGTATGTACGCATGGCCTTAATGTATGTCTGTTTGTTAATTATGCTTATGCTTATTATTTTTATGTACTTGTATTTATTTTAACATGTTGTCTGATGAGTTGAATATGTTATAGGTTTTATCTAAAATTTCATTTCATTTATTTTTCTTTATATTTTTATTGGCAGTTTATAAATGTAGGTTTAGGTGACTTTGAGATTGTGGAAATCTTATACACTTATATCTTATTTGATTATAATAACCAAAACCTTTCCATGGGTGGTTAAAGTGTTATAATTGACATCGAAGTCTGCCTAGCCTCAGATTAAATATATGTCTGGTACTATATTGGATTGAATTTGGAGAGTGCATGTGCTTGCCCAGGTCACTTAAAGTGCCTCTAGTTTTTATCGATAATCTCAGACCAATCAATGGAATGTTGATTAATATGAAATTCATCGAACATCACTTGAAAATGGCTCTTCGGCTTAGACACAAAATGTTCCGAGTGCCTCTATTTTTATTTATTTATATTTTTTGGGGGTCTTTAATCTTGGCTAGCTACCTTCCTCCCTCATTGGTAAAGTAAAATGGTAAGTAGTCATTTTCCTATTGCCATCAGTGTACTGTCCACAGAGGATGGATGCCCACTACTTAAAGATTGTGCTATTTTAGGACTTATTTGGTCATCACATGAACATTGATTGGTAATATAGGATCATAATTGGTAATATATGATCACTTTTAAGAATGACGCTGTTTATAACTTCTATTGTCATCCATGATGATATCTACAATTTTAGCTCTCTTAAATTATTTGCTCACAAAATTATACGTAAAGCATATTATAACAATTCAATTTACAAGGGCCATCCAAACAGACTCTTAGGTTCCGTCTGGTTGTTATTAAGAAGCGAGGAAAGGAAATTTAGCATTTGCAGATATTTCTGAAACCCAAGTAATCCACTTTTCCCCAGATACAAGATTACATACATTGTCTCGCAAAGTCCTGTGACTTTTGGGTCTTTAAGAATCATTGATGAAGGGGGAATAACCTTTTGGTGCCCACTTCCCTATATTTTTCATTTTTCCGACGAACATTTCCTAGTAAACAAACACAGAAAAAGAATAAGCAACTTTACTTTACCTTTACCGTACTGTAGTTTTCCACGAGACAAACGTTCTTGCAACTTGCAAGACTTTCCCATTAACCAAACAATTCTCCTCCTCCTCCTCCTGAATTCATCAATGTGATCTCTTTCTGTAAGTACCATGGGTTCTACCAATAACCGAGCAGAGTCATCCACCTCCTCGTCTTCCCTCCCACCACAATACTATGATGTTTTCTTGAGTTTCAGAGGGGAGGATACACGGAAGAACTTTACAGACCACCTCTACGCCGCTTTGGTCCGTCACGGGTTTTACGCGTACAGAGATGACGACAAACTGGAGAGAGGAGAAGAAATTGGGTCCGAGCTGCTTAAAGCAATCGAGCGGTCAAGGGTTTCAGTCATCGTATTCTCAAGACACTATGCTCATTCACGATGGTGCCTTGATGAACTGGTGAAGATCCTTGAATGCAAGAGCATCTTGAGACAGATGATTGTGCCCGTTTTCTACGACGCTGATCCGTCGGACGTGAGGGCACAGAGGGGGAGTTTTGCGGAGGCATTTGGAAGGCATGAGGAGCGTTACAAGGGTGGTGGGATGGAAGGCAAGATGCAGAGGTGGAGAGCTGCGCTGACAGAGGCTGCTAATTTGTCTGGATGGCACTTAGAAAGTGTGGCCAACGGGTATTTCTTAATTCTTCTTATTATTATCCTATGATAAGAAAAGTAATAAAAATGGACACTTCTTTCACTCTCTCTCTCTCTCTCTCTTTGGGTAGAAAAAAAAAATAGCAAGATTGATGAAGCTCAGATCTAACTAAAACTTGGAAGATGAGTATTTATTTTTTTGTAGGAAAAATCATTAACGAGACTGATGAGGCTTAGTTCTACCTAAAACAAGTATAATCAGGAAATGGGCATTTGAGCACCTGACTATTACTAATCATACGAAATCTTATTGGCTCTAACACTGTTGCCTAGGTTGGCAAAAAACCGCTGCCTATATCCCATATAATTTTCGTTGATTTTTGGATCTGGAAATGAACACAGGACCACTGAAGCAACAACAGAACAAACTAGCCAACACCCAACTCCCTGAGCTGGAAAATCAGCGATAAGAATTAACCTTAGAGCTAGAGTTGGGGGATCCTACTCAGTTCAAAGAAAGAGAAACTTCAGCGGAAAAAAAAAAAACCAACCAACCTTTCTTAGCTACTGAGGGAGCTCAGTAAGCAGCAAAATTTAACAGCTTCTGACTGTCACTAAGGAGTAAGGACAGAAAGATGGAAGCAAAGAACACATGTCTTTACATGCCAAATAGTCAGGCTTCCCTTATAGCAAGACTCCCTGCCATTTAGAATCACCCAAACTGGCCCCTGACTTTGACTTTGAATCAAATGCCCCGTCTCCATTAATTTTTAACAAGCCTTCTGGAGGAGCCTTCCAAGTAAGAAAGATCATGAAATAAATTGGAAACAACTTCCATAAAGTTTTGGTTTTCGTTACATTCACTTATAGCAGCTCATTTTCTGAGCAACTATCATTATATGAGGCTATGTTGACTTACCAGTTTAAATCAAATGTATTGGTCCCTGTAGTATTATAATTTCTTATACTTTTGCTGCATCTTCAAATTCACTTCATGTTGGAAGTCCATTTTTATAGCTCATTTCAACTTACTGAACATTTATTTTGCTTCCTTCTTTTATTCTGGTCAAAATTGCAGGCATGAGTCAAAATTTATTGAGAAGATTGTTGAAGACATTTCAAATAAACTAAATCTGGCATACTCAAATGTTGCCACCTACCCAGTTGGCATAGAGTCTCGTGTAGAAAACATCAAGAAGTTGTTACGCATGGGATCAGACATTGTTTGCATGGTCGGTATTTGGGGGATTGGCGGAATAGGTAAGACAACGATTGCCAAATCTGTCTATAACCTAATGCGTCTCAAATTTGAAGGCAGTAGCTTCCTTGCAAATGTTAGGGAAATTTCAAAGCAACCCAATGGTCTCGTGGGTTTACAAGAACAACTTCTTTCCGATATCCTATTGAATAAAAATCAAAATATAAGAAATGTTGACCAAGGAATTGAAGTAATAAAACGGAGATTATGGTGTAGGAGGGTTCTTCTTGTTCTTGATGATGTGGACGACTTTTACCAATTAAAGGCATTGGCCATAAGGCGTGATTGGTTTCGTTCGGGAAGCAGAATCATAATTACAACTAGAGACGAGTCTTTACTAAAATTTCTGGAAGTGGATGAGGTATATATGCCTAAACTATTAGATCAATTTGAGTCTCTTCAACTCTTTAGTTGGCATGCCTTTAGAAAAGACCATCCTATAGAAGACTATGTGGAGCATTCAGAGAAAGTAGTGGGTTATGCTGGAGGGCTTCCGTTAGCTCTTGAAGTTTTGGGTTCTTTCTTATTTGGCAAAAGGATGCCTTTATGGAAAAGCACATTGGAAAAATTAAAAGTAATCCCTGATGATGCAATTCAAGAAAAGCTTAAAATCAGCTTTGATTCATTAAGTTACGAAGAGAAAGACTTATTCCTAGATATTTCTTGTTTCTTTATTGGAATGGTAAAAAATGATATAATCAAAATATTAGAAAGTTATGATTTCTTCCCAAAAATTGGAATTGCTATTTTGTCTCGCCGATGTCTTGTAAAAATTGATGAATTAAATCGACTATGTATGCATGACATGCTTCGAGACATGGGTAGAGAAATTGTTCGCAGGGAATGCCTCGAGGAGCCAGGGAAGCGTAGTAGATTGTGGTATGATGAGGATGTCCTTGGTGTGCTGACAAATCACACGGTAAGAAATATATGCATGAATTATTTTGTGTTGTTTTGTGATGTCTACTGGGTTAATATTGTAAAAAATGTGAGATCATCTTAAATTGTTGACCTTACACTGTGTTTTGCTCCTGAGCACAGCGTAGCATAACCTACTACCAAGTGCTAAGGGGACAAATGCATACCACACTTCCCTCAAAGGTGCAATGTAGGGCATTTACCCATGAGTCATGCAATTGAGGGACAGAGCTTGGCTTTCATACACATCCTTAATAATATTATATATTTGCTAATTCAATTCCCTTACTTATCAGGGAACAGAAGCAGTTGAAGGTCTCGTCTTAAACTTGCCTAGGTCAAGTAGTGTAGAAGTGAATGCGCAAACATTTGCAAAAATGAGCAAACTAAGACTACTTAAACTCAATTATCTATATGTAACTGGAAGCTATGAACATATTTCCAAAAGGTTGAGATGGATATGTTGGTATGGGTTCCCTTTGAAATCTATACCACCCAACTTATTTTTGGAGAAAGTAGTTGCAATTGACATGCAATTTAGCAACCTGGAACAAGTTTGGAAGGGAGCGAAGGTATGACATAGTTTTTATGTGTTTCCAACTTTGGTCATTGTATATATCTTGTGCACAATATAACCTTTTTTCTTCTCCCTTTTAACAGCAGACTCTCAACAAGTTGAGATTCCTGAACCTCAGTCATTCCTTTCACCTAACAAAGACCCCAGACTTTTCTGGACTCACCAGTCTTGAGATTTTGCTACTTAATGATTGTACAAGTTTGGTAGAAGTTCATGAATCTATTGAATGCCTGGACAAACTTGTTGTCCTGAATTTGGAAAACTGCAAAAACCTTAGAAAGCTACCTCCTGGTGTTTTCAAGTTGAAATCTCTCGAAAATCTTCATCTCACCGGCTGCTCAAAAATAGAAAAGTTGCCAGGATTCAAAGAATCACAATCCAAATCATGGTTTTCACGCTTCTCGTCTTGGGCATTACCAATGAGAAATCCGAATTCCTCCAATCTGTCATCAACCTCTATACAAGGATTGATTTCGATAAGAGTATTAGATCTGGGAGATTGCAATTTTTCATGTGTTCCTGATGACCTTGGGAGTTTAATCAAATTAAGAGTCTTGAATCTACATGGAAACAATTTTCATAGCCTACCAGCGAGCATCAGTCACCTTTCTCGACTTGAAACTCTTTCTTTGAATCAATGTCCAAGACTTCAATCACTTCCAGAGCTTCCAATAAATTTGAAAAAGGTAAATGCAAACCATTGCACGTCATTGGAAAGAATATCAATTGGATTAAATTCACGAGCATCGCCCTACTTGACCTTCATTGGTTGCCACAAGTTAGTTGAGAACAATCTTGCAAGTAATTTTAGAAAGAGTCTCCTCCAATCCCAGGTCCCTCTCTTTCTCTCTCTCTCTCTTTGTGTGTGTGTGTGTGTGTGTTATGGAGCAAGGTTTCTGTGCTAATAACTCAAGAATTGATGGAACAGGGATTATCTGCACTTGGTGATTTAAACATTTTTCTTCCTGGAGGTGAGGTTCCTGACTTGTTCAACTACCAGAGTGAGGGATCAATATTATCTTTTGTTGTATCCCCACTTCCAGATCGAAAGATTCAAGGGTGGATTTTATGCGCTAATTTCGCAAGCCCTATAGATGAAATAGGTTTGGGTGTAGAGACTTTTTATTATGTAAAAAATTATACCAAGGACATTATGAAGGTGTATGAACCAACAATTGATGGCTTTCCAAAAACCCGGCAAGATCTTACATGGCTACATTATGCAGCACAACATCATCTTGAATTTCAGATGGAAGCCGGGGATGAAGTGGAGTTTATTGTAGTTATGGATGCTCATGTAAAGAAGTGTGGGGTCAACTTAATTTACGAGGATGACGTGAAGGATTACCTATCCAACGATCAAGCAATGATCCAATATGACTCCCCTTCATATCAGGAAGGCATTCTTGATGAAGATGTTTCAGCGGATCAAGCAGTCATTGATAATAATAAGGTAGTCAACATTCATATGTACCTACATATGCAGTTATGTACGTCTCTTCGTTAGTTATGCTTATATGTTTTTGTATGTATGTAACTATATGTAATTTAACATATTATAGAAGCATTGTGCAAATGATTTTAACTTGTGTAACACATAAAGACGCAAAACACATTATTTTTTATTTAAAATTTGATTTTATATTGATTTTTCATTTACTTTTTATTTATGTTTGTATTGGTCGTTCATAAACGTAGGAGTACCCTACATGGTGTTTATTTTTATTTTTTTTCTCATTTACTTCTATAGCCGTTGGAGAGTTGTAACTTCCCTATCCTCTTTCTCCATTATCCTTAAAATCTGTGTTGTTGACAAGAGATTCGTTGTAGAAATTGCATGTGAATAGGTATCTCGTATGTGTTTTTGTTTTGTTGTTCTCTTTTAATGTTACCCTTCATGCTTGCTTGTCTGTGTATATTAACTGATGCATGTGTTCTTTCGCAGATTATGGCAACAGCTGAAGGTAATGGGGGCAATGACCCCACTCAACGATCCAGATCATTGGCCTTAAAGCGAGGTAGACCCTCTCATGAAGAGAAGGGCAAGGCCATTGCTACTGAGAGTGATGAGTGGTCACCTACACATAGTAAGAAACGTAGCAGGGGTACCGGCATAGTGATTGTGGAACATGTTGTTGCAGATGTCCCAGAGGATCCTTCAGATTCTGGCTTGCCATAGTGATTGTGGACCATGTGTATATTAACTGATGCATGTGTTCTTTCGAAGATTATGGCAACAGCTGAAGGTAATGGGGCCAATGACCCCATTCAATGATCCAGATCATTGGTCATAAAGCGAGGTAGACCCTCTCATGAAGAGAAGGGCAAGGCCATTACTATTGAGAGTGATGAGTGGTCACCTACACATAGTAAGAAACGTAGCAGGGGTACCGGCATAGTGATTGTGGACCATGTTGTTGCAGAGGTCCCAGAGGCTCCTTCAGATTCTGGCTTGCCTGAGGTTGCCCCTGGTCTAGAGGCTCCACCTGATTGTGCTATGTCCAAGGTTAAACCAGGTCTTGATGATGGCAGCAATGATGGTGTAGGTTTTGAGAGGGAGAGGTCTGCGTGAGACTCGCCTGGAGATGGGGCTCCTCCCTCTTATTTATTCAGAGGCAGTCATTCCAGCTGATACCCCTTTCCTTAAAAGCTTGGGGAAACATCCATCTGCTTATGTGCTCACTGGCAAGGTACCCTCCACTTCTTTGTGATTCTTTCCTTATTGTTCCAAGCACATTAACTACTTTGATTATCCCATTTTTGGGTTTTGTAATCAAAATAGTTGAAAAAGTTGGAATTAAGTGCTGAGAAATATTTCAGCTTGAATTTTGACATTTTCAAATTGCTGAATTTATCTTTTGGATTTGGTACTTTGAGTTTGAATTTTCCATATCCTACCAGTCTGAAACCTTGGCCTAATTTTTTCCAATACTGAGAAAAATGTTAATAATATAAGGTTTTCCTTTAAGCATGTGTAATGGGAGAGAATCAAGTGGTCCAAATACACCTTTTGAGATTCTTTTATTAGTTGCATTGATAATGAGTCCTAACAATTGATCATGTAATGTTAAATTTTAATGTAATTCTAATAACTTAATAAGGCTAGTTGGGTTACTAGTCGAGTCCTCTGCCCCTATTGGAATGAGTGGGAAATAAAATAGAGGTTTCTTTTTCCATTTTTTTCTTTCTGGAGACTATATATAAAACAGAGCTAGGGACTTTGAAGTTCTAATTATGGTGGGTTAGGCTCAAGCCGCCCCTACAAAAAACCACCCCTTGCCTGTTAACATAAGGATGTTTTTATCCAGTTTGTGTTAGTCAATGAGGTGGATTGGTGGAAAGAAGCTCGAAATTTTGAACCCAATCCTCACCTTCTTCTGTTTCAAACATTTCTTTCTTTCCAGCCATGCACTTCCTCTGCCAATGAAAACAATCCAACCTCTTACAGTCTACAAACCCACGATCTAGTACTCCTGTATATGCCTGGCAATGCTTGCCAACCTCCTCCTACTTTCATAGATTAATGTGCAAGGTGATTGATTCCAAGTGATTAATAGTAAGAGAGAGAGAGAGAGAGAGAGAGAGAGAGGGTGGGGAGTGGTCAGGATAGATACATTCATTGGATGAGTATATATATTCTCAACGCTATTACAAGCATTTTTGTCGCTCCATGCAAACCCTGTCTCACACCCACCTTAATCAGATTTCTATATACTTTGGGATTTCTCTGTATCATGCCAATGATGCCACATGGTTAGGGAGAGAGAGAAATGGCTTGTGTTGCACTTTCAATCGTACTACACATCCAATCCCACAAAGAACATGTGGCCCCTCAATCTTCCATTCATGATCATATAAACTATGGGAATTAAGGTTCGCCTGTTCATGAAATAAAGTGGGATTTTGTTTTGATGTTAATTATTTGATGTTTGCGATATTGGTAAGAGTTGCATTTTCTGTTTCTTAATTGTCATTCTCTTGCAAAATGAGAGATTTTTTGACACAGAATATCTGATACTCTGACAAATCGAGAGAATTTTTTATAGAGTGCCTACAGAATTTGATGGCTGTGGTTTGGATAGAGTGCCAACAGAACTGGGTGGATTAGGTTAGAGTTTTAATTGCTTCAGGATGTGAAATTAATATTTCAGTTGATCAGTTCTTGCTTGATGGATGTAGTGAATTGATCATTTGATGTGAATTGAGTTGATTCAGATGGTAGAATACTAATACTCCATTTTAATAACACGAGCATATTGAAATAGATCAATTTGGCTGGGATATCAGGATTTCCTCGAATTTATTGGATGAGATCCTAAAAGTCTCTCTGGAGTGAAATCCACATCATTGTGCTATCCCATCAGGACATCTGGCAGCTATAGAGTTCTTACATGTTCTTCACGAGTGAAATACTCCACTTTTCACCGCATGCTCTGTCCCGAGGGTGGGGGAATTGAAAGTTTGGGCTTGGTTCTTCAATATTTTTCTACTCCGTACATTTTTTGTGACCAAAATGATGAAATTGTGAAACTACTGGGAAGTTTCGTTTTTTTATTTCTTTCTTTTGTCATGGTAGAACTGTAAAAGTCAATGGAATCGAATCAAATGTGAACGAAGCTATATGGTACAATGATCAACACTGAGGCATCCGATTCGGTGAGAGGTGTGCAACAGGTAAGGAACCTGTTTTGAAAATTGAAAGGACTGAAACGTAATGATGCGAGTTTCTGCCATTGATCTGTTTCCATGCGACTTCCAAAAGCACTGGCAGTCCGTGCACCTATCCTAGTGTAAACACTAGGGACCTTGCTCACTTGCTTGGGTGCTTTCTTCGTGCATTCCGAATTCATGTTTAACTCTCCATTTCAAGATTTTTCTATTTTCCTCCGATTTTTATTTTAATCTTTCCATGTCGGCAAAAAAACAGGAATTTGGACCCACCATCCCATATTCGTGTTAAACACGATGGGTGCAAAGAAAAAAATTATTAAAAGAAGACTTGCAAAAGCACTCTAGTCCCCTGCACCTTTCCTTCCAGTGATTGGGCTGCTTTCGCTGAAAAAGAAGACTTGAAAAGGAAGACGGTGCTTGCCCTAGCGCAGTGAGCTCCAGTGATTGGGTGCTTTGGCTGTGCTTTTTGAATACGCGTTCAAGCTTGTCTCAACATGACAGACTCTAGTATAATCTTTTTTTGATCAAGACCTTAAGACAGACTCTATAATCATCATTGTTGCGGTACTCTCCAAATTTTTGTAGTAGTGGATCAGAAATGTTCTGAATTGGCCCATCCCTTCATCAATTTGATCTCTGTGTGAGTACCATGGCCTCCACAAGTACCCGACCAGAATATACATCCACCTCATCCTCTTCCCTTCCACCTGAATTTTTGTATGATGTTTTCTTGAGTTTCAGAGGCGAGGATACTTCGCAAAAACTTCACTGATCACCTCTACTCTGCTTTGGTCCGTCACGGCTTCTCCACCTTCAGAGATGACGACAAACTCAAGAGAGGAGAAGAAATTGGGGCCGAGCTGTTGAACTCAATCGAGCGGTCAAGGATTTCTGTTATCATATTCTCAAGGAATTATGCTGATTCAAGATGGTGCCTTGATGAATTGGTGAAGATCCTGGAGTGCAAGAGCACCGTCCAACAGTTTGTTCTGCCCGTCTTTTACGACGTTGATCCATCGGACATGCGGGCACAGAGGGGGAGTTTTGCAGAAGCATTTGTCAGGCATGAGGAGCGTTACAAGGGTAGTGGGATGGAAGGCAAGGTGGAGAGGTGGAGAGCTGCGCTAATAGGGGCCGCTAATTTATCTGGATATGACTTGCGAACCATGGCCAACGGGTATGTTTTGATCCAATTGTTAAAGTGACGTGTAAAAGTCACTTCATATTTATTTCCATTTCCATGGCTCATTCAACAACATTTATTTTTGCTTCCCTCGATCTGTACTTTGGTTGAAATTGGCAGGCATGAGTCAAAGATTGTTGAGAAGATTGTCGAACGAAATTTCGGAGAAACTAAATCTCCAATACTTACATGTTGGCGACTATCTAGTCGGCATACACTTTCGTGTGCAACGTGTATATGAGCTGTTAGAGTTGCAGTCAGACGATGTTCGCATGGTCGGGATTTGGGGTATTGGTGGAATAGGCAAGACCACGATTGCCAAAGCTATCTATAACCAAATACATCTCCAATTTGAAGGCAGCACCTTCCTTGCAGATGTCAGAGAAATTTCAAAGCAACCCAACGGTTTAGTTAGTTTACAACAACAGCTGCTTTCTGATATCCTGAATGAAGATCGAATCATAAGAAATGTCGACCAAGGAATTGAGGTTATAAAACGACGCCTTAGGTGTAGGAAGTGTCTTGTTGTTATTGATGATGTGGATAATTTGGGGCAGTTAAATTCATTAGGCATAAGGCGTGATTGGTTTCATTCGGGAAGTATAGTCATAGTAACAACTAGAGATGAGTCTTTACTAAAATGGCTGGAAGTTGATGGGGTATACGAGCCTAAATTATTAGATGGATATGATTCTTTTCGACTCTTTAGTTGGCATGCCTTTAGGAGAGACCATCCGAGAGAAGATTATGAGAAACCATCATGGAAAGTAGTGGGTTATGCTGGAGGGCTTCCGTTAGTCCTTATAGTTTTGGGTGCTTTCTTGTTTGAAAAAAACATGCCTGAGTGGGAGAGCGCATTGGAGAAATTAAAAGTAATTCCCCATGATGAGATTTTTGAAAAGCTTAAAATAAGCTTTGATTCATTAAGTGTGGATCAGAAGGAATTATTCCTAGATATTGCTTGTTTCTTTGTTCAAATGAACCAGAATTATGGAAGCAATATGTTACAACTGCTGTGACTTCTTTTCAAAAATTGATCTTTCAGTTCTTTCTAGTCGATGTCTCGTAAAAATTGGATCCGGCTGGCTAAAGATGCAATGACATGCTTCGGGACATGGGAAGAGAAATCATTCGTAGAGAAGATCTTATAGAGCCTGGGAACCGTAGTAGATTGTGGAATGAGGAGGATGTCCTAGATGTGCTGAAGAATAACACGGTAAGATCTATATCCATGAATTATTTTTGATAAATGTGTAAGGCATATTGGGTTAATGTTTAAATGCTGGATCATATTAAATTTTTTTGCTTACAATTTATTTGGCTCCTAAGAATTTTTGTAGAATTTTACACTGCTAAGTGGACAAATGCATACCACGTACACTTCCCTCAAATGTGCACTGTAAAGCATTCCCCAATGAGTCATGCAATTAAGGGGAAAAATATATAATGTGTCATTCAATTGAGCGTCGGATCCTGTCTTTAGAACACATTAGCGTCCTCACCAATATCATACATTTTTTCTTATTTATGCAATTCTGTTTGTCATCAGGGTACAAAAAAGGTTGAAAGTCTAGTCTTAAACTTGCCTTGGCAGAATGACGTACAAGTATATGCACAAGCATTTGCAAATATGAAGAGACTGAGACTGCTTCAACTCAAGTATGTATGTCTAATTGAAGGCTATGAACATCTTTCAAAAAGCTGATATGGCTATGTTGGTTTGGATTCCCTCTGGAATCTATACCGTCCAACTTTTTTCTAGAGAAAGTCGGTGGTGATGGATATGTCCTATAGCTGCCTCAAACACGTCTGGAAAGGAAAGGCGGTATGACATTGTCTTTACATCTTCCAAATTTGGTCATCATATATCTTTATCAAATTTTAAAAAAAAAAAAATGGTCACTATATATATCATGTGCTAATTAATTTTCTTTTCCTTTTCTAATAATAGAATCTCAGCAATTTGAAATTCCTAAATCTCAGTCATTCCCATGACCTAATTGAAACCCCAGACTTCACGGGAGTCACCAATCTCAAAACATTGCTGCTTAACAATTGTGTAAAGTTGGAAGAAGTTCACAAGTCGATTGAATGTCTTAACAAACTTGTTTTCTTGGAATTGAAAAATTGTGGAAACCTTAAGAAGCTACCGCTGGGCATTGGGAAGTTGACATCCCTCCAAGATCTCTGTCTCTCTGGCTGCTCAAAATTAGAAGAGTTTCCAGGATTCGAAGAATCATTAGTGAGAAATCCAGATTCGATCAGTCATTCACTAGCCTCTACACAGGGATTAGTTTCCTTAACCTCGTTAGATATGCAAAATTGCAATTTGTCATATGTTCCCGATGCGATTGGGAGTCTAATCAAATTAGAATGGTTGAGACTCAGTGGAAACGAAAACCTAAGGGAGCTACCTCTAGGCATTTGGAATTTGACTTCTCTCCAATGATCTTTTTCTCGAACGCTGCCCAAAATTTGAAAAGTTTGCGGGATTCAAAGGATCATCAGCAACGTCACGATTTTCACCAATGAGGAATCCTGATTGTCATTCATCAGTCTCCGCGCAGGGATTAATTTCCTTAAATGAATTACGTATAACAGACTGCAATTTGTTATATATTCCGGATGAGCTTGAGAGTTCAATCTCATTACACTTTTTGCGAATCAGTGGAAACAAAAACCTTGGGAAGCTACCGCTAAGCATTTCAAAGTTGACATCTCTCTGCGATCTTAATCTTTCTGGCTACTCAAACCCGTATAAGGTGCCACCACATAAATTAAAAGAAGGATCACAATCAATATCACCGTTATCAATCTGTTTGTCTGAGGCATCAGAAATGGGAAATCCGAATTCCATCAGTCTTCCATCAGCCTCTATGCAGGGATTAATTTCCTTGACGTCTTTAGATCTGTCATACCGCAATTTGTCTCATCTTCCGGACGAGCTTTGGAGTTTAAACTCATTAATAGAACTGGATCTTGATGGAAATAATTTTTGTACCCTACCAGCTAGTATCAATCGCCTTTCTCAACTTCGGTTTCTCTACTTGACTAACTGCACAAGGCTTCAGTCACTCCCAGAGCTTCCAGTAAATTTAAAAGTTTTGGCTGCATCTAATTGCAGCTCACTGGAAAGGATATCAATCAGATCAGACTTCTCAAAAAATCCATCATTGGACTTTTCTAGTTGCCACTCTCTTAAAATTGAAAGGAGTTTTCTCCTCAACAAGGTCCTCTCTCTCTCTCTCTCTTTCTGCATCTGTGTGCATGTGCGTTAATGTTCTTATAAGTTAGGGTAAATTACATTAAAACTCCCTCTAGTATTTGACAATTACAGATAAAACTCCTCATGTTTCTGAAATAACATTAACACCCCATATTTTACAAAATAAACTACAAAGAGACCTCTCCCTCTAATGGCCATTCACTGGTCCGTTAAAAAAAAGTGATGTCATGCTCGATTTTTTTTTAAATACCCTAACTACCCTTATTGGATGAAAACTCTCATGTTAAATGCATATAATTTATCAGTCCATCACATTCATCTAGGACAATAGAATTTTTTTTTTATTTTTATTATTGATAAACAAGTAATATATATATATAAGAAAAATGCTGAAAAACTTAAATTTTTTATCTAACTGATGTGGTAGTTGTCAAATTTTCTCATTAGAGACATTAAATTTTAATTAATTTGGCATGTTGCCACCTCATTTGAGTAAGTAGATTTGGGTAAAAAAAAATTGGGCTATATAGCATTGCTCATATATAGAAATAAATGAAAAGAATAATTACAATGGGGAAAGAGCAAAAGAAAATTATGAAAATAAGAAAATATGGTGTGAAAATAAAATTAAATGAGGACAAAATGAGAAAATTTGTATGTAAAATGAAAAAGGTGAATATATATATATATATCCTTTTATTATCAGGTGCACCTGATGCAATTTTATATCAAGTGCACTCCAAAACTCTTGTATGCCACTTGTATTTGGCCAAACCAACCGTTATATTAAATGTGATTCATATATTGGTCATATGCCAAAAATAAAGTTGATTTAAGATTAAGAGCTGTTTCATTTGAAATGTCTATAAATGAGCAATTGTTGTTGATTAAAAAATGCACGTTTTTTATCAAATAACAATCAATTTCTAATCAACTTGATTTTGGCATGGAATACCTATATGAAAAAAGGCTATCTATATATATATATGTGAGGGCTGTTCAAGTGTGTGATATCCCAAATTATCTCGTTCGATTACAGACGGCTGTGATCATACGGGATATCCAGAATATCCCATACATGATCAAAGCTATATATATATATATATATATATAAAGGAGGTAATAAATCTAGAGGGCCAAAAAGATTTTGAGAGTGGCCAAATCTATGATTAATATATAAAAAAATGTGTAAATTAAAAATAAAATAAAAAAGGTAGGCAAGCTAACCCCAGGCCTTATTGGCTCCGCCCTTGAGTGCATGTAATATAAGTTAGAGAGAACTCGAGTCATTTCAGAAGGTTAAATGGTACATTTTATATATAGGGGTATTTGTGTCGTTTTATAAGTATTATTAACGCCGTTTAGTCAACTATTCTTACACGGGTGATAGTGTAATTTAAAAAATGAGAAAATGTGCATCTATAATTGTTATAAATTAGAGGGGGTGTAAGTGTAATTTACTCTATAAGTTATAACACAAGATTTGATGGAACAGGAACCATCTGCTGTTGGTGAATTTAGCATTATATTTCCTGGGGGAGAGGTTCCTGACCATTTCAAATATCAGAATGAGGGATCAGTTTTATCTTTTGTTGTGTCACTCCTTCCACATCGGAAGATTCGAGGGTGGGTTCATTGCGTTGTTTTTGCGGCTGATGATCAATATTGCTGGAGATGACTACACCCTCTCTCCCAGGCCGGCAGTTCTCAAGTATACAGTCGACAATAAAACCAACGGCTTTGAAACTGCACATTCTGTCAAGGACTTACCAACCTCCCGTGTGGATCATCTGTGGCTCCACTATGCACCACAAGGAATAAAAAATCTCCAAGTGGAAGACGGGGATGAAGTGAAGTTTTCAGTAGATGATCCTTGGTTTGCAGATGGCGCCGCTTTCCAATATAAGAATTGTGGGGTCAATTTCATTTACGAGGTTGACAACCAGAAGGATTACCAATCCATTGATCAAGCTAGCAATGATCCAATATGCCTCCCTTCATGTCGGGATGTTACCCTTTATAAAGATGATTTAGCAAATCAATTAGTCGTGCATAATGAGGTAGTATATCCGCCATTCATACTTCTGTTTATTTATTATCCTCACATGTATTTATATGTTGGGTTATTTTACTGTAAAATATAATGTGGCAAACTTCTAACCATTTGGTAAGCTCCAACCATCATCCTTGCTTCAGGGAACAACAGGAAAGAGAAAGCACGATGATAGCAATGAGTCCAGCGGCCATAAGAAGAAGAACCATGGCTTTCTTCCATTCTTCAACGTCTCCACTCAAGTCGACGAGGATAACAATATGAGTGACGATTGCCATGAGTCCAGCAGATGACATGAATGTTTACAGGTTGAAAATGCGGGTGGATTTTCTTCTTATTATTGTTATTATTTTGGGATTTTGGATGGTTATGTCATTTTTTGAGCTAATTTATTGCAACTAATGAGTCTAGGAGTTATTGGTTACAGTTTTTGTGTGAATTTCGAAGGTTTTGATGACATTTTCTGTGCTTATCTACTGAAATTAAATGCTGAAAAACTCAAGCTCTATTGGCAGAGATTGGGTTAAGTTGCATTCCCATTTTTTTTTTTTTTAAGTGAAATGGGATGGATTTGATTACAGGTTTTACATAAATTGTGGAATCCTTTTTTTCGTTCTGAAATACCTGATGAGACCATGTTCCATGGTGATACGCAAGAAACCCAAAATGCTTTATTGCATTTTTTTAATAAAGTTAGCTCACTAATTTTTTATGCTAGACCTAGTAAGTCGCTTTTAACTGTTTCGACTTATAATGGGTTAGTGAAATGTCTCACCTGTTTTTTTGTTTTTAAATTTAGCCAAACAATACAAGAACACCAACCCACCAAAGCACACTTATCCAAAAAAAAAAAAAAAAAAAAAAGGAAGCCCCACCAAAGCACACACATGGCCGCATAAAGTCAAATCCATAACTTTTACGAAACTATAAGGCCTTATTTTAACTAAAACATGCCATTAAACTCAAGAACTGGTGAAATGTCTCTTGAAGGTGTCCCTTACTCTTGAGGGTTTGGTGTATTTATATTGAGGTTTTTCATTTTTCACTATGCCAAAATTGTTCGTTAGTGGGCTGATTGATGTCCAGGCCCAAGTGGCTTAAGACCCAAGGCCCAAGAGAGTTTACTCTCTTATAAGGGGTTTTTACATCCCAGTTGTGCTGAAGCAGGGCTAACTATAGTGAGTTGGGTTGAACATGTAGACACTTTGGAGGCCTCTATTGACACCCAAAGACTTGCTTTTCATTCTCCACTTATTTTACACTTCAAAATTCTATAAAAATATGCAAGGTTTTTATAAAAACTGACTACACTATCTATTAGAAAACATCATTTTAAACAATTTTTTGGAAGAAAGTTTTTGCAAAATCTATCGTTTGAGCGGACGTTTTAGTCATTTATGATGAGAAGACTATAACGGCAAAAAAGTATACTTAAACAATATATTTTGAAAAAACTTTTTAAAAAAAGTTGTTCAAAATCATATTTTCTAATTAGAGTACGCTATCAGTTTTTATGAAAACTTTTTATATTTTTCATAAAATCTTAAAATGTAAAATAAGTGGGGGATAAAAAGCAAGTCTTGGGGTGCCAATAAAGGTGCCCAAACACTTTTGAAGCAGGAACAAAGAAAGGGCGAAAATGGTGTAATTACACTCCTCTGCCTTGAGGTTTTTCCCTCTATTTTGAAAAATTATACACTCCTTAACCTTTTGCATCTGTGGAAATATGACGTCTACTCCGGCAACTTGCCATTAGTGGGATTGAGGGAAATGCATTATTTTAGACTCAAATTTCATGCGAAGATTAGTAGCAACAAATGCTTCTATCAAATGCTAATTAGAGCCCATCCCGTAGAGCCCACAACTCAGCAGTCACAATTGTACTCCAGCCCATATTATGAACAAAACCCAGAAGGGTCTGGATATTGCAAGCCCTTCAAGTGATTTCCCCATCCTATTAATTTTAATTTTAAATGTTTTAGAAAAATATAAAAGGCTTTTATAAAAAATGACTGCTTGGTCCACTAAAAAACATTATTTTGAACAATTTTTTAGGAAAAAAGATTTTCCAAAATCTATAGTTTAAGTGGACTTTTTGGCCAAAAATAAAATAAGGACTATAAATGGTCAAAAAGTCTACTTAAATGATATATTTCAAAAAAAATTATACTGGAAAGTTGTTCAAAATGATGTTTTTTAGTAAACCCCGTGACCACTTTCATAAAAACCTTTTATATTTTTCTTAAATCTTAAAAAAATTAAAATTAATGGAGGAGGGAGATCACTTGAAAGGGTTGCAATATCTGGACCCAGACCCAAATCCATCCCCATTGCATGTCACGAATGAATCCATTAGCACCAGCGGGCCCTAGGTTACCCAAAGTCGAACCGTCCGTGAAGGGAACGACTATTGCAACCCCCCATTCTTATAAGCCCACCTCTTTCCTTTTGGTTTTTAAGATTTCATGAAAAATATAAAAGGTTTTTGCAAAAACCAATCACTTGGCCTGCTAGAAAACATCATTTTGAACAACTTTGCAGAAGAAAGTTTTTCCAAAATCTATCGTTTAGGTAGACTTTTTAGCAAAAAATGAAATAAATGCTATAAATGACTAAAAAGTATATTTAAACGATAAATTTAGGAAAAACTTTCTTCTACAAAGTTGTTCAAAATGATGTTTTCTAGTGGACATCACGGCCAGTTTTGATAAAAACTTTTTATATTTTGCATAAAACCTTAAAAACCTAAAAGATGGGGGGTGGGCTTATAAGAATGGGGGGTTGCAATAGCCATTCCCGTCCGTGAACAATTTGGCCCAACCCTTTGGATGTTCAATTTGGCCCAACCTTCTGGGGGCACCAACCAACATGTGTAGGACAAGTTGTGCTACGGGTTGTTGGGTTGCCCTTGACAGCATAAAATTCAGTGGCTCTTGCCAAGCATTCTTTGAAAATAGTATTGAGTTTTATGGTATGACCTTTTTTTTTCTTTTCTTTTTTTTTTTTTGGGTCGAAGGTATGACCCGGTGAAAATGCTTAATTTTGTTGCAGTTAAGCCACAAAAGCCAACAAGTTAAGGGAAACATGACATTCCAAGGGATATTGTGGCAAACCAAATCAGATTGGAAATTGGACTCAATCCAAATTGTATAGGCGAATAGAGAAAAAATCCTGTTTCAAATAGCAGTTTAAATTATTTCCAAGCTTCTTTGGCAAACCGACATTGACTAGGCTGATAGAGAAAAAATCATGTTTCAAATGGTTGTTTAGATGATTTCCAAGTTTTTTTGGCAAACTGACAGTCCCTAAGGTAGTGTTTGGTTCAAAGAATCGGAATGTGAGTTCTAGGAATGACGTATTACTTGGAAAAGGGAATGTGAGGTATTGATACCCATTCCCACGTTTGGTTCGTAGTAATGAAAATAGGATTCCCTCTTAACATTCCCATTCCAATGTTTGGTTGGGTCAGGAAACTAATTCCTAAATATAGTAAATTTCCATACTACCCTTAACTTTACCAAAATTATAATTCAGATCCATCAATACTATTTCTTCATGAACGACTAGATCTTCAATTACGACAGTGCACCTCGTCCACCCTATTGCTCGAGGAGATCGAACATATGAACCAAGCCGATTCAATTTTCAAGATCAAGGTTAGATACAATAAATTGAAGAAGGAAAAAAAAAGGCATGAAGAAGAAGCAGCAGTAATAGCCATAGCTGCTACAGTTGGAAACAAGATTCAGATATGCAGCACAAACATCAAGCAGCTACTATGGCTACGTTCTTCGATCTAGGTCCCGATCGCATACTGCTTCCCTCATGATTCTGATGCAGATTTGGGTCCCATCAAATTCTCGAGATGCAGAAAGACTAGCCCCGGGCATTATTGCATCTGAGTCAAACTTCTATCTCCAAAGATTGTAGGGGTAAGCCCAGCGAGGTGTGTCTCTTCTTCTACAGCCCCTATATGCAATCCATTTATGAAACCAGACGAGTTTAATGTCGGTGGGGTCAAAGTTGGGGGTTGAGGACGGTGAGTCAAGGAAGGGATGGCGACTAGGGGCAGTTGCACAAGGGTGCCTATGAGGGCACGTGCAACCACTCAAATCTTAGCTTTTTTTTCTTTCTCTAAGATAACTAATTGTTGAAGAGTCAGAAGTCCCCCCCCCCAACTCTTTCACCCTCTTAGATCCTTCTCCCTTCTTCTTCTTCATCTCCCCTTGTTTTTCTCTCTAGAAAACCCAGCTCCTTCGTCATTCTCCATCTTCTTCTCTCCTTATCTTCTGTTGTCTTGATGTTGCATCTTCCATTACCACCATTCTTGAAGCTTCAGCAAAATCAGCAATGGAGAAACCAGTTCATAAATAGGAGGTTGAGTCCCCATTTGGTGCAAGTCATGAAGTATGAAGCAAATGTGTGAGTAATGGCTTCTATAACGTGTTTAGTGTAGAGCAAAGCTAGTCTATGAGTATGTAGTCCCTTGAGTATAATGTTTCTAAGGTATAAATAGTCTATGCGCTTATTTAATGTTTCATACATGGTGTGTGTATGAAAGTGTGGTATACTGTGGTTTGTTAAAGTTAGTGAGTGCTAATTGTCTTAGTGTATACGTGAGAGTATCTTTCACCTTGATGTGTGTAGTTGTGGGTATTTATATGTTTTTTTTTTTTAAATAAAAAAATAATTAAATAAGCGCATGAAACTCTAGTAGCATTTTTTTACTCGTTGAATGAGTGGTTTTAGATTCAAGTTCATGGAGAATCATTGATACCCATTTGTTGATATTAAGGGGTAGCGGTAGATTCTATGGATTACCAAAAAAGAAAAAGTGTGCTTTTACTACACCATTAATAAAATTGTTTATCTTCAAGTTCAGCTATGTTTTTTAAATAGTAAATTTTGGTTTCTCTTTGTTGTGTGTTTTTACGCCATCCTTCGTTGCCCAGTCATTGGTCTCTATCTTCCTCCATTACTAATTCTCCTCCATCTCCTAAAGTTTGATTTATCGGTTCTTATGTACAAATGTGTACTCATTGGAAAAAAAATACTTGATCCACCCTGATGGCGACGTCGTTAGATTCCTACCTTCGCCATAGCTATCGATCTTTTCTCCCTCGTCAACGACATCGTTACAGTTGTGCTCCTACCATGGCCTTCTGAAATGCTCTTCGTCGCCAGTGTTGTCACTGGATTGTAGGTGAGAAGAGAATGACGATAATGCTCTCCCTTGCTGATGATGATGCAAGGGGCGAAGAATGTGCTCTCCCTCGCCACCCTCGCCGACGTTGTCATTGGATTGTGGGTGAGAAGAGATTTGTATATTTTTCTTCTATGGTGGATCATGTTTTGGGAATGAGGGAATATGAGATGAAATTAAAATTTGTTATTCCTTACATACAAGGGCACACTTGGTATTTGCTTTTATTGTAAAAGTCATTCCCAAGATTCTAGATGCAAACCCATATTGGTCTTTGTATTGGCTTTTCCATCTTTTGTGGGAATCTCAATAACACGAGAATGGAACTTACCTGAGAAGGAGCAGTACTGAACATGTGAATTGGGAATGAAACCCCACGACCAAACACTACCTAAGGATGTGAAGGGTGTCCTCAATGGGGGTGAGAGAGCAAATTGGCAAGTGGTCTCAAAACTAATCCATCTTTTAAAAAATGGGCTAGTCTTGGGGTGCCAATAAAGCCCCTTCCAAATTTGAGCAGGGGAATGGCTATTGCAACCCACTTTTTTATTCACACTCCCCTTTTCTTTAGGTTTTTAAGGTTCTATGCAAAATATAAAATGTTTTTACGAAAATTGGTCGCTTTATTTATTAGAAAACATCATTTTGAACAACTTTTTAAAATGAAATTTTTTCAAAATCTATAATTTAAGTAGACTTTTAGTAATTTATAACATTTATTTCATTTTTTTTACAAAAAAGTCTATTTAAACAATAGATTTTGGAAAAACTTTTTTCTGCAAATTTATTCAAAATAATGTTTTTTAGTGGATCGCGCAACCCATTTTTGTAAAAACTTTTTACAGTTTGCATAAAATCTTAAAAACAAAATCGAACGGGAAGGTTTGAAAAAAAAAAATGGGGTTGCGACAGCCGTTCCCTTTAAGGAGTTATCGGTGCTAGGGTTGCTAGCCCAAGTAATTCTCAGCCCCAAACGACACCTTTCGAACCCGATTCTCAGTGGGGAACGGCTATTGCAACCCCCAAACCTATTAGTTGCCACCCATATTTTTTAATTATAAAAATTATTATACAAAATTACCAAAAAAGGCTTAAGTACCCCCAACCATCCCCTCTCCCGCACCATTTCTCCCACAAGTTCGGCAACTCTCTCCGGCACCCCACCCCACCGCCGGTGACGGCGAGGCAAACACACCCCTCTTCTTCTTCTTCTTCTTCTTTCTTTCTTTCTTTCTTTTTCTTTTTTTTTTTTTTTTTTTTTTTTTTTTTTTCCTCCTCCTCCGTCGGTAGCCCTCTTTTTTTTCTTTCCTTTTCTTTCTCTTTTCTCCTGTTGGCGGAAAAAATGGAGGTTTTGAAGAAGAAGAACCTCCCTTACTGGAAAAAATGGAGGTTTTGAAAAAAAAACCTCTCTTGCCGGAAAACACACAGATCTAACCAGCAAAGGAAAAAAAAAAAAAGAGAAAGAAAGAAAGAAGATGAGAGGAAGAGATAAGAGGAAGAACCTCCCTTACCGGAAAAAATGAAAGTTTTGAAAAAAAAACCTCCCTTGTCAGAAAACACATAGATCTAATCAGCAAATGAAGAAAAAAAAAAAAAAAAAAAAAAAGGAGAAGAAGAGAGTCGCCGTCGTTCTTCCAGATTAGGACTATTGTGTAGGGGAGTGGGGTAGGTGAGAGGGGTGGGTGAGAAGGGTTAAGGGTTCTTTAGAAAGAGGAGTATTTTAGTCTTTGAGAAGGATGGGTATGTAAATTTAGAGGGTGGGAAAATTAGAGGAGGGGCAACTGATATGTTTGGGGGTTGCAAATTTGCAATAGCCGCTCCCTTCTCGGTGCGCTTCGCTTTCGCATCCAATCAGCCCAAACATTTCTTTCCACGCTGGCAATCCGTGCCCTTCCCCCCTAGCCAATGAGAACTAACCTAGGCCTGAAACAAGCCACAACAAACAAACCCGCTCCCCTCACACCTATATATGCCCTCGTCTCCTCGTGCTCGTAAGCATTCATCATAGTCGAACATACAGCCTCGCAATACTTCTCAGCTTTCAGCTTTCTTTCGTTTTCTAGGGTTCTAAACGCTAAAAAGAATATGAGTTCAGCAGGTTCAACCAAGGGCGGCCGAGGTAAACCCAAGGCCTCCAAGTCCGTCTCTAGATCTCAGAAGGCGGGTCTCCAGTTCCCCGTCGGCCGTATCGCTCGATTCCTTAAAGCCGGCAAGTACGCCGAGCGTGTTGGCGCCGGTGCTCCCGTCTACCTCTCTGCTGTTCTTGAATACCTTGCCTGCTGAGGTAATTTCGCAATCCGATCGTCTTTTTTTGCTAATGGTTCTTGAATTGGTTTTATATGTTCTGTTTGGTCACCGAGAAAAGTTAGGAGACTTAGAAGGAAGTTTGGGTTTTGAATCTTAGGGTTTGATCTTTTGGGTTCCGGGCAAATACAAATTTGAACTATGTTTTGATCTTTGTTTTTTCAATGGTTATCGATCCTTCGTGCTTCGATTTTTCAATAGTTTTTGGTTCTTCTTGTTGTTCTTGGATTGATTTCATATGCTCTTCCTGGATGGTGAGGAAGTATCGGAGAAAGGAAAGAATTTAGGGTTTACTACTTTACGTATATTCAGAGTTTTGCACAGTGGGGAATGGAAATTCCACTTTATTTTGGTATATGGTCGATAGTTCTTGATTCTTGTTAGTGGTTCTTGAATTGATTGCATATGCTCTGCTTGGTAATCCAAAAAGTGTAGGAAAATGAAGGAATTATAGGGTTTTGTTTCGTAGGATTTTCGTTTTTTGTGGGGGTCTTGATGACATGGAAATTTTGAGTCAATTCTGGATCTTTGTCTTTGCATTGGTTATTGATTCTTCATGTGTTGTTTTGATTGATGAGGAACTGTGGGAAAAGAAATGTGGCTCAAGTTTTATTCCTTTGGTCTTCTCATTAATTAAACAGAGAGGTTATTGTCTTTTTTTGTGTTAGGATCTGATGCATGTTGTTCTGATCATTTACAGGTTCTTGAACTTGCGGGTAATGCTGCAAGAGACAACAAGAAGAATCGTATTGTTCCAAGGCATATCCAGCTTGCAGTGAGGAATGACGAGGAGTTGAGCAAGCTTTTGGGGACTGTTACGATTGCAAATGGAGGTGTTTTGCCAAACATTCACCAGAACTTGTTGCCGAAGAAGGTTGGCAAAGGGAAGGGTGACATTGGATCTGCATCACAAGAGTTCTAGGGTATTCAGTTGGGAAAGTTTGTCATTTGGAATATTAATATGGTTAAGGGTGGGATCTATTATGCTACTGTATGTGCTTGTGGTATGTTTGATCCTTGTAAGCCCTAATTTTGGGAGTTTTTGATTGAATATAAAATGAATGTAATAACTCTTCAACCATCCTTTTTATCTGATGGTTTTGGTTCATAATATAAACGAAATGATCTACTTTGCTCCAGTTTTGTGACTTCTTTGATCTATGGCATTAGTTTGATGGTCTCTTGTTCTATTTGTTGCAATTAGTCAATCAAGGTTTTGATAAGTTGGAGTTGCTATATTCCCATTTTGTTTGTAAACTTTTTGGGATTGGAAATTGGAGTAATGATGTTCTTCATAGGAATGTTTGTGTAATCAGAACATATTAACATGCATAACATTTTCTTTTGGGAATCTATATATAGAGATTTGGTTGTGTCTTATTGTTATCCTTGTTCTGTTGTGCATTGGTTGCGAGTGAGACTTCTCACAGGTTAGATCCGTGAGTTCATCAGAGATAATGCCATTCATTTGGAAATCTGTATATAGAGATTTGTAGCATGTCAACAAGGACCCGACTAACAAGAGGAATAAAGGGCATCATTGTTTCTTGTCAATTATCTGTTGGGAAAGACTTGGGCCTTTGCTGGTTTGATGATGCCGGTCATTTGGTCAAGTTCTTGCTTGGCTTCTCATCTTAGTTAATTCCAATGTCTTCATGCTTCCAAATCCTTGAAAGGTATTAGTGAATTGCTTCATGTTTTGCATGGTGTATGGGTTCATGTTTCTCTTGGTAATGTGTGACCCATGTTGTCGTTGCACCTACAGAAATTGTTAATGAGATGGCTGTCTATTTTGGAGATGTCGGGATTATACATGGGAACTCCAAGGTGGTGTAGATATGTTTAGCTGTTCATTCAATTCTGATACTGGACTACTGGAGACCTAAAACCCTGACAATTTAAAAAGAAAAAACTGCTGATAGCCTAGTATCTGTCCATTTTTTGTTCTTATAAGAGTTATAAGGTACCACCAGTTACCTTTTCTATCATTCCCCACTAATATGATGAGGGGGTTTTAGTACTGTGCTGATTTACTGCTTCCCTGATGTCTATTTATTGTTTGGCTCTCAGGATGCAGATTGAAGTGATTTACATTAGAGTAATGGTTTACAGTAGAACATATTATGAATGGAGAAAGGATCAAAAGTCGGTTTTATTGCTTCTTAATATTCATACCTGAAATATTGTGGAAGTGAAAAAATTAGAGATGGTTAATCTACAGTTGAGTGCTGGTGGACCAAAGTTTGTGAAGAATGGCAGACATAAGCAGGTGGGACTCATCAATATAGCAGTTTCTTGGAGATTTCAAGGTAACTTTCTTGATGATCTCAGACATCTGATGCATAGCTTCTTCTAGGTCTGTTCATGCGTTTCCCTACTCAGAAGACTGCTGTGGAGGGGAATGGTTGCAACTATCTAAAAGAAAGTCAAGCTAAGGCTCTTGTATTTGAAAATTTTACAATTCTTGATTTCACAAGTCTACAAAAGTGACAGAATGGGTGTTCACACAACACTTCTGCCTACTGTTTGGAGCATTGTTATTATTCCAACCATTTTTTTCCCCGACTGATGCGGTGCCATAGTTGCGTTAACTGAGAAAAAAAATGCTGGAAGGATAGTTGCGAAGAGTATCATTTTTTTCTTCTGTAAATTGCTTCACAAGCATTAAGTGGTGTTCCTAGTATAGGACAGTGGAATTTATGGGTATCTGGTGGAGTTTCTTGTTACATGACGGTGGAAGCAGACTCCTTATACTGCATTGGTATTTTATCAATCAATTTCCTAATTTTTCCCTCATATTACATACTGTTGGAACCAAATAATAATTTTACTTCAAAATAGTGAAGTATATGAAATTAGGCTGAGTTGAGGCGCAGACTAGGTCGCTCTCTTTAAGATGGTTCGCGCCATTACAGGTATATTCTAATGCAGTAACTTCTACTAGCACGCCGTTTCCAGGATACAACAGTTTAGCGTTTTGCTGTAACTCCTCTAATTTGCACAATTAGAAAAGAGAAAACTTCTCCCAAAACCCTACTTTGCCAATACAAAAAATATATCTCTCAAAGAAAATGTGTTTATTATATCTCTTGGTATTCTCCTCTCAAGCATTATATAAACATTCTACACACACATATATATATCTAATAGGAGAAGATAAAGAGTCTCCTATAAAGCCTCAACAGCTAAGAGGCAATAACTCTTATTAATACACACATAACTAATGCAATTAAATAAAGATTAAATGTATATTAGTAACTCTTGCGATAGCCTGCACATGAAACAGTTAAAATGAGTAAGTATAATATTCTATATTAAAAAATATTATTTTTATTAAAATAATCCAACACATACGAAGTCAAATATTTCTCTGGTGGTCATGCAAGTTCGCCTCATTTGAAATTTTTTAGCAATGCAGAAACTTCTCATTTGTGTTGCCTAAGCGCAGGTTCACTTTGGTAACCAAGCACCTCTGCTTTACAAATAGGGGGAATTACAGCACAGCAGTATAGCAACAATAAAGCTTTCATCACTAACAATAGAACTGCAGGTGTTCAAGTCGCAGAGTTTACCTGAGCTAGAAAGAATAAATTAGATGATACCAGAGCGAAATTGCTGGAAAGGGAATGTCACATAGGGTTGGCGTCTTTGCCAGCCATGCTGGCGAAGGGTTCAGTGAGAGAGGAACCCGTAAAAGACCAGTAATCTTTCCCACCATGCGTCATTGTGTGTAACGCTATAATCCCTCAAGCACGTTACTGTTGTGTACAAATATGAAGTAAGAATATTGATGCTGTGAATAAGTTGTCGATTGGGGATGTAGCTCAAATGGTAGAGCGCTCGCTTTGCATGCGAGAGGTACAGGGTTCGATCCCCTGCATCTCCAATTTATTTTTTCGATTTTAGAGCAATCTTATCCCTATCTCACATAGTCGCACGACTCGCACACTCATACCCTCTGGTATCATAAGGCGTAGTCTTCTTCCCGCCATTTTTTTTTTCCTAGGGTTTTTTTCAGCTCGCAAAAATGGCTGTTCCTCTCTTCAACCTTGCCCCCGATTTGGCGGTCTCGAGGCTCTGCTTAGGTTTGCAGTTTTGTCATTCCAATACTCATCTGGGAATATATATATAGAATCGACCTTCAAGCTTCTTTCACCACATAAATATTTATTTCTCTTTCTCACGCAGGAACCATGACATTTGGTGAGCAAAACTCGTTGCCTCAGTCCTTTCGCCTCCTCGACGGAGCCTTCCATTCCGGAATCAATTTCTTCGATTCTGCAGAAATGTATGATTAATGTATTATAATTTTTTTTGGCAATTCCCTTTTGGATTTTAGATTTCAAATTCATCTTCTTCGATTGTGTGTGTACGTATATGTGTGTGTATTGGTGTTTCTTGAATTCAGGTATCCAGTGCCTCAGCACGCCGAGACTCAGGGGAGGAGCGAGGAGTACGTTGGCCGTTGGATTAAAGAGAGAAATATCCCTCGGGATCGGGTCATATTGGCCACAAAGGTCTTAAATCTTTCTTTTTTACAATTGTTGGTTATATTTAAAATCTTTCTATGGGCTATTCCCTTCATTTGTATATCTATGTAGTGGTTTTTGACCCGAGCATATGAATATTCGAATGACTTAGCATATTTGATTGAACATGCAGAGTGAGACTGTCCAAGTTATTAGAACAACATATATGTATAGTTTTGATCTTCCCTTTGTAGCCAAATGGGAAGGCATTTTGGATAGTGTTGTTTGTGGAAAATGTGGCTCGACAATATTGCTGAGGCGGGTATATAGCATACTGAGCCAGAATTGTTTGTAATAATGGTAGAGGTGGATAGGCAATTAAACAATGAAGGCATCCTCTTTATAGCCTTTTTACAATCTTAATACCATTTCTGTTGTTGTATTAGTTCACAATTTTAAATATAAATCACTCCATTATGTGCCTCTTAGACCCTTGGTAAAACCAAAAATATACGGAGTACCATGTTGCTTATACGATATTAGATATTTTTGTGTTGATCACGTGGATGCCTTTAACCATTTGTTTTATTGTCAGTTGGGTCATATTTTTGTTAAATCATTAATTTCTTTTGCACATTTGAAATTTATTTATGTTTGAAATGGATTGGTTAGATCATTGTGAAATGCTATTGGTACAGGTTACTGGACCTTCTGGGCAGATGACTTGGATTCGGGGTGGGCCAAAGTGTTTGGATGCCAGGAATATTACGGAGGCCATTGACAGTAGGTTGGTGACTTGGTTCACGTGCATGTATTATCTGTAGCTGCTGTATTGTTATTTGATTTAGAATAGCAATTATACCCCCACTGCAATTGATTTGCTGATTTTGTATGCACATTTTGTTAGCCATCATTTCTCTATTCTTTTTCTTCCCTCCAGTTTGGAGCTATCAGTTTGATTTGAATTAAGTAGGAATTTTTCTTGCCATTTTATTGGCTTGTTTTTGCTTGCTCCAAAACCCTTCATTCCTTCAACGTTTGTTAGAAAATTCCTTAAAAGTGATCTTCAAGAAGCATTAACACACTAAGAGTTAATGAACAAGATGAAATGATGTTGGCGAACACATGTAATAAATTAACACGAATTAACTAATCTCAGCTCACACCTCAATAAAGGTTTGTCCAGACTATTTGGACTACAAAATCCTTTGATTCTTACAATCTTGTTTGAGATTTATTACAAATCAAAACATGAAAAGTCATACAAAAGAAGTGATCCGAATCCTATGTCACTTTATGCATGAGGTCAAAACACATGAAATGCACAAAAAGTAATACCTTTTTTAGAACCATGACTTTACCTATTAAAATTAACACATGGCTTCCCATAGTGAGAAAAAATCATGGTTTCATGGCATTTAAATTATGTTTTGCATTTAGATACATTTTTATGTTTCAATTAAGGTAATTTTGTAGAATGAGATGTACGGGCCTTCATTTCATAGTTGCACAATTTGTATTATGCTCTGAATGGATTCTTTATTAAATTGATGCAGTCTACTGCGAATGAAAACCGATTACATTGATCTTTATCAAATTCATTGGCCTGATCGGTTTGTATGTTGATCCTACCTTTTGTTTTGGGAAGTTTTAAACTTTCATTTCCGAGACACTGAAAAACCATTATCTTTTTCCTAAAGTGTTTCATTGCCATACTTGTAGCTATGTTCCCATGTTTGGAGAAACTGAGTATGATCCAATTCGACAGTTCTGTTCAGTTCATATAGACGAACAACTTGATGCTCTAGGCAGAGCTGTTGATGCTGGAAAGGTAAGTGGTGACATCATATGTTTTGCCTCTATAGTCAGTCTTTCACTAACATGATAATATAACATATATTTCAGTAAAATGGGAAATCTTGTTTGTAGATCAGATACATTGGACTCAGTAATGAAACACCATATGGTGTCATGAAGTTCCTTCAGGCTGCTGAAAGGGTTTCTGGCTATCCTAAGATAGTATCTGTGCAGGTGCTGTTTTGGTCACTTCTGGTTTAAAACAGTGAGGCTTCCCCCTCTTCTCTCTCTCTGTGTGCATGTGTGTGTGTTTTATACATGCTGAGGCTGATATACAACTCATTGTCTTTATATAGAACTCATACAGCTTGCTCTGCCGGACTTTTGATTCTGGAATGGCTGAGTGCTGTCATCATGAGAGGTAGTGCATGTGATTGTATTGTTATGTTGATGATTAAGGGTTTAAATTGATTTTTATCGTCTGTGAATTGGTAGGAGAAATTTTCTAAATGTACACTTGTCACTTTCTGGGATAAAAAGGTGTTAAAAGAATCTATTTCATTTACAGATTGTTATGTGGTATCCTTTTAGTTTAGTATGTTAAACAGAATTTGTTCTCGGTGATTTTATTTATAATAAAATTTAAGTTTTCCTTAGGTACTTATCAATTTTCTGGTTATTAATTTTGAGCAATAAACCCAGGACAACATGAAGAATGGATAAAATTTAATGCAGTGACTTGGAAAAATATATATATTGCTGAATTTTAATAACGTCTTCTTAAATTTTCTTTCCAATATGTTGTTTTTATGCCCAGAACTGTCTTGGCTCTTGCAGCACTAGTTCTAGCCATCCCTCATTCATATTGTTTTCTTAAACTGTATTTTGCTGCCTGTATAATTTATGGTCCATTCTAGCCTTACCTTATTGTCATTTTCCTGTAGGGTAACAATTTTCCTAAACCTCCTTGTACTCTGAGTTTTTCTTCCAACAACTCACTAAGGTTGTATTTATTTTTTCCTTTCCTCTTTAACATGGCTTGCCTTGAGTAGTTCAAGATCAGTTTCATAGGCTTCTATGATGATAGAATTGTAAAGTAGGATTTCAGTTGTCTAATGCTTCTGATAGTGAACTTGCACACATCTTTTTGGATATGAAGTTTTTGTGGATTTGTGCCGAGGAAGTGGCTATCTCAAAGATTTCTGTATGCGAGTGCCCATGAACTTCTATGTAGAATAATTGACTAAATTTTAGTATGTTACTGTCTCCTTGCCAATTTCCCATTGGTTTAGCCCTGTATGGGTAATCTATGTATTTTCTTGGGCAGTGGTTGTGGTTGTTTGTATTTGTTTTCATGTTTCCTTGGTTTATGTGAAGATCCTTGGGCACATTATTGGAATCATGAGTTTCAGGTTTCGGATTCGCAGCCACTGAAATCATAACAGTTGGCCTCAGCTGCCATAGTCCACTTTCATCGGGCATGTAAACTCACCCTTATATATAGGACTCATTGATAACTGATTAATCTTGGGTTCAGATCTGGCACTAAGTGCACCTTTTTTTTGGAAAGATTCATTTAAAAGGGAGTCATAAAAGTTCAGGGTAATCCAAGGGGACATTAGGAGATGAGATTATTATATTTTAGCATGGACATAGGAGAGGAACATATGGAGGAAGATTTCTGTTGTTGATGTTTGTTATGATTTATTAGACAAGGTTGTCCACTTGTCCCTTATTTTGAAAGTATCTTTCTAAGTTTTTGTGAGAGGTTATTCTGGGTTGATTTATCTTTTACCTGATCAATTGGAACCTTTTTATTAAAAAAAAGTGCCAATTTTTCTTTTCAACTGTGTAATGATTTTATATCTGTTGCATTCTTGGCTTCTTTAGGGTCAACTTATTGGCTTACAGCCCTCTGGCAATGGGCATACTTTCTGGGAAGTACTTTTCACCTAATGGGGGTCCTGCTGATGCTCGGTTGAATCTTTATAAAGGTTAATCACCACCTTCTTTGTCTTTTAGTTTATTATTCCTGGAATTATCTGTTAACTGCAGGTGAATTCATCTCATGTCGACTGTTTTATCTTTTCCTTTTCCCAGGGAGGTACTCAGAAGGGGAATCCAGATACAACCTGTCCAATGCCATCCTAAAATCAGCTACCAAGGTATGCAGATTTGTCTCAGTTTTTGAATTTTAATATTAATCTTATGAGAGACTTGTTAAAAGATCACTAAAATTAACGTGAAAGAAGGGTTTTTTTTTTTTTTTCCCAACACCCCCCACCCTTCTCTTGAGTTTCTGCTTTAAATGAAATGTCCAATCCTAATCAGCAATAAATAAAATTAAAAAATGTAGTCAGATAAAATTGATATGATTTGAGCAGGAAAACGCGAACTGTTTCAGTTGGTTTTGTATGGAGTGCTAGACTGCTAAGTATGAGTCAGATTTCTTATTTTTATATTCAAGTTGTATAACATTAATCTTCCTTTTGTTTTTTTGTTTTTTTTTTTTTTTTTTTGTGGGGTGGGGGTGGGGGGGGGGGGGGGTTACAAAAGATGATAATAAGACATGAATTCTTTATTACAATAATACACATCCTTATTCCTTAGTACTGCCTTTTGCATATTGATTATGATTAACCTACTCTCCATTTTTCTCCTTTTCTTTTCAGGATTATCTTGACATTGCACATAACTATGGTCTTCATCCTGTATCTCTTGCAATTGGTATGATCTCTCTCTCTCTCTCTCTGTGTATATATATATATATGTAGACACACTCGGAGACATACATGCGTACACATGTCTATCTATCTACCAAGATTCCATGTGTGCATTTTGGTTCTTTTAGCTTTTGTAATTACTTCTCCCCAAATCTGTTAAAGCAATTTCCCTTTAACTATATAGTTGTATGAGTTTGTGTGGGCTGATTAAGTGGTTCAATGTCATGAAGGTTGTTATTTACAAATTTCTGTGCTTGCAGCAAGTTATGAACCATTAACCAAAATGTTTATTTTCTTAGCATACCTTGTAGATCCTCACAAGAGAGTGGAAACCATTGTCCATATCTGCAATGGCATTATTGTCCAAAGCATATGGGTGATTACATTTTGAAGGTTTTACTGTATTAAAAGATAGCTTGTGGAGGGACCCATGTTGGAGAAATGACATGGCTTCATCAACAGAATTTGAAGAGGAAGATAGAAATTCACATGGGGATACCTTTATTATCACATGTCTCTAGGATAAACTTGGCTTTATATCACTATCATGCCAAAAATGAACCTGGGTCATTCTACAATGTCAAACATTTGCCCTTTTTTCCATTTTAATCTGAGCAGAAGTCACGCAAGTCTTTGATCCATTAGTGGTATAAGTAGTCTCATGAACCATCTTTTCCATGTGTTCATATTTGGGTTTCACCATTTGCTGATCCATTAGGGGCCACAAAACGTGACATGGCAAAATGGGGAGCCCTGTATATATTGTTTATTCATATATTTATTCTATCACAAGCTACAAAAATATTCCTTTAAAAGAAGATGTTCCATACTGTGCTGGTTAATTGTTCTTTTTTTCCCCCTTTCACATGCACATGTTATAAATCTTTCTAATTGTTATTTGAAATCAAAACCATGTATCAATAGCCAGATTTGATTGCATGTTCTCTACTGCTGGATAGACTGAGATTGGAATGTCCTTTTATTGCTATTGAGTATTGAATCTACACATACAATTTGTCATATTGAGTATTGAGTATTGCACATGATTGAGAGGGGCTAGGGTGCCAACCTAGTTGGGATGCTAGTCTTTCTTTGATGCTCTAGCTCATTATTTAAAAAAATAATAAAAAAATAAAAATGAAAAAACACATACAATTTGTCAATGCGTAGGATTTGTGAAATCCTCTGTTGCTGGTGGTGTATGACTGTTTTGTCATTGGGCTGTTGATTGTTTATCTGTTTATATTTTCCTGTATGTTTATACCTAATCAATTCTTCCTTCGCTTATTACCTTTCTTTTACCTCTTTTGGGCAGCCTTTGTTTTGAGACATCCTCTTGTTGCCAGCATGGTTTTTGGAGCTACCAAGTCTTGGCAGCTCCAGGAGGTTCTCAATGCTTGCGAGGTTGAGCTCACATCTGAAATAATTGCAGAAATCAACAAGATTCATGCAAGATTTCCGAATCCATGTCCTTGATCAATATCCGCACTGTTTATTTATTTGTATGGTTTTTTTCAGTTAGAAGTTATCTCAGTGGCTGAAATTAATTAGCTTGTCTTCTCATGTATATGCTCTTGTGATGATATATGCATCACAGGTGATTAATGATTTCAAGCCAGAAAATATCCCTTCTTCTGGATGGGAATTCAGACATCAAATGATGTTATGATATAAAAGACAATAATAAATATCAATATTAGAGATGGTGGGATCCCTTGAAGAATTGAAATTAACATCGTGTCGGCTGCCTTCAATGCTACCACAAACAAAAGCCGGGATGGGAATTCATTAGCAACAAATTCTATAGGAAAATCAGTACTTAATGTAGGGTAAAGTCCCTGCATTTTTATGATTGCGATTATGCGCATAGCGCATGTCAGCGTGTACCTTTCTTCGACTATGTGTACTTTGGACCTAGGCATACCCACTTTTAGAAAGTGATAAGGTACGTATGAAAAGGAAAATGTCAAGGAAAAAAATAGGAGACCCCAGGCAATGCTCATATGAAAATTGCCAATATAGAAGTGTCCAGGGCCCCTTTCAATCAGCAGTTGAGCACGGCATCAATGACCAGGTCTGGTGCTGACCCAGCAACCTGTTTGTTTTGAACCGGAAAGGGGTGGGCCATCAGGTCAGTCCCACCTGAGAGCGCCACTCAGTATTAGTATATTAGTTGGCATTGTTCTTTGATTTTAAATATGTTGAATATTGACTGATTACAGGGGTTGAGCTTTCTCAGAAATGCGCTATGAATGGAGAAAAGAGAAGAAATGTTGTCTTTACAGGTAAGGACAGGCAAGGGCTACACTGTCAACGTTGGACATATATGAAACAGCATTTTTTGTTCCAGCAAATGGACACTGCGGTCTTCACATGCTAATCGAACAAGTAGGAAGAATTGACCCATTTTCTATTCGTTTTTGTTTTCTAATCATTTGTTTTCTAATCAAACAAGTAGGGGAGAATGGGTCCATTTTCTATTCATTTTTGTTTCTAATCAGTCAGAGGCAATAAAGCCCATGAAAAAGAGTCATTCAAATTGACGAGGGATAGAGGCTTGGACTAGTCCAACCGTTTGGGTAAATGGCAGTGTCTGATTTATATTTTGAGTCAGGATTACGCCATTGAAGCCAGTTGAGGTAGGCTTATTGGTTAAGCAACTGATGGTTCTCTATGTGGAATAAAATTTTCCAATAATAGATTTTTGTCATGACTTGATGAAATGGATAATAATTTATATATGTTTGTAACCATGGTTTAATTTCTCAAAATATATAAACAATTTTGGGAGATATGAAGTAATCCAAATTTATTTCATACTGTTGTAATTTAAAAAAAAGGGTTATTCGAATTTGATGGTTATAAAGGATATACAAACCTAAAGTCATTTTTTTCTTTTAGAAAGTCATTAAGGGTTTGTTTGAATTAACGACCAAATTAAAATTAAACAATTATAATGTATTTTACATAACATTAAATATACAAATCCATCATCTTAAATGAGATTATTAAAAAAAATTCCAAGTTATTATTATAGTTATCGTCATTAGATCAAATTTTTAAGAAATTTCAAAAAATAAAAATCATAAAATACCACTAATTTGAATTTTTACTCTCAATTTTTATAATGATAATCATTTTCTTGAAGTTTTTTTTTATTCATTTTGATAAATTTGTATTTTAGATATTATGTAATGCACTAAAAGTCTAAAACTATTTAATATCAATGTGAAAGCCCAAAGTCCCAAACCAACCTCAAGTTTTTCACATTTCACATGGGAAATACGAAGGTATGCCTCCTCGTTTGGTGGTCCATGTTGCACTCTTCTAGAATATATCTAGTAACTTGAGGTGCGGGGTGCGGTCTAAGGATTGGTTGGGATCACATCAACAAAACCAATTGATCTAATCTTGTTGGTTACATGACCAATAGTCCTTTCTGAATATATGTATATATTTTTTCATTTTAGTAGACTTTTGTTATAATTTAATGAAAAGTATAAGAGTAATGCTATATAGTATATACATACCAAATTTTAATACAAATTCTTTGCATTCATTTATGTGACAAATGTTACGTCATATCGGCTCAATTAAAAAAAATAACAAATGAACTCTATATCATTTGTCACGTAGATTGATACAAGTATTGTTTTCTAATTGAATTTATGTTCTACTAGATAAGGTGTAGGGTGATGAGTGCTCATATCTTAAGTGATCAGTAAACTATCTACACTCAAGAATGAAAGAAGGGTGAGAGACTAGGATAAATAAATAAAAGAAAATTAAAAAGATTCTATCAAAGAATAATTCATAATTTTACAGTATTAAGAACGTTGTAAAAAATAATTTTAGAAACTATATGCAAATTTACGAATAAGAAAACTAATGCAAATTAACTTAATAAAAAAAGGTATGTTGTTATTCTATAATTATTCAAAATAATTTGAAAATTTAGCAATGTAACATTCCCCTTTTTTTTTTTTTTTTTTGGGGGGGGGGGGGTAATAGTGACAATTGGTATAAGTATAATTCACAAAATTATTAAAACATGTTAAACAAATTGAAAATTTTCCTCGCTTGGTGAAAAATCTGAAATTTTTTTGAGAGATTAAAAAATAGTACGAGATATATATATTTTTTTTAACTTTTTTTTTTCTTCTAGTCAATATGAGAAGTTTTGTTACCATGCTAAAGAGATTAGAGACTAATACGATTTGGCCCCCACTAATTCTACTGGCGACCACAGACCCCACGATCCCGCCACAGTAATACCAACATCTGGCATGCGGCACCACATAAAACCAATCATATAGAGGCACGTATCTCGCCGCACTACAATCCATTTAATTCTTTTCCCTATTTATCCTTCTAATTACAGAGGAAGAGCTGTCTGTCTATGTGTGTACTTTACTTCTTCGCCTCCCTGTGTAACGGTTGACTCTTCATTCTTCTTTCTTTTTTCAAACCCAAAGAACCAAAGACCCACTCAAAAGGCAAAGACAGGGTCCGGCTTCGGTGCCACCCCCGCCCACACTGCCCGAGCCCGGGTCCCATCCCCACCTTCCGATTAGGGTTCTAATTTTCCCCAAAACTTTCCCTCTCTTTGTTCTTCTGACAACTCTGACAGCTCTGACAACTTCTCTGAATCAATCTGGGTGATCCATGGGTTCTAAGCCATGGCTCTACCCTGCTCCGACCTATCGTGCTTTAGAGACTTATTGGGATTCCGACGAGGATGCCCCCGGTCCCCGTTGCGGCCATACCCTCACCGCTGTCGCCGCCACTAAATCTCACGGCCCCAGACTTATACTTTTCGGCGGCGCCACTGCCATCGAAGGCGGCGCCTCCTCCTCCGCCCCTGGAATCAGTAATTCACTCCTCTCTCTGTCCCCCTCTCTCTATATATAATTTATTTGTGTATATTTGAGTATAATTGTTTGTTGATTTTGTGTAGGGTTGGCGGGTGTGACCAATTCTGTACATTCGTATGATGTGCTTACCAGGAAATGGACCAGGCATGTCTTGTTATACTCAACTCATAGGCTCATACTTAATACTGTACTTTTTCTTCCTATGATTTCGGAATTTTCAAATTCAAATTGAATTGAATTGAATTGAATTTGATCACCACTTGTGCTGATTTGTGTGTGGAACATTGAATTATGCAGAATGAGACCGGCTGGTGAGCCGCCATCTCCTAGAGCTGCACATGCTGCGGCTGCAGTGGGCACTATGGTTGTCTTTCAGGTGATTAAAGGCAGAATTATGAAGAAAGATTGTTTTCTGTTTCTGGGTTCATTTAGTTTTATATTTTTAAATAGTGTGTTTATTTGATGGTTTGTTTCTGTATTGGTAGGGCGGGATAGGTCCTGCTGGGCATTCCACCGATGATCTTTACTGTGCTCGACTTGACCAATGACAAGTTCAAGTGGCACAGGTGAGCTTCTGTAGTCAAAATTGAGCTGCTGCTTCTTCTTCATTTCATTTTTTTTTTTTGGGGGGGGGGGGGGGGGGGGGGGGGGGTTACACTGTGGCGACATTCCTCTAGTGGGTTTTTGGAATTTGATTTGATTACTACCTTACTGGTTTATTAATCTTTTGTAATGTGAGTGTAGAGTGGTCGTCCAAGGACAGGGTCCTGGGCCTCGCTATGGTCATGTGATGGACTTGGTTGCCCAAAGATATCTTGTTACTGTCAGTGGCAACGACGGTGAGGGCATTTCTCCGTTCAGTCTTATTTTATGTTACTTAATATTTTCTAATTATAATTCAAAGATGCTCCCATGCATTAGAATATGAGAAACAAGTAAATGTTTTAGTGGAAGCTCAGAGGGAAGCAGCTTGATGATTATGTTTGCTGCCTTTTATTAGTAACTATTCTCATCATTTTCATTTTAAGGTGTATTTTGCATGTGTGCACATGTGCACATAGGAAAATTACATGTGTATCTGTCTATATGTATATCTATATTTCATGTTACCAAGAATTTATGTTGATATATTGCCCAGATGATTATGTTTGCTATCATTTATTGAAAACTATGTGACAGTGACTTTTTGTTATCTTCTAGGAAAAAGAGTTCTGTCCGATTCTTGGGTCTTGGATACTGCCCAGAAACCATATGTATGGCAGAGGCTCAACCCGGAAGGCGATAGGCCCTCTGCTAGAATGTGAGTGTGTACTGTTTCTTGACATTTAGAAAATTATTATTTGTGAACTGCTCATAGGTGTTTTGTGTCATGTTGTTTCAGTTAAAAGTCTAGAATTTTTATTACACTTTAAAATGAAAGAGATTCCTTCAAAAACTTTTTCATGAGCATTAATAATCATTGATCTTTTGGTAGCATTGATGCAAATTCCAGATGTTTAAGATTTAATATTTCGTGCTGAAGCTGAATGGGGAGATTTTTGAAATTGAAAGAGAGCTAAATTGCATAACATGTTGACCATTACTTTCAATACGTCAAATAATCAATCATTTTAGTGCCTTAAAATGTCATTTTATGTAATGCAAAGCCCTTTCACAGTACATGATCGTGTCTGATTTGCGTGAAGGTTAACGGTTTAAAACGTGTCTTGCTTGTTAAGGATGTAGGCTTCCATTTATAGTCAAAAGACCTTCTCTAATCAAGCAATGTGGGACCAAGTACATGGCCTTGTATTATTGGTCACCATGATTCATTCCCCTAAGGGCCACACATCCTCGGTGGATCTCAACCTCAATACCACGAGACAAGTGCGGCTCTAAACATTTGTAGCGCCCTGCCCTTTCACAGTGCATGATATTGTCTGCTTTGTTGGAAGGATCACCGTTTTGAAATGTGTCATGCTTTCTAAGGATGCAGGCATCCATATATGCTCCAGAAAGGTAGAAACCTTCTCTAATTAGGTGATGTGGGATGAAGTACATGACCTTGTGACACCTTACCTCACCTCACCTCACCTCACCCCACTCTGAACACACAACCATGGGGCTCTTGGATCTTGATTCTTGGTCACTTCCACTCCTAATGGCCACAAGTCCCTATGTGGATCTCAGCCCTACTATCGTGAGGCAGGACTAAGTACATGGCCTTGTTGCTCCTCACCTCACCCCACCTTATCTCACCTCACCCTGTGGCACACAACCATTGATCTCTTGGATCTTGATTCTTGCTCACCACATTCTGCTAGGAAGATGTTTTGGAACATGCCCTAAATTTTGTAGTTACATCGTTATACAATTTTATTACTTGAACTGTTTTTATTGTTATTTAAAGATTGATGTTTTAAATTTTACATGATTCAACATTACTTTGTAGGTATGCAACAGCTAGTGCCCGCTCTGATGGCATGTTCTTGCTTTGTGGTGGAAGAGATACCTCTGGCACGGTATTAACTTTTTCTATCCTTGAGACTTAAAACACTTATGTGATAGTAAACATTTTGTATTTGAATGAAATAGAGGTTTTTTGTACTACCTTCTCTTTTCCTAGTACATAGTCTGGGTTTGGGCGTTTCTGCTCATATTTGATTCTCAGTTAGTCAGTTTTTTATTTTCTTCATATATTGGATGTTCCACCAAAGCAGCGAGTTTCTAGAATGGCTAGTGGAAGCAGGATATGGCATGGGAAATAGAAGTGGAAAATGCTTCCCAAAAATATGGGGAATGTGAAACATGGAAACTTCTTAATCCAAAAAAAAAAAAATATTGAATGTGAAACTTTAGGAAACTTTAATAAAGTAAATAGGTGGTAATGAAGAAGTGTTGTGAAATACCAAAGTGGAAACTTTAGTAGAAGAGTTGAAGAAACTTGCAAGAAATGTATTTGAATTATTATAGAAAAGGATTGGAAAATATCAAAAGAAAATGAGAACACTATGGAGAAATAAGTTTCTCATGAGTTTCCCAGGTGTTTTTAGAAAGTTCATTCAAGTTTTCTGGCACTTTCTAAAACTTTTTTCAATTGTTTCTGAGAAGCGTCCCTGGCGCTTCCCTAACATTCACTGTCTATTTCCCATTAAGCTTCCCAGAATTTTTCTCCCACTCAAAAATATCATTACAGGTAATTGAATCTAACCATATAACTTCAGTGAGTGATAGGCATATTTTGTCATTTTTCAATCTTTATATTGAGGCTTTCTCAGTGTAATTTTGTTGTCTGAGACTTGGTTGTATGTATGCATCCACAGCCGCTGGCAGATGCTTATGGGCTGCTCATGCATAGGAATGGTCAGTGGGAGTGGACTCTTGCACCTGGGGTGTCTCCTTCACCAAGGTATCAACATGCAGCGGTAAGTGATAGCTACATGGCAGGAGTTCATTGCTACCAAATTTTTGGTTTCTCAAATAGTGAATATATTTTTTGGAGTGTAAAATTTTATCATATTCTGGGAGAGACAAGGCTGTTAAGAAGGAAAAAAAAAAAATTATGGGAGGAACAAGGATGAGTTTGGGAGCGGAGGTTTTAAAAACGCTGCCATCTTGCACAAGCCATGCCATGCCATGCCATTATTTAAAAAAGTTATTTCCTTTTAACCCTTCCTTTCCTATCAAGGAACTTGACATATCTGGCTATCAGGTTTTTGTTGGTGCTCGATTGCATGTTACAGGAGGTGCTCTGAGGGGAGGACGTGCAATAGAAGGTGAAGCAGCTATTGCAGGTAATCTTCGGGTTTTTAGTTTCTGGTACATTAGTGACGAAGATAATTGTAATTTGATCCTTTTATATATATATATATATTTTTAATTAAAAATTTAATCATTATCTTTGGAATGTTATTTATGTTTTGGAAGTATTGGACACTGCTGCTGGAGTTTGGTTAGATAGAAATGGGCTTGTGACTTCCTCACGCACAAGCAAGGGGCATGCTGAGTATGATCCTTCTTTGGAGCTTATGCGTCGTTGTCGCCATGCATCTGCATCTGTTGGTGTCCGTATATATATTTATGGTGGCCTCAAAGGAGGTATGAGTGTGGATACAGAAATGAGACTCTTAATTTTGTTCTAAAGACCTATTATATTAATTTAGTGTTAGGAATGGAAACAATGGCTTCAACTGTATGGACAAACACCACGGCATTGTTTATTTTCATGTTGTAACTTTCCCTCCAAATGTTGTTGATTTTGAGCATCAACTTTCAGTTAGACTTCTGTCTCTGTAGTGGTGGATCTTTAGACATGGTTTTATTTAGAAAGATTAAAGGAAGTTTTTAATCAATATCAACTATAGGTAAAAGGTCTAGAACTTTGACTTCGACTAGTCTGATTGAGGTTATTTTATGAATTAAAAATGAAAAATAGAAATTGTAAGTTTAAAACCATGAAGGATTGTTCCCATTCCTTCTTTATCAGAAAGTCTTTCTTTGTCCATAAGAGCATGCGGTTGCTTAGCACCTTCCATTATTACATGACACTCATGGAAAAACTGGATTGTTCAGTTAGATTTTCATGGTTAGGAAATAAGATGTGCACCCAATTTACTGTTCCATGCCATTACATTTTCGCCATTTTGCCTGTCCTTTTCCGATTTACAATATTTTGGTTGGATGTAAATTTGTAATGCATACTGTTACTGTTATAACATGGGTTATATATATGTTTGTGTTTGGCAGTATTTTGACCAATTGGGATTTAGCTGGTTTGTTTGAGTTTGGACTTTGGAGGAATTCACTTCTATGGGACTAAAACCACGCAAATAGAAAAGAAAAAAGTATGTGGGCTCGTTAGGGATATTATTCTTGATCTACCAAACAGGTTGTTGATGTGAATGAAACACAGTAATACAGAGGTCTCTTTGGGACACTACTTGTTAGCTATATACTGTGGTTTTTGAAGTTGCTTCTAAACACATTTAAGAATTCTTTGATTCTGTTTCTTCAGTGATTAACTTTATTTGTACACCCTAAAGATATCATGCTTCAGTACCATGTGACTCATCAACTTCCATTCATGCAAAAAGAGCAGAGATGCACATTTGAAGGAATTAGTGTAGTTCAATGCTGTTGGACTTTTCAACTTTGATACATTCTAAATAGAAAGCAGAAATGCACATTGAAAGAAAGTAGTAATACTAATCTTGCAGACTCTAGGCAGTTTTCTGGATGACATGAAAAAAGATTGTAAATGAATGTGTATGGGTGGGAACCTGGACAGATGTTCACTTAACCTGGATACATGTTCTTTGGGTGTTGTTTTGGTTGTAGTATGGGGTTTTTTTGTGGTGTTTAGTAGGGTGTTTCTTTCATTTCTGGTGTACTGGTTTAATTCTATTAATAATATTTTCTTTTGATGATTAAAAAAAGAAAAAGAAAAAAAATAGCACATTTGTGTGATGATATCCCTGCTAGTTTCTGATTCATTTTCTTGTGTTAGCTCGTCAACCTTAATATTGCAATTTTCATGTTTTTCTTGTCTATTACTCCCTCTGTTTCAATTTGACTCTCCCCTTTGAAAAAACACGCTTTTTTAGGTAGTCTATTAAATGCTTTCAAATCATTATTTAAATTTTGAAATTTCAATTTTTGCCTTCAAGTACACAAAACATTGGAAGGAGAGAAAAGTCATTTTTAAGGGTGGTTTAGGAAATCTAATAAAAAGAATCATTGACCTTTTTAATGTGAAAATTATTTTGAAACATCCCAAAATGGAAAGTAGGCCACTTAAATTGAAACGGAGGGAGTATATTTTTTTCCACTGGCATCAAGTAATTAATTATATAATTCTGTGCAGATACACTTCTAGATGATTTTCTGGTTGCAGAAAATTCTCCATTTCAGTCTGACATTAATTCTCCTATATTAACATCTGAGAGAGCCTCTCCTGTGACGAGTCCCAAAGCAAATCAATCTAATGTAGGTTCTTTTATGACGACACTAACCTCAGATGACAGGCCAGAGATCCCTTCATCTGGTGGCATGAGGTTGTATTCCATAGCCATTTCCTGTTATTTTCATTCTGTTCTATTGGTTTTGTTCATGTGACAATTTAGTGTTTTATCTTCATCTTCAGCAGCATGGACAAAAATTCTAATGGAGAAATTGAGGCAGGCTTCTGCTGCTGAAGCTGAGGCAGCTAGTGCTGTCTGGCAAGCTGTGCAGGCGGCATCTGCTGCTCCTGCAGAAGAAACATCTGTATCGGATGACAACTCACAAATTGCAGAAACCACTTCAGATGGCAGTGACACTGAGGGAGATGTTCGCCTTCATCCAAGAGCTGTATGTACTTTGCATGATTGCATCTATGTCATATACCTGAGAGTTCCTTTCATCTTCAAGCTGCAAAATCATACTGCTCTAATGCTATAGGTTGTCGTTGCTAAAGAAGCCATTGGGAACCTGGGTGGGATGGTAAGGCAGTTATCCTTGGATCAGTTTGAAAATGAGAGCAGGCGAATGATTCCTTCGAATAACGACCTGTCATATCCTACCAAAAAGTTCACCAGGCAGAAGTCTCCTCAGGGCTTGCATAAGAAGGCAAGCATTATCAAATGCTTAATTTTTATTATTTATATTATATTATATTTTTACCGGGTAGTACATTCGTTATTTGTTTTGTTTTACAGATCATTTCTCAATTGCTCAAGCCTCGGAACTGGAAAGCTCCTGTTAATAGGAGGTTTTTCCTGGATTCTTATGAAGTGGGCGAGCTTTGTTATGCTGCTGAACAGATCTTTATGCATGAGCCGACAGTTCTTCAGTTGAAAGCTCCTGTTAAAGTATTTGGTGATCTTCATGGACAATTTGGTGATTTAATGCGGCTATTTGATGAATATGGATTTCCTTCCACTGCAGGAGACATAACGTAAGTTTGACACTAGAGCTTACACTTTATTTAATGTGTTCCGTACATTTCACTTGTGAGAATAAAACAGATAAATAGTAGGTGGTTGACTTCTACCAGCTTTTGATTCATGCATCTTTAAAAGTGAACTGTGAATTGTTAGTAACTATCTCACATCTTGCAGAGTTGCTCAATAGTTTTTCTTATGATTTTAGCATTTTGATTTTCTATTCTGTGCCAAGTTGTTCCACTGTTAAAATCTTTATCAATTATGGTATTAGTTTTATGTACTCTCTCTTTATAGCCGTACATCATCCAAAACTCTAGTTATGCACTTATGCATCTATTAGTCTCATGGACCAACATCAAGTCATCTGCAATAACAAACACCAATGAAACTCATCTTTTACAAAAAGCAGTCAATTGATCTATATCTGATTTTGTTTAACTCTTGTATATATCTTATGTACGAGCGTCAAGCACTTTTTTATTATTATACATCATTACTTCATCAAGGAAAAAAAAAAAAAAAACTTAGATTTTTCCATCCATGAACTGAAATCTTAGTAAGACCCAGAATTAGAGCTGGGTCTAAGCAAGAATGATGACACTGGAGATACCTCATGGTGACCATTTTCATTATTTTGGCTTGATTTATAATGAGGGAGAGACTGAAAAGGATGCCATGCATAGAATTAGAGTTAAAAGTGGGGATATACAGAGGGAGGACTGGGAGGTTAAGATCAATGTGTTGAGAATGATGTGTGAAAAGACGAGGAAAGGTAAGATTTTAAATGAGTGCAATAGAAAAATCTTGGCAAGCCCCAGTAGGTATTAAAAAGGGGAGCCCTAATTGAAGTGATTCGTTCATCTCCTACAAATATCATATTATCGCACTGATGAGAAGTTGGGGAGTTGGTATTATTGGAATTGATAGGACGAGGACCCACTATTTGGTGCTTGTTAGCCTTTTGCTTGATTGTCATCCATGCCAATATTCAAGCAAATCCATGTATTCCAGCTTTTGATTTGGACATTTTGTGCCTTGATCTTTGTAGTTCTGCACCATGTCCTACAACGTTTGCTAGTTGATTGTCATAGTAATCTGGGGTTAAAACTTGTAGGTTAATATCTATGATGCTTGATTATTAGGGAGAGGGCCTAGGTTAAATATATGCTACATGGCCTTTAAGGGTGTCAACCAACTGAGAAACTTACCTATGTGTCAAGCAGATAGTTTTCATAATCCTTATTGCTTGCACTGGTCACACTTTTTCTTGTTAAAGGTAAATGCAACATGCTAGAAAGCTTCTGGTTATTGCTGTAATTCTCAGTATAAATTAGAAAAAAACTAGGTGGCAAGTCTCATAAATTTTTTCTTGAATTGGTGTTTAACCAGCCAGTGTAAATTATGTTTTAGGTATATTGACTATCTATTTTTGGGAGATTACGTTGATCGAGGACAGCACAGCTTGGAGACAATAACTTTGCTCCTTGCTCTTAAGGCAAGCTTCTGCATTCGGTAACTTTATTTTGAGTTTAGTTTTGTCCCGCACTGTTCCTTTTATATGACTACGGTGTTCCTTTGTTATGATTTTGCAGATAGAGTATCCTGAGAATGTTCACTTGATACGTGGAAATCATGAGGCTGCTGACATAAATGCACTATTTGGTTTTCGCCTCGAGTGCATTGAGAGAATGGTAGGAGTATGCTTACGTTTCTCCTTTGAGTTATTGAATGTACTAATAGCATATATGTATTTGTAGGGAGAGAATGATGGGATATGGGCATGGACACGGTTCAATCAACTTTTCAACTTTCTTCCACTTGCTGCACTTATTGAGAGAAAAATTATTTGTATGCATGGTGGCATAGGGAGGTCTATACATTCAGTTGAACAGATAGAGAAGCTTGAAAGGCCCATAACAATGGATGCTGGATCTATAATTTTGATGGACCTTTTATGGTATGCTTTATAACATCTTGTCTGTTCATTTTCCATCCATAATATTTTATATGTATTTTGTTTCATGAATTTTGTTTGTACAGGTCCGATCCTACTGAAAATGATAGTATAGAGGGTTTGAGACCAAATGCTAGAGGACCTGGTCTTGTCACTTTTGGGGTATGCTTGTTATGTTATACTATTTACTGCACAATGTATTGATTTGTAATTTATTTTTCTTTTACAGTTTTAACAGTTCATATGCTTTTTATGTGTAAATGTTTTGCTCCAAATTTCTGCATCTACATAGTAGTTCATGTGCAATTTTTATTAGTGATGCTAGTGGGTAGGAATAAAATTTTGCAGCAACACTTGGAGCTACGATATCTAAAATGAAGTATACAACACAGCATACGTTCCTTTGGATAGTAATATGGTAGGTTTTCCAAAATGCCAAAAAACTGTAACAGTTGGAAGCCATCCAACACTAAATAAGGGAACCAAAAATAAAATAAAAAATCTGAAAGTCTACCACAGTGAACAATGTTCTTTTTGCAGCAACACTTATCCTTTAAAAAGGGAAAAATCATGACTAGATTCTTTTCACAGCTACATACTAGACTATAGGATGAGCTAATTGTGGATCAAAACTAATATACCACTAAATATCAATAACAATTGATATTTTAATCTGGGTATCAGTTTGCTTCTATTTCTGTAGATACCTTGGTGTAATTGATTTAATGATATACTCTTAATGCACTTATATGACTCTATAATGGATTAGTTCAATAGTTCCACCAAATTCATTTTTACCACAAGACTTTCTCAGGGACAAGGTTTTTTTTTTTTTTTTTGGTTATATTTGTGGTTGGAATTTTAATCTGTGCATGCTTTCTCTTGCCCTACCATAATCTATTATCTTTAATTGCAGCCTGACCGGGTCACAGAGTTTTGTAAGAAAAATAAATTACAGCTCATTATAAGAGCCCATGAATGCGTCATGGATGGATTTGAGCGTTTTGCTCAGGGACAGTTGATCACTCTTTTTTCTGCAACTAACTACTGTGGTAAGTGGCTTTTACTTTCTCCTTCTTCCTGTGCTAGCATCTGCAATCTAATTTGGTGAATGCATTCAGGGACGGCAAACAATGCTGGGGCAATCTTGGTAGTTGGCAGGGGGTTGGTGGTAGTTCCTAAATTGATTCATCCCTTGCCACCTCCCGTACAGTCACCCGAGACATCTCCAGAGCGTGTCATAGATGATACATGGATGCAGGTAGGATCCTTTCATTTTCTATGTTGTAGCTTTGTGGGTGTGCCTTTCTGTTAGTTCGAATCAAATCCAAAGACAGAAAATTTTCTAACCGGGTCATATTATGCTTCTATTTGTTTCTGGTCTCCTGCAGGAGCTTAACATTCAAAGACCACCAACTCCTACTCGAGGTCGTCCACAGCCTGACCTTGATCGGAGCTCACTTGCATATATATGATGTCACCAGATTGATTTGTGTAGTTTATGAAATATCGATGTGGGATCCCATGTTTGTGTGGGAGGCTTGATCCTTGCCCCTTTCAATATTAAGCAAATCTGCCATCTGTCATTACACAGTACCCGTGTTGTGTTTTCAAGTATAGACTTTCAGAAGACAAAGCCCCGTCTAGTGTAAACATAGCTCGTGACTCGTAGAAGATTTAGCTGTCGGCCAATGGGTGATTTTTTCCTAAAAGTGATTTTGTAATATTTGTACAATTGAGCCCATGAAAGAGAAGGGAAAGCATTTCTGCTTCCCCAACACAGGAAACTTGTAGAGAGAAGTTGGTCACTTTAGGGCTTTGTGTATTGTGATATAAATGATAAAATTTATATTGATTTCCTTGTAAAATGTTTATTTAGTTTTGATGAGGTGTGGTTGTACGTATCTGATTCCATTTTAAAAAATCATACCAAGTCCGGTCACTTAGGAAAGTTGGTCCCTTTAGGTTTTGTGTATCGTAGTAGACATGATAAAATTTACATTTGATCACTTTGTGAAATGTTTATTCAATTTTGAAGAGGGCTGATTTTGTCGGAATCTTGAATTTTACGATCCTGGTTTCTTCCGCATGTTGAAATATAAAACCCCAAAAGTATTATTCAGCCAGAAATGGTTGAGCCAATTGTAAACCATTTAATCCAGATGACGTAGCTGATGTGGTAATGATACGTACTATACTATGGGATCAACATTTTTCTTGAACGATATCTTCTAAATTGTGGTAATGATACTAAAAAAAGATTCATAATCTCGCCTTCTCGTGAAGAAAATTGTCCACAGCCCAATGCCACTTTCCACATGTCTTGAAAAATAGTTACATATCAACCACATATGACATGGATGTGAACTGAAACATTTTGCCATTACAGCGCTGATCAAATGGGTAGCATACTAGGGCCAAAATAAATACTACACCATGCAGTCAAAAACTATGGACCTCACACAATTCATGGTGTTAGAAAATAATAGCAATAACAATTCAACAAAACCAAAGAACCTTGTCAGTTAAGGTACAGGTGGGAAAATACGTGAATAGGGAGAAATAACAGACTTCTGAATATATTTCTTAGAGTTATTTGGATCGGGAACCCAATGAATCTCGCTCATGTTGGGTGTCTCAACAAATGCGACAGTGAATTCTCCCACTTTCTCCACCTTCCCTCTCTTGCCTGCCCTAAGCACAAGATTGTTCCGATTATAAGAGAAAATCCCATTAGCCAAACAAACAATGTCACCAGGCTCGAAGGCATCACACTCGTCCCCCCAAAGCTGAAAATGAACAGCAGCAGTCTCATCGGCCACAAGTGCCAAGCATGTCTTATATTGACCTTCTAATGTTGTCTTTCCTTTGTCCAGCAGTATGAATTGTGTGTTTATGTTGTTTTGAGCTGCAGGTACTATTTCTTTTAGACAGGGCATCCTTGCTATATATCAACTGCTAGAACCTAAACAGTTATATGTAGGTTCGATATTAGATTTGAGTAACCTTGTTGAAAAGAACCAAACAATGAAAATCATCTAAATGGCAAGCAATGGAACACTCTTTTGGAGAAAAAGAGAGTGGATGTCATGAGCTGAAAATCACAGATGAAAGCCTGAATTTTGCAAAGCATATTAGTAAATCATCATTGAAGTAAGAAGTTGGTAGGCCCAAATGCCCAAAATAACGACGACAACACTGCTGGACACATTGAAAAATAACACCATAATTCTTGACAGTAATCATGTAACACAGAACATTGACAGGACTAAAATGTTCATTGAAGTCAGGCACTAGTTGGCTTATCTAAAAAATGGTTTCTGAAAATTTAAGATTTGAACAAGGAGAACTGGGTGGAAAAATAATGTAATCACCAGTAATTGCTCCTGATTACATACACAACCAATAACAGAAGATGCCATGTGAAAGTGTAAGTTCATACACCTAGCAATTGAGAAACTAATGATCAGGAAGAGGGCACACTCGATAGCCATAAATATTAGTGGGGGTGAACCTAACAAAATAAGGAAAGCTACTATGAAATAATTGAACTGGCTAAGTTATTAAAGGAGTTGCCAATTGGGGTTTGGCTTCTCTCCAGTTCTCCAGTATCCTCTAGTGATCACTAATTTCTTGCCATTTCAGTGCACGCCAATATGAAAAATTGATTTTGTAACAGAATCAACTTGTTTTGATCAATCCAACTACTCAACTCTAATTAAATTCTTTAGATGGTGAAGACTTTAGATAAGCCAACAAGAAATGTTCTCTAACGGCATGATTAAGGCTCATTTGATCATATTTTGGATCATATTTTGAACACTCATCAATCATATGGGTCCCATCAGATAGTGAATTGTCAGCCTTCATCCTTTCTTTTATGCTAGCATAGCAAGATTTTAGGTACTAGGAAATTGAAGTAGATTCACAATAGAGGATCCAAACCCTGAAACGGGCATGTTAAACAAATGGAAGGATCAATTCAATAGATAAGGTGAATGAGTGAATCAATGTATGAGGCCACGCATAAGGACATATATATAATACTATGCCATGTAGAACGTGATATTTATGTAAGATAGCCTGTTTATACGCGTAGAGATACACAACTATCCGGCTATCCTGAGCCACCTATCCCATTGAACCATTTCTACGAACATCTAGCGTGCAAACCATCACTACCATATAATCATCGTCGTTGGATAAAAGACGCCTTAGAAACTACAATTATCTGTATGACTTACGTATTTCTGCAGAATGTCGTCAATTCAGTTTTTGGAAGTGATATTTTTTTCAAAAATATGGTAAAGCAAATGGATAAAGCAAAAAGGTGAGGCGTCCCTACCTTTGACGGTCCAAATTGCAAACCGGCTTCCTCTGCCTCTGTTTTTTCTCCTTCAGTAAGTAAAAGAGGGCTTAGGATGAGCACGAGAGGAGCATGTGATCATATATATTCTAAATACAAATGGTCAACACTCAACATGACCATTAAGGATGTACCACGTGTCTAGTCCACCCCACCACGGGCATTGTAAGAACGTGAGGGGGACTCAATCAGTTATGCCTCGTAAATGACTTTGGGCACAACATCTGCAAGTCATTTTCCTCCAAAATGGTTTTATTTTTCAAAAGATGATTTACAATGTGAGAAGCACCTCCATGTAACTGTGATATGGAGAGGTGGTATTAAAAGCCAATTACATTAAAATAGAGTGAAAATGTCAAAGTACTTATTGGTCCCATTTTCTTATTTTGGTGTCCTTTTCTCACTTTACTTGAATGTGATTGACTTGTAATATCACCTTACCATATCATAGGGAAGTTTTTGTCTTATAATGTAATATAATTTACTACATACTAAACATGTGGAAAATGATATTTTATATGAAATCATTTTCAATTGGGGATTTACTTTGAATCAAATGCAACCTTAATTAGAAAGGAAAAAAAAAGCCTATGCCAATGATCAAGTCAAGTTGCCTACTAATGTGGCAATGACCATAAGGTCCTTATGGTCAAAGAGGACAAGTGAATTATCCCTTTTGGGCATAGGCAATATAATGTCCAATATCACATCAAATGCGTAAAAGATTATGAAGAATAGTACAACTCTAAATTATAAATCAATTAGTACGTTATTTTTTTTTGGGGGGGGTTAATGACAATGATTTTCTTTAAGTTTTGTTTGTTTGCTGAGAAAATATAGGAGATGGAAAGAAGCTCTAGATTTATTATTTATTCTCCTCGGGTAAAGCCATAGAACTATCAAACTATTGACTTAGGGTGGGTGGGCCATAGAATCGGCAGTGTGGGGTAATGACTTATAAGTTCTGTTTGTTTACTGAGAAAACTGTAGGAGAAAGGAAAGAAATCAAGATTTGTTTATTTATTTATTTTTTCTTCTTGGGTAAAGCCATAGAACTATCAAATTGTTGAGTTAGGGTGGGTGGGCCATAGAATTGGGCATACAGCAATGGCAGAGCCAGGGGGACCTTTGGGGGCATGTGCCCCACCACTGGCCAAACAATTTTTTTTTTTTTTTTGGGATAAGTTACCATTTGATAACTATTTAGCAACATAATGCCAAAAAAGGAAAGTGGTAGTCATTTTTAAGCATATATACAGTTCATTTTTAATAAGTTAACACAAAAATCCCTTTTTGGTATTACATTGGAAAATAATTACCAAAATGTAATTTTTTTTAAAAAAAATCTAGAGCTTTTAGTGCCTACTTTACAGAATCATAGCACGGTGTCCCCATTGGAGATAACTCTTGGCTCTGCCCTTGGCATAAAGTATGGGGAATGAAGGGAACAAAAGCTAGTGTCCTCTCATTCAAGGAGGTCAAGAAATAGATGCAAACATGGAGAAATTAGGCTTCTTGCATTATTGTTGTTGTTGTTGTTGTTTTTTTTTTTTTTCTTTTTTTTTTTGGATCTTGGAAATTAGGCATTTTGAATGTCTCTTCTTTATATTCTTATTGCATGCTTGTAATCTTTATTTTATATATTCTGAATCTTTCAATCGGTTTCACAAGAGATACCCCTGTTGACACCAGAGCAACAACTTACACTTATTTCTTGGAAAGCAATTTCTACTGCTTTGATTTGGAGAATAACAAGGTTGTTTCTTGTATTCTTGCCGCCATAGCAACATACAAGAGGATCGATGCTTTTCTGGGCAAAGATACAAGCTGTTCTCGACCCAGTAAATGATAGCAATTGCATCTACAACAAATGGATTAATAGTTATTCCGCTAAAAAATTTGAGGTTTGTTATTAAATTTTAAACATTTTCCTTTACTATTATTGATACATTTCTGGTGAAACAATAATAGTTATTCCAATTATTAGGAAAGGAAAATATGTTAATACAGTCCTCTATTTAACCACATCTTTTGTTTATGTGCTCAATAATCTACTATGCAAACTGAACGCATGCTCGACAATTATGCAGTTGTTTAATGGATGAAGATTTTGAAGTAATCGAAAAGATTAATTATGACTCCCTCAACCTCCTAGTAGATTTCTTTGGTAAACCAATTGATCAGAAGGCAATAGTCCCTTTACTTTGGTAGCAAGATCCTGTGACACATGTTTAAGATTTTTTGTGATTTTGACGTGACGTGTTCTACGGGAGAAACCATTGAGCTTCTAAAACAAATCACAGTCACTACCACCTCAATCATGGAATTATATGGATCTAAGACCCAAGCTGCATGGAAATCATCTAAAGATCTTGGGAGCATTTAGGATAGTCTTTTACGTACTCCAGCATTATATTAAGACTAATGAATGTATCAAAAGCATCACCCCCACTAAAACAGGTTTTATAAGGATTGTTTTTTGTTAGATTTATGTCTAGTGAGTTATCTATGCTTCTAATGTTCATTTATTTTTGTAGGTGAGTTTAATTTTGATGGTCTGTGTCAAGGCATTTGAAAAATTATCACTTTCAGATGAAAAAATGAATTTTTAAAGTGGTTGAATCACTGGTGGGAGTAACATTCGTGGACAGTAAAAGGGCTTACCAATACCTCAACCTCCAAGATGGTTGTAAGGATTTCTTCACAAAATCTAAAAATAAAAAAAAAATAGAGGCTCCTGTAAGTTCATACTGCTTGTGTGCTGATCTTATTAGGGAAGTGTTTTCAGGTATATTTTCAGAATATATAGTTATAATTACGTCCTTATTTCTGTGCTCGTATTTTTTCCCAAATATAAAGTCTTACCGTAGAATCCTTTTCTTGTTGCATTGGGTAGGGGTACTAAATGATCAAAACATACACTTGAATGAATTAGCTTATAAAGACTCAATTTCTACAGGGGAAATTATGAGGATGGTGGAGTCTCTAGATGAAAAGCTCCAAATATTCAATAAATACATAAGAATTTCAGTATTTACATTGGAAACTCCTTTGGTGACATACCTGGTATGATTAAAGCAAATATCGACATCCTAATTGGTGTGAATGAACCAACAGCGTTTTTGAGCCGGCTGAGAATTGAATTTGTGCCATTCTTTTATGGGGTGGTGAAGAAACAAAGAGAAGCTGAAGGGGGTGTTGAGTAAAAGAAAATATAACTTTTATTAATAAGACCACAAAGTATGCTTATTGTTTAGGACACTCACACCTTAGAAATAATACACTCACATACACTCAGAGAACACTAATAAAAAGGGAGGGAAGGAAAGGGAAGGAAGGAAGGAAAAGGGGAGGGAGGAAGGTAATTGGGTGTGTTTGGTAGAAGGGAAAGGAGAAGGAATGGAAAGGGAAGAGGATTAGGAATCTATCTTTTTCACTTTTGTCTTCCCTCCACTTCAATTTTGGGGGATTATAAGAGTAAAATGGAACTTTTTGATTAAAATGATACATTTAACCTATGCCTATAATAATTTATTCATTACTAATAATATATATGTGAAGACAAAATAGTAATATTAGTATATATTCTTTCTATTCTACCAATCACAAGGAAGGAAATAAACTTTCTCCTTCCTTACACATAACGGAGGCCCTTGCCTCCTTTTTGTAGTTGCTAGTTGCTTCTCAGAGTTAGTTCTCCACTGACTTGGAAGCTTCTCGGTCTTCTCCATTGTAGCCAATATTGTGGAAGCTTCAAGAGAATGGTAGAGTAAGAAGGGAAAAAGCTTCAAAAGGAGAAGAAGGGGCTGGGATTTTCTACAGACAGAGAAGCAGTGGATTGAGGAATTCCAGCACCTTCTAGAGAGTCGGTGATGATTCTCAACAGGGGGTTCATTTAATTGGACGGGGATGTCTAGCATTCTTTACACAACGCCTTGCGGCTTCACCACAATTAGATGAAGTTGTCATGTTTATAGGTGCCTGATGGAGTTGACTTGTTGTAATAAAGAATTACTTCATTCAATTTTTTTTCTTTTTTCTTTTTGGTTCTATAATTATTTCATTCTACCAATATATAATTAGAAAAAATACACTTTGGTGAGTGCTTCCCAAACTAATACCAAAGAAAAGATTGACAGTCAACTTGATACAAATTGACTATTAACTTTATTTGTTTTGGTGTTAGATTGGGAAGCATCAACAAAGGTAATTTTCCCAATATAATTTTATTAAGTCAGTGGGTTCAATTTTCAAGACCATTAATGCCCATTTGGTTTTTCTAAAAAATATAAAACCGAAATAACATGTGTTCCGAGTGGGCCTACTAAATCATGATGCTATGCTGGTAAGAAATGTTGCCTAACTCAATTATTTGACCGTGGCCTATAAACATTGGGCTTTGTGTTAAGTTAGTGGTCATTTACTAGTAAGTTATAATTATTTGCATCGAAACTAGCTTCAAAACCCATAAACCCATGCAATGCACGGATTATATTTATATATATATATATTTTTACCAAACAATAAAGCTAGATTGGATGACTCTTAGAGGACGACATTAGGGGACAACTAACGGTGTGTTACCCGACATTAGTGCTCTACTTCCGTTTTAGATAACTCTCCCAAACCCCTGTTAAATCCGTTTCAGATAACGCTCCCAAACTGTTTCATATAAACAAGATAAAATCATATAATAGTCGACTCAGTAACAATAGTTCGAACTGTTTCAAAATCAACAATAAGATAAAATAAAATAAAGTAACCCTATGTTTGGTTGCTGAGAATATATCGAGGGGAAACAAGAAACTAAACTTACTGATACTTAAGATTTAAATGAATCAAATACAGCCGAGGTGGGTTTTATATTTTTGAAGATGAAACACATACAGTACATAAGATTGAGAGAAGTATTTTGTATCTTCTTCTCTTAATTTTCTCAGCAACCAAACATAATGCTAGGGGATTTGAGTCGGTTATATGCAGATCAATACGATGAAAAAGCCCAAAGTTTGATCATAAAAACAAGATTAAAGTTGGAGTTCTTCTTCTATGTTGTTTAAAAACAAGATAAACCCAAAGATTTTAAATCGTGGTAACCAATCTAACGAAGTAAAGTTGTTTGAAAACCCTAGATTCTGGGAAAAACAAAAATCCAAACGTGATTTAAGATTAAAAAACACTACCTTTCCCTAAAAAATCCTACCTTTCTCTGGTGCTTCCTCCTTGTTCAATGCCAGTTTCGGATAACTCTCCCAAACCCCAGTTCCCGTTTCAGATAACTTGAAGTTATTTTGCCGATGAAGAACAACAAGATAAACACAAAGATTTTGAATCGTGGTAACCAATCTAACGGAGTAAAGTTGTTTGAAAACCCTAGATTCTGGAAAAAACAAAAATCCAAACGTGATTTAAGATATTAAAAAAACACTACCTTGTCCCTAAAAAATCCTTCCTTTTCTAGTGCTTTCTCCTTATTCAATGCCATTTCAGATAACTCTCCTAAACCCCTGTTATGCCGTTTTAGATACCTCTCCCAAACCCCTGTTCCTGTTTCAGATAACTCGAGGTTATTTTGCCAGTGAAGAACAACACGATTCTTTAGTGTAGAAGAATGAAAGTTAGGATAACTCTCCCAAACCCCTGTTCCCGTTTCAGAAATCCCTTTTTTAGTGTGTTATAGTGGTGTTAACAGAGATATTTGAACTCACCAATCAGGTTCGAGAGAAGGCTTTCGTCCCACGTCTAGTCCTCTAAGAGTCGTCCCACTTATAACTACTCTTTACCAAATGATAGGAGAAAACACATACCCACACAGAGTTAAAACCAAAATCTTTATAAATCTTATACTCCTATTAGGACGAGTTATGTTATTAGATTTAAGAGCTATTGGCTAATTTGAATTTTAACAGAATATTTATCCTCTAAAAAGGTAAAATGCCATTGTTAATATAATATGTCAATTAAATTTAAAAGACATAAACAAAATAAATTGAATAATTAAATCAAAATAATCATTATTGCAATGTTCAAAAATAAAATAAAATAAAATAAAAGCGGTGTTAGTAACGTCGCTTTTATTGCACTGAAAGCGGTTTTATTAACTCTGCTTTTAATACACATAAAGGAAAGCAATGTTACTCCGCTTTTAATACACTGAAAGTGGTTTTCCATGTTAAAGCAGCGTTAACAAAACTGCTTTCGGTATATTAAAAGCAGCGTTACTAACACCACTTTTATTTTAAGTTTTTTTATGACATACAACATAAAATAAAAAAACAAAAAAAAAAATAAAAAAAGAATGAAAAGTATCTATGCTGGGCATCTAACACAGCAACTTCAACTCAACCACCCACTATCTTCTCATTCTTCTTCTTTAAACGTTATTTTTCAAACTTCTATCATAACTACCTTCCCATTTTCTCTCTTATACCACTTAATATCAGTTTTTGTTTTGACTTTGAAATCAAAATTTTATTTTTATACTTTTGTCCATAGTATTTTTGGGAAGATCTTTGTTACTTCTATTTTGTTTTGCACACACATGTGCTCTGGCATCTAATATATATATAGATGTAATTGTTTGCTTGAAGTTGGACCTATATGTAATTCCCCAATTATATATTGATGTGATGAATTTCTAATTTATATTAAAAATTAAAAAAAACTCAAAATATAGGGAGTAATTTAAAATTCTTAAACATCTTTCTCAGGTCTTTCCCTAATTCTTAAACATCTTTCGGAAGACTTGGAAGTTTCCCTTTTTTGTACTCCGTAGTATTATTATTATTATTATTATTTTTAAAATCTTTCTCCTGAACGCTAGGGTTTTTTTTTTTTTTGGGTTTGGTTTGTGGGCATACACACGTAGATTTCCCTCATATATAAACAACTGAACCCGCGCCCATAGATGCATATATGGAGTGTCATTCCCAGTAGGAGACAAACAGAGAGAGAGAGAGCAAAATTACAATGGCAAAGAGTGAGGGCATCAGTTATCTCTCTCACGATCTTATCATCAACCTCCTCCGGAGGCTTCCCCCAAAAACATTATGCAGGTTCAAGTGCGTTTCCAAGCAATGGCGCAACTTGATCTCTCACCCAGATTTCATCGACATGCACCGTCGCCAATCCAAGAGAACCCCTCTCTTACTTTCCTTAACCAGCGGTAAACTCTATACGAATATCGACACAGGAAAGACCCAGTACTCCAGTCGCCTATGGTCCACGGACATGGAGGGAAGACTGTTGCACTGACCCTGAAAAATTCTATCTGTATGCTGATAATGTCATAGATAGAATGATATGCTGCTGCGATATGATATGTTTTATGCATTGGGGTCAAATCTATGTTTGTAATCCCACCTCCCAACAACAGTTAAAACTCCCGGACCCTCCTTGTGTTTCTTTTAAATCTGGAGCCCATGTTGGTTTTGGGTATGTTCCTTCTAAGAACGTGTATAAAGTTGTGGATTTCTTCTCAGCAGAGCCTAAAAGCGGGAAGGGATGTATGGTTTTCACCTTACATGATGGTGGAGGCAATTCAGGTGCTTGGAGAGTGATTGCAGATTGCCCCAATATTCCTACTGGGTCATGGTGTAGTCGATTTGCGTGCGTGAATGGAACCTTGTATTGGAGGGTCTTGCGGCAAAGTTACGGTGGTACTAGACCAAATATCGCGGCATTTGATCTAGGGGAAGAAAAATTTAGAATGATTCAATATCCCCAAGGTCATTTAGATGATTACGGTGGCGACATGGACTATCTGATAGAGTTGGAAGGGTTTTTATGTTTGGTGAAAAGTTTTAGATGTAAAATCATGGATATATGGATGTTAAAGGACCAAGTTTGGGTGAAGGAATATAGCATTGATTTCTCTTCTTTGGGTGCTATCTCTGTGCTTTGTCACACTCCTTTGGATGTTCGGGACGGGGAAATATTATTTAAAGAATCGCAAGGAGATCTTCTTCACTATAACATCCAAAGCGAAAGCTTCAGAAGGACTACACGATTGTTTTGTAATGGAAGATTTGGTTCGCCGTTTCTCTACTTTGATAACCTCTTTTCTCTTGGAAGTAGCTAGATAGGTAACTTTCTTCATTTCTAAGGATCAAGTTTACTTATCAACAAACAAAAAAAAAAAAAAAAAAAAAAAAAAAGGATCCAGTTTAGCAATTTAAGTATATATTTGATGTTATGTTCTATAAGATGGAAGCTGATCATGCCATGGCCCTTATTTTTGCTTCGTACATCTTCAGGCACTATCACAGACAGAGTATTTAATTTTGTTTTGGTATTCAATCTTTTATTGGTTGATTATAAATATTTTGTCTAAATTTCTGTGAAATTCTTGAATCAACAGTACACTGTGTATCTCTTTAGTGGGGTTTTCAGTTTTGGTGATGATTTTTTGCTTTAGCTTTTCCTCTCCTGGGCTTTATGAGGTTGATGATTAGGATAAAGCTTCTTTTGTTTTGCCTCGTTTTGTGTTATTGTCTCCTTTATAAAGACAATAAGTAGTAGTAACATATAAATTATATAATCTATGATACAACCTCCACGCACTATTACTTCAAAGGTCAAAGGGTATGTCATGCTGCTTAATTTTGCATAAGATGCGTATGTCAACCATAGTGACATGATTTCATATAATTTAGCTAGAATTTTAGATAATTTAAAAGTGACATTCATATCAACAATCTTAAAACTTCAATTCAACCAATAGCACAAATTTTGAGGTTTATTGCTGCTGGGAAATTGATGGGTGTTGTTTTTTGGTGATGGTGGTTAGATATAGTTTAGTGTGGGTGTTCCATGTCTCACGATGATTCTAGTATTCTTGACTCTTTGCACTCTGTATTTTATGGTTGGGAGCTGAGGCTATTTATATAGTCGTTTGTTTTATGGATTCCTTGAGCATCTAGCAGCTGGCTTTCAGGCTCGGCAGATGGTTTTGTGCTGAATTGCTTTTCTCTTTGAGGTTTGTTTTGGGTTCATATTATTTTTCATTACTGGAGTGGTATTGGTCAATGCTGCATTTTTCATGTGTCTTTATTGCTCATCAATTGTTATTCTTGTCGTTTTTTTTGTATGAGCTGCTGCCAGCTTTGGCTTTGTGCTGGGGTTGGTTTTTATGGCTGCCTTCTGTTGCCTCATGGGTGCCAAAGGTTGTGCTTTGTTGTTTAATATGTAGTTCTGCTGGCATTGGTGGGTTTTTGTTTCTTGTCCTACTGTTTCTTGGGTTAATGCTGAGATGTGGACCTGTTGGCTCTGTTTTGGATTGCTGTTTTCTGCAGTATTATCACTTAATGGGAGGCTGATTTGCTTCGATGGGCATCAAGTTTTTTCTACTGTGTTGATGTTGCTGTAGTGTTGCTGCAATTTGGGGCTGATCCAGATCACTTAGTACCTGTATATTGGATTCCCATATCTACTAATCTGTTGACTGCAAAAGCTACAATTGAGTGGGCACTGGTACTTTTGCCATGATCTATTAACGGGAGGTTCTTATGGTTGGAGTTGTTTCGTGGGGTGCGTGGTGTGTATGGGAAATTGTTTCTTTTAATGGGTGTCCTGCCTTTCTTAGCTCTGTTTTATTGAGTTTATTTTGGGGCTGGGTTTTCTCTTTATGCCTTCATGGTTCTGTTCTGTAGTTGTTGCTTTTCTCCATTCATAGTTCTGTTGTCTAGTGTTACTTTCTGTTCTGTAGCTTTTGCTGGGTGGTGCTTTGGTTTTTCATTTTTGTTTTCGAGGGCTATGTTATTTCCTCGAGAAGCTTTTGCTCCTGTTTCGAGGGGTATTCCTTCTCTTGGTTTAAGAGTATTCTCTTACTTAAATCTTCATTTTTTTGAAAAAAGAAAAAAACAATAAATGCACAAATCATCATATCAATGCAGTCACCAAAACCAAATAGTTAGATATTAAAGAAAAGAACATATATGTTTAATACTTGTTTCTATTTGCGGTGCAGTGTTGTAGGCCTAAGTGTGTGGATATTGTGTTTTTTTCTTCAGCAGCCTCTTAATGTAAATACGGCATGGGGAGGGAATTATTTTATCAATCAGTGCCAGAGTCAGTATCTTACCTTTAATAAGGGCGAATTTTAGTAAAGTGACGTGGGGACTTAAGGGAGTCATCCAAGAACCCACTTAAAGGGATATTATTTAATTAAAATTATCTATTCCTAGAATAAAGAAATCCTATCCCTAAAATTAAGGGATTGAAGTTATCACAATTTGATTTCAATATTATATCAAATACCAAGCCCTACGACTCTAGCCTCCTGCTTCTGCCAGCCCCCCATCAGCACACATGATTATGACTCTTGGGAATTTTTCTCGTCGACAGAAACACTTTGTTGGGTTTGTCTCTACTCTATAGTGCTTCATGTGTATCTAGGCAAATCGACTGTCAGGTATTTTTTTCCCCTGTTTGCAGCTGTGTTTGATATTTTGTTTGAGAGATGCAAATTACTAAGGTAAAGATGGAGGACATCAGTCATCTCCCTCCTGATCTAATGATGGAAATACTCTCAAGACTTCCTGCAAAAACCTTACGAAAGTTAAAAGTGCGTTTCCAAAGAATGGCTCAACTTGATCTCCGATCCAAATTTCATCAACATGCACCATCACCAATCCAAGAGAAACCCTCTCTTACTTTGCGCAACTCATTTTGGACACACAAGGAATACTGATACAAGAAAGATCCAATACTTGAGTTGCCTATGGTCCACAGACATGAAGGGAAGGTTGTACAATCCTGAATTCTGTGTGTTTACTGATGATCGCATAGGTAGAATGATATGTTGCTGCAATCTGATATGTTTGCTTTCTTCGCATCAAATCTATGTTTGTAATACCAGCACCCAATAACTGTTGAAACTCCCTCAGCCTCCTCGTCTTTCTTTTAATCACGGTGTTCTTGTTCAGTTTGGATATGTTCCTTCTAAGAGCATGTATAAAGTTGTTGATTGGTTCTCAGAAGATCCGAGTGATTCTAAAAGGGGATGTATGGTTTTCACTCTACATGAAGGTGGATGCAATTCAGGTGCTTGGAGAGTCATAGCAGATTGCCCCAATCCTACTGAATTATTGTGTCATCATCTGCGTGCATGCGTGAACTGAACATTGTATTGGGGTCTCTGGGGGCAAAGGCACGGTGGTAGCCCAGAAATCCTCACATTGGATCTAGTGGTAGAAAAATTTGGAATTATCCAATATCCCCCACACAATTCAGATTATTTTTAACATTATTGCTTACACTATCTGATTGAGTTGAAAGGGTTTTTAGTTTGTAAGAGCATACATGATCACACTCCTTTGGATGTCCAGGATGTAGAAATAATATTATTTTCAAGCGCCGGGAAATCTTCTTCACTACAACATCGAAGGCAAAAGCTTCAGAACTGAAAGTTGCTTTCCCCATGTGGGGGGATTTGGGTCACCGTTTCTCTACTTTGATAGCCTCTTTTCTCTTGGAACTAAATTGTTATGTGGCAAGAATGATTGAGAAAAAAAAGAAAAGAAAAAGAAGCTCTCAACCTTGTTTTCTTATCTCACGGTTGAAACTCTATAAAGCAACGAACTCTGCAAAAATAGGTGGTTTTCTTTTTGTTTCTAAGGTTTCGGTTTGTTATAGGAATTCATGTGTTTGCAGTTATGATCTGCAAATGAAGAAGCCGCTTATTCCCATATAAACGTTCAAGCACTGTCACCTAATTAAGTTTGTTTTGGTATTCTAATTTTTATTGCTTGAGTTTACCATATTTAAATTTTGTACTGTGGAATCCTGGACTCAATAGCATGGTATGGCCCTTGGGGGTTTTCAGTTTTGGTGATGATTTTTTGGTATAGCTTTCCTCCTCGGCTTGCTGAGGTTTATAATAGCATATGATTTTGTGTTAGTCTTCTTTATACAGTAGACAATAAAAATTAGGCCTAGGGTTTTCTAGGCATGGAGTCAAACATATTCTGGGAATTGATTGAAGTGCATGCAAAGTAATGCTTCATATGAAGCCACTGGGTTAGCCTAGTGACTAGTGGTGAGGGTAGGTGGGATAAAGGGTAGGAGTAGGATAAGTTAAGGGTTCAAACCCCTCTCATTGTATCAAAAGGTAATATTACTTAAAATTATGACAACTACGGTAATAGGGGTAAAAGAAAAATCCTGACATTGGATCTAGAGAAAGAAAAATTAGGAAGGATCAAATATCCCCAAGGCTATTTAAATTGTTTCATAAACTCAGACAAACTGGTAGAGTTGAAAGGGTTTTTATGTTTGGTGGAACTGTTTAAAAAGTGGGATTACGGAAATATGGATGTGGAAGCAGGACCAAGTTTGGGTCCAAGAATACAGTATTGATTTCTCTCCTTTGTATGCTGAGACTCAGAGCTAACAGTTTTAGAACTCCTTTGAATGTTGAGGACGGAGAAATATTAGTTAAAGAGCATGGAATTCTTCTTTTCTACAACATCCAAAGCAAAAGCTTCATAAGGACTAAAAGATACCGTGGTATTGGGGACTATGATTCCTCGGTTCTCTATTTCGAGAGCCTCTTTTCTCTTGAAACTAGATAGCTACTTTTCTTTGTTTCTAAGGATTATTGGTATTTGATTCACTACGTTTAGGAACTTTTCTTTGAGAGCTTCTTTGTTTTTTATTTCATCATCTGAAAAGAAGAAGCCACTTAACACAATGTCCCCTAATTATCACATAAATCTTTAAGCACTTCACATACATAATTAATTTTGTTTTGATATTCAAATTTTATTTTATTTTTTTATTTTTCTACTAAAAAAGAGTAAAAAGAGGCAACCAACTGAGTGTTTTCCCTACTTAGGCATGACAATAGGAGCATCCTATCCATTGAGAACAAATGATAGGAAAGAAGCCTAAACGGATTGCAAAACAAAGAATAGGAAACCATAGGCCGGTTGAGCCATTTCCAGGCTTGGCAATTGGGTGGGGTAGGTGGGTTTGGGTTGAGGCATAAATGAGTTGGATTGGGTCACTAATGGGTTATGTATTTTGTGGCATTAATGGCACCCAACCCAATTATTGTGTATACCCGCAACTAATTCAACACGGATCATATCCGACCCAATTCATGGCTTGATCCGACCCAAATTCAAACCCTTCTGACCCGACCATTTTGGTGCTTTTTTTTTTTTCTTTTTTTTCCCTCCCTCTCTCTCTCTCTCTCTCTCTCTCTCTTACGGTGGTTGTAGCCCTACTTCGACACTTCCATCATCAATCTCCTAAAACCCTAAACCCAGAACCCCACCAAAATACAGCCACAGAACTCAAGAGCTTCAATGGCTGAACGCAACACCTTCCACCCAGTCAAACCAAAGCTCAAATCCAAACCCAGAAAACCCTCACAAACCCCAGAATCAAAGTACTGGTCATCCTTCAAGAGCCACCCAATCCCGGACCTCATTTCTGCCATAACCTCCCTCACCTTCTCCCCGAATCCGCCTCACGATTTCGCCGCCACCTACTCCGCCTCCCTCTCCCTCTTCTCCTCCCAAACCCTAACCCTCAAATCCACCGTCGCCTCCTTTTCCGACCTCTCCTTCTCCGCCTCCTTCCGCTGCGACGGCAACCTCCTCGCCGCCTCCTCCCTCTCCGGCGTAATCCAAGTATTCGATACTAAAACCCGCTCTTCTCTTCGTACTCTCCGTGGCCACACTCGTCCTGTTCGTTTGGCGAAGTACCCATTAGCCGATAAGCTCCATTTGTATTCTGGCGGTGACGACGCGCTCGTGAAGTACTGGGATGTGGCGGCGGGGAGTGAAATTGTGGAATTGAGAGGGCATAAGGATTACGTGAGGTGTGGGGATGGGTCGCCGGCGAGTTCGGATATTTTCGCTACTGGGTCGTATGATCATACGGTTAAGGTTTGGGATGTGAGGGGTGCGAGTTCGGATTCGGTGTTGGAGTTTAATCATGGGAAGCCAGTGGAGGATGTGATCTTCTTGCCGTCAGGAGGGTTAATCGCGACGGCGGGTGGGAATTGTGTGAAGATTTGGGATGTGATTGGAGGAGGGAAGATGGTGTATTCGATGGAGACTCATAATAAGACGGTTACGTCGATTTGTGTGGGTAAGGTTGGGAGAGATAGTGGGGAGGAATCGGAACAAAATCGGATTTTGAGCGTGTCATTGGATGGGTATATGAAGGTTTTTGATTACTCAAAGATGAAGATAACCCATTCGATGAGGTTCCCAGCACCTCTTTTGTCGATTGCAGTGTCGCCGGATTGTACAACCAGGGTTATCGGTACTTCGAATGGGATTATTTATGCTGGGAAGAGGAAAGTAAAGCAGCAAAATGCAGAGAGTGGTTTGGGGGAGTTTGTGGGTTTGGGATCGACTGAAGCGCCTCAGAGGCGGGTTTTGAGGCCTTCGTACTTCCGGTATTTCCACAGAAGCCAAGGAGAGAAGCCTTCGGAAGGAGATTACTTGGTTATGAGGCCAAAAAAGGTGAAATTGGCACAGCATGATAAGCTACTGAAGAAGTTTAGGCATAAGGAAGCTTTGGTGTCAGCATTAAACAGGAAGAATCCAGAAGATGTGGTGGCTGTTATGGAGGAATTGGTGGCGAGGAAGAAATTGTTGAAATGTGTTTCGAAATTTGGACACAGAGGAGCTTGGGTTGCTAATGGTGTTCTTGCACAGGCAATCAACATTGCCAAGATACTCGGGTTTGTTGATGGGGTTGACGAAGAAGGTTCTTCAAATGAGGGCTGAAGATATTAGAGCTTCTGATGTCTTGAAGGGCCATGTTAGAAACTTGAAGCGATCGATTGATGAGGAAATACGGATAGAACAGTCATTGCAACAGATACAGGGTATTATTTCTCCTCTACTGAGGATTGCAGGGAGGCGATAGAACTTAGTAGCCTTCCTGTTACTTATGAGGTACTTTTCTGCACGGGATTCTCATGAGACAGAAGTTCTGCCATTTTGTTTTATTAGAATTTTATTGTTGTCTCTGTTTATGTTTTTTAAAGGAACTTGTTCAATCCTGATTAAAGATTCCATCATCGTGGTCATTTTTTTGGTTAAGTTTTTAGTCTGTCTCTTTTATTGTGTTGTGCTATGCTATCCAAATATACAACATACTTGAGTGGTGTAGTTGTTCTTGTAGCTTTTATATTTTAAAATTTTATTCTACTATTAAAATTGACTCTGTTTGTAATTGTAGTGTGGTGAGATGAGATTGCCCATTTTTCATCTGATAAAGCTAGATTAATATTCTAACGACCCAATCAAGATTTGAATGCTAGTTTTCACTCAGATAGGTTTTGTTGTGTATATTGTGATATGTAAATGATTTGGGTGTTTCAGATTCCAAATACCTACCAGGAAATATTTGGATAGAGAACCTACACCCCATAAGCTTGTACACAATTAGGGAGATATGAGAAAATTTTCATATCTTAGTCACAAGAACATTTTTTTTTTATTACATACTATTTAATGAATTCCAACATACTCAGTTGATGCTAATCTGGTTCTTTTGATGCGACTCAGAACACTGGTTTATTGGAACTCTTAACTCAAATATTTTATTTGTCTCACTACTCAAATCAGTGGCCTTACTGGCAAGGCCAGTAGTTTGGGCACTCCACAAAACATTACATTGTTCCTTATGAGGATATTTTATCATTTCAGTGGATTATTAGAAGACAGTCATCTCTTTTACAAAAATGTAAGGGTTGCAACTTAGCAGCTTATTAATAGTTAGACAGTTATTTCTGTTTTGATAATGTGAAATCAGTCATTATCCCTTTAGGGCTGCCATATGGGCGGTTTGAACATGACCCAACCCTTCCGCAGCCCAACCAACTACAAAGAAATTTTTTTTTTTTTTTTTCCCCAAACAAAAGGTTGAACTTAGGTTGAAATATTCAAACCTAACCTAAGGTTGGGTTCGGCTTGAGTTGAGGCATGGGGCAACTTGATCCACCTGACCCTGCTGGCCTTTATGCCTGTAGGAGATATAACTTATAAGATAATGGTTACATATTTTAGATATATGTGAGACACTATTAACACTTTTGTTGAAGGTCCCCCTGTAAATTATAAATGCTTTCATTTCATAACTTGATTTTTGTTAATTGTTTTTTAATACTTTCTGATGTTGAAAGGTGTTTCAAGTTTATTTGTTTTGGTGCTGAGAAGGATCAGGTTCATATATGCTTTAAAAAATATGGAATTTTGGTAATACTAAGAACGTTGTTTTCAAAGAGGAGGTGTCTGAACTTCTTATTGTGAATGTATTATACCCATTTTGCATGAATTAAGTTGTTTGTTACTGGCAATTGATGTTTGTACCTGAGGTTTAATCAACTAAGTTCTGTGCATCAGCAGAACAACTGCTATGGTTAAAAGCAATATGGATAATGGTTGCTTGTCCATATGTAGCTATAACACTTATGCTTGGTTGGTCCTTGATTTTACATTTTGTAAAATTAACCATGGCAGTCACTCTGTAGGTTATTGTATTTCGTGGATGAATATGTTTTGAGTACTGAATTTATGGGGCTCATTGTTACTGTGGGCATTCCATTGGAAGGACTAAGATTATTTTGGTGGGGTTTAAAAAATATTATGTTTTACAAATTTTTGTGATGCATAGACAACAGAGCATAAGCTTTTCATCATGCGAAACAAAATGAAGAGTAACTGGATTCATTCATTGAATAAATGTGTTGATTTATCATTTGTATATCAATTTGTGTACTTAGTTTGACCTAAATGCAGAGATGCCCATTGCCCTTTGGTTTGAATTGAGTGATCAAACTTAACACAGCCGGATTACTCAATAAGCAAACATGTGGCATATATTTCAGGGACACACTATTTAATGATCTTGCTTAGAGACTCCCTAAGTAGTTAAGAAGGGATGTTTACAATGGCTAAATTATTTGTTCATTAGCAATGGAACAATTCAGCTGTATATTAAACAAGATTTTATTGTTGCTTATGTTATTGGTCTTTTACTTTGGTAATTTCTCTGTAGGAACTAAATTTTAATACAGCTTTTAATCTGGATATATATGAGAGAGAGAGAGAGAGAGAGAGAGAGAGAGGGTAACATAAAAGAAAGATTATTGGAAGGTCGCAGCTCTAGCTTAGAAGTCAAGAATGGTTACTGCTAACGTTTTGTTACGTTTAGGGGCGCACTAGCCTGCTGAGAAGCGAACATTTACGCTTGGTTGGCCCTTCATTTTACCCTTTCTTTTTTGGCCTTAGACTTCATTCACTGCTCATTATTATGTACTCATAACTAGATTTTCAACAAGATGTATCACTCTGTTGGGCATTTGAAGTTTAACTATATTTCTTGCAAAAAAATTTCAGAGATTTACCCAAATGTCCACCTTTTACCACATTTCCTTTCCTGAGATTATCTGGTCAACAATTTCGTAGAGACAGAATGCCTTTTGGGCATCATTGTTACACTAGCTGGTTTTTAGGCTTCTAACGAATGTTTGTACTTCAGCTTATTACATCAACTAGCTTCAAAACCTGTATAATGTACAGATTTATATATACATATTTTACCAACTAATAGGAGAAAACACATATCCCACGCAGAGTCGAAACTAAGACCTTTGTAAATCCTATACTCCTATTAGGATAGGTCACGCTACTAGATTTAAGGATCGTTGACTAATTTGAATTTTAACAGAACACTTATTCTTTAAAATAGTAAAATGTCTTTGTTAATATAGTCAATTAAATTTAAAAGATATAAACAAGATAAATTAAATAATTAAATCAAAATAATCATTGGTGCAATGTTTAAAAATAAATAAATAAAACTTATGCTAAAAGCGGTGTTAGTAACGCCACTTTTAATACATCGAAAGCGATGTTAGTAAAACCGCTTTCAGTGTATTAAAGCGAACTAACACTGCTTTTTGTGTGTTAAAAGCAGTGTTAATAACACCGCTTTCCGTGTATTAAAAGTGGCATTAATAATATTACTTTCCGGTTAATAAAAGCGGCGTCACTAACACCACTTTTATTTCAAGTTTTTTTTTCTTTAGACATGCAACATAAAAGAAAAAATAAATAAATAAATAAATAAAAAGAACAATTGTGTTTTATACTCCTTCTGTCCCATAAAGATAAGTCATGACAAATCACGGAGTTTAAAAAATGACCATCATTACATGGACTTGTCATTTATTAAATTCCATTTTTTCAAAAATACTCTTTCCTTTTCTTTTTTTTTTGGTTTCCCAAGGTGTCCCCAGGTTTCGCTTAAGACTAATCCTCTGAGATATTGTCAAGTGCCAAAACGAGGACCTCTCCCAAGAATACTCCCTCCTTTTTGGTATTAGGTTTTGTGTTGAAAATAATTATTGAAATAACAAGGAGTAGAGTAGGAAATTTCAAAAATTTATGATTTGACTTTTCTCTCTATCCCCTAACTTTTTTTTTTCTTTCTCTTTTTTGCTTTTTACTCCATCCTCATCGTAACTCTCTCTCTCTTTCGCTCTCTCTCTCCCTCCATCTTCTCTAGATCTTTCTCACTCTCCTCTTCCATTTCATCAATCTTCGCCAGATCTAAGCTCCATCTTCACCGAGTCTGATTCTGGCCGGATCTGATTCTATGTCACTGTCTTTCTCTCTCATCTTCCTCCATTTCTCTCTCTCTCTCTCTCCTCTTCCATCTCCTCAATCTTCGTTTGAGGTCTGTCACTTTCTCTCTCCCCCATCGTCTCATCTTCCACCATTTCTCTCTTTCTCTTTGTCTCTCCTCTTCTATATCTTCCATCTTCAGCCGGATCTGCGATGCAAGAATTTATTTATAAAAATAATATTATTTGAAAATTAGAATTTTAACAGAATATTTTTCCCTAAAATAGTAAAATGTATTTATTAATGTAATATGTCAATTAAACCTATAAAAATAAAAAATAAAGGAAATAATTAAATCAAAATAATATTTGATATGATGTTAGCGTAATGTATCATACAAAATTTAATCATACTCTTAAATTTTGAAAAAAAATTAATTTAATAAATAGAAACTTGTGAGAAAATGAATGAGCTGACACATTATGATATTTGATGGAAAAAAATTAAGACTCTCTAAAGTATAACCCATCCCACAGTCATAGTTGTAACATATTGATATGTACTAAAACAAGTATAGACATCGAAATTGTCTCAAAATCCAACGGTGTAGATTATATAATGCATGACAATAACGAATCTTAGTCTTCCAAGAGGGTTTCGAGTGGGTTTTGTAGACAATAAAAAACCGGAGGAAAAAAATACCAAAAATATGTTTGAGATCAAAGCATAAAAAGATGATAGAAAAGTTTAGAGAGATAAAGAGAACGGGAGAGAAGCAAAGAGAAAGAAAAAGATAAGAGAAAACATATATCTTTTCAGCTTTGGCTAATCAACCATTTGGAAGAATTTTGATTAAAACATTTTTTTTTTTTCCCGAAGGCAGATCGAGAAAATTTGAAGATTCTAGCTTGTCACGTTTTTTTTTTTTTTATATATATTTTTAATTCTCATTTCCTCTATCTTTTTCTCTTTCTGATTATGACTATTTATAATTTTATACTTTCAATCTTCAGGAGAAGAGATAAATAGGTATAAAGAAAATGAAAAGATATGGTACAATCTATTAAATTTGGGTTGAACATTATTTAGTATGGATTTTTCGATTTTCCTACATGAAAAAGAAGAGATATATAGTAATGTCAACTTACCTATATTGTGTGAAAAGGAGCAATGAACACGTCTCAAAAAAAGTTGGGTAAATTATCTTTTGATGACTATTTCCCAACTTAATACAAAAAAAAAATAAATATTGGTAGTCAATTTATAGCATGTATACGATCAATTTGTAGTAAATTGGCAGACAATATCCTTTGTTTGGTATTAAGTTAGAAAGTAATCACTAAAAAATAATTTGGCCAAAATTGTTTCGCTAATCACTTCTCCTACTTAATACCTAAAAATGGAAATTAGTAATAATTTTGAAGTACATATATAGTCAATTCGTAGGAAGTTGACAGAAAATATCTTTATTTGGTATTAAGTTGAAAAGTGGTCACTAATGATGGACTGTCATTAATAAGGATGAAAAGTGGTCACTTCTCTCTCTTCCCTAAAAACCCAAATCTTTAATAAGGATCTAGATGATGGACTGCTTAAATCTGAAAGGGTAATTTGGTTATTCACAATATACAAAAGCCTAGTAGAGGACCCATGTGATATAAATAAATAAAAGAAAAAAAAGGGAGAGTACACTAGTACAGAGAACATGGTGCCAAATGGAACATCACTAAGGCACGGAGACGTGTAAAAGTCATTGCATCCATTTACGCCAGTAAACTTCCTACCATAAGCATCGTCAGAGGGAATATACATGCTCCTGTTTGCAAAAACCATATCCACAATTTACACGGCATGCCCATGTGCCTTTGCATGTCAAGAACCCAAAATTAAAATTGATGGTCGCTAGTTGGAGGCCCCTGCACAATGGAGAAGAAAGTAGTTAGAAATGCAGATTTATCTACAAAGACAAGCTTTAATGTTTTCATTGAGGTTCAATTCTACCAGTTTTGAAACAAAATTACATCAAAAAGGAAAAAAAAAAAAATTGTAAGAGAATGCCATCAATTTGGTGTCTCTGCAAAGGGTCAACTCACAGCAATACAAATGAAATTTAAATTTCCACATATAATTAACATATGGAAATGGAAACCTACTAAACTGAAAATCCAAACTAGTGGCATATGGAAATATTACAACATAACAGAAAACAATGCAATTCTCCCACCAGCTAATAATAGTATTAACAGTTGTACTCGCAGTAGTAAGCATTTAATTTCACAAAATTAACCTAAATTCTAGTAAGTGTTTCAATTTGAGAAATCAGCAAAGGAAGCAAGTGAACTGTTTCGATTAGGGAAGTCCAACAGTTTTAAATCATCGTATCAGGCTACAGTCACAACATGCAGTTGGTACAAGTACATGATCAGGTGTAAACATCAGCTTCTGCAGCAATGTATGGTGGGCCCAGTAGATGATTCATCTTATAAGATCAATGATTAATTTAGAAATTCAATGGTTTCAGATGACCCAGCCAAGTTAATCTACCATTTAGGAGATACCCTAGCGATGTCACAATGGGAAGATGCAATGGCACCCCACCCCCATCTTGCAACCCAAGCAGGTAGACACTCTTTCCCCTCCAAAAAATTTGCAAATTGTTCAGTCCCATTCAAAGGATATTACACAAAGAAGGATTGATAATTTAATCTATATTATATTTTGTAGTAATATGCTATGATTCGCTGGTGACATAACTCCTATCCTGTTGATTAAAAAAAAAAAAAGAAAAGAAGAAAATATATAACTCTATCCCCAAAACTTTGTTGTGATGCACTCTCAAACATGAACCATAAACATAAAATTTTAAATAGAAGTGAACGCAATAAGACTCTTTGTAAGTCAATCCCACCCACACCACATATTGAACTGGCACAATCACAATTGAACCTTAACCAAAGGATTAACATTAAGTCATGCGAGATAAAAAATACATTTCATACCTGATGTTCTGGAAGCAGCTACGTTATCTGTAGCTCTTCCAGAGTCTCCTGTCCTTGTCTGGCCCTCATTTTCCTCTCTCGAAACTCTCAATGACCTCAACTTGGCTGATGACCTAAGTGAATGTATCAAAGGAACCTCCTCTTCCTCTTCTTGCTTATCTTCTTCATCTTGAGCATCCTGGTCAGATCCACTAATTGAATCCTCCTCGTCACTTGAACTGTGCTCGTGAAAGAGTTTCTTCCCTTGCACATTACGCCGCTTACGCGGACGACCACGGCGTCTTACAGAAGCTCCTTCTTTGTCATCTGCAAGTGAAACCTACATTAGCCCTCATATCAAAACCATTTAGTCCCCAAAATTTAATTTAATGACCATATGACCTGGTGCATAAAAGTAAAAGGGCTAAAGTAAAAATAAATATATGATTGGACAACATTACCAATATATATATATACACAGATCCGGTCTCATCAACATGTGCTGATTTTCTTATATCAGCACCATGCATTGGGAGGTTGTACCATGTGCATATGTGGGTTGTAGCGTATAACCCACACATGCATGGGATACAACCTCCCAATGCATGGTGCTGATGTTAATAATATCAGCACACATTGATGAGACCGGGGACTCAAAATTATATACGTATATATGATTGGATTAACATATTTTAATAAACCTAATGAGAGAAAGTGAGAATGCTTGGCTACCGCAATTCTAGAATACGCCATGTATGTTTCATCGTAGTGCCAACAACCAACTATATGAACATCACCATATTCACCGAGTGTAAGAGAGTGCTAAATGATGTTTGGTTCCCTAAGAAACTGCCACAAAAATTTAATTTAATGTTCCTTTCTTTCTCCTTCCAACCATATACACTTTCTCACTGTCTAAGTGCTTGTATCAGAAACTCAAGATGGATTTAGAAATAATCGCAAAAATAAAAATAAAATTCGGAAGCTGTGGAGCAGGATTTAAATTTGTGACCAAAGGTGATGCAACAACAACAAATACAAAGGCAAATTAGTAGTTTATTATGGTCAATCTCCGTGCAGTCAAATCACCTATAACACACACCTCTTCATTCTAGACAAAAAGATCAAAACAATTGCCTGATTGCAAAATGCTGGAAAGTTAATGATCTTCAGACAACTACTGATAAAAAGTGGTTTTCTACCAAGCTAAAGACTCTTAGAACAAATTTTCTGCCAGTAAATTATTTCCATACAAATGGAACCAAAGGGGAATAGAAAAGAAGAAAGGAAAAGAAAAATGCTCAAAAAATCACCCACTTTTAACCAAGAGGAGAGCATGAGAAATAAATGGAAGAGGAGTATAGTGGTACCTTGGAAACCTTCATTCTTTGCATACTTTTCACGTAGGAATGTCTACAAATGTGTAATAAGGGCGCCATCCACTGGGATCTTCATCTGTGTTTACATTTTCTGTACGTTTTTGGACATCCTTCAAACTAATTGCAAAGGAAACAAGTATTAAGTCATGGTTCCTTGAAAGTGTAAATTAGAATGCTTCTAAATGACAATAATTAAAAGGAGAAACTCTTACATGTCTAGGACATCGGGTGTAGGAAGTTTGGATACAAAATGGAGAACAGAACCTTCCAAGAAAGACAGCTGCTTTGGAGTATCTACAAAAGCATATTCAATACCGTCCTTGACAATCTTTAAAATGTCTGATCTATGCTTGTTTCTTGCAGCACCCATGAATGTTCCAGAAAGCCGAGCAGCCAACTCTTTACATTCTAGGAAAGACTTGCCTACCAAGGACTCATCATCACTCCTAGAAAGTTCTACCATATGCCGGTGGTAGGCCTGGTCAAACCCAAAATAAGACGAAGTTTACATCCATGATCCATCAAACATAAGAAGGAAAAGAAGCTAACAATCAAGTGGATCTGTAGGCTATGATGCTAATACTGATGATGTCAAATGGAACCAGAACTATGTGATAGAATTTCCCATTTGTTTGCCTCAAAATATTGGTCTCCAAATCCCAAAAAAAAAAAAAAAAAAAGGTGTGGAGTTTTCCCAACAAAAATTAATTTAAAATAGCCAAATTAAATGAATAATACACTTCTTATAGGCATATTAACTAGGTAAAATGTAACATATGTGAATGAGAAAATTAATGGAAGTAAGCATCTTAGACAATATAGAGTTCCCCACCCTCAAAGCCCTACATCTTACCCTCCTTCAGTGCTTCCAGAAAGATATTGGGGATATCATCATCTTTTTTCTTTAAAACAGCTATCAGATGCTTAACAATCTCCGCCACACTTGCTCCATGCATCACAAAATGAGATATGATCTCTGGACCAAGATAATCCTGCATTAACAATTTACATCAAATGCGTTATTCCAAGCCAGTTTTACCTGGAGTGTGGTTTGCTATGGAATGTGGTACAGCAGTATGGGTATGGGTATAATGCTTTACTTAGTATGCAGTACATTAGGGCACGCTCAGTAGGTTCGCTAATTGGGTCGAGGGTCCCTTTAAAACTTCTATTCATGTCACTTTGGTCATATATATGTATATGTACATATGTATTTCTATGTGTTGCCCCTTTACTTTGTGTGCGTGTGTGTGTCTGTGTGTGTGTGTGTGTGTGTGTGAGAGAGAGAGAGAGAGAGAGATTCTTTTGAAAGATTATGAAATTAAAACTTTAATTAAATTTAAACATTGAATGATTTTGGAAATTGAATTATATAGTATTTACTAACATTCGAAGAGTAGTTTGAGTCTCATATAATTACTAATAATGATAATTTGAGTGTTAAAAGTTGTAACTTTGATAACAAAAGTCTCTCTCTCTCTCTCTCTCTCTCTATCTATATATATATATATATATTTTTTTTTTTTTTTTTTGGAGATGCCAAAAACATAGATCCAAGTCACGAATGAACCACATTTCGGGTCGAGAAACCTGGATCACAGTTCGAAAAAGGGGGGGGGGGGGGGGAGTCGAGAGATCCTGGTAACACTGTTCCAAGCAATTAATTTGAAATAAAAGATATTGTAAGCAACTCTACACCCTCTATTTTGTGAGGTAACTACATTTTTAACCATGACTTCATAAGATAGGCTGACTAAACCTAAACCACAGTAGATGTTACATCAATGCCTATAAAGAATTCTCAATATGTTTTTTCTACTCTAGCAATCATCAGACTTTCAATATATGACAAATATGTGTGCACCTTGGGTACCACATCGCTAGCAACCAACTTTGCAGCAGCAATCATGACTGCATCCCGATTTGTCTCCTCAACATATTCTTTGTTTACATCATCTTCTTCTGTCTCATCTGTGATATCCATAGCAGAAGATGCATTTAAAATTCCTCAACTCTAAAGATTACCCTCAATCTGTTATACTAAGATGATTTATTCAATTATAAATCAGCAAACCAGACTTCAATCATAATAACATACTCATTTTTAGCACAATACTCAAAACAAGAGAATTAAGTCACCTGATATATTGAGCTGTTGTTCACAAAGTTTCCAAAACTTTTCAAGAACAGATGCCTCTGGGCAATATCCTAATATCTCCAGCTTTGTTGAAGAAAAATTTGTCTTTCTGAACAAACACCAAACTTCGGCAAGTATGGTACAAACCTTGGGCATGACACAGATTTTGTTAGACCAAAATTGGAGCATTGCAAAGCATTTCAATAGAAGATATATGATATATCAACTGAATGCCTAAAAATATATATGGTTGAAGTCATAAATCAGTGCAAAAAACACTTACCCTGCAAGCTAGCTGGTTTCCATATTTACCCTCTTCCTGGATTTCAGGAGGGGGATTAAGATAGTATTCAAGTTGTTCAAATAAGGTAGCACGTTTCGATAGTAGAGAAGACAAAGATGCTTCAGAGACTGTTTCGCAATTTATTATAGAGTGCAGGCACCAGGCTACATGCAAATACATGTTGAGAAGAAGAAAACTGACTAACCTGAATGAAAATGCACAGCCTAATAATAAGCAAATGCAAGGAAGAAGGATAGGAACTAGGAAATAAAGAATAAATGATTCTTGTGGAAGCTTCATTTTACACACCTCATCATCCATGTTTCTAAAATTTCGAAGAATCATTGTGATATCTTCATATAAGCTTTCAATTGGTACAGACCTTGACAATTGAAGCTCGTACAATCTTTTCAAATTTACTAGAAGGGAGTACTCATCATCACCGTCCTGCAGTCTTGAAACATGTCATATTCTATCCATTTTACCAACAGGCAATAGAAAAAAGAAGGCTGTCTAGAAATATACCGCTACTTCTTTAATTGCAGATTTAATCTTAGCAATAAGCTCATCCTCAAGTTCCTTCAATTTATTTTGCGCAAAATCTTGCAGCTCTCCTTGACTCTCAGTGGAAGAAAAGTTAAAGGCTTTCACACAAGATCTCAGTGCATCTTTTTCACCATGCTTAAAAAATGCCTCTTTCATGAGCTGAAGAACGGTTTTGAAATTCTGAAAAACATTGAATGTTACTACACTATAAGTTACACTAGAATAACTTGCATGAAGAAGAAAATCTGGGACCCACCTGCTCTTGTCTCTTCAGGGAATAAAGCTCGAGGTTCATATGCACAATAATCTCAGCCAGTGATGGTACTTTTGCTTTGTCAGCCATGAATTTTCGCAGAAGACGTGGATAATTCTTCATCATGGCAACAGTTATGTCCCTTTTGTTGTTCTCAAATATTTCCTGATAATTGGAACAAAAAGGGAAGTCAAAAACTAAAATGCTTTTTCAACTATCGCGGTTGAACAAACATCATATTACAATGAAACTATTTTTTGATAAGGATATTACAATGAAACTATTTGATTGATAAATGCATAGACAGGGCAATGAAATCTGAAGGAAGCATTGTATGAATTGTCACCGAACATCATTTGGAAATAAATAAAACCAGATCAATTTTTTGAAAGCAAGGGAATTCAGTTACATGCTAATAAGTAAATAAGTAATACCTAAACTTGTATGATGGAAATTAGATATTTCATTCAATTCTTACACACTCTGAGGCTTTGTCTGTTTAATATAGGAAGTCAGACCGATGGTGATCTTCTGAGCTAAACTGGGGAAAAAAAATTGAACCTGAGAAATACACACCTTTTGAGCTTTACTGTAGTATTGCTTTCGATTATCAGTAGCAGGAACAATCCTCTCTCCCACAGCCTTTTTGACAGATGCAAAAGAGAAGTCGGATCAAGTTTGTTGCATCCTCATCAGTAAGCTCAATTGATGGATTCTCATCCAGGAGCATGGAGATAATACACTTCCAATCCTGCAAGATAAATTTAGAATACCATCTGAAGAAATAGAACATTTTAACTCCAACAGAAAGTTGATATTAGTGAATCATTTCTTCGTCACTTTCAACTTTAGTTCACTTTTATGTTAATAATAATGTGGGCAGTGAAACATCTTCTCTAAATTCAAAAAATTCCCATTGTTGATAAATTTATTAGAAAAATGTTCAAGGCTGCAACTAGGGAAGGTTGGGTCAGGTTAATGGCTAGCCCAAGGCCAACATTAAGAGATGAACAAGTTGCCCATAACCCAACCCAACCCTAGATCAAGTTAGGGTTGCTCAGTCCAAGATCCGGTTAGATCAGATAAACCAGGTATGTCAGGTTGGTTTCGCTGAAAATGGAATAAGTACCTTCACTCGCATATTTTGCATCAATCTTTACTGATGTCTCAATCACAATGTCCATTGGTAAAATGAATCTAGAAATAACTTTTAATGTCTTATTTTTTTATTACAAAAAATTCCTTAAAAAATTGAGTTACAAGATGAAAGTAAGCTCAATGATATAAAGGAAATTGACAAAACCAGGTATAATTAGGGCTTCTTATCTTTTAACAACATACTTTCATGGCGTTCATGTACTCCCAAACATCATCAATGACGTATATACTTAGAATTGGATCTGTTGAAAACTCTCTTAGTATTTGCAACATTCTACCAAGATGAACCTCAGAAGAATCACTGTCATCACCTGAAAAGAGAATTGTCAGCACCATGAGTGGGTTAGCTGACAGAACCATAATGTACAAATGCCATAATAGTCTGATGAGTAGAACCTTTTCGGCCAGATTGGGAGCTGTTGAATTTCTGAGCAATCAAGTGATCATACACAAGTGCCCCTATGGCACGCCTGATTTCTGGTGGATCATCAATAAGTAAATCATATAAAGGACCTAAGTCATCATCAGATAGAAGCTGATGTCTGCAAGATCCCACAAAGCCCATTATCACTACACAAGACTTCGAATAAACAACCACCCAGAAAAAAGATGTTAAGACAATGAAATCAAACAACCCAAAGTTTGATAACCAGCAGTTACCTTAGTAGTTGTTTTACAAGTCCTATAGCACATACAGCCACAGACACATCAATGTCGTCAGCAAGCTCAATCATCCGATTAGAAAACCTTTCAGTAAAAAGACCAAGAGATGGCACATTATCATCCACCTCGTACAGATTTTGCAATGCAAGGACAGAAGCTTTTCTTACACCAGCACTCTTCAGATGCAATTAGAAGAAAAAGAGTCAATTAGGTTAGTAGCACATAAGCAATGGTAAGAAATTATTGTATAACCACAATTAGAATTTATAAATTACTTTGTCATTCAGTGTCCATCCAAGATACTTCAAGTATAAATCCTGCAAAAACAGTGATGGGTATGACATAATCCACACACCAAGTGACTGTATGCATGACATCCGAATATTAGGATCAATATCTCGGTACCGATGCACAAATAACCTTCAGGGAGCAACACAATGGATAAGTTAGAGAGCTTTCGACAACATAACAACGTTGTTGACAGTATGATAACTTTTTTGTGTCAGATTCATTTTTTCATTAATAATATTAAGTCAAAGAATCCTACCCAGTGAATATTTTGCGCATCATCTCCTCTATAACCGTTATCTTTTCATGAGTCATTGATAACCTTTTATTAAGTGATTCCACACGAGGACCCTCAGTTCGCTTTTTCTTTTCAGCATTTAACTGTCTCTGAGTAGTTTCTCGCTGTGCACCAAGCATTTTAGCAACAGTTATGAAGGATGTAACAAGCTGGAGACCCATCAATGAAGCCACCTGGCGATAAACTCTTGGAGGAGTGCTGAAACGCATGGACACCAGGTACATAACAATTGAAGGAAGCGACTTCATAAACTTGACTATATATCAGAACTTTACGAAAATTTAAATACTGACCATGACAAAGCAATTACATAGTCCATGCACTTGTCAAACAAAACCTGATCAAACAATGGCCCATTTTGACACTCAACGATCAAATTGTCCCAGAATGAAACAAGATTATCTTTGAAGTTCTGGAACTCCTTCTTTTTGGAATTTTGATAATCTTCAACTTCTCCCTAAGATTCCAAAGTTAAGCCAAAACCACAGACAGAAAGTGTTATGCATAAACTTAAGATTACTTAGATATTCAGCTAACAGAAAAGAATCCTTGGGAAGGGCGATTAAAAAGGTATAAAACGGCATAAGAAAGAAACAAGAAAACATGTTTATGCAGTACTGAAGGATACCCTCCTAGCAAGATTGACAAGAGCAACGACAACATCATCTACATCAGTCTCATCCAGGAAGTCTCCTCCTATATGATATTTAGCTCCACATGCCTGTACAAATGTAAGCTTCATCAGTATAGAGAATAAAAGAACAACCTTGTTACTAGGAGATTCCTTACTGAATGCAATGTGTTGTATTTTTAAGGGAATGATTTCATTCTTAAATTCTTTCATGGGCTTCTATTTTTCAAGTTATTCTTGTATCTTTCTATTTTCATTGTGAAAAATAAAAAATAAAAATCCCCTTGTAAGTTTCTCGAGAAAAATGTCACACCTCAAACAGCATCATTAAGAGTTCAACCATTGCAGGTTTTGGATCCTTTTCATATCGCTCAACCCAAACCTTGACCACTTGAGGAATAAGTTTTCCATTGCCTTTGACAACCTCTGCAGAAATATATGCAAAAATTTATCCCCACTTCTCAACATGTGTAAACCAAAATCTTAAAGGGAAGATGCTCTTGATAATATACAAATAATGGAGATGAATCAGTATTAATAGGAACCAAATGTCCAGTCAACAGCATAAACCATAAGAGCACATCTGTAAAGATATTTTGAAAACTAGGTCACATCAATGGACATACACCATCATCATGGACCTTAGGGTAATATTAACTATGATATTATCAAATACAGTTGACATGCACCTTTTTCAGCTTACTAGTACATGGGCATTGCAATAATAATATTATCAATACACATGAACTAATTCAGCATTTCCACTCTAATGTAGGTTCGTGGAAATTCAGGGTCCAGAATTGGCATCTATTCCTGCAAACCTGGGTATGGGATTCCAAGGAATCATGTAGAATCACAGATTTCGATTCTAAGATAGGGGTTCTTTGGTGGACTCAAATATATTAAAATTCCCAATATCAATGATGGGACCCGATATCACTGGCAGGAATTCAAATACGACTATCAGACCCCAATATCACTAGGTGCTGAATATAAACATTTCAATCATCATTTCAATATTTGCCTGAATTTTCATTATAATTCTTTGTACATGAAAGATCCTCCATGGCATCTTTGCATGAACTGTGTTATAATGATCCTCACATATCACATATTAGCATATGCAATATCCAATATCAGACAAGTTAAATTATTACCCAAAACTTAACTCCAATTCCCAAAATCCATGAAAAGGTGCCAAAAACCAATAAATAACAGTACTATCTTTGAAAATTTAAAACAACACATTGGATACTACTTTGTTGATGTGTCAAAGGCATGTCTAACATGTGTCGGAACCACATTGGCAACCAACACTTTGGAGGAGTGTCGGTGCTTCCTAGACTATAACAAAACACATCCAAGTGACAGTATGGATGCTATGGCATGTTTTTTCTTACAACGACAAGATTTGATAACCAAGACCAATGCCACAACATAATAAAATATATTTCATACAAGTTCCCCGAATGAGTTCCATCCATAAAGAGAACCAATGTATGATAAGACTGCAGATTAGAAAATACACAAATACCAACACTAGTTTCATAAAACCAAACATTGGAAAAGAAAGTATAAAGTCCTCCTAGCAAGTACTTCATCTGATATGAGTACTTTCCCTCCAGTAAATTTGCAATGATACTCCAATATTCAAATGGTGAAATGCTTGTGGTTGGAGCACCATTTTAAGTCAATGTGATTTTCTAATTGTGCACTTAATTCCTCTTGTTCTAGTGGATCTACAGGTGTTTGTCTTCTTATAAAATTGTGGAGTGCCAACATATGATTCGAAACTGTCTTCACGGGAAAGAAAGAAGGATTCCTAAGAATCACTTGAAATTCACAGATGGAAGTGCCAATCCAAAAAGTCAACAACTAGTCCACAAACTGTCAACACTTCAATAAAATCCAGAGTAAACAATTTAGAAAGTCAATAACATATCCAAACCCAGGTATCCAAACATCCTCTTATGTTAATAACTGCCATTTTAGAAAAAGTCCATTTCCTATAATTTTCACATTGTCCATGCAGATATCGATGCATGAACATAAACTATCTTTATAGCACGGAAAAATCTAGAGTGGTTGATCAACTTGAAGAAAACCAAACAGTGACCAGTCAACAAATAATCAAGTAAGAAGTGTCCCTGCAACACAAATCATCATAATAGTAAAAGGATCAAATAAGCAAGTCAATAACTTTGTAGTAACTCCACAGGAAACCTTTATGCAATTCTAATGTAAACCCAAGTTAAGAATTTATCCTAGCGACTTGATAATCCAAACCCCATAAACCTAAATGGGAAAATTGGTTCCTATCAAGTTCTAACCGAAATTATCCATCATTTTCATGGTAATTCCAAAAAAAAAGGTGAACCCCATTCCCACATACATACATAAATGCATACTATATCTTTAGTCCCAATCTAATCAGGAGTTCCTAATATAAGTTAGTTGCAGACTTTAATCTAATCCTTTATTCTTTATATAACGGCCAAAACATAAGAAGATTTGAGAAGCGAATTTCTGGATATTCAGAATTTGGGCCCTTTGATAAAAAATAAGAGGCTGAGATTAAAAATACTCATGTATATTCTATATATGGACCACAGAGATCTAGAAAATTTACCAATCAAGCTCTGATAGGCAGTGCGTGGTGCAGCCGAAGTTCCTTCCGAAGCCCGATTCCGCTTAGATTTGGGAAGAATCTCCTCATAATCATCAAAGGATTCCTCTGGGTCCACCTGATTAGGGCTCTGGTCAGTCGGACCACTGGTCCTGTCATCTCTACCACTACCATTCGCCTTGCTAGGTTGTTCACCACCTGCCTGAGTTTGTGCCCTAGTCCTTTTCTATTCACCCAAACACGCAAAATCAGCTCAAACGTAGGAGATATATATGACGGAGAGAAATGGCAATTTAAAACTAACCAAAGGACGAGTGGATGTTTCGGCTTGGTCCGCCATGACCTAATATGCCCGTGCTTCTACGGCCAGAAGGTTTTGCCTGGAGAGAGAGAGACAGAGAGAGAGAGAGCTTGCCCTAGAAATTTGAGGTGGAGAGGGAGGGAAGGAGAGAGGGACTCAATGAAAAATCTCCCGCCAAATGATGAATCTACGGTCTACAGCCACCGATCTTACTGAAAGAACATTTGATGGTTTGCATAAGAAGTGAGAAAGAGAAAAGTGGGGTTAATGATGCCAATGGATTTAGCCTTTCCTTTATATGAAAAAACAACCACAAAAAAAAAAAAAAAAAAATTATACCGAAAGCGCTAGTGCTGAAAACGCTTTCAATAGAATTAAACCCGTTACCAATAGGGCTTTCACATTTCCCTTTCAATAAATTTATCCATTTCAATAAATATATATATATATATATATATATATATATACACACTGAAAGCGCTAGTAATAAAAGCGCTTTCAAATAGATATATAGTTATATATATATATTTTACCGTTCTTTTTTAAAATTTTAACATAGCTTTTATAACCCGGAATTTTTTTCCTAAATACTAATATTTTAAAACATTATTCCCAACACAGAAAGAAAAATAATAAAAAAAATAAAAAAAGGGAGGAGGAAGATGAAGAAGCACGAGCTTCAACGACTCATCCAGATTTGGTCTCTTTTTAATTGTCACTGTTCTCTGTCTATATTTTCCGGTTACGGTACAATAATTTGTTCCCATA